>CM051698.1:24610710-25210710 GCA_028022725.1 Lycodopsis pacificus
CTCGGGGCCAGTGCCTTGCTCAAGGACAAACATCACGGGGGTTGTCATGGATATGCATTGTCTGCTGCAGAGGCTGGATGCGTGACCTTTTGGTTTTTAATACGATCTGATCATCGGGCCTTCCCGCCTTCACCGCACTGCTCGACGGCATTATGTGTGGACCTGAAAAAACACACCTGAACAATCCGAGTGACACACTATATCCTAATCCTCATTACAGAGGCATCTTCCGCTTAAAGACAAAGTGCACAGGAGGGCCTCCAGGAGCCATTTCAAGGGCGTCTTAAGATCCCGCTGTTAGTTAAAGCCCCTTGTCTTTGAAACATAAGCCTGCTAAAGTTCTTGGAGATCCCCCCCCACTCTGTAAGGGGAGGAGAAAGCGTCCAGAAATAGCCGCGGCGTTACAACACCTGTGCTAAAGTGTCTGTTGTGTGGGACAATGTGATCGTCTTGAAAGGCTTCTCGTCTCGGTAAATATAGACGCCTTGTGCCTCTCACTTAACTCATAACCCAGCAGAGCAAACAGCAGCGGGGCAGAGACACCGAATAGAAAAGCAATATGGTTTGTTCGTTAGTAATCTGGTGATAACTGTGCCAACATGTAGCGTTTTTGAGGGACTTTGTACCCGTTAGAAACTTTGGGACACTTTGATTTCAGAATTATTAAAAAGCAAAACTTACGGTACATTTAAATGAATCTACAAATCTGTGTTTTCATTTGAACTAACCTAAGATGGCTTGTGTTGATCTCAGGTGACAGCCTCAAATTCTGAAAAGTGAATCCAATACTGAAGTGCCTTAAATCTGCATTCTCTCTAATGGCCATCAGGGGGCGACTCCTCTGTTTGCTAATACAAGTCTATGACTCTACTTCTCACTTCATTAAATACCTCAGTAAACATTATACAGCATGATGTTCATTCCCCAACCTGGAATTGCAAGAAACACTGACATGTCTGTTAAATAGCAGAGTGACAGAGTACACTTATTTTAAAGGAATGAAATATGGTGACACCACAGAGCTCCTGATGTACCCAGGATGCTCTCTGACCTGTTCCCATATCAGGCCAGCCAGCCCATGCCAAGGGAATGTAAGCATATACTGGAAGGGGACAAGTTCTCCGAGTGCATCTAACCTGCATCAGTGCGGATATATTGCAGAAGCTCTGACCTCGGTTCTCTTATTTGTCTCCTCCCAGGACAATGAGAGCAGTAAAGGCTGCTCGGTCTACTCCTACCGGACTAACTCTACCTCTCCACCCAAGCCAGAGGAGTGCTCCAGGGATCGCGGGGAGCCAATGATCGGCCTCGCCTTCGGGACGCCGGAGCGCCGCAAAGGAAGCCTGGCAGACGTGGTGGACACACTGAAACAGAAGAAACTGGTGGAGCTGACCAAGACGGAACACGACGGTAGGCCAAAGTCTTCATCCTAATGCCTGTGCGTGTGCATTTCTGTGTTTTAACTGTAATGACTCCAAGGAAAGTGGGCCACGCACACTCAATTTCAAACACTGCCTGACTTTAAGAATCACACAGTTAGAACAGTTGAGACCCGGAGGCTGCAAAGTATGGCTCATCGTCCACTCACGTCACTGAAGTATTTATTGTCATGGGAAAATCCGAAAACATGAACTTACGTACAGACAGACTTGTTTTGCTTGAATGGTATGAATTCATTTGACCTTTACATTTGGAAGCAGGGATATAATCCAAACAGGACAAACAAGGCTCTCTCTCGATAGCAATAGCTTGAGGCTAAACGTGTTTTACAACGGTGGCTTGATGCTGAATAAAAGGTTATGTTAATCATTCATGGAACAGATTTGGATTGCCTTTACTGCAATATGGTTAAACTGAAATCCAACTGTGCAACAGCAGAAGAGGAGAGCAACCAGTAGTCATGTAAGTTTCAGAATTATCATAATAATGATTATGCGCCCCTGAAAGCACAGTCGGTAAAAGTAATTTTACCTTGCTTTATTTATTACATCACTCTTCATTCAACTGGATAAAAAACTAAATTAAAGTCACGTTAACCGTCTTTGTTCGTCTTTCCACTGTTCAAACAATCACCAGTGTTTGAAAGAGAGACTGAGATAGATGAAGACAAAGGAAGCCACACAACCCTTTTAACTCTTTATTAACTCTGTTTTACGGCTCGTTCATGACATTGAACAGAACACGAGAAGAAAACAGAAAGGCACTCGTCCACTGGCAATGGGAAATGTTAAAAGAATCTGCATGAATGTGCACATTTAGATGAAAAAAAAGGTTATAAGATGCAGATTTCAGCTTTAAAATAACTCTTAGCAGTGACACATTGTTGATTTCTTTCTATGAATACAAAACGACGTTTTATTCCCTCACTTTCGATACACAGGATGCTGTTGTTGCTCACTTACTCTTCATTCGCACAAACAACAACAACAGCGGCCTTACCTCTACTTTGTTTTCCCTTTCTGAACACATCCTCCCAAGAGGATCTTTGAACATCTGAAATTACAACTGACAGATCCTTTTGCTCGTTAGATCACAATATCAATCAGGGAAAACACAGGTTTCCCTTTCTCCTGCTCCTCTGATGTGCACCACGAACACAGGGAAGTCTCCCAGCATGCCTCAGCTCGCCCCTTCTCACCCCACAGCAAGCCAGATCTAAAACCATCTCACACCTCGCTTTACTGTTATGTGCACATAGCAATCATGATGATATCAGAGGAGCGCTTTATCTCTCTCATTTAAAGGTTTTACTTTGTTATTGATACAGTAAAGTGGGCCAGAATTGGACAGCCGGAGGCGGAATACAGTGCTCAGTGTCTTCAGTTGAAAGACAGGTAGCGCTGCCTCTTATCTGCAGTACGGAAACTGGTTTGAAAGGAAAAACGTGTGTGTGTGTGTGTGTGTGTGTGTGTGTGTGTGTGTGTGTGTGTGTGTGTGTGTGTGTGTGTGAGTGTTAAAAAGTGTTTTGACATCTTCCCGTCAAATCAAAGGGGACATGAGTGGAAGGAAATGCTGGGGGACAAGTTGAAGTGTGCGTCTTCCTTTTATTATCTGTTTTCCATCACGTTTTAACCGTTTCCCGTCCAACCTGCTCAACTTCTGAATCGGCTTCTTTTCCATCTCATGGCCGGTTTTCTGCAAACAGTCAGTTGTTCCTGTTTGCTGCATTTACTTTAACATAATCCATCACATTAAACGTTCACAAAAACTTTATTTATTTCTCTCTGGATTTCTCCTTTTTAACTGCAACTATTTCCAGGTCTCCTATTGGACCAGGGAATAGTTCATGCTTTATTAACTGGATGAGCAAATGCAATGCTCACTGTACTTCTCATATTCTAAACAAAGGTCGTCGACAACATGTTTCCTAATCTTGATATCCTCTGTGATCATGGCTTCCTTTATGTGTTGTGTGTTTATTATTAAGGAGGGAAACACGGTATTAATAGAAACAGACAGACACCGTTATCAGAATTAGAAGTGATTTTGATCATGAATGGCACACTAAAAGACTACTTTTGAAATATTTACTGTGTATAATAATTCCCATTGTTGTAGCACATCATGATCTCTTTTTTTAATCATGCACTATAATCACTATAATGCATTATAATGCGTTGCTCTCAGTGGTCATTGTTCGCTTTAAGTAAAGTAAAGTTGTTTTTGCATAGATTCAATTATATTTTTTCCACTTTGCTTAAAGCAAACAACGTAAGTATTGTAAGTCATTATTAAATGCTCAATAATGTGTTATTGTACTGAAGCATTATGAATAGTTATGAGTGCTGATAACTATCATTATTCAGCGCTATACTGATTGTAACAGTGTGTTTATAATATCATGGGCGTCATAAGTGTTACCAAATGATGAATACACTGGAGAAGACAAACACTAGTGGTGCACAAAGACAAACAGGTCAGCGGTGGGTTTTACATCAGTAAATACAAATGTTTCACCCATTGATGCCACAGAATGACTCTGATGTCACAGTGTTCCTCTTCTCTGGGAAAAAGAAATGGAAAAAGAAAAACACAGCTCACTATTGAGTTCGGCTCTTCGCTCTTTGCTAAGTAGCGGAGCTGCTATCCCGAAGGACTAGTGGCATTGATCACGCTGCAAACACTTCGCATAGACAAAAATGAAGCGTGATTAACATGTGCAACATAACCAGGCACAGCCAGTGGTAGCATGAATAACAACGCTGGGCCTTGTACACGTTCCTGTGAATGGCTGTTGTCCCTGAAGATGCATTGTAAAAATGTCTTTCATGCACCGCGGTGGGAATGCATTTCATTTTGAGCCTGTTGGAAGCCTACGTTTGCAGATCGACAGCTTCTTTTTTCCCCTAATGATTTCAGTTGAAATGAGAGGAGGTGATCAATAGATGACTGCGGCTGAATGCTTCATTAAGTGAGGCAAACGGCTCCGTTCAGAGCAGTCGAGCGCTGAAGCTTCAAACCCTTTTTTCTATTTCCCATTTGTTCATTTTTAGGAAATACTGCTTCTTTGTCTCATGACATCTTTCTGTCCTTTACTGCATGACGATGGGATTGCTGTTCCTCGTTCTGTCGCTCAACTTCAAGAACCCTTGAAAGCACATTTTCTGGAATCTCTCCTCAACAGGCAACCTTGCTGATTTAAAGCTTTGTTGTGTGTCACTTTCAAACACAAAGCATTCCAAATTCACAAGCTGTCAAGAGTTTTGCAATGTAATGCAGACAGGAGTGCAAGGCCTACCTGGTAAATAGGTTTGGCACATTAAAGCACATTAAAGCCCGAACAATGCCGTCCGTTGCCTCGTCCTCCACCTCCTGCTGACAAGGGTTCAGTCAGCTGTGCTCGCCCAGGTTAGCTTGGCTGTATGATCAAATGGAACGGAGCCTATTAGCCACCGAGCGCTCACTCAGCCTAACATGGCTGACCCTTCCGTGCACCGTAGCCCTCAGCTAAAGTGTGGATGATGTCGTTGTTAGCCTTCGCGCTGCGCTCACCCGCTGTCGGCACGCTGTTAGCTCTCCGTTACTCAGAGGTGCCCTAAGTGCCTGTGACAGTTCTAATGAATAGACATGGCCTCGCTTTGCAATGTGGGTGTTTTTCTGTTTTTTTTTTTGTCTTCACCCAACTCGGCTTTTAAAAGCTTTATCAAGACGTCTTTAAGATTGAGACAGCGAGCCGTATTATCACACAGCTGGTTGCTGCAAAAAGGTCCTTTCTGCCTGGTGGTCGATGAGACGCGAGCCACGAGGGTGAAGGTCCCACACTTTCTTGACAATTTTGCATTTACGTTGAGTTTCACCTGCATTGTGTGAAGGTGAATACAAAGACTTGCTGCATACAAAAGGCTTATTCTATACTGTTGAAGCACTAAGTACTTATTAAGCTGGTCGGCTGGTTACTGAATAAAATGTACAAGGCCAGCATGAGGGAACATCAGAAGAAAAAATGTGGGCACGAGATGTGCTGCGGAATGGAAACGCTCCTCCGTCCTCTGTCATTTTGTAGCTAAAATAAGAGAAAGAGAGGATGGGAAATAAAAGCCTGTAATAAACAGAGAAAATACCCACACAATAACCCGTCTCTTAGCATTGATGGGGGCCTCATTAGCAATAATGAATCTGAATTCACCTTGTCTCCTTGAGCCCTCGATACAGAAAAGGAAAAAGCAGTCAGGAGTGGACGCATTTATCTCAATGCTAAAGCAAGGCATTCTGGGATGATGCCCGATGGACATTAAACCCAGTGAAGTGTGCAATCAAGCTCCCTCGGTTTAGATGACTGAATTATCATTATCTGTATTGTTGTGCCTCCCGGAGGCCGACCCGCTGTTGGCGGGGGCCTGGCATGGGCACGGTGCCCTCGTGCCAACTTAGTCAGCCATCTAATGTGGCCAGAGCAGCTCTGGCGCCTGGCAAACACTTAACATCACTCTACTCCCCGCTTATGCCCCGAGCCCTTATGAATTACTGTACAATGCACGTGTTTCATTTGCAAATGAGATCAAGCTCAATTACCGCTACACTGTACTGCAGCAGAGTGGTTATAACATGGACACCTGTGTGACTAATTTATGAATCCTGAAAACCTAAACGAGTTAAAGGAGACATATCGTGCTCATTTTCAGAATCATATTTCTATTTTTGGGTTTCTACTAGAAAATGTCTACATGCTTCAATGTTATAAAAAACTCTTTATTTTTCTCATCCTGTCTGTCTGAATATACCCGCGTTCACCCTCCGTCTGAAACGCTGTGTCTTTAAGACCCCCTCCTGAAAAAGCCCAGTCCTTCTCTGATTGGTCACCGTTTTCCGGTCTTTTGTTGTCTTCGCAGCATCACTGCAGCCGGTGACGCAATCTGTGTGCCAACTACACAGAGTTCAGCGTCGCTTCTACCGCTGACTGTACAGTTGTGACATCACAACCTTAAGGAAGTCATGAAGGCTCGTTTAAAGGCACAGTTTCTGAATGCAGGCTGTGTGCGTTTCTCTGTGAAATGGGCATTTTGATACTTTCACAGTAGTCATGACAGCACCTATAGACAACGACATGACTTTTAAAAAGACATTGAAAAATCACTTTTCCTCACTGCCATTGAGGATATAGGAACAACACATCTGACATGAAAGCATATAAACTGACAGAGGCTTCAAGTGTACAACTCAGATCTGATGGGACATTGCTGTCTCGTGTTTTTTTCATGATCACTCTACACTCACGGAGTTGACAGACAGTCAGAGACTATTTGACAGTAACCCATCAGTCTGGAGAGCCATTCGTCTCAGAGATTTGTACACAATATCATGAAAAGAAATAGATTGACACTATTGCATTAAAACCACAGCTCCATATATATATTTAAAATCCCAAAACACACACTAGTTAAAAGAAAACAGAAGATTAAAAACCCTGACCAATGAAAATGTTTCAGATTCGTGCATTAGTGGCAACATGATGTGACGGCGCATTTCTGTGATCCAACAAACACGGGTTTATTTTCACACGTCATCATGACCGTCTTGAATTGATTCATTTTTGCAGAAACTTGTGATTAAAAAGCCATTTTCCATTTTTGCCAGCAATGCATGATTAAAGAGCTTGAAAACATGTTTTCTCATTCAGCTTTATGTCACCGATCAGAATATAGCAATATTTAAATGAAAATCTGATGACACTTGGCTGTTAACTAGTTTTTTTCAGGCCATTGTCAATGAAATCCGATCAAACACATCCTCACAGTCCTGATAGCGGATTCAGTTTTAAAAACGACTCAATCTGAGTATTTAGTTGCCTCTACTCGGCCCTCAACATGGCGGCTCACAGCTAACGGTCCTAACAGTGCAAACAGTGCAAACCACGGTAACAGTGCTGACAGAGCTAAAAGTATGAGGGCGGCGCAGAGCGGCGCAGAGCGGCGGCCATTAGCTAGCCAGTGTTGCACGCTCACACGGAGTCACATGCACTGAAACGCATGCACTGCCAGCCCTGCAATGTCAACAAAGCACAGAGAATATCAGATTACAACACACACAGAGGGAGATCGACTTAATTCACTGCTCAGGTCGACTTTACTCCACTATATCTTCACATAGCAAATAGTTGTTTGCAGCTATATTAATGCTCTGAATTTCAAATTTAGCACCTTTGTAGTGTTACTAATTTAGTCATGCATATTCAAAGTACAAACAAGAAAAAAACAGGGTTCAGAACCACGTGTTTGGGGGCTTTCTAACCTTATAGTTTACTTTTCTTGAAGACACCATGATTCTAAGCCATTATGTCCACTCATAAATTGCACTGTGAACTACAAGTTCGGTAAAATGAATATACATTGAGAGGAAACTGGTGACCTCTTGCAGCTTCTTGAGCTGCAGCTGTTTTATGAGCCCTGTCCTTGTCCATGTGTTTAAGCTTGTGCTGTCCAGTTTGGAGGAGTCTGCTCTGTGTCTTAAGTTGAGGCCAGGGCAGAGCTCGGCACCCAATCACCCATATAATGGCTTCCCCAGCTGGAAGAGGAGGTCAGAGCGAGGCCAAGCCTTCCTCTCACCCCGCTTCTCTGTGACAATAGAGACATTCTGCCAGGCTTCGTTCACTTTGTTCTCCCTCGCTGCTGAAAGCCTGTTTCAACATCTCTGCTGTTACCGCCACTCAAACTGTGGAAAGTATGTCCTCTCCTCGAGGGGGTCGAGAGAGTTGGCGGGCTGGGAGTGAAGTGTAATCATGTGCAACCTTCGACTAGTGTACCTCTGTGTATTCAGCATCAACACCTGCGCTGCAAATGTTCAATGACGCCTTACCGGGAAAATAATTATATTAAAAATACATTCGCCGCGAGATTCCTTTTGTTACAGGGCAGCAAATGGATCTTTCTTCAAAAATAGCAGCTCAGCTACTAGCCAAGGCCTTTCAGAAACATTCATTGAAGGACAAGTCATCTGGAGGCTTGTTGAACTAAGCTGCAGATGAAGCTGCAGGTCAGGACCGAACTCTGAACTGAAACGAGCCCTGAGAGCCCGACCGGTTAGTGTGTGCGTGTGTGTGTGTGGGCGTGTGTGTGTGTGTGTGTGTGTGTGTGCGTGTGTGTGCGTGGGCGTGTGTGTGTGTGTGTGTGTGTGTGTGTGTGTGTGTGGTGGGTGAGGGCTTACCGATTCATACACTCAGGTGGAAGTGGTTGTGATGACAGCTTAACGGGCGAGTGGGGTCGGCCCCCGAGAGTTAAGCCGATTGGCTAATTAACACGCTCTTGGCTCTGGCGCTGTTTGCCTTCCTCTACGGGATTGGCAGCTTGAGCTGTGATTGTGTGCAGGTATGGCCTTTGTCTTTCCGTCTGTGTGGATTAGCATTTGGGACACTGGTGCGTCAAAGAACTGTCCCAGCTCGCCATATTAGACGTAACAAGGCAGGGCAGAGCTGTGCGTGTAGAAAGGCTTTATTTGCTTCAAACTTTGTTTTAAAATATTGACATGTAATCTACTTTTCGCGTATCCCGGTTTGGTGGTCAGTGCTGTTCTCCTCGGCTCGGCCAACAGGCCGACTCCCCCTGGACTTCTTGTGGTTGGTTTCAATCTCCTCCTCTGTAATTGATAGGGATCTCTTTACTAATGATCAGCCACAGCCTGTGGGTCTTGACTACAAATACAGTCAGCGGGACATGCCTGGTAGCTTGGCTGCAGGCCAGCCAGCATATGGTACGAGCGCATGCAATGCGGTTTGCCGGAACAGTTTTGAATGTCGTCCAAAAGAATCAGATTAAACAGTGATTTTATCAAGCCCTCCTTCTTTTTCCTTTTTTTACTAGGATTTCAGTTAAATGCCAAATTGTTCACCTGATAATTGAGCATCTGGCTCAGGCCGACGTGATACGACTGTAATAAAAAAGAAAACGAGCCGGGCCTGTGTCAAAGCCAAAAGAGATCATGTTTGAAGGCAGTGGAGCGTGTTTGACACGGCGCCTTCATAGAAGAGAACCGTTGGTCTGCAGTGAACCGTCACACACATGGCTTTGATCACTACGCTGCATCTCTAATTAAGTTGTTCTATCAATTTTTTTTTCTTTTAAAAACACATGAGACAACCATCTGTCAAAATCGGTTGAAAACATTCACTTTGTTTACAACATAATTTGATTTTTGAGGATTTCTTTTTTGTAATTTAATTGAAAAATGAAGGGTCATTATTTCTTGTTATAAATAATATTTCCTTTATGAATTCGTCTGAAGGCCTCTGGTGTATAATCAGAACCTTGTTTGCATCGTTCCCCTTCACTTTCTAATACTGAACTGTAAACATTTGATGTGTGGAAGAGGCCATCGCTGCCGTTATTCTCAAACATTCAGAGAAACACTCTCAGAGAGCTGCTGACTGAGCCTAAACTACTTTAGCGAGCAGTTCTAGTTCTGGAGGGATTTGGGAAACTTCTCACAGCAGCTCTGAGCGAGGAAGGGACAGAAACGTAGTCCTGAGTGAGGAGGTGTGGCTTCACTCTTCTAACGAGCTGTGATTGGTTGATCCAAAAAGAAAAAGTTGTCTGTGGTGTTTCTGACTGTTCCTCATGCAACACCATCTCATGGACACAGTTCCAGCAGGTCATTCGACCTGCATGGTGATAGCGAGGTCGTGATTCGGGCGGTTGGTGGTTCAGGCGGCCATGTTGGATCTACTTCTCCTCTCTGGTCAGCTGAGCGGTTGTCGGCTTGGCCCAGACTCACCACCTGGCCCCCCCCTTTGCTGATATTTGGCTCCCTGAACCCCCAACCCCCCCCCCCCCCCCCCCGCCCATCTCTCATCTGTGACCTAAACCACAGGGTCCGCCCACATCAGCTCCCCCCAAGGGCCCGACCCAAAACAACGCTTCTATTGTGTCTGAACCACACATCGCACTGTGTGTGTGTGTGTGTGTGTGTGTGTGTGTGTGTGTGTGTGTGTGTGTGTGTGTGTGTGTGTGTGTGTGTGTGTGTGTGTGTGTGTGTGTGTGTGTGTGTGTGTGTGTGTGTGTGTGTGTGTGTGTGCTAAGTCGGGTAGGGTTTCATATATCATGCCTAAAGTGGAACCAGAAGCTTGGGTCTTGAACTGGTGTTTTGAAAGCGTGCGTTTGACAAAGAAGTAATTTTGCACCCTGGACGTGAGTCTATTCGAGTCCCAGTTGGTTGATTTGACCTAAAAGTAGACTTTTAAATGTTTTAAAGTCTAAAACATCAATATCTTGACAGCTGACGACCGATTTAAATGTGTCCAAGTTGATTGATTTAGCTTCTTTTTTTTCTCAGTGTCACATATTCCAATAGAGTTTTGTTCCATTCAATCTAAATACAAGGATTTCACAAAACCCACAACACTTTGCTCTTAGAGAAAAAAGCCATTTCTATTCATAAACACACCATTTATGTTTTTTGTTGTTTTTTTTTCAAAGAAAAAGAAGAAAAAAAATTGAACCCTGAAGATGTGAGAGGATAAATGAAATATGAACGCACTGCCATTAACCAGTGAATAGATGTTTTACTTTACATTTTTAATTAATTAAATCCAAAATGACCTTGTTGCTGCTGCGGTGCATCATACGCCCGAGCTGATAGTTTTTAAAGCTCATCATTCATTCTTACTTGATAGTTTTCTGCTTTCTCACACAAAGACTTGACAGAATTAGGCAAACGTGGGAAAATAGGGTTCCTGTTGAAGAGATACTTAAGGTAGAGTTTAATTTCTAACGCAGTGCTTTCCCTCGGTGGACAGACGTGGCTTCCTAACATCCAGACTGTTAGACTGCAGGAGCTGTTGACATCAGCGCTGTAATGCGGGACAGACCGGAGCTCTCTGGCTGCAAAGCAGGGATCAGCAGCCGAGCTTTTCTAGTATTAATCTCACACCTTCAGGAGAAACTCTATCTAATTAAGGGCTGCAGGATTCCAAGCGGGCGCCTATGGCAGCGCGGCCACCTTATATCACATAATGTTCCCTACACTGCTGGGAGGGACTACTTTGTGAGTATTTTTAGCATGGGTGGCCCCAGTGGCAATCAAAGCCGGATCCAGGCAACGTTGGGGCCTGACTCTCGAAACTGCAGGTGAGGTAAAATAGCAATTATTCTTTTGTGAGTGTTAAAGGTCAGAGCAAGAGTTCATGTTGTGTGCAGTGTAAATGTATACCCATAACTTCTATGAGGTGATCTTCAGGCTACTTCTGAATTTTTGTCAGAACAGGAAAAACAAATGCAGAAGAATTTTCTCGGAGTCAACTTTCTTTTCATAACAAATGATTGAGTTGAGGTAATATTGGATTGCTTGTATTGTCTTTGACCGTACATTAACTGTTTAGGTCATTTTTGGAAGAACAATGCATTGTTCCCAGTTTGAATATGTTGGAGTTTGGACAAAACAAGCAATTTAAATATGAAGTTTTTGGCTTTGCAAAATTGTGATGACATTAATCAACAAACCGACCAAACGATAAAACCAGGAACACAATCGGCAGATTAACTGATAATGATGAATAAATAAAAACAGTTCACAAAAATATCAGCTCTCACTTTTAATACTTTATATACAAATTCTTAATTCACAGGAATGAGTTGTTGCGTCCATTCTAATAGAAACCTTGTCTCTTTTTAAATTGATTTGTAAATTAAAGTTTATTCTTGCTGCACTCGTCATAAATCAACCTGGATTAGAGCATCAGTTTACCGTCGGAATCGTGGTTGCAGTGCACGCAAAGCTTACATGTGGCTCCTACAGCTGGCCTGCTCTGCTGGACTAGCATGGGCATATCACTGGGCAGCAAAAGTAAAAGAGTGTGTGTGTGTGTGTGTGTGTGTGTGTGAGGGGGGTTGATGTTGGAAAAGAGGGCTTCTATCCCTCAGGAACCCTCCCCTCCATCCAGCATGCTTTCTCAGGCCATGTTCTGCGATAAGAGAGTCTGGGTGTCATCTGACAGATGAAAATAGTGTGTGTGAAACGGACACCGCGCTAACACGCAGCCAGGCTAACCGCTCTGCAGTTTAATGGTTTTACAACACTGAGCGAGCAGTGATAGCCCATTGAAAGTGTTTGTGTGTGTGTGTGTGTGTGTGTGTGTGTTATAACATGTGCAATTAAACGTCTCAGCAGCGTACTGGCATTCTTTAATCAGTGTGTGTGGCATGTATGTTCGAGTGCTTCAGAGCGTTCTCCTATCAGTGTGTGTGCGTGAGTGTGTGTGCGTTTGTCTGTGTGTATCTTTTTCCTCCTCTTGGCTGGCCTGTCTCCTCATGTTTGGACATATGTTGAGTTTTATTTCACTGAGACATCAATCCTGCTGGCCAGCTGTTAGGACAGCTGCTCTCTCTGTGCCTCTTCTCGCTGTACTCACTCCAGTCAGTCGCTCGGTATCTTTCTTCCTATCTGTCTGCCTCTCTTCTCTTCCTTTCTTTTCTTTTCTTAATATCACTGTCTTCCTTCCTTTGTTTCTGTGTTATTCATCTTTCTTTATTTCCAGCTGCTCTCTGTCCTGTTCTTGCTCTCTTTCTCTCTCTGGTCTTTCCTCTCTGATGCTGTGGGGTCCGCAGCTGAAGTCACACCACTGACATAAATTTGGAAGTGCAAAGTGTAGCTGTCAGCTTCCATTTACACGCGCTCGGTAGCGAAGTTAAGACGCAAAATGTTTTTTTTCCAGCCGTGGGTGTGTTACGCAAACATCGGGCACCCACTAACACATTGGTCTTTGTTATTGTTAACATTAACTAATTTTTCAGATTAATGTTTTCTCTCTCTCTTTACTTTGGCGCTTCGACTGCAGACTTACGGGTTCCTGAGCTTTGGCAACGGTACCCTGTGTGAGAGAAAGTGAAACAGACGCCACGTTTCCATTCCGATGCCAAGTGAATTAAAACAGAACTTTTGAAATGTCATCAAATATAAAATGTGAATGAAATATACTTCTACAAAGCAAACAAACTGGCTTCTCGAATGTAGACCCGCTGCATGTCAGGAAAGTCTCTCAAGAATCGTTTCTGTTCTGTTGTGTATTTGAATTATGGTCAAATTTCACACTTTCACCTGGAATCAAAAACGCAAGAAAAATATACGTATCTATCTAATGACTATACAAACACAACGGAGGCGTGTCCTGTCTTGATAAAAGAAACAACGTGTGATATTTCACAGACGTGTGATGGCATTGTGTTGACATTTAGAGCCACCGTGGTACCAAAGAGGTGGCCATAACGTAAATCTCATATACTTACATTACCAGACTCCGATCTTTTTTTTTACGTTGCTAAACATTGAGGATATCATTGAACTTAGAAATGGGATCGTACGCCCACTGACGCTCAACTAAGAACATTTTATTTGAAAAGTCCATGAGAAACGTCTAAACACATGGAAACAGAGGGAGAAAAGGGAACGAGAGAGAGACTCAGTCTGAGTGGAGGCCTGTGGCACACTGTGTTGTTCTTGGCAGTGGCAGTTTTGGGAGCGTTGATGCTTGCCTCACACACACACACACACACACACACACACACACACACACACACACACACACACACACACACACACACACAGTGTGTGCCTGTGGCTCGTGTAAAACACCCAAAACACTGTCTCTTGGCAGGTTGGCGTGGGGACAGGTGATAAAAGTGTGTTTACCCTAAACGCTCGCCGGCTCGCTGGCTGCCTCTGCGCTGATTTACTACAACTCTCTCTTTATCCACTTCTTATCTCCTTCACCCTCCTTCTGTCTCTCCTTCACTTTGTTTTATTGCTCAACCATCCCTTCTCTCCGTCTCTCCTCCCTGTCTTGGTGTTGAAACCGTGTGGTTTACAACCAATTATAAACTCTGATCTCAGGGCCAAGGGTTAGAAAAAGTTTCAGGTTCTAATAGAAGAGTTTAAGATAATAAAACACCTTTTATCATCAGTACACATCCACATAGTTTGTATGTATTTGTAAAGGCTTTCTCATCTTCTCCTTGCTTTTTTAGCTCTCCTCTTTCCTTTTTTAATTTTGTTTCCCTACTTCCTCACATTCCTAATCTCCCATCCTTCCGTTCAAACTCACACAGCTCTCTGTACTCTGTGTAGAAAATGAAACGAGCATCTTCGTCATCTTGCTCCTCTGTCCTTCACTTCCCTCCTCTCTCATGTCTCCCCCTCTCTTTTCCTTTTCATCTACCTTTCCTTCTCTCCTCGCCCCATTCATCCTCCCTCTCCCTCCTCTTCTTCAAAACCATCCATCTTCCGCATTTCTCCCCCACTTGATAAAGTCGGTGTTCGGACAGCGAGGAATTTTTATCCACGCTCCGGTCTAAACAGCACTTGATCCCCGACTCGGTCGCGGGGACAGATAGAGAGCCATCTAGGGTAAAACGTCTCCCTCTCATCCCTCTCTTCTTCCGCTCTTCCTCTTTTTCTCCGCACTTACACCTCACCCCCTCCCATCCCCCACGGTCTCTGAGTCTGATCTGTTTATCGGTACGGTGGGTATAAATTGTACACACGCGGTTGACTTATGCAGATGTATCTTGGAGTTACAGGTTGTATTTTCCTCCCTAAGTGCTCCCATAAATTGCGCTTCCGTAATTTTGTTTTATAAAAGGCTCGCTGAATGAGTGCACATCGGCGTCTTTCAGTCTTGTGATGGGGAAAAAGAAAAAAAAAAGCCTCACATCCTGACCCCATCCTCCAGCTCTCCCCCTCCAACCGGCAGTAAATATCACCCCATTGAGCCAAAGATACACAAACACATATCCACTGGAGTCACTTGTCCGATAGAACTTTGAAAGATTGGCTGGATTCCATTGTCCTGAGGGTGGGGGAAATTATCTTAATTACCTTATTTTGCAGCAATGTGGACCATCTGTCTGGAAATACCCGTTGTTGTTTTCTCCCCAAATAAGGGAAATCACCATGATTACTGTCGTTTTTCAGTTGTTTCTTTGTCTCGGAGCTCCCTACGCTGGCTTTGCCCCCCCCCTTGTTTACACTGATCCCATGTGATCTGGACGGCTGCATTAGCTTATTTACAACAATCATAATCCGACCGTAAACATGCAAGGCTTTAATGGACTCGACGAGGAAGTCGTGCTCGGCCAGTGGACGGCATCTCTTGACCACACAATGGTCCCATACGCACAAACTACCACAATGGTCCCATACGCACAAACTACCACAATGGTCCCATACGCACAAACTACACGTTAAGCCACTCACAATAGGCCATGTGCCCTTATGAATGCCTATAGCGCCTTTTGTCAGGATAAAGGCTCCATAAATGAGCTATTGTCCGACTTAACCATTCTAAATCAGGCAAGCCCTCAGGCGCATGTTTTCCACACAGCGCCCAAGAATGTCTCCTTTTTGTGTGTGTGTGTATGTGTGTGTGTGTGTGTGTGTGTGTGTGTGTGTGTGTGTGTGTGTGTGTGTGTGTGTGTGTGTGTGCGTGTGTGTGTGCGTGTGTGTTTGACGTCCTTGGTGACTGAGGCTTCGGCATTGGGCCCCTGCGTGACCGTGACACCATCTGTGGCGCGTCCGCTGGCACGAAAAAACTGAATATACACAAACACTAACTGGGGCCGGTTGCAGGAGTGTGCGGACATTTCCAGGATGCACAAGGGAGCAGCTTCACGTGCACACACACTCACACAGGTATTGTACACCTGAAAGTGGCGGGAGAAGGATTAACTGTGCAAAGAGTACACAGTATTAGAAGCAAAAGTAGTCATTATACAGCCTGTTATTGTTGTCTTTTTATTACTCTAATACAGAATTGAATGTTGTAGCTGGTTGAGAAGCAGCTGGTTTCAACCACTTTATAAAAACAGATGGGTAGTGAAGTAATAATGTAATAATGTGTTGTTTATTAATAACTTTTTGTTCATGTAAAATCCTTATTTGCAAGCTAACTTGTCAAATAAATGGAGTGGAGTTAAAACTACAATATCCGTGAATGTAACAAGAAATGGAAAAAATCCAGTTCGGTATCAGCGCCTCAAACAGTAAATGCACTTAAGTTACATCCCCCATCTGATACCTGGCAGCACGCACCACTTTACTTTGTGCAGTTCTGTCTTTCTGTTGTGGAAAAGTTACACCCAAACACTCATGCTTGCACATGTCTCTCTGTTCCTTTCTCTCTCTCTGCTCCTCTCTCTCTCTCTCTCTCTCCCCCCCCCCTCTCTCTCTCTCTCTCTCTCTCTGCTATCTGCCTGATGAAGAATTGAAAAGTTCCCATTGTCTAAGTAAAGTTCACAGCAGGACTCCAATTGAACAAATGAGACCTTATGAATCTGGGACCACGTGTCTCTGATGTCTGTTATCCTGAGGCTATGAGACACATTGTGAGAAGAAGACAGCCACGAATCAGAACAACGCAGACATTCTCAACCGCTCCGCTGGATGGCTGCTGGATTTTTTTTTATTTGAAATGGTTTCTTGTCATGATTTTCTTTTTATTATTAGTTAACAATTCATAGAAATGGGTTATCTGTCTTGTCCTTTCCCCTCTTTCTGGGATTTTTCTTTGGTTGTGAGCGACTCTGAATGTTCTCAGGCGACAAAACAACAACATCAAAAGTGAAGGTGATTATTCTCTGTGTTTTTGTAGAACCAACTTGCATGGAAAGGCTCCTCTCAAAGGATTGGAAGGAGCGCGTTGACCGCCTGAAGGCAGACGAACTGCTGGGGGAGGTCAAAGGTAAGAGCATCCACGTCAAGGCCAGCATTCCAAATGTGCAGCTACAACTAAATCGACGTCCATTCTTTCACACGCGCAAACAATGAGATGCCAAGGTTTACTAGATGCAGACAAACTGTCTGCTTCACTTTGGCCTTCTGGCAACAGGTGGCACATCAACACATGCTGTATGTTGGCTGTTTGAGGGAAGAGTAGGTGTGTAAGAAAAAGGAAAGACGAAAGCATCTGAGGCATCTTGTTAAAACACAGGCGAACGGTTCCAAAAGGGTTCTTCCTGAAGAACCCTTTTTTAAAAGTAAGGGTCTTTCAAAGGCTCTTTATGAGACTAAGGGTTCCATCAAGAACCATTTTCATCCAAAGAAGAAGTGAGTTCTCGGAGGATCGTTGAAAGCATTGGTGTTAAAAGAGAACATCCCAACCACACATCCTCCCCAAAAACCTGTTCTTGTGAACCATGATTGTTGTGGGTTTCACTGCACCACATCAGTCCTGGCCCCTTACGAGTCTTCACAATTAGCTTCCACTCTTCACTTCTGATTGCATATCTTGATTACGAATTGGGTCAAGTTGTCCTGTGATGCTCACTGGCTACAGGTGATCAGAATGAGGAAACAATATCTGCTTGATATATCCCTCTAACCAGGTTGATGACCGACCAGATTTATAACTTTTTTGAAGTGTCTTCAATGATGTGAGCCCACTATGTGAATGAAAGAAACATAATATGGCAGAAACCGCGTTATGTTGGAGCATTGATACATTTAAGTAGAGAACGCCTCTCTGTCTCCTGCGCTACAGTGAATTATTTTTGTGCGCCGTAACATTAGTCGCTAACCGCTCGGCAGTCGAGCTCCTCTCAGTGAGAGAAGCCGTTTGTGATCGCCTCCCGTTGAAATGGAAAGCGTTTCCTCGGTGGAAAGTGGAAAAAAAGGGACGACAGAGCAGCAGAACAGCACCGACTTTGACTTTCACTCCGAGACTGAGATCTGACTCTCTCTCTCTCTCTCGCTCTCTCTCTCTCTCTCTCTCTCTCTCTCTACAAGGAAACTACGCATACAGTATATTCTTAAACACATTTTGGAAAACATCACTTGTCATCTGTTACGTACAGTCAACATCTAACTGATCACTCAGAAATAAAAAAAAGACCAACTGTGAAGTCAAAAGTCCACTTGTTATGACTTCTTTTCATTTAAAAGTCAGACGTATAACTTCCACTTGTATAATGTTTTCTCTTTTTTGGGATGATCCAGGTCAAGTGCTAGATCTCGTCATAGACTCTTACAAAACAAAAGCTCTCTTGTTGGGCTATAATGTCAACTGAAAATGATCGGAGAACCCGCTCAAGGCCGTTCTGTATTTGACTTACAGTTTGTTGGCAGTGAGTTTGTATCTTTCTGCTGCAGGTTTTTAAAGCTAAACCTCCGTCACTCAGCTTTTGGGTGTTTTGTGGTCTACAGTGTTGATCATCTGATACTGAATGTTTCATGAAAAAAACAAAACTGTTTTTATGAGTTCACAACTTCTTTAAAATGTATCTCAGTCCTCATGACTTGCATCTTGAATCTTTCATTTGTCCACTTACAGAGGTCTTGTGATTTGTTCCCTTTCTGAAAATGTTCTCCTCTCTTAAAATCCAGCCCAGCCGCCTGGAAAAAGAGTCGGCATGACTCTTATTTAACAAATATGTTGAATGTCGACGTTTTTGTGACGTAGTGTATCGTTACTGAAAGGTTATGTGACATAATAACGAGTATAACAAGCAAGAACGTCCACTAAGGGCAGAGGTGAGCAGGTCAAACAAACACAGGACCTTCACCCGTTCGTGTTCGCGTGAAAGTAAGCGCTGAGTGTACACTTGTCGCGTAACGTTACACTTGTCGCGTGACATCGTTACACTTGTCACGTAACGTTACACTTGTCGCGTAACGTTACACTTGTCGCGTAACGTCGTTACACTTGTCACGTAACGTTACACTTGTCGCGTACCGTTACACTTGTCGCGTAACGGCGTTACACTTGTTACGTAACGTTACACTTGTCGCGTGGCGTCGTTACACTTGTTACGTAACGTTACACTTGTCAGGTAACGTCGTTACACTTGTCACGTAATGTTACACTTGTCGCGTAACGTCGTTACACTTGTTACGCAACGTTACACTTGTCACGTAACGTCGTTACACTTGTTACGTAATGTTACACTTGTCGCGTAACGTCGTTACACTTGTTACGTAATGTTACACTTGTTACGTAACGTTACACTTGTCGCGTGGCGTCGTTACACTTGTTACGTAACGTTACACTTGTCAGGTAACGTCGTTACACTTGTCACGTAATGTTACACTTGTCGCGTAACGTCGTTACACTTGTTACGCAACGTTACACTTGTCACGTAACGTCGTTACACTTGTTACGTAATGTTACACTTGTCGCGTAACGTCGTTACACTTGTTACGTAATGTTACACTTGTCACGTAACGTCGTTACACTTGTTACGTAATGTTACACTTGTCACGTAACGTTGTTACACTTGTTACGTAATGTTACACTTGTCGCGTAACGTCGTTACACTTGTTACATAACGTTACACTTGTCATGTAACGTCGTTACACTTGTTACGTAATGTTACACTTGTCACGTAACGTCGTTACACTTGTCACGTAACGTTACACTTGTCGCGTTACGTCGTTACACTTGTCACGTAACGTTAAACTTGTCGCGTAACGTCGTTACACTTGTCACGTAACGTTACACTTGTCGCGTAATGTTACACGAGAAAGTCAGCTAAGGGCGGTTGTTATTCTTTAACGCTAGTTAAGTTTTTCGGTTGTGGCATTATGTTGGTGCATTATTATTTTAACACTACCTATCGTGTTTTTTGGTACTGAATGTATTCGTGAATTTTTCATTGACAGCGTATTTATATATTTTTTTTCCGCCAAAACATCCAATCTTGCGATTGACATTCACAGTGACTACAACATTATTAAACGTTGGTAAGGAATGTTTAGGCACTGGCAGAACTTACTCGTCTGCGTGTATGCACGTGCATGCACATTCCCGTGCACGTGCACAAGATAAATACAGGAATTCACTAAACAGGGAACGGAGAATATTAATATCTGTCATTATCTGACGTTTGTAAGATCTTTTTTTTATTTTTATTGTGGTATATCGTAGCTTCACGGATCTTTTATTAGATGCGTGTAATTCAGTATTTCTGACTTTTTCTTTTACTTGCGTGACAGAAAACCATGTAACGATGTCAGAGCTTCGATGGAGGCAACTAGAACCAAGACAAACAGCACGCTTGTCCTCTTCATGAAGCTGGAATGTGCAGTATATCAATTTTCTTGTGAGTTAGTTGAAGAGACTAATACCATGCATAAATATAGCATGTACCAGTACATGCATGCACATCGAGGATCACACACAGATGTCTCTGTTCGTCCAGCTGCGTCCTGACCACAGCAACGCTCTGATTGAATTCAAGCGTCTGAGTCTTTTATTTCCCGACGGCTGACACGAAGCCCGGTCTGGATGACCTGAATTCACAAACACAACTGTTGCTCTGTGTCTCCTCACACAACAACCTGGACCTGTTTGTTCAGTCGCAGTTGTTTTTAGGGTAAAGAATTAAGATGACCTCTTTTTTTCTTTACTCGTGAGCATACACCATGCTTGTAATGTACAGCAAATATTATATTTTGTATCTGCACTTATCTCAGAAAAGGCTTGTATGTTACAATGTGCCTCACTGTTTCACACATACACATCTGGGAATGTGCCCAGAATGATTTCACTCTTCTACTGCAACCCACTGTGTGCTGAGCTGGAAAAAAATAATAGTGCATCAGTTTGTGTTTTGCAGATATTGTAAAAAGGATGCTGTTGAAAGAGTTGAGGACTTTTGACTTTTGTTTGTTGAGCACTGGGACGCGTTGGGTAGGATTGCCCATAGAGAGGGCGGGTCTGAGGCATGTAGATGTATATGTGATTAGACGTGTTTAACATAGAGATACGTGTGCAGATGCTTTGATCAATATTCCATCAGCTGTTATCGTCTCACCCCTTGGTGAGACTTTTTCACCAAAGACAAGCATGCAAAGTTCGACCACATTTTTTAATTTCTTGCTTTTCATTTTTTTTCAAAAAGCTCATTAGAACAGATGGGGAGAAAGTGTCTGATTATACTGTCAGGTGCAGGAGCTGGCACAGCTGGTAGCAATAAGCACACAGCAATGTAAGAGTCGCTTGCAGGCATCTTACTCATTGCAACTTTTTTATTTTCATGTACGCTACTGACTGTCTGGAGAAGTGAGCGGTGTACAGTAAAAGTGAATGTGTGCAGATCAGATGTGATATCTTTATACGCAGCTAGCCCTGGGCAGATCACGACACTTGTTTTGAGAAAAAGAGGAAGTGGCCGGTTTTGTCTCGGGGACTGTGGGCTGATGGGTGTCGGAGAGTTTTTTTTGTGGTGTGACACTGAAGGCGAAGGTTTAGTCATCCAGAGGAATGCTGGGAGTTTGGCGCACGGATGAAACGTAATGGTTTGGCAGAAGCCCCAAGGAGTCCGAGGCCGTCATGACGTGTGATAATGTGAGTGTGTGATGGTTCGTATGTGTGTTTGAATATTTGTGTCATGGCCTGTGTGTGTCATAGGTTGTGTTTGTGGAAGTGGAAGTGGCTGTGACAGGATTTTCCGTATAATGTCTGAATCCACATCGTTGAACTTAATAGACTAACAGCAAGAAATTAAGAATGATTTATCTTATTTCATTTCTTTCTGTAAAATGACTCATACACTCACATACTGTATGTAAATACACAGAAGATAAATAAGGTAGCGCAATATACAATATCGTTGCTCTAAAAACTATTGTTTCTTTTCTTTTTTTACACCTAACTTACAGATTAAGTATTTTTTTATGGGTTGGTCAAATTCTGCTACGTCTCTCGCCAAATGAATGATATAAAAACTCGTTTTTTTAGGATGTTAACTTTTTTTTGGGGGGGGGGGGGGGGGGGGTTTGCTGACTTGGAACACAGTAGTGCAAGTAAACCTGCAGACAAATAAATAAAAGTAAATCACGATCAATGAAAACGATTGCCATAAAATACAAATGTGGAGTTTATAAAAATACATAACATACAATTATTATACATCATACATGCATGGGTCGATGGGAGGTTTAGGAAAGATCTCGATTACTGACAATGACATTGATTTGCATTTTATTACTGTGGCAATGCTCTTTTATTACTTAGTGATATTAATGTGCTGCAATAAAACAAAAAGCTGCATTTGATTCCCATAAATACAAACACTGTGTAACCAGTAAGAACTAACAAACAGCTCGTGCAGGAATAGCTCTCGGTTCAGAGACGGATCGTCCAAACAGAGTGAGAAAGCAGTTAATGGCTTTCTGTTTTGGCTGCTGCCCTCAGCAGGTGTCGGGAATAATCCTGATGGATGGAAAACGTCTGATGATTATTGGTGCCAGAAGCGTTGAAGGAAAGCAAGACGCCGCCGCCGCCGCGTTTGGAATGCACGACCCGTAATCCACAAGGATGAATCATGGAGCTGTAATCGCGATTACACAACAGGCTTCACTTCCCTGCAAGACATGTAGAGGAATAGGAAGAAGTCTGTGTGTGTGTGTGTGTGTGTGTGTGTGTGTGTGTGTGTGTGTGTGTGTGTGTGTGTGTGTGTGTGTGTGTGTGTGTGCGTGTGTGTGTGTGTGTTTTAAGACATGACAGTGTTATGAAGTATCCCTCAGTGTTGCAAGACTGAATCGGTCAAAGAGACTTAGGGAGGGGTGAAGAAGGGAGGATTAGAGTGGTGATAAGAGCAGAGGGGACAAGAGAGGAGGTGATGAAGAGAGGGAAAGGGGGGACTCGGCAGAGAGGTGATTGAGAGGGCTGATGAGAAAGGAGGGGAGGTGATGAGCGAAGAGGAGGGGACAAGACAAATGAGCAAGTAAAGAGAGAGTATCAAAGTAAGGGTGGAGGAGATGAGAAGAGGAGGAGGAGAGTGAAGAGCAGAGAAGAGAGAAATAGTAGGGGTGAGGAGGAGAGGAAAGGAAAGAAGATGAGAGAAGGAATCACGAGAGCAGAGAAGAGGAGATGGAAAGAGAGAAAAGGAGATGAGAAGAGGAATAAGGAGAGGACAGGAGAGAAAAGCAAAGAAGGAGAGGAGAGGAGAGGAGAGGAGAGGAGAGGAGAGGAGAGGAGAGGAGAGGAGAGGAGAGGAGAGGAGAGGAGACAGGGAGAATGTGGACTTGGAAGTAGAGTAACTGATGGGGGGTCGTTTGGGGAAAAAAACCAAAAGGGAAGAATGAAAGCATGAAAAAATAGGGACAAGAAGAGGAGAATGTTGCCTTTGATACAGGGCTGCTGAGGGGTAATTTCTGTGTGTGTGTGTGTGTGTGTGTGTGTGTGTGTGTGTGTGTGTGTGTGTGTGTGTGTGTGGGGCCAGTCTGGGGTACAATAGGGGCCTGACAGCACTACAATGAAGACTCTGTTAGTATGCAGGTAGTGTTGGGGCCACCCTGCAATCTCCCTACATGGCCCCAGGGCGAGACCTTACACACACACACACACACACACACACACACACACACACACACACACACACACACACACACACACACACATACACACACAAGAGCAAGAACTTCTAAACAAGATAAACTTCAATGTGGATGTACACAAGCACATATACACACACTCCCACAAACCAGATGAACGTGTGTGTGTGTGTGTGTGTGTGTGTGTGTGTGTGTGTGTGTGTGTGTGTGTGTGTGTGTGTGTGTGTGTGTGTGTGTGTGTGTGTGATATAAAAGTCTTCAGTAATTCATCCTTGTGGTTTTTTAAACTTTCACGCATCTCAAAAGAGACGGTTGCTAACATGTGGCAGAATGAGACTACAAATGTCATCTTGTAGTTCTTTTTGTAGCCTTAACTTCTGCCGATTGCATATCAAAAATCCTAAAAGTTGTGTTCATTATCTTGCTGAACAAAACATTTGTTTCATAGTTTCATAACTTGTGTTTGCCACAGAGCTCATTTTTTTGTACAACAATCCTAAATCCCATTGGCTTATTGTAGAGCGAACCAGTGTGATGCTAACCTGTAAAATGTAAAAACAAAGTGGGAGAATGTTTATGAAAGACACAGGTAGTGTGGTGGGACTTTGGTGTGAGATGATGCTGGTGTGATAACAGTCATAATTGTATATTGTTACTGTCTGTTGTGTGACACAGTACGTTCACTAAGTCCTTCTAGTGTCGGCACTCCTTCATGACTAACACCTTCCAAGAATGTGCACATCATAAACCCGACACAGAGCCTGTGACAGCTACTTGTTTTCAAAGGTTCACTCAAAGTGATCTTCATTGTTCTTGTGTGCAGACGCTAAGTGATAAACTTAGAGACACTGCAGAGACAAGACAGCAGATAATAAGTAGTAATATGAAACTACGAGCCCCATGATTGAGGAGAATTTGGGGGATGCGAGTTTCTAAAGCTTGTCTTGTTCATGTTGGCCGAACACATTGGATTTGTTTTGGGTCGCTTTTGGTTCGTGAAGACTTTCGTTGAAGATGCTTTCGTTTGTTTACTTCAAGCCAAAAAAGGAAGACTTGTTTGATTCCTTTCTGTTTTCAGGTAGTTGAACGTCAACATCACCAAATGTCTTAATGTTGTTTGTTTTTACAATAATATCAGCAGAACCACAGTGATTTTGAGATGACTTTAAAAAGATGTGTCGGTCTGTATCATGTTTCTCTTTCTTTGTTCAGCAGACCTCTCCTGTGTTTTGTGTGTTTTTTTTAACCCATCCTTCTCCGTCTACCTGTTCAGGTACGCCGGAGTCGCTGGAGGAAAAGGAGCACCAGCTTTCCACCATGATCGGTCAGCTGATCAGTCTGAGGGAGCAGCTCCTCTCCGCCCATGACGAGCAGAAAAAGATGGCCGCCTCACAGCTGGAGAAGCAGAGACAACAGATGGAGCTGGCCAGGCAGCAGCAGGAACAGGTAGGGGGGGTCTGAGCGTGTCCTTTCCTTCATTCCTTTCAGGTAAAACTTAATTGCTGAGATTCGGGGACGCCAATACAACAGACTGAAGAACATACATTTGCAGACAGATGATCTAGGAGCCCTAAATAGGCACATTTATACAACCAAGAACGCATTTAAAGAAAGGCCGAATAAAGAAACACAGTATTGTGAAATAGAATTAGATTTTTTGTGTTTTCTACACTGACAGTCATCTTGTGAACCCTGTAGATTGTTCACACAACCAACATTGGTTTAGATGAAATGCTCAAACTGTGAGTGTAACTTGTAGTCTGATTTCTGACCGCTACACATTTGCCCTTTGTCTTTGTTGGACTGCCTTCTCGTTATGCTCCGATGTTTAACGTCACCATAACACCAAGGAATGACAGCCAACGCTTCCACAATAACAGGTTGTGAAGTAAACACCGGAAGAAAATGTTCCAGTGTGTTTCTGTGTGTGTGTGCGTGGCTTCAAACGCGCGTCTTCAGGTGTCAGACCACGAAACATTAGCGTGTCACAGAAAAACGAGAGCGCCTCAGCAGTGAGGCGTTTAGGTGAGCTGCTCTTTGTTTTTCGCTCTTTGCCGACATGTTACTGTAGGTAGACATATACGACAGGCTCTGTTTGGACAAGTCCACACCTCCCATCACAACACATTCCACCTCTCACGGCTTCACAAAGGAACGGGGACGATGGAGAGAGTGAAGAGAAAGACAGATTCCAATATCAGCCAGTCATTTGGCTGTTGAGACTTGATAGGATAATGCCCTACAGACAAACCCTGAGAAATCTGCCTTTAATGAAATATGACATGTGTGCAAATGGGGGCGCCGCCTCCCATTCAGCAGCCTGTAATTATATTTCAGAATAAATGTACTAAATGACTTCTCAAGAAGAAAAGGAGGCAGCTGCTTCACTTTTCTGGAGCAGAGTGGGCGGGACCGACTGGTTTGACGTGCTGCGCCTTTAAGGATTTTAACCTCACGGGACTGGCCGGTCCCAGCTGCCCATCACTGGCTGAGGCTCAGCCCTGCAACATTTGACCTCAGATGTTTTTTACTCGACAATCTTACGTCAAAATAACGGAGGGAGAAGCGGCTATGATCGCCCCTCCTGTTGTTGTTGGTTCCCGCAGTAAACATGTCAATCTCACAGATTCAGTCAGTCCAGAGATTTGTTCAGAAACTCGGCACTCTTGATCTTGAATGCAGCGCGGCCATTAACCTGCTGCACAACACGCCAGAAGTGTGTAGTGTTGTTGAACATTATTGCCATCATTGATATAACATGCATGGATTCACTTCTGGTCTTTCTCACTCAATATTAAAACACATTGTTTGTTTTTGACAATTTTTCAACCCTCAAAAAATGTATTCTTACCCAGATTTGATGCATGCATCCAGAAGCAAGAAGAAGTTTCTTACAGCAATAAAGAAATGTTATTCCCCGCAGATCAGAACAAGCTTTATACAATTAATAAAATGGTGACAACTGGTTGAAGAACAGCACAGAGTCTGGGCTTCAGATATTTGTATCTGAATCTCATCCTACGCTGTCTGCGGCCATTAGTTCTTTGTGCAGATTCTGGAATTATTAATATAGTTAGGAAGATTTTCTCCCATTAAAAAAGAAAATAAAAGAAACAAGAATTTGCCAGCATTAAAAACAAAACTACTCATTCTCCATCCTCTCAGAATTATGTCAGACCTTATTGTTTCATTAACATTTTATTATAGTTTATTTTTTAAACTATGTTTAAACTATGTTTTAACTATGCTTTTTACTATGTTTTTACCATGTACTGGCTCTGTGGCAGTCTGAGATTTAAAAAAAATGAAAAGTGCGTTACAAATAAAATGCATTATTATTATTATTAACATTTTCCCTTTTTGTCTGTGTGTGTGTATGTGTGTGTTCAGATCGGCAGACAACAGCAGCAGCTCCTGCAGCAGCAGCACAAGATCAACATTCTCCAACAACAGATCCAGGTTAGTGTGCAGAAACACCTCTCACACACACACACACACACACACACACACACACACACACACACACACACACACACACACACACACACACACACACACACACACACACACACACACACACTTCCTCTGTGCATTTTTTGAGTTGACTCCTGCCCTCTGCCGACTCCCCTTGTTTCTGCCCCATCGTCTCTTCTCCGATGTGTCCATCTAATGTTTCGTCTTTCGTCCTCCATCTGGATGAACTGAAGTGTCCATTTTCCTCCTGCTCCATTATTATTGGGTCACAATAATAAACAACAATACCACGAGAGGTTGTGACCTTTTCTTTTAAAGTTTTGCCTGCTATTGAGAGGTACGACAGTTACGCCACACCGGCCTTGCATTCCTACGGGGGCATGCCGATACACACAATAACACACACACACACACACACACACACACACACACACACACACACACACACACACACACACACGATAACACACACACACGCACACACAATAACACAGCGGTGACGCAGTAATTGCCCTGGTTATGGCCGGATCATTTACTTTCTCATTGATCCGTCAGAAATCAATATCCCAGCGTCCTCTATAGGCTTCCTCCTACTCTTTCTCCAGTTGTCTATTTATCAACATTCATCAACTCTCCTCACCCCGACATGCACTCCTCAATCGAACGTGTTACGTTCCTCTCAGCTCACGCCTTTTCTCTCTTTTTTGCAGCTTTTAAATCCAGCCCATTAACGATGGATTGCAACACAAATCTCGACGAGAAAAGCGGAACATGAACAATATATATTTGATCTCGACAGACCCATGCTTATAAAACAATATATACTGTACATACGTACATATATTTCTTGTTTCGTTCACACTTTTTATTTATCCCTGATTCTATTTGATTCCTTTCCTTCTTCCCTCTTTCCTTCCTACATCTGTCTCATCCACCTGATGCTCGTGATCCGTGTGCGCTGGATGTGCTTACATACTCGCCGAGAAATTACCACCAGCTGCGAGCCGAATGCTGCTAAATTGACGCGCTGTGGCTGATGGCCATGTGGGAAGTTAACCAGCTTGTATTTCATCCGTTTATGTTTTTTTAGTGGTTGGATTGCTGTAGAATTAAATTGCCTTGTGAGACAATGTGAATCGGTTCAGTCTCGTCCCGTACTCCGTTTGCCCCCCATCGGTCCCGAGCTTTGGATCTCCCTGTGCTCCGGAGGTGTGATCTAGTTAACGGAGGTGTGATCTCGTTTCCACCTCCTCTTCTTCTTCTGCTCTTTTTATTACGAGGCCCCACCGTTGGATCTTAATGAAGCTCGGATCGGACTTCATTAGGGCCTCTGAGCCCCAGGGGAGAGCGAGAGCATAAAAACCAGCTCCTGCATGGATCCTCCTCCACGCTGTGAAGCATGGGTACTCTTGAGAGCAGCATTATATCATGTAGAGAGCTTCAGAAGCATCTGCTGTACATTCAGCTGAAACATGTTCCACCGTATCTTTTGTTTCACGCTCGTTTTCTACGTAGAACTCAGTCTAAAACAGCCAGAATTCAATCTGCTGTTGAGTAAAGGTACGCAAAGAGACTAAAACAAAGAAGTCGTTTTCATTGTAAAGTTGCTCAACATTATATGCATCACAGCTGGCTGCGCGTCTTGTTATTTTAAAAATAAAACGGCATTTCTCGGTGAACAAACCCAGCTTAGTATAAGGAGCATATGGTCTATCTACTGTACAGAGGTTTAGAATTATTGTGGCAAAGCTCCAGGGCTTAGTCACTGGAGTGCGGGCTGTTTACGCTGTGTTGGCTTTAAACACACAGGCAGCGCTGCAACGGTCTGTTTCCACTTATCAAATCCAGACCTGAGCTCCTCTCAGGCCAATACTCTGAGGAGCTGACCAAATGCTACTGTTTCAGCTGAAAAGAAGAGGCCTGCAGTGTGGTAAAGCCACTTTTTAGAAGTGGCGGTTGTTGTTCAAATCTTAATTTGAAACACGAAAATGTTGTCCAGATGGAAAAAATAAGAAACCCCCCCCCCCCAAAAAAAGGAAAGGGTTTTTGCTCGAAAAGGGGAACAGTTGCAACTCCCTGATGTGTTCAGCGCACACGCCGCCAGCTGTTGCATCATCACGGCAAATAAAGTTAACCGACCTTCAGTGATTAATTAGCATTGCTTTTATTGACTTATTATCATATATTCTGCAAGTTTTATAGATTGGCATCAAACTGAGTCTGAACGTGATTTATGAACGGAGACAGTGAAGTCCCAGTGGGCGGCTGTGTTCAGCTCGTTGACTCGTCGTGCCGTCGCTCTCTTCTGTCCGCTGATGGTGTCGGTGTGTTTGTCAGCGATTGTGGCGTGGGTGTTGTAGTGGGGGGCCGGGGGAGCACAGTGTAGTTCAAAGTGAAAAGGTTTCCTGTCATGTGGTTTTAAATGGTGTGGAGAGCCAGCGGGGGATGTCCACGGGTTAAAGCAACGCTTCCGAAGGCCCCATTCTGATAGATATGGTTACACACACGTACACACACGCATGCACACGCATGCACACGCATGCACACGCAAAAACGTGAAGAAACACACCGAACAGCTGATATATATATATATATATACATAAAACGTACATACATGAATGCAAGCTCACACACACACACACACATATATATATTTATACTTACACATAAACAGGCATCTGATATTAACTTAAAGTATAGACAGCTGATGTTACTGCATAAACACGTGGACAGTTTATATATATATATTCCCCTGACACGCACACAAAAAAAACACACATGCACACACATGACACATGTGCAAAAACATACATATAGACACCCACGCACACACACACACACACACACACACACACACACACACACACACACACACACACACACACACACACACACACACACACAGTGGTGGTGGGCCCTTTGTGTGCCGTATAGGCAGAGCGGCCCAGCCCAGCCTGGTGGCTGACAGGCATGTGTCTTTGTTAAGTCAGTTCCTATAATGGCTCTCATATGTGGCCCATTTCCTTCGGGCCCACAAAGGCACAGGCCCTGACCGCACCGCCCGGGCCCTAGCTAACGGGCTAATTAATGGCTGCAAAGCCGCACTCCTCCTCCTCCTCCCTCTCTCTGTTCTTCGCTTCTAACTCTTCCGTCTCCTCCTTCGCCTTTGTTTTTATACTTTTCAATTTCATCTTGTGTCATTTCCCTCTGCCGATGATGTCGTCAACAGCCTGTTCCATGAATACAGTATGCTGCCCCCTGTTGAAACACCAGTAGCCCACTGGTTGTTTTGTGACTAATTAAGGTAAAGATATGGTTTGAGCTTTTGAAACAGAGCCAGCAGTGCGTGACGAGTTTCAAAAGCAGCCATTTATAGTGCAAATTTCACATTAACCTATGAGTCACGAATGACAAACCGCTTTCTTCCTCGCTGTGAAGTCCATGTTTCATCACTGTTAGTCTGTGTCAAAGGTTTGCGCAATGCGCTGATGCTATGGTGAGGTTGTGAATAGTCTGCGTTGCTAGACCTGCGTTAAGACAGAACAGGCACAAACACAATAATCCACACACACACAAACGGTACACACACATGTATAAGAACTAATGGAGCAGGCAAATGGCTGTTAGAAAGACAGCAGCACCTACGTCAGCATGTACAGCTTCAGACACAATGACTCGGAAAGCCATGCAAGGCCCATAACGTCGATTGGACTCACCAGCTATGGAGAATGGCTATAACTTTTGACTTTACAATGGCCCTCACACGCCAGCGTATTAACCCTTGTGTTAGCCTATAGAAAAATGCTGTAAGCATACAGTAATGCTGTGTGCTTCAATTAAAATCACCTCTGGCGCTTTCATTGCGCTCACATGGGTGTAGCGAGGTGGTGAAGGAACAAACTGAGCAATGTAATTATTTGTAAGTGTATTGTGCTCTTAAAGCGGCATTAAGCAAAGTCTGACCACAAAGGGACACGACAACAAACTAGCAAAACTCACCCGGGTTCATCACGAGCTCATCAAGTTGCTATGGCTAACATGTTGTTCTTTAGCTTGTGTTTAGCCAGCTGCTTTCTTCGGTAGCGACTTACTCTGTCAAGCTAAGTAGGTTAGCATGCTTGATTAGTTCATAATGCAAACTGTAGGAGACAATAGCAGTTGATTAAGGATGTATTCGTGATGCTAGCAGGAACTGGATATTTGTATTCATTTAAGGAACACATGGTTTGCTAACCAGAAAAAACGCAGTAAAAAAGGTTTAGCAGTACACGTTAATAGAAAAGCTAACAGCTTGCATCGCGGATAGATAGATAGATAGATATGTACTTTATTCATCCCCAGGGGGAAATTTGTATGTTAAGCATGTTATAGTATTTGTTTACAACTTTTGGATCACTCAGGATTGTTGTGTGACACAAACAAATCAGAGAGCAAATACATTTGTATCACATTTTTTAACTGAATCGGAATAATGCAAACAAAATACAGAAAATGCGCTACGACAACCTGCTAATCAGAAAGAACCGGTGAGATTTTGTCGGCATCCAAAATACCCAAATCGTGCCTCCAGCTTGCCTATTAAAAAGTGTTGCTGCCATCATGACGGTTTTGTCCTTGGAAATGTTGTAACGTCGTAGAATTGAAATATTTATATATTATTATTCTTTTTAATTTTTTTTCATTTTTTGCTGGACTGACAAATGTGTTTGTCTACAGAGGGTAATAGTGCATAATCCACCTGTGTGATTTTGCAGATTGTTACCCCAAGTCATTTAAGCCGAGCTGCCAACTGCACAGCCAGACGACCACCTTTCTTTCTTTCTTTCTCCTCTTTCCTTGTCAAACACATCAGCGTACAGACACACCGCATACGTACTCATTGCCCCCTCACCCCGATGGCCGTCCACAAGCGGACCATTAATTCGGGGGAGTGTGCATGCGCGTGTACACATGTTCCCTGTGATAGGTGTGTACGTCGATGTGCCTGGTGGGCAGTCAGAGGAAGGGGGCCTTGTGTTTTCTTAGGGGCTGAGCAGAGCGGGGCCCCCGCAGCACCACCTTCCCCAGTCCATTCATCCCCCCTCGGTAAAAGAAGATCTTTGTGTGTTTGCGCTAGTGAAGCAGCCCCAGTCAGTCCCAGTGTTCCCAAAGGAATACAATGAATGGGAGCATTTTGTCCCACTCTATAACTTCCACTCCCCCCCCCCCCCCCCCTCCACTTCTCTCTTCTTCTTCTTCTTTTTTTTTGCCATTCAGACAGACAGACTCGTTTTTATTCTCTCTTCATTCCCTTTTCTCCATGTCACAAGACATCAGACAGCTTGTGTGTGTGTGTGTGTGTGTGTGTGTGTGTGTGTGTGTGTGTGTGTGTGTGTGTGTGTGTGTGTGTGTGTGTGTGTGTGTGTGATGAGGGCCTCCCAAGCTATCAGGCTTTTTTTGGAGTGTGACCTAAACAACGTCGTCTGAAGAACCGGTCAGGTGATGAACACATGTAACTGCACGCTTAGTGAACAATGCTAACTGCCAGTGATGCAGACGTGTAATGCCCTGTAGTGACACGCATACGCACACAACCTAATTCTGTCCTTTTACAACACAGTGTGAAGCCTCAAACAGCACTTTCATTCAGTGAAGACCAAACTAAATGTCCAAAAATGATATAAACGTCACATACACACACTGAACACATTATTTTCTTCTCAAGTGTCTGCATCACATTTTTGGCCACAAGTTGACTCTTAAGTAAAATAATTTTGATTTCACAAAATATTTTCCCTCCAAAGAAGCAAACATTAAATGTGTTCAAGGACAGAGCATGAACACACAGATATAGGACCAGCCCTCTGAGCAGTTATGTTCATATTGATTAAGTTTGCAGTTACATGATTTTTATTCAATAAGACTGGAAAATATGTAATGCATCACTTCATGTAGTGCTTGAGAATTGGAGCGTGGAAGTATGTCGGGAATGAGGATTTACATATGCTGAACATGTATTGTCATTTAAAAAAGATTATTTAACCATGAAGATGACGCTTCCCTTCTCTTAACCACGTAGGCAAGGCAAGGCAAGTTTATTTGTACAGCACATTTCAACAACAAGGTAATTCAAAGTGCTTCACATAAAACCATTAAAAGCATCAAAACATAAGACAAAAGAAAAGGAGATTTAAAAACAATTAAGAACATTCATTAAAACATTAAAAAACAGTGTAAGAAATAAAATGCAGTAGTAAAATGCAGAAATGCAGGAAATTGATTAATATATTAATTGAATGTGGTTCAATTAAAGGCAGCAGCAAACAGAAAAGTCTTCAATCTTGATTTAAATGAGCTGAGGGTCTCAGCAGACCTGCAGCTTTCTGCAAAACGTAGTTTTAATGCTGTAATTTCCAAGAGAGGAAATAAAATAAATAAAACAAATATTGTGTTTGTATGTTGAAACTGGACGTTTGAATACATTGTCACTGAATGCGGCATTTTCCTGAAAGCGTTTCATGTTGAAGTTCTGTTTTGCAAGCGGTTTGCAGTTATTTTCAACATTCATCCAAAACAATGAAAAGCAGTAAATCCTTACGTTTGAGAAGCTGCAAGTACTTTCTGCTTCCTAAATGCTTTACGCGACTAATCCATCATCATATTAATGTTGATCACTTTTCTGTCGATCTTATCATTGATCCACTAATCTTTCCAGCCCTTCAGCAAACACATGCAAGTCAAGAATGGTCCTGTTCATCTCTCTCTCTTTAGTCATGCTCTTTGAACCTCCGCACAAACCCTCTCTCACGCACTCCATAAACATCCCAGAGGACGGCCATCTCATTCAGCCACGTAACCCTGCAGTGCAACTGCAAGGAAGTCACCACACAACATGCTGATTGTGTACATTTGGGCTCTAATGATGAACTGTCCCGGGAGGACAGAGGGAGGGCTCAGTGTGGCTAATGAATTGGTAGTAAAGGAGATGAATGGAGGTAGATGGCATTGAATGGAGGTAAAGGGGGAAATGGAGGGGGAAAAGAAAGGTGTCAACATGTGTTCATCTGAGAGAGTAAATAAAAAAGAGGGAAAGATGGGAGCAAAGCAACGTTGAATAGAAGACGTGTAATGAGAAGAAATGGTTGAGGAGAGAGAAGTAGAAAGAAATGGATCATGAAAACAAGAAGAAGCCAAGAAGCCACGATACAAGTGTGATTAACTAAAAATGTGCAAAGTCCAGAGGAAGAAGAGGATTAAACTTAGAAAATAAATAAAATGGGAATCACAACAGGACAAAAATGGGACGAAGTGAGGAAAAAAGCAAAAGGGAGACGAGTATAGAAACAAAATAATAAACATTCAGAAGTGAGAGAAATTAATTTCAAAAGAAGAAACAGAGGAGAGAAAACTGGCAAATGAAAAGAAGACAATGTAGAGAAAATGGGAGACAAGTTGTTGCCGTTGCAAACAGACATTTTATAAACGCGTCATAAATACGGCAACATATATTACATTTTTCTATATTGCAACATGAATGCAAAAATGACCCCTCCCAAAATTCTAATCCCTTCTGCTCTTTTCGGCAAGCATGAATTATGACTGAAGCTAAGATCAACAAAAAGTAACCCAAATATATATATAGAGATATAAGTCTATGATTTTTTTGAAATGGTTGAAAAATGCCTAATTTGATTTTTAAGGTTTGAAAAAAATCAGCCCGACATTCAGAGCGGAACTTAACGAGCGTGAAGAAAGAAAGGAAGCAGAGAAAGACAGACCGAGGGAGAGACAAGAAAAGGAGACGCGAGGGGGGGGGGGGGGGGGGAGACAAACAATTTTACGAGACAGAAAAAAAATCCAAGTTGAGATAAAGGGAGAGATGGAAGGGAAGAGAGTGAGACAGTCCAGTGGTTAAGTACAGCCAGCGCTAATAGATTCCTGCAGGCTCATCTTTGATAGTTGGAGCCCTCAGCGCCTTAACTCAGTCGAAGCCGCAGTTTTTACGTCTTTCAAGTCGACATGAAAGGCAGCTGTTAGCCTCTCTGTTGTTTTAAAGGCATTTTGTTTCACATTTTCACACTTGTCTCTCAAGAGCGTGCGTCTTTATTTGTTGTTCGGTTAACGTTCTTTAGTTCTGTCAATTCAAACCTGCTCATCGTTTAATTCTTGAAGTTTATGTTTTTGTCTTTTTGCTGTTTTTGTTTCATGTCAGCAGTATTCTTTTTATTCTTTTTATTCGTTTATTCTTTTTATTCGTTTATTTTCCTTTTTATTTTTCAGTCACTCTTTCTTTCTTCTGAGCTTCTTCCGTTGACTTTCTTTTCTCTTTTTTGACGTCAAGTCTGTTCTGTTCTTTCTTCCTCCATCTTTTCTTTTATCCTTTCATCACATGACAGTCCGTCCTTTCTTCCTTTCAATTCCAACACTTTTCTTTTTCTGATTTCATCTTTTTTTTACGTAGATAAGAGTTGTAGTGTGTTCGTCAAGGTGATTTCAGTCATTGTCTTTTTGACTCTCTCTCTCTCTCTCTCTCTCTCTCTCTCTCTCTCTCTCTCTCTCTCTCTCTCTCTCTCTCTCTCCCTGTCTTTGTCAATGTCTCCCTTCCTCGTCTCTCAGGTCCAGGGTCACATGCCTCCTCTGATGATCCCAGTGTTTCCTCACGACCAGCGGTCTCTGGCTGCTGCCGCTGCCGCACAGCAGGGCTTCCTCTTCCCACCGAGCTTGTCCTACAAGCCAGGTATACGAACTAACTGCACTATTGCCCACACTGGAGCATGTGAAGGGAATATATGTCTTCTGGATCAACATTCACTCCCCTCACACAAGAGCTATACGACTCGGACATTTCTCTTTATTTCTCTTTATTTCTCTTTATTTCTCTTTATTTCTCGTTATTTCTCGTTATTTCTCGTTATTTCTCGTTATTTCTCTCCCTCTCTCCCTACACACACACACAGACACACACACACACACACACACACACACACACACACACACACACACAGACGCACACACTCAGAAACACAAACACTGGAATCCCAGTCTATGTTAATGAGGTGTGTCAGGTGAGGAATGTTCTGGAAATGAGCGGAGAGATTTACAAGCTCTGCTTGTTCGCGTCGGGAACAATACATTGGACACAGCGAGGACTGGAATGTCTCTTTTATGGCGTGCTGAAAGCATGTCAGTTGCACAACACATCTGCAACATGGAATTTCACACTTTCTCACACTTACACACACACATACACACTCTCACGTTTGTTCTCCTGGCACGCAACGACCTAACTACACGTAAGGAGATGCAGACAGGCAAAACACACTTAAAGGATTGCATGCATGTTGCATGCTTTCAGCAATCCACGAGGGTTTTTTTGCACAAACAGGTGGAACAGAACACTTGAAGACACACATATGCAGAAAGGGCACTTCAAGTACAGTCTTCACCAACTGCTTTCTTCCTCTTTCCTCGTCCTTCACACATTCCTCCCTTCCATGCATTCTTCCAGGTGCTCGCCTGACGCCACGCACCACCGGCCCGCCATGCTTTGTACGGAATAATACATGTTTATTACTCTTGCGCGAGCATACACTCCCACAAGGCCGCAAAGAGAGGCAGGAATGAAGAAAGGGATTAAAAAAGCCATTATTCTACACTCTGCTTTGGCTTCGGTCTGTTTTCAACAAAGGCTCGGACATGGAAAGCCTTTTAGAGACAAACAGTGGGGGTTATAAACGGCACTGGTATGCATTTATGAGTGCATCCCAACGAGGCAGCGCTGGACTAGAACTCGGATCTCCCGAGTCCCGAGCACCCGTGTGTACCGACAATGACCGTTATTAACCTTTGAATGAAACACTCGTGACCCTTTGTGTTTCATTTGCCATGAATAAAAACATGAGAGCAAGAAAGGAAGAGGGCGAGTCTTACACAGGCTGCCTGAAGGTAAAGAGCAGGTTCGTTGTTCTGCGGTAATCTGCCTCCTCGACTTCTCTCTACAATGTTTTGTTTTGGTTTTTCAACAGGTGAGAATTACCCCATGCAGTTCATTCCATCTACAATGGCAGCTGCAGCGGCGTCTGGACTCAGCCCATTACAACTGCAGGTAAGTTGGAAACAGTCTCCTGAAATTCCATCAAAATCAAAAAACTTCACGCGAAGGAAATGATGTCTTCTTTTTAGTTTTTTGGCAAAACATTTTCACATTTCCCCTTCGACTAAAACCGTAAATTGCCTTTGATCTTATACCTAAAGCAAATTTATTTTTACTTGCTTGAAGGAAATGTGTTGCACTTATTGTTATCCTTTCGTAGTTTTGTATAAAAAAACGGTGATATGATCTTGGAGTTGGCGACGGTGTCAGAGTAAAGCAAACTTAAGAAGTGCCTCTTCAATATCTATGATGATGAGTCAAGTGAGTGTTTCACAACCAGATAAACAACTGCAGCAGAACGTTTCAGAGCAGCAGCAGAAACAAAGACACAGCTATACGGGTGAGGGCTTGCACACTGAGATAGTACATATATAGCTAATCCTGAGGGTGTAACCAGCCGGCCAGAACTCAAGACAATTGTGCATACGTGAGTACATAAATAGAAAAAACAGTAAAGATAAGGAACATTGGCAAACTATATGAAACTCCCACTTGTTCTAACCTCGGCCTGAGTTCAAGTCTATAAAAAAGTCAGCAGCATTTTCATAGAATAAAACCACTCGAAACAACTTTAATGCTCCATATTCATTGCACCTCAACTACACAATTAATCTGTACCTTGTGCAGGAAACCTTTTATAATTTGTACATGAGACCTGGAGGTCAAGGCTATTATCACACCTGCTGGGTGTCTGGTAGATTTAACGTGGGGAAAAAACATCGGCGACACACAAAAATAAAGAACTAAAAGTGCACTAAGTGCAGACCTCAGTTAGGTGTGTCTGCAAAGACCACTGCTGTAATGTATGAATGAATGAATACAAACCACAATTGCCCCCCTTCAAGACCGCAAGTGTATCAGATGTGTTTTTCACTCGCACGTCTCATCCAACAGAAGCTGTCATTTGAATTAATGCAACCAGCTCAGTGCAGTTGAAGTGCAGTGTGAGGCTTCCGCTGAACACAAACAGGACAGGACTGACTCCCGTTAGCTGTTAGCCCCGTTAGCCAAACACACCGCAAGACTCTGCAGCCCACCAGCTGCTAACAGCTAGCTAGCTCGCCTCCTATCGACATGAGTAGTAGTAGTGGTGCATTTCAGTTCGTCATTTGTTAAGTGCTTAATTTAAACTCGTCTCAACAATCACTGACTCTGTTTTGGTTCAAATAAACCCTTAATTCACGAGGCTTTCCCCAGCTGTCTCTCTCTCTCTCTCTCTCTCTCTCTGTCCGCTGAGCGGCAGCTGAGCGGCTTTTGTTCTTTCGGGGGCAGACCATTAAATTGGCAAAATAAAATGACAAAAAACGGCCAAAATATTTCTCAAAAAAGACCCGGTGATACTGACAAATGTCTGCTAACAGCTAACAGCTAACTAGCTGTCCTCCTGACGACATGAGAAGACACGCTTCGTTGTACTCAGTTTGTCATTACTTGTACAGTCAACCAATAGTCTCAGCTGCTCCATGTTGCAGTATATGTTCATAGCTACCCCCCAAAAAACATCTACAGGGCAAAATGACGACAACAAATTCAAATGGAAGCTGGAGGATACACAGCATGCATGAATCACCGCCGATCACAGTTAACTTTTAAGAGCTTTTAAGGAAGCTCTATAGGGCGACGCTAACATGCTAGCTCATTTATCTGCTGCCTGTCAGCTGCGACAGACAAAAGCTGTTATGATGAATCACAGAGGAATTCCGCCCCACCAGCACAACACCTGGCCCAAGCAATTCATCAAATATTTTATTGCTGCTTGACACCTGTGGTTTGAGAATAGCACTTATCCATAATGATTATCATAGAACATATTTGCAAAGAACAAAATCAGTGAAACAAAAAAAAAAGAAAAGAGAAATGAAATGAAATTAAATCGCAAAGGCGGTTTGGAATGACACAACGCGACCCCGTCACCCCTGCTGCTGTATCTGCTATCAGTGAAGTGAACAAAAGCCCTCAAAAGCTTTTTCACTGGCAAACAATATTGATTCATCATGTCAGTCATTACCATAGCATGGCTTTATAAGCCACCACAATCCTTATCTCAATTTATTCAATTTGTATTGTGGTTTTCGCTTATCCAGGCCCTCATTAGCCGCTATTGACTCCGCGAAGCGGCGTGCTGTGCCAATGGGAATCGGAGCCGCAGCCTATTTCCACTCCTGGCTTTGAAATGATCAAAAGAGTCTCTTACCTCTCACACGAGTGAGAGGTAAGAGGATGAATGATGTCGGAGATGCAAGCTCATTCACATTTAATTAAACACTGCCTCAGACGTGGAGAATGAGAGGCGGAGGGGGAACCTGAATGAAAGAGGAAGCCTCTCATCGCGGCGGTGGCTGAAATCAAGTCGGAGACCGGGAGAAGGAGGAAGACAGGGAAGCGTGGGGAAGTGTTCGTGATAGGACAAAAAAAAGAAAAGTGTGATTATCTGAGGAATTTTTGTGAGACGGAGTCGCTGGCTTCCAGCACATGTTTGGACATTGTTTTGACAACAATGCCTCAGCCAAACGCAATCATGATGACATTTACGAGTTGTACTTGTTCAGTTATGTATCTTCATCTCAAGAAATCTGGCAGTATGGCACTCTTTGTACTGTGATACAGTTAGATGCTTCCAGTGCACAGGATCTAGATTTGGATGGATACAATAAAAACACCTGCATGGTGTGTTGCCATCCAATCCTACAGCCTTGCAATTAATGCTTACTTTGTGAAGTTGATACGGTTCAGCAGCTTGAAGTGAATCAACACCTTAACACCTCTGAATCTGTACAGACTCGTATCGTTGTGTCATGCAGGTTGCATCCTTGCTTTGTGTGTCGGAGAGCTCGACAACTGCAGGGTTTCCCGCAGGACATTTGTTAGTAATTGAGCCATTAGCCTTTACTTTTCCCAGCTGAAAAAAAATAAAGTTTCTGTTTCTTGACATTGTTGAATATTTGATTGATTAATTACCATAACCAGAATATATGATGATCCATTGATGACAGATCCCAATGCATCTCGTCTCGAAGTAGTTACTGTATAGTAATACATGGCCTTTGCTGTTAGTCCGCATCTACGCCAAAATTCTGCAGGAATCTCTGAACCAACGGGGTTCTGAGTTTTGGTGTAAATCTGAGATTTACCCCAAAAACTGCTGAGTAGAACAGAAACATCCCGCACTATCTTCAGCCCTTTGGCCTTCATGCAGCCATCGTGGTTACGCTGTAGTGCCACAGCGTCTTTCCCTCTCTTTCGCAGCTCCGGCTCTGCTTTCTCTGTGGGCTCTGCCTTTTACGGAGGTGAGGGACAACGACAGCATCAGAAAATCTCACAATTATTGTGAGTTTTTACCCAGAGCCTTATACTTACTTTCGCTAACTTCCTCTTGTTTTTACTCATTATCTCAGAACTGCCTCTGGCCTTTCCCCTTTGGCTCTGTGCTGTTTGTAGCTTGTCATGTTGGTGATGTGTGAATCGAGGCTTGTTATGCTCTAGCACTCATTAAAAGACTACAGCATACAACATGCATACAACATGTGCATCACGGGCTGAGGTATGGTGTCATTTATGTAGTTGCATGGATTAACGACTCATTAATCATCATTTGCAATCTATAGATTGTCTTTTCCCCTCCGTTGCTTGTTCAGGGATTTGTTTTTTTAGTTGTTAGTCTCAGTAACGCCACACTTCACAAATCTCCAGTGTGTGAAACTGTGCATTAGCCTGTACAGAACACACTGTAAAAACACAATTCCAACAAGTTAGTTCTATGTTCGCAATCTCCTCTGCTCCGTACGGCAGTCAAGTACACACCGGCTGGCATCGAAACCCCTTCGATGCCAGATCTGTGCTCAGCACAGGATGGACAGATGTTGCAGGCAGACTGCTCCAGATGTTCTGTAGTTCTGCCCCGTAGCAAGCCTTCAGACAGCTGGCTGGCACTGATGGTCAAGCGGGCATAGACTGGCATACAGCACGAGTGAAAATAAGCTTGCACAAGCTACAAGGGGAAAGTAAAGGTTCAGAAAAGTAACAGCACTAATAATTCCCTTTGTCTTATGCCTCGAGCAAACATTTGACAAAAGCTGTCCTGTTGTGCTTGACTCATCATGACCTGACCTAAAGGTTTTGATAGCGCAATGTCGTGCTATCGCCGTGGGAACTTGATGGGGCCAATTGATTTCAGGGCCTCGGAGCAGACCCCTTCACAAACAGTGGATTCCTGCTGAAGAAAGGCCCCCTTTGTCGCGGCTAATGCGAGTGCAATACAGTTGCTTAGCAGACATTCTTGTTGAAATCATAAGACATCTCTCGCTGTCTGCCTCTATGTTCTGCCTATTTCTGTGTCTGAGGCATGCAGACGACAGTGAGGAGCAAACTCTTGCCCCAGAGTCATGATTACTGCCCCGTTGCCAACACACACTGATTATGCCAGAATGGCTTTCTTTGTCTTAGAATGAGGACAATGACTGGAAGGATTTGGTTTGGATATGGGTTGTCTCTTAAGCTAAGCATCTGTTCAGTTAAAGAGAACTGGAAGTGAGATAATGGTTGTCTTTATGCGGCCTGCCTCTGTGTATCTCTTTCACTGTCTTGGACGCGGCTAACTCTCCAAGTGCAATATTTAGCCCCCGTCCAGCTCAGTGGGAGTCGATCCATGTCGCCCTCCTCCTTCTCCCCCATGCAAACCTGCTGAAAAAGACAAAAACCTCATCTGTTTCGTGCACTCCTGAGATTGATGGCAGCTCGAACGCTAAAAAGAGGCCAGCGAAAGGGATTCTCCACTCAGCCCTGTACGGAGGAGTCTGTTGGCAGGCTACAAAACAACAGTGCGGACAGTGCTGCCCACACCCAGACCTCAACAACGTCACCTTCTCCCTGCTTTCTGTCCAGGAGTATGCCAAAGTAGGCTAAAAACCTGCTGATGATCAGGAGGGCCAGAAATGACAGACTAATCATTTGGATTTTAGTCAAATTAGCACTAACGTCTAAAGGCCAGTCAGATAGTCTGGACAGCTCCGGCGAGGTTCGGGGCCCTCTTTGTCAATTTGTAATTTAGGAAATTGCGGCATTGTCTTCCCTTGGGGGCTGAGTGGATGGCAAGAGCTCTGGTTGGGGTTGTTTACGCAGCACATTGGCCTCCACGGTCACTAATCAATCTCAGTGTCTCTAAGAAACACGAAAAAAAAACAAGGTACACGCTCTTCTTCTCTGTCTTTTCTTTGTTGAACGATTCCCTCATCGTATTTGGAATCGCTGACAGAATTGCTGCTAACAGCACAATATCAGTACTCTGTGTGTGTGTGTGTGTGTGTGTGTGTGTGTGTGTGTGTGTGTGTGTGTGTGGGTGTGTGTGGGTGTTTGTGAGATCCTAACTGTGTGCTTCACCTCAAAGACTCGTGTGTCTGCTCCCCTTAGAGCTGTAAGAATATCAGGCATCACCAGAAGTAACTCTGCGGTCGGGCTTGATTGACGCGAGAGGCCTCACCACCAGCCATTCGAGGCACATTCTTACGGGGATCTCATATCGTCAGGGGTTGGCCCGAGCACTCCCGGTGCCTTCCAAGGAAAATAAGCGGCGTGACATCAGGGCTTTGTTTCAACGGCGAGGCCCCTTCTGTTTGTGTTTAATATCGCTCTGAGAGAAGTGGAAAGAGGGCCAGCCAATTTTCTTTCGGGCCTCAACCGCTGAGCCTGGCGCTTCGGCGGTGAAGCGACGGTGGTCTCGTGTGTCTGCAGCGCAACACTCTCTTCTCTTTCCCTCCACTCTCTCTCTCTCTCGTTCTCTATTGAGCACTCTTTGCTTTTGGATCTCTGGTCCCAGGAGGCCTTGCAGTTTTGACTACAGGGAAATCAGATCTCACAACACCGGGGGCGGTTTAGGCTGAGGGGGCAGAGAGTAAAAACAGAGAGAAGGAAACAGAGATGGAGATGGTGGGGAAGATATGAAGAATGATTTTGGAACAAAACTGAGCGACAGAGGGAAAAAAAGGGAGAGAGTCAGAGGGAGATCAAACGAGAGAGACAAAAGAAAGACGAATGCGTAGAGCGAGGGGGAGAGTATAGATGAGGTGAGAGTATCGAAATGAGAGGAAAGCAGGAAAGAAAGAGAGAGAGGAGGGAGTCTAAGTGAAGGCCAGCCACGTCTGGGTGGTTTTCCTGAGGACAGGCTCTTTGATACTCCAGCCCTCACACTCCAATGCATTTAGACAGGGGTTGACAGTGGTTTCAAGCAGCGGTTTGTCTGGCTAGCTAGCTTTGATTTAGAAGACCCTGGACTCTGGGCCGCGTATTTGACTCTTTGATTTTTGTTGGATGGAAAATCGGTTCAGATTTTTTCTGTGCAACATGTAATGGTTTCATCCAACCCTGAAGGCAGAAGGCTTATACCTTCCAATTTATTTAAACTTTATTTTCAAGTGTTTTAAAATTGACTCATGACCAAGATAATTGCAGTGCGACTACGCCGACTTAAAAATGATTGTCCACTATTTTTTATTTTGGTTTAAAGTCAGTGAAGGAACTTGACTGTCTGAGCTGTTTAATGCAAGGACTAAACTTACGTGACAAGATTAGTCTCAAGTGTTTTTTTGCGAGACTCATAAAGTATTGTTTGCAATTTTTCCTCTGACTTTTACCATTTACAATGTCACAGCCGGTTCAATAGAAAGTCAGAATAACAAAAACAGCCAGATGGCTTTTTTTCAAATTTGGTTCACATTGTTGTTGTTTTTAAATAAAGTAAAAACAGACTTTTATTGTTAGCAACATTGAGCCAGGCATTGTCTATCAAGTTATTTTCCATTTTATTTTCAACATTCATATTTGTGCATAACCAAGAAATTTATATCCAATTTTATAGATAGTCAATATCAGACTTAAAGGAAGATTTTTTCAAAGCATTCAAAAGTTTCTTAGCTATTGTTTGGTTTTATTTTTCGATGCAAATCGATTTGCAAGCTGTCACCAGCATCTGTTGAAAGAATAAGTGTCAGAGATGGATTGTAGGTCATTTATTTAAAATATATATACCGGTATATATATTATTTTTATTTTTTTCCTGATAAATACTCGCCAGCTCAAAAAAATCTTCCATTTGTGTGGGACACTCCTGACAACTTCAGAATTAGGTGTGTGTGAGTTTCAAACCTCAGAAGATGCGAGCAATACCAGAGAGAGGATGTAGCAAAAAAACAAAAAGAAACAACATGATCAAGGATGTGGGGGAGCACAGGAGAAGAGAAGGAAGAGAATGAAAGAAGAAAGCCACTGACTGGCTGCTGGCGAGCAATGTTAATAGCCTGTCGGTTTTGCTGGTTTCTCCTTCCTTCTGCAGCAGCTGTATGCCGCCCAGCTGGCAAGCATGCAGATCTCACCGGGAGCCAAGATGGCTCCCCTCCCGCAGGCTCCCAACTCCTCTGGTCCCCTCTCCCCCTCAGCCCTGAAGAGCGAGAAGCGAGCATCCAGCCCCGTGGTCAACATTAAGGCGAGTCCGTCGATGCACACGTTGTGAAATGGTTTACGTTGAGTTGTTGAAATGATTCAACAGGATTCACAAGAGCCAGGCGGACACATTTGTGAGTGATACTATTGCAATTCAGGATGGACCAGAGAGCAGTAGGCAGAGACAACAACACCATGTTGTCGAGCAACTGGGAATAGAGGACCGTATAAGGGCAACGTATGGGAAAAGAAGCCATGCCTCTATGGTGTGCAACAAGCAACATAACAAGTGAAAGGAAAGAGTGAGTTCAGAATCTGTATGAAAGGAAAACACCCAAGAATAAAAACAGTTCAAGTTAAAGTGAGAGGCTGGAAATGTGGAAGTTGTTGAAAACAACAAGCCGCGCACGGCCCTGTGCTCTCCACTGACAATTAGAAACAGCTTATCTGAAAGTCACACACCGATTGATGCACACAAACAGACGCACACTCCGACAATGACACTGGCGCTGGCTGCTGTTTGGCAGGGGCCCAGACCCCTCTGCCGGAGAGAGCGTCCCCTCATCTTTACTCAGCGACGAGGCAGTAATGGGAGCCATGTGTGTGTGTGTGTGTGTGGGGCACAGCTGCAGCCGGCGTCACAATAGACCGGCGTCAGAGCTCACTCAAACAGTAGTGCCATGCCCTCCGACCCCCCCCCCCCCCCCAACTGTGGCATGCCACCCGCAGCCTAGTCCCTCCCCACCCGCCGAGCCAGTCCTAAACTCCTCTCCCTCTCAACACTTCCCTCAGCGGAAGCTCAGCCCCAAATTAGATCCACGTTCATTAAGCGCTTGCTGCCAACACAAGAGTCGCGGTTCAGCCGTGTTGACGTGAGTTACACCACATTTCCTTTTGCTGGGGATTCCTCGTGTGGATCAGTGTGGTCGTGAGTCTTTGTTTAGAAATAGAGGATTTGCACAAAGGTGCCCTTGTTTAGATGAGAAGATGCACTGCCCCCCCCCCCCCCCCTGTCAGGTTCACAGAGGTTAGCAGTGGAATTCATTTATTGAAAAAAATCGGGTAGGGTTGACTGATCAGTGAGTGAGAGCGTCACTTAAGCACTTTAAGGGATGCTTTGGACAAAATTGAAAATCAGCAGCTGTGGTCTTCTTAAAATGAGTCCATTACACTTCCAATGCGGGACCCATTCCACAGCAGAAACATGTCGTTTTGCTAAAATATTGTGTCTGTGTTGCACAAAAGTTATACCATCCGATGCTTCCGGTATATTTAGAAACAGCAATATTGGTGATAATGATTCCTGGGAACATACTGTGCTTTGTTCCCGTATAAAACATTTGAAAAGTTGTTTTTTTTGGAATAAAATACGAATATATTGTTAATAAAACACATATGATAACATTGTGTAAATAATCCTGCTCCACCTCCCTACACACACTATTTTGTGTTTAATACATTTTCCAAAAAAGAAAGAAAACGCATAATAAACAAAGTGAAGATGAATTTGTCTGATAGCATTATTATAATTGTAATCTTTTAATTTTCTTTAGATGTTGCGATGATGTTGTTATTGTGGATGTACTGAAGCTCTGATATCATGACAGCTCTGAGTCTGATACAGATCCTGCTGTATTCAACACTTCTAACAGGAGGAAGCGTCCACACAGCCGCTGAACCTCTCAGCCAGACCCAAGACAGCCGAGCCTCTTCGCTCCCCGACGTCCCCGACTCACGGCCTGTTCTCCGGGAGCAAGTCCAGCCCTACAGGCGTGGGCAAGGGCCGCATCCCAAGCCCCCTCGCCAACATGGGCAGGAACACCTCTCTGGGTAGGCAACAGACACAGGGTATCGTCCACATGTGCACCGTACATCCATCCAGAGCGAACATGTCGTCGCTCACGGTGTAAAAACTGTGTCTTCCCCTCAACCGGAAAAACAAAAACATCACCCACCCAAACACCTCCCTCCTCCTCGCCACACACAGTCAAACCGAGCAGCGCCGCATGCGTCTGATAGACTGCAGACACCTCAACTCCACGAGGAGACCTGTGTGTGTGTGTGTGTACTTGCCTGTGTTTGCGTTTTACAGGAGTCCAAAGCCCTGTATTTAGCCCCAATGAAACCCCCGGCAGCGGAAGCAGTGAAACCCAGCACACGTTATTTGGTTTTTAAGAGCTTCCTCACATCATTGTCTGCCCGCGCTAGACCTTTTATGCCCCTACCTCTGCTATCTGTTATTAAGGCCAATCTAAGCCCTCTCATTATAACCCCCCTAGAAAGCAGTTTGGCCAGCTCCTCTGGAGTGGCTTTGAGGACGCGACGCTCGTGTTCCCTGCGAAGCTATTTTTTGCCCATTTTAACGGCCACCCAAGCATACAGCGCTTCCTACTTGTCTGCTAATTAAGCGAGGAGGGCGACGGAAACTTTGCATGCTTTTATTTATTTCATTTATTTTCCCTATTCTTCAAATGTGCATCGGCTTCAAAAGTGTGAAGCGCGGCACATAAACAAGGGGGAGGAGGTTCTGTTGCGTTGAGACACAAGTGGACCGGAAAACTACTTCGGCGACATTTGGCCCCAGTAAGAGTTTGGAAGAAAATCCAAACTTCATACAGATGTTTAAACATAGTTCCTTCGGGATTTGTATGCAGCCGTGCTGCATTGTTGGTTCTCAGCTCTTACGTCGGCTTGATAGTGATCATAGAGCAGCGTGAAATCACACAAATAAGCACAAATTGGGTTTTCCAAGTGTGAGAGGTGTGGTTCAAAAGCATCCGACGCAAAGGGGACACATTATGTTCATTTACAGGTTCATACTTGTGTTCATGGTTACTAGAACCTGTGTACATGCTTTCATGTACTCTATACTAATATACGTAATATACCTGTATTTGTCTGAAACGTTCCGTTTTAGCGCCTGTCTCTTTAAGTCCAGTCTGCTCTGATTGGCTTGCATGATATACTGTATATGGTACACCATGAGGAAAGATGTTACGTCAACAACTATTTTCTTCTCCATGACTCGGACGAGGCGATGACAAGATGACACCATCGTCATTAAGCACCAACTGACGATATCAACATGCAATATCGTTGATCAAGAAATAAAGACTAAAATGTAGTTAAAAAATGAAAACAATACCCTGCATTCACCCTCCACCTCACATTCTGAGCTTTAGTTAGAGAGTTAGGATACTAATGAACAATTTCTCTCCAAAGCTGGATTCATGTTTGTCATTTCACATGAGATTTCTGTATCTGTGGCTTTCCCTGTCCTCTTCTCTCTAGTTTGAAGTGGCTTTGTTGGAAAAAACAGTGATGTCACATACCAGTATGCGCTAACCAGAACTTTTGAATCAGAATCTGATGACATCCTGTCCTCCCCTCCCAGACATCCTGTCCAGCCTCAACTCCACGGCGCTCTTTGGGGACCAGGACGCCGTGATGAAGGCCATCCAGGAGGCCAGGAGCATGAGGGAGCAGATCCAGAGGGAGCAGCTCCACCACCAGCATCAGCAGCACCCGGGACACCACAGTCTGGAGGCCAAACTGTCCGCCCTCAGCAGCATGACCCTCAACAACGGCAACAAGGTTAGCGGGACAGACGGATCACATGTGGCCGCACAAGGACACTCACAGACACACTTCACTGCCGAGGTCTATCGGAATCACATGCTGCAAATGCAGTTCTCAAAGGCATTTCCCTTCATGTGGAGGAAGAATTCTGATCGTAATTGCACGCACACACACACACACGCACACACACACACACACACACACACGCGCACACACACACATAAAGTACACACATGCAAAGACACACAAACTGTACAGTTCATGTGACACACACCAACAGGCAAACTTTGTTTCTTTGTTTTCTTCCTCCACTATTTGTCATCTATTCTATTTAGCAGATTCAAATCCTATAGACATAATATGAGATCAGCTTCGGAGAGACACCCAAGGTGCTTCATGCGCTGGTCAATTTTGAGAAATGTGTGCTGTAGCTATGTCTGCTTTCAGACTAGTGGAAATAAAACAACTAAAATACACATTTAGGTGTTTATTTTACGACTACTTTTGTCTGTAGAGTTCTCCTAAATTCACCACAAGCATTAGATAATGCCTCGTTGAAACATACATTATTAGAAAACAATACATTTCTTACTGTAACTAATCAACTGGGAAGTTTCATTGAATATCTATCAGTTACATTTTATTCATTTGTATTCATCTGGGCTGTCTCCCTTTAAATAGTATTCAAGAATTCAACAATGTATTTAAAAAGTTAAGCACTCGTACCAGGTAAAACAGTTTTGTATAATAAGTATATTTATTTGAATATAAATATACTTATAGAAGCTACATGTTGCTCATCAGCACTCACTGCTTTGCTCCAAGAGTCTGCACTTTATTTGAGCAGCAGCCTCTAAAGGAAGCTGTACCGCCACCAGAGATACTTGCGCTGCTTCTACACATTTCTACAGACATAGAAGTACACTTTTGAATGCTACTTGGAGTACTTCTACATTGAGGTATCACTACTTTTCCTCCAGTCAAATATGTGAACACATCTTCTAAACTGCCCACAGCTACAGGAGCATGCAGAGTAATGTGGGAGGGAGAGGATCTCTTCTGCGTTCAGCATTCAGAACAAGCCCTCGCTCCTGTGTCGTGCTTTCCCCCGTATTCCATTTGTCCAGTCTTAGAGATTTCAGCTCAGCGTCCGTCGAATGTTCGTGGATGATATTTGGTGTTGTTTGGCTCGGGCGGCTGCTCTTGAGTACTTCTCTTTTCTCTTCTCATCTCCACGGCCACCCAGAAGCCAACAGCTTTGAAGACGGAGCAGCTGGGCCAATGACAAGTGATGGTTTTGGCGTTTGAGCGCATGTGTGCGTGTGTGTTTGTGTGCCTGCCTTGACTGAGACCAAGTGGGTGTTTTTGGGGGGAGAGGAGGTGGTGTTAGCATTAGAGTGTGTGTGTGTGTGTAACGGAGTCCAGCTCTTCACTTGCCCTGGAGGGGGGGATCCCGGCCTCGGGGTTTTAGCCCAATTAAAGGGCCTTTCGCTGGGAAGGGACCTCCCCCCTGCATGCTCACCTCTCCCCCCCCCCCCCCCCCCCCCCCGCTTATCTCCCCCCCTGGGCTGAAGGAGACAGGGTTTTTGTACCAGGATCTCATATCCAGCGGGACATCCATATTCCAAAACATCTTCTATCAGTCTGATCAGCCAGTGAAGGATTCCAGGGATCAGACGTTCAGTAAAATAGGGAGCATGATTAGACCGGCTCTCCTGCGCAATTGATCCCATGTTGCTGGCGAGGATGAGGAGGAGGAGGAGGAGGAGAGGAACTCATGAATATTTTAGGGGTGGAGACTTTGAACTCAGCCAACCCCAAGTAGGTCATGATTGGTGCACTCCAAGGATAGGCTGTTTTCAATTTTTTTTGGACTTGTTTGCTTCGCATCTTCAGGAGGAAAACATCCAAAATCTGGCAAAATATATCTCTGCTGTACTTATCCTCAGTCCCAAGTTGATTTGTTTTCAGTCATTATGCTGGTAAACACTGAGATACGCATACATATAAATTATACAACGGCCTTTCCTAATAAATTGTTTATTAAGACTTCATTTGAGTTGTCTGCTGCAGGTCTGGCAAAAAAAATCCCACAAATGTTCCCAAATAAGTTTTTGCTTAAAATACCCTTTTTTTTTTGCACAAAGTGAACTTCGAAATGATGACGGATTAAGGTGAGTGTGCATTTCAGCGAGAGCCCTGTGTGCTTCTCAAGCGCTGTATTTTCCAACTTTATAAGAACAAAAACCAAAGCGATGCAGTAATTTGGTTTATAGCTCAATGCCTCCTAATAAAAAGCTCATTTGGAAAGTCTCAAAGTAATTGTTTCCGGTTGGAGGACGACAGCAGGCCTCGGTGTTTGTTGTCAGTTTGTTATTCGTTACCTAACAACAGCAGCTCAAAGACTCTTTCTCTCTCGCTTTAAATACATATTTTTTTCTTTTGGACGGAGACGTTTTTTCATGTGTGTGTGTCTGTGTGTGTGTTTTTTCTTCTGAAGCACTCAAAGGCTTTGCTCTGTCTTAAACAATTCATGGATGGAACTTGCTGGATACTGAGCGTGTGACTCACCCGCTCCACCTCGGGAGGCAACGAGACCAGCTCTTTTTCTTTACCTTGGAGTTGTGTGTTGTTTTCTGTTCGTCAAATAAATTTGTTACACAAACCCTCTGAGACTTTGAAGCCCCGGCCGAGCCTTTTTATTTTATGACATTGTACTCACGCAGCATATTAGGCGTCTTTGGAGGGAATGAGACAACTGCTGTTAATGGTGCCTCAGTGTTGTATTGAATGTTGAGCTATTTATTGAGTTGTCGCGGTGACGTCTGACTGCGTGTGTTTGTGTTTATTTCGCTTTCTGTTTGGGTATTTTTGTCCCTCAGCTTTCATTTTGAGCCCCGACGACATAGACATTTCCCCAAGAGCTGAAAGTGATCCCGGGCTCCTTTGCGTGCGTGCGTGTGTGTGTGTGTGTGTGTGTGTGTGTGTGTGTGTGTGTGTGTGTGTGTGTGTGTGTGTGTGTGTGTGTGTGTGTGTGTGTGTGTGTGTGTGTGTGTGTGTGTGTGTGTGTGTGTGTGTCCTGGCTCTGCACTGGCCTCCGCCATGTTAATGTCATTATAGCTGGTGTACAGACGAGAGGCCTGGCCAGTTAGTGGCATTGTTGAGTATCACCTTACGCTTACGTTGCGTCCAGCTGGCCTGCGGCTGCCAAAGCTCACTGAAATAGCCGCCGCGTCTGACTGAGTGGTTGTGTGCGTCTGTTTGTGTGTGCAAAAAAAAAAACCCTGTGCACTGCTGCTTTTTTTTTTTTTTATCTAAACAGCCACACAACACTCCCTAAAGCCACTTAAAAGAGGTTTTGAGAGATTGTCACATAACCCAACTGACATGTTTTGGATGAAAACACCAAAATCAACCATGTGTCTCCGGTCGATTGTCCACTCAGGCTCTAACTAATCAGAACATGGAGTCATAACATGTAGAATTTCTAAGTCTGCACCTTAAAAGTGTCACAACTCTGAACAGGAGCTCTGTAATGTTTACATAAAAGATAATTCACTGCTTTGAACCACGAGGGACTACTTTTCCTGTTTCCGTAGGAGGCGACCACGGTGGGTGACGGCAGGTAAATCTACAGGCCACATAAGCAGGAACACAAGCAGGTTCTTTTTATCGCTCCGAGATCTGTTTTCTCACTTTGGATGATGCCTGTTGTGCAAACCATCGCTCTGCAGCCGGTTTTAAAATTGCAAATGTTAAATGATGAGGACACATGGATGTGTTTTCGTGTCTCTGCTTACGCAATTAAAGGGTTAAGTGCTGAATAGCTAAATGGTTCACCCAAAGCTGTCAGCAGATCCTTCGCCAGCCTTCACAGGACAAAAAAAAGAAAGCAATTCATGCAAATGAACAATCCGACACGAACGTTTACTGACTAAAAAAGTGAAGGTTGAAACTGTACGGCTGCCCCTCAATACATCAGACGTCAGAGTGAACAGAAGTCATATTGTCCTGAACAAACTATTCATCAATTGTACATTTTTGCACTTTCAACTTAAATTGTTGAAAAAGTCAAACTTGCAGAGTTAAGCCCTCATCTGTTGTTTCTCAAACATTTCTCTCAGACTTTGGCACGGTTTTGAACTTAGTATTTAATTTAAGGAGAACCATTACAGAGCGACGCGTTTTGTCTGTTGAATAGTTGAAAAGTGCAGTTTCTGTTGGTAGAGCAGAGTAAGTCTGGAGGGAGGAAATGGTTGTATAGACGTTTATATTGGCTCTGCTGCTGAGTTTGGTCTTTGTAGGAAGCGAGCCTGTTAAACCGACAGCTCAGGCGGCTCCATGTCTTGATTAAAGGTCGCAGTAATGTTGCTGTATTTGAAGCCTGAATGATATACATTATAATAATGTATACTACAAAGCTGAGTACTGGCACCTGCAAATAGACTGTTGAGTGTCTACTTCTTTGGGGTTGGAGCCTCGAGGGGTGGAGGGCTGGTGGCGGTGTTAAGGGCTATGAATAGGAGGAATGGTGAAAAGGAGAAGGAGGGGAGGGCCACGGGGCTGACGGACAGCTCTATCGGCACACAGCAGAGTCTGAAGAAGGGAAGAGAGCAAGAAAGATGAAGAAAATAGGAATAGAGAGGGAGGGTGGGAGGGGGGCCGACGAGGTTGCCAAACTCGATTGGCCCGGGAGGAGACGGTAAACGGTTGCGGGTCAGCTGGAGGCAAGTTGTAACTGTGGTAATGAGCTCAGTACGGTGTGGATTTAAAAAAAAACAACAGCGATGTTTACAGCGTTAGCAACTGTGGGGTGACACGAAAGAGTCGGGTGTCTCTTCAATGATGAAACATACATTCAGCAGCAGGATTGGGCTGTAGAGCCAGTGAAAGCAGTAGCGTGTTAAACAGACACAGATGTGGTTTGTTTCTCCGGTGCTTGTTTTTGAGGTGAATGTTACTCACCTCTTCCCTTCTGGTTTTCTCCTTTAACTTTGATTTATTTAATTAGTCCTTTGGTTTGATTTACCTTTGCCCCTGCAACCCTGTGTGTTTAATTAATTTAGTCCTTGATTCGTCAACTTGTCTGCTTTGAATTGCTACTTTGTTTGCTCCGCTTCAGGCCTGTGTTAAATAGTAATGAAATATCAAGTACAGTACGTGATGGGTGGGCTTTTGCTGTCTGAAAGCCAGTCCAAATACACAGAACAGTCTATCCTGAAGAAGTGTGCTTCCTCTTCACTGCAACTGCCTGAAGAACACGACTCAAAAGCCTTGACTGTTTTTAACCAGAAAATCCCTCCGCGAGGAAGACAAAAGCTTTGATAGGAGCACAATCCAATCGTGTGCACAATACAATTGGAGACTCATGAAAGAAAAGTCTGTAATGCTGCTCCAAAAGGCAGCGGTCCAGTATCAAACCAGCGGGCGCGCAGGCCAAACCTATTTCAATCTTGACTAAACAAAGTAAAGACAGCTCCTTATTGCATTCGCCACAAGAGCTTTCAAGTCGACCAACCGCATGGAATATTTGCAAATGTTGACCCAGGTCTGCTGTTAATCTGTACTTTGGATCAGTCCTCCTCTGTTGGTGCTGTCCTAGCCTGTTTTCCAGAACCCTAACTCTACTGTGCATTGCTTTTCCATCGTCTCCTCCCGTTAGGCCTCGAACTACTTAACTTATGCTCTGTGGTGCATCTGATAGCGCTACAGTGCAAAGCGGTAATGTTCAGCATCTTTTCAAGAACCACGAATTCAATCTTCTCTAACTTTTAATGTTTGGAGCACCAAACTAAAACCTCCAGTTATCTCAGCAAATCATCACGAGCGATGGCCGCGTTCCACTATTGTTTAGCACTGCAAGCTAAAGTCCTTATTCTTGTTTCGGGTCTAGTTTTCCACTCCTGTTTGCTCTTTCTATCTCCCTCTGTGTCTCTTTTCTTTAGTCCTTTGTTAGGCGGTTGCTTCCTGCGGTGAGCATGGCACTGCCCAGGCACATGTTCTGTGGTGGGCCTGATTACAGCCCTGCCGTAGTGCTGACATTGGCCCGCGTCGACTCCTCATCTATAAACACACACACACACACACACACACACACACACACACACACACACACACACACACACACACATATATGTACATATACACGCCAGCCCCTAAGTTCCACCAACTCTGCCAGCGGCTACCGCGGCATGACTTCACCCGGCAACCATTCCTTGCGTCAAACAAAATGCCTCTGTCACCAGAAAAAGGAGGAGAGGCGGGAGGGAGGGAGGGCAGGGGATAAGAGAGGAGAGGAGAGGAGGAGTGTAGATGTGCGGTAGCTGTGCGGAGGGTTCGATGTTTTCCACCACAGTTTGGGAGTGTGGTGGGGTAATTTTAGCTGGAAGGCCCCAGGGCAGGCTGCTTGTAGAAGTTATTTGTCTCAGAAGTGGAGTGGCAGGCAGAAGGCATGATGCAGGGAGGCTGGGGAAGACACTGTTGATTAGCGCGGCCCTGAAGGGGCTGTGACTGAGCTGATGGCGCGGTCATGACCCTCAGATACTGTCAAACACGAGTTATGAAGCTGCAACGAAGTAAACCGCCCACTTTGAGGTGCTGGACTTTCCTTTGCGCCAACTCAACCTGGCAATTTGTTTTATTGTCATTACCGTCGCAGTCATTACATTGAAAAAATGACTGTAATGTAATGTGTTTTTCCTTGTGTTGCAGGAGCGGCTGCACTATGAGACGCTGAGCCAGCACCTGGGTAAGCTTGGGGAGGACGCTGGGAAGATGGTCCATCGAGTCATCGACCTGACGAGACCAGAAGATCTGGATGGTGAGCGCCGCCTTACTCTTCTTCCCCTTTTTCCTCTTTTTCAAAGGCTCTTCCTTTGGTTTGTTTAGTTCGTTTTGTTTCGCTTACCTTTCTGATTCTTACACTCCTCATTTCTGGTAGCTTATAATGCTGGTAATTCAGAAATGTATGCAGATGCAGGAAAGACATGGTAGAAAATGGAAGGCTAGAGGGATACCCAAGGAAGGAGTTGCTGCAGCTTTGAGAAGCAGAGTCTCAGTTAGAAGCAGTCACATCCTGTTCAGACTAAATTGATACCAGTGACCCTTCACTCCGTGGGCCCCACATAGAAGAGGCCCTACGTCTGGTGTTCTGCCATCTCAGAAATCCGCAATAAAGAAGAAAGCATCCTCCAGAAAGCCAGAACACGCAGGTATTCAGGGAATACAAATATTTATTGTGCTTCTCAGGATGCTACGGTGAAGGACTCCCTCAACAGCTAAACAGAGTGTTCAATGTCAACAGTTTACGCTCTTGAACAATTTCACACTGTTATCTTCCCACAAATACATAACTAGATGCTGAATTCTCCTTTTTTTTTTCCCGCAACGAGTGTTTGTGACACAAGATCCCACCCAGTGCAAGCAAACGAGAGCAGGCGAAGACATACAGCGAGTGTGTGGTGGTTAATGCTCAATGGAGTTTACTGCAAAGAAGAATGACAGCGAGACTTCTTTTACGTAGTACATGCAGTTACCAGTTCCTGGTGCATGAAACACCTTTTGTGAATGTAGTCTAAAGACACTGACGTGGTGTTAAAGTTGTTCTCCCAACCCACCTGTTACTCATAAAACACAGTGTTTACAGGCGATGAGCAGTGCTCATTGTGGTTTAGTTTAGAATCAGAGGACTAAACACAGCAGCATAGGCCTTGAGATACCATCAGGCGGAAGCCAACTGACTGCGGTGTGTATAGCTCATGTGTGTTTGTGTGAGCATGTTGAGGGCATCCCAGCAAGACCCCCATCACACTTTTGTTATACTCGTGTTATACATCCTCCCTCAAGGATCAAGGGCTGAAGAAACAAACAGGAAGGGCTCATCCATATCAGTGCAACATCCCACATTTTCAAGCGTGAAAGTGCGACAGATGAACGTGTCAAAGATGGGCATGCTGAGCGTGTTATTCCTTTGTGTCACTACAGGGAGTAGCATCACAGAGGCCAGAGTGTTCAGGGAGGCGCGGGGCAGGAACAACGCCGAGCCGCACATCAAGAGGCCCATGAACGCCTTCATGGTGTGGGCCAAAGACGAGAGGAGGAAGATCCTGCAGACCTTCCCTGACATGCACAACTCCAACATCAGCAAGATCCTCGGTGAGATATTACAGATTTATCTTTTCATCATTTGTCTGAGCAGAGAAACGCATTTACAAACTACAAGAATCAGTTTCTTTCCTTATGGAGCTCATCACCTTTTGGATGCGTTGGGACTTAAACGTGTTAAAATAGAGGTGTTGCCAGCTTCTTGTTGAGAGACGCAGTGTATTTGACAGTTGATGGTCCTCAAACCGGGACATTTTTCGTCATGTCAGCCTCTCCGCTCAGGCTGCAGACTATAAGAAGAAGTAGTGTGCTTTTACACCGTGAACACTTCACACACAGAGCTCCACTATGTCAGCCTGACTAGTGTGATGGATTCATTCAGCTGTAATGTAGCCGTGTTGATACTAACCTCCTCGGCACAGACAGCCTTTCACGCGGCGCTGAGCACGGCGGTTGTTTCGGTAAACGTTCTGAGGACCACCGCTGTCCGATGCAGGCCTCTCGTCAGCTCGAGGGTCGCTGAATGCTCCTCCTGAGCAACATTAACAAATTGCTTTTTCTTAAGTGGGTCTGTCCTCCTGACTTGGAACTTTGAATGGGCTGTGATGGAGATAGATAGATAGATAGATAGATAGATAGATAGATAGATAGATAGATAGATAGATAGATAGATAGATAGATAGATAGATAGATAGATAGATAGATAGATGGATGGATGGATGGATGGATGGATGGATGGATGGATGGATGGATGGATGGATGGATAGATAGATAGATAGATAGATAGATAGATAGATAGATAGATAGATAGATAGATAGATAGATAGATAGATAGATAGATAGATAGATAGATAGATAGATAGATAGATAGATAGATAGATAGATTATACTTTATTCATCCCCAGGGGGACATTTGTTAAAAGGGAGTTTTGTGTTTCTTGCTTCTTGCGTTTATTTGATTCATCATTTGTGCAACAGTTTCACTGACAGAATCTTAATTTAAGTCAGAAATGTACTTCTTACCTCATTATGAGGAATAGTCATGTTTGAATTATTCGATTGAAAGTGATGTTTGCAGGCAAATATTAACAGTAAGATCCTGTTTGCTGGAAGCATTTAGAAATGATTTCCCTGTAATTTATCAAGCCTCTGTGGCAATATAGGAGCAAAAAGCAGAATCTAAAGTGCAGAATTGTGTACATGACTGCATGTGTACAATGCATGTCTCTCCAACGTAATAACACAGCTGGGCTTTGGGGAGTGGGTGGCAGGCTTAAAAAAAACATTGTTTCCTGTGTCACAAAAGTAGAAGACTAGTTTGTGATAAACCTTGATAAACAGAGAAGCGAGGCGGGGTGTGTATAATCAGAGTGCTTCGCAGATGTGCTGCGTTCCTGCGGTAATGGCCCCGTCCACTTGTTCAGAGGGTCCTCTTACCGGGGAAATAAGAAGTACACAATGCATACTTCTTCTCGAGCCAAGAGGGAGCAGAGTGTTATCCACTCCTGAACAGCCTCCTTGGTTGAAGAATTGATGGTTTCTGTTCATATGACAACATCCAACCTTAAAAAAACACCAGAAATGCTGATTTTCATGGTTAAACCAAGGGTCTGTCACTCTTTCGTGTGATTGATTTAATGTGCAGCTGAAGTGACAGTATGGTAGCATTGTCGGACCACTGATTCAGTGCTCGTTACATCTATTGTAGATGTAAACTCTGCTCAACCAGCAACATGGAAACAGCGTAGAAAAGCATGGCAATGCCTTTTTCTGTCATTCCCAAAAGTCCTTGTGGCCGTTAATAGCAGTGAGTGAGGAGTCAGCAGGCAGTCAGCGGCAGTTTGAAACGGGCAATAAAAGGTGTTTTGAGAAAGTGTGAGTCACCGCAACCGCAAGAGATCCTTGAGCATGCTGCCATAACTGGTCACCCAAAATATGATGCAGTTCGCTGCAGCAGATTGCGAGATTAGCTGTGGACAGACGCAGAGGCGCACACTCACTCACGAGCAATCGCATGATCCTCCTCGACGGCGATAACTAAAAACTAAAACGTCCTTTTTCTCCAGGCTCTCGCTGGAAAGGCATGACCAACCAGGAGAAGCAGCCGTACTACGAGGAGCAGGCCCACCTGAGCAAGGTCCACTTGGAGAAATATCCCAACTACAAGTACAAGCCGCGGCCCAAGAGAACCTGCATCATCGATGGCAAGAAGCTGCGCATCGGAGAGTACAAGCAGATGATGCGGTCACGACGTCAGGAGATGAGGCAGTTCTTCGTGGGGTGAGTACCAGAGTTTTCCCCGGACATCGCAGCTTTCTGTAGAAGCGCTCCTCGTGGTTTGAAAGAAGATGTTCAAACTCAACCTGACAGTCTCATGCGTGGAACTACAAACACTGCACAGCGCGTCGTGCACAGTTTGCAACGGAGTTCTGAATATCACAGCGTCATTTTTAATTACAAGGTTTAATTCTAAAGAAATAGCTTGTCCAACACATGTTTCCCCATCATTGTAATTACATACAATATGAGAAGGAATTCTGCTTGTTTCTTAAGGGGTCATTGTGCATTGACAGCCTTTGGTCACACACAGGCGTCGTGTCTCGCTCAAGAACACTTTGACTAAATGACTGTCTCACCTGTGAGCGTTCAGTTCAGTTGTCTCTTGAGTAAGCATGCCGTTCTGCTCGCCACCTTGGCCTGAAGACAGGTGTTTAAGCAAATCTAATTAGATAAAAGAAAAAACATCCAAATGTAATCCATGAATTCAATCTGGTATTTTTTTGAATAACTTCTTGTATATAAGGTATTTCTTCTTAATGTGTCACAGTATGAATATAGAAGACATATTTTAAACTACTTCCATCTGCTAGAGGTTCTTCTGGTGACCATCAGGGTTTATGGACCATCCGTGAAAGATTTATTTTTGGAACCTCCCGGTTGTATCTGCAACACCCTTTTAACATGCGCTGAATAGCATTATATTTTTTAGAGTGTAGTCAGTGCAGAGAGGGGAAAAACAGTGGCATTGTCTTAATAGGAACCAGCCATGGATGTGTTTAAAGCCATCACAGCGGCCTGTGCTTGAGATGGATTTACCAGAGGCCACAGCTTTGAATAGGAGCGATTTTTAATAGCTTGTCATTTATTAAATTAGGACAATGCTGGGGCGCTTGCGGCCAGTGAAATTGGACACAGACAGACATAGTGGAATATGAAATGTAAGCAGATGTATGAGAGGGAAACGAGAGCGAGGCAGACGTCACAGGCTCAATGCCACATCTACTGTGTGTGGTCAAGTTAATGCAACAAAAAAAAAGAATAGCTCATGATTCTACAGGCCTGGTCTTTCAATCTACGCTAAATCAAATAGCTACCGGGAGCCCGTATACGTCCAGATTCCATACGCACACATTCCATATAACTGAACCGGTGTTGTTTTAAAAAAGCATTTCATGTGAAAATGTGTCCGTCAGAGCGCACAGTGGGAATTGTTTCAGGAGACTGAGGAGGGAAACCAGTTCGGTGAGAAAAGTGACTCCAATTTTCCTGCTTTATGTGGTTCATTTGAGGAGCCAGAGGGCCTGCTTGAGTGATGTGCGTCGTTCCATCGTTATCTTAACAGGTTATTTAGCCGATGCTGCTGTGAGCCGGCAGGGAGAGCTGCGTGTTGGGACATGCTCAGCCAGATGAGAAGCCGTTGCTGTTTTATTTAAGTGGCCTCAGAATTAATGTTTTGTTCAAAGCAGTTTGCTGAAAGAAGGTATCTGATCAAGGTATCTGATCAAGTATCTGATCAAACGGCGGTCCATCCACCTCGTACGTCACCAGTTGATATGCTAACTGTTGCTGTGACTAAATCTTTTTATTGTTTTATTGTTATTGTGTCCGACAGACACAACATGTTTCTGAACTATCTCGACAATCATCAGATGGATTGCTGTTACATTTTGTACAGACGTTCATGATCCCCAGTGGATGAATCCTACTGATTCAAAGTGATACCCGAACGTTTCCTCTAGCGCCACCATGAGGTTAACATCTGTGGGTTTCTGTGTGAACAGTCTCAACAACTACCAGTCCTCTCAGGCCTCAGTCTTGTTTTGTGCCTAATAACAGTTTCCCCTTCCATTCGTTCTCTTCTTTCCTTGTTTCTCAGGCCTCAGCCACCGATGACTCTCGGCAACAGCCCCGGCGGAGTAGTTTACCCAGGCGCCATAACCATGGCCACAGCCACAACATCCCCACACCTGACCTCAGACTGCTCCAGCAACTCAGCCAGCCCTGAACCTGCCATCCCCGTCATTCAGAGCACGTACGGGTTGAAGTCCGAGCCTGGCGGCGGGGGCAGCAATGGCGGCTTGGTCGGAGCGTTGGATCTGCAGAGGGACCCTACCAACGGAGCCGACGACATGGACATGTACGAGGACTTTGAGGACGAGCCCAAGTCAGACTATAGCAGCGACCGCGAGACACGGGAGGCCGTCAGTGCCAACTGAGTGTGCTCAGGGTGTCAGTTGTAAAAAGAGAGAGAAAAAAAAGAGAAAAACTCCTGTTATACTCAGAGACACTTTTTAAAAACACAGTTTATTATAGAGACATCAGGACGTATTGCGTCATGCACTGAGCATGCCCAGACAGGATCCAAACTCTGCACACGTGCTCAGAAGGTTCTTGGACGGCATCTCGAAAGAGACGTCCATTTGAAGAACAGGGCCGATGGAAACAAACGTGACCCAAGAAAACAACCGGAACAGACGTGCAGACATCAAACTGACAATGAGCTTCAGTTTCCGACACTTTGACAATCTTAACAGGAGCGAATAAGAGTTAGAGGGAAGAAAGAGAAGGAGAAAGAACGGGACGGAGGACAGACGAGCGACGGACACATTGCTGTGTGGTTTGTAAAGAGCATGCATAGATTGTGAAACATCAGGAATTGGTCTTCAACAGCTATTTGGTCTTAATGTTTAAGGTGTGATTTCGTTTTTATCATGATGTATTTACCTTTGTTGTGTTCTTGTTTCCTCATTGTTTTTTGTTCTATAGACTTTTTTTCTGACAGGTCACTGCCTGTACAAACTCTGGACTGTCGGAACTTGAAATTTTAAAAGTTTTAATATAAATCCTAGCTATTGTAATCTTATAGTCTTACTTTTGTTTCTTACGAATACAGTGCATCTACATCTTGTTTTTCTGACAAACTGCTTACATTACATTACTGTTTCTTTTTTTTTTTATATCCCAGCTCAGGTATGATGTGCCAGCTTGTGAATGTGTTGTTTTGTTTGTTTGTTTTCATACAGAAAGAGTGGTAGGACTCATCGAAATAAAGGGAGCAAAATCCCTTATATCACATTATTATTATTATTATTATTATTATTATTATTATTACTAAGTATGTAAGTAAGAAAGTACCCAGACATTGTACAGATTTACTTCAAATGTGCCAAACCTACATTCACGTTCGCTTGGGATGTTGTAGTCTTAACTTCCAATGCTGCAAAAAAAGTCTTACACACACACACACACACACACACACACACAGACACAGACACACACAGACACACAGACACACACACACACACACTTCAATCTCTGGCAGCCCCTCCAGCTTCGAGATGTAGTTCGAAGAGTCTGTTCTTCAATTCCACTGCATTGGTGCTTTCATGAACCACATTGCCCATAGTTCCTTGAGGCCAAACACTTGGCACATTGTGCTGTAATCTTGCAGCACGGTGTAACCAAATGCTGACATTTCGTATTGGAGTCTATCCCTTTCAATCTGGCCGAAGGTTTGGACATCACATTTCTGCTGAGACACTTCGAGAGTTCGTGAGTCTTAAAAGTGTCCGTACAGCTTTGTTCATCCAGCGTCACAGAAAAGGGGATGAGCAGCCCCAGTGTTTCCCTACTGTAGAAAAAGAGTTTTGAATATTCTGGATCCCCGTCACTGTATTTTGTGTTTTTGAATCGGTACAAAAGTATAAAAATGTTACAATTTTTATTCGCCTGTTAATATTCGTAAATGTCTTCTCAGCATCACGTGGGAAAGATAAACCAAACTTGTGTTTTGAGAAAAGAATTTATATAGTTTCAACAAATCAAGAGGTCTGTTATTTCAAAAAGGGCACCGTTTTCTACATTGCATGTATAATTTGAAGACGAGTAAATAATTAAGAGAGGAATGGAGGAAAAGAAGGTTCTTAATCAGCTTCTCAGTCAGAGCAAAGTTTGACTCCAGTCTGAAACGAGATGTCGCGCTTCCGTCCCGGGGTGGTCTCCGAGTGCTCTTTCTGTTTCACTCGTCTTCGTGGCTCCACGTTTCTCACCATATCTGGCAGTTGTTACTTGGGAAAGCTTCACAAGCTGGGACTGAACATTGTTTTTTGCTTGCATCACAGTAAACAAAGCCTCATGCATAGACATTTCTGTTAGTGTCATACGCATCCTAAGCACTGGATATAAATTCTATGTTTTTTTAGTTTTTTTTTAGTATTGACTAATGTGAAGTTGTTGTTTGATTTTCAACATGATACATTAGAACAGTCCACAGTCACATGGTTGGACTCTATAGGAAGCCTCGTACATGCTCGGCACAAGTAAATCGCCATTTCTTTAGAAGCATTTCATTTATTGAAGCAAGTTTTGTTGCTGCAGCTCTAGTGCCGCCTGAAGGGGTCACATCGCCTCTGACCTCTTTGAAACCTCATGCTCTTGTCACTTGTGACCTGCAGAAGCAGAACACAAGTTTCCTGGTCGCATACATTTTGTGATGAGTATTGTATTTGAAATTCAATTGTGCGTTTTAACATTTCATTGTATTTATTAGCCAGCTTTGGCTCTAAAAAGTGTCAGTACAACTTGGTGAGAAAGACAATCAAAAAAAAAAAATAAATAAGAAGTAAAGACTTGAGATTTTCCTTATAAATGTGTCACTTCATCATTGCTTCATGTGTTTCTTTGACTTTTGTGGAAAGATGGGAGTCGCACAATTTGTTCATATGCGGAAAAGCTATTGTGTTGTGCACGTGAAAGCACTGTGCACAAGCTACAGGTAGTGCTGCATGAATTTCTTTTTCCATTCCTCTGAAGAGTGCTCTTACTTTCCAGGCATCTAATACTTTCCAACACAAGGCTTTCTGTTTCCAAAGTCGAGCTATTCCACTTGGTCCTTATATTTTGGTGGCCCATTACAGTGAAATGTGGCCTATTGTTCCATTGTGCGTGCGTGAGGTAACGCCACACATACTGACGGTGCTGTGGTGTACGCGCCACGGCGCCGGTGCTCGCTGCAGCCAATCCCAGCATTTCGGAGCGAGAGGAACAGAGGGCTCAGCCATATGCAGCCACATCATAAATCTCAATGTAATTCCCAAATCAACTGTAGCGTCACCCTGCAAGGGGCGCCGGCAACTTTGTCACACACTCCTTTGTGTGCACTTTTGTGTGTGTGTGTGTGTGCTATAGCTTTTAGTTGGGAGGGGTGTTTGGAATCATACTTGTGCTGTTGCCATGCTAATCTCGTGAAATAAGTCATAATTTACATTTCCCTTTTCCTTTCTGCAGGAAGAACGTTTAGCTGTTTGCAACTTGACAGATTGTTCCTGTGTGTACGTGGCTGTGTGAGTGCATGCAAAGCTTTCTGCGACTCAACAAGGGAGAGTTCAATACGGTGCAGTCATACTTCATAACTTGATATATACATTCATATACAGACTTCATTTAGCCCGGGAGGAAACAGGTGTATCTGCAATTTCCCATGATATCCCGGTTGTTCAAGCTACTCGTAGCTACATTTAATAAATGTCTCTTCCAAATTGCCTGACAATCCATCGAATAGTTGTTGAAACATTCCACTGAAAGCATAAATGTCCGGTTCACAATATGATGAATCCTCTGGGGACCATGAATGTCTAAAAAGGCTGGCAGACAGATCAACTTTGCCATCTCTGACCACAACTACATACACAATAAAGTGATACATTTTATATTTCTATATGCATCAATTTCATTATTCAATATGCATCAATTATATAACAAACGCAGAATAAAAACAAATATAATTTACATTTTCTTTCAGATTGTCTCAAACTGAAGAGGTGGCATGACTTTATATAATACAAGAATATAGAGCGAGTGCTCTCAGTAGAGTTTTCAATAGTCTATGAAATACAATTTTTGAAACATCTGCTGCCCTTTATTATAGTGTAATATAATATACTGTATTAGTCAGTGTAATGTGAAACCTTACCTTGAATACAATGTTAGACCGTTTTAAGCAAATTCAAATTGGTAACAACTGTAAATTGGGAGGGGGTCTCATTAGAATTCCAAGGGTCAGCAGCCTTGGAGGCCTTCAACAATAACTAGAAATCTCAAAGCAATATCTGAATAAAAGGAAATCATACACACACAAAAAGCTTTGAAAGGAGTTGCTTTAGCTGCATTTGTGTTTCAATGTCTTTGAAACATTGCATAAAGGCCTATACTTTTAATGCAATTAGAAGTGAAAGAAAAAATCTACAGCACTTTTTGGATGGGCAATGGACAAAAGGCCAATTTTTCCTCTTTGAGGGAAAGTCCTTGGGTCTCTTTAAGTGCATTAGTCCGCTAATTAAATATTATATGTTTAACAAAAAATGCACTTTGAAAGCAGCTGGATTGTTTGACTCAAAGACTCGGCTGCAGCCTTGATGAGTGGAACTGTGTGTGACCATGACGAGGTAAAGAACGTCATTGTTGCCAATCCTCCCCCCATTTCACCCGCCGAAATCCTTTCTGCCCGTTTTACAATCACATTCCCTTTTGTGCTTCCTCCACAGATAAAGACACGAGACTCCGTAATGCAGAGCAGGGGACTCGTTGACATATCCGACCATCCGAGCCTCCATTATGTCACCGTCTGATATGTTTGTTTCATTGACTGCACACCAACTTATTGTTCACTGTTCAAAATGCTATGAAGCGCTGCAGGCTACCGGTTTGTTTACAAGACAAGCTGAACAGCCAACAGGAAGCGTTCAATGTCAGATCAAACAGTGATCGCCGGCAAAGTTTTACACTTGAACTTATTTCAATTCCATGCCGTTTTTTTGCCAAACATTTCAACATATATTATTGTATTTCATGTTTTAAACCCTGTAGAGCTAAGATCATTTGGTCAATTCCCCCTTTACACTGGCCAGCTGGAACGTTTTAACCTCCCAACCTGTATTACTATAATAGTATAAATCTTTTTGACAGACTCCTCTCTCTTATAAACTCTTTACCATCTGTGGATTATGTACAAAACTAACATGCTTTGGAGGAAACACGATGATCCTTTGATTCTGTATGATTATGCTGCTAAATCATCACTCTCCATTGTTTTGTCAACTGCTGTCGCTGAAGTCAAGAATAAATAATAAATGTCCATTTTTAAGCCAACATGGATGAGAGGCTCCTAAATGTCAGCATCTCATTGAACAAGCAATGAGCAGCGTTATAATGAAGGTGATGTGATCAAAAGCTTCTAAACCTTGCACCCGGTGGTGAGATTGTTCAACTTTACTCTCAAAGAGTTGTACTTGTTTCCTCCTGCAGTATCAGCTCCTGGCAAGTAAAGCATAATTAAGGCCTTCATTGATTATGCTTGGACAACTCAGAACCCTTGATGAAGGTTGTGTAAATGTTGTGGTAATTCGTCACATGGCTGGACAACCAAAGCACTTAGTTAAATGTTGACGAGGGTTATGGTCTTGGTTATATCCTGAAAAAGCCGATGCGGATTTGAAGGATTAGGGAGTTGAACTAATGAGCATGGTACTCTGACATACAGCGCTCGCTGCAGTATTACACGGTTGCTCTGCTTTGCATTGGAGCAGCTTGTTGCACGTGAATATGATCCAGTGGCAAATTAGTTTAAAAAGAATCATTTGTAGAAGACAACGTTGTGTTTCAGTAATGCCAGCTCGGTATGTGCAACCTTTATTTGTGTCAGTAATTCACCTTTCCTTCCGTCTCATGTGAAAACATCCAAGGTGGGATTAACCACATTAACCACATTAGAATCAACTTTGATCACTTTGAGCCACCTTCAAACAGGGAAGAAGAAACAGCCTCGTAGCCTCAGATCACAAGTTCAATTGGACATGTGTGGAACTATTCATTACACTGCTCATTTCTGACTCACAGTCTTACTTTAATGTGTGCTGGAAGCATAAAAACACCCGTTTCAGATTGTTTAAGAGCACTACAGAGGGTTTTTCTTTAGTTGTATAATGTATCATAACACACTGCACTGATAGCAGAAATCTACTGCAAATAGATAAACAAAGCGTTGATATGCAAATGTTGGATTAAATAAATACAGTAGCATTTAAGGAGTCTGACAGGAGATACATGACTTAGTAATTGCATTCCAGTGACAAATAAAGCATTGTATACATTTAGTGACATGATGTTTACTGTATATTGGCGTGGTGTGGATCTTTGTCGATGTGCTTTATGTACAGTTGGATAGGATTAGGACTATGATAATTCATTAAAATTCATTCAACTTCAGTTATTACGTTGAATCAACAACTGTAACAGACCGATGTGCTTTTATATTTTATCAAATTTAAAAGTTCGTCCTTCGTTTGCCACAAAGACTACAGAAGCCACAGCTGTTGAAGCACCATATAGTTCAAGCACAACATGCAAGGCTGCTCCCAGTGACCTTATGAAAGTATAATCACAGGGGCAGGGACTGAGTGGATACTAACCTTCATTGTAATCAGCATGAGTTCTGAAAGGAATAAAAACATCACCCAACATTTATTAAAAACACAAAGCAACTTTCCATCCTCGTAGTTTTCTTCAAACTACGAAACACTCATACACACACACACACACACACACACACACACACACACACACACACACACACACACAGGTACATATATGCAATTTGACCTGTGTGTTCTGGGAGCGGTTCAATGGTTTGCTCAAGGACACTTCAACATGAGGACAGGCAGAGCTGGGGTTCAAACCGCGAACCTTGAGGGGCAACGCGCTTCACTGAGCTACAGCTAACCCAAACCTGGCTACTGTGGCATTCACCGTAACCAAAAGCTGCTAAAAAGGGTCTCAATGGAGGCAAGTCAATGGCATGGAACAGTAAAACAATGGAGGCTCTTAAGTCTGCTAATATGCTATTAATAAATTATGTTTGACAAGGTAAGTACAGCAGTATTAATTCAACTCGTCTAAGTACTGAGTCAGGTGAGCCCATGTTTGTGATTTCTGAAGTGGTCTGCAAAGACAAAGTCATTTGAGTTACGTTGAATGAACTGGAAATTTGAAACTTGCATATTTAGTTAATGAGAGAAACAAAGTTAACAAGTTAATGACGCTGAACAGGCGTCTGAGTGGGCAGATGATACATGCCCCCATAGTTGTAGGCTACAGTGTAAAAAGTAGCTTTCCAGAGAACTACAAAACAAAGCGCAGCTGCAGTATTAAGTCATTGTTAAGTAACACTAAATCACTTCTTGTGTTTGCCGTGCTGTGGCACTGTGAAAAGGATCAGTTGGAGGTGAAATTAAATAGTAGATACACTCTCAGTCAATCAGTGAGCAAAGATGCTTTTTACGGTGAAAATGTCTCGGAGCTTTAACCGTTTTTTAATGAGGACAAACGGCTGTCTTACTAAAACTGAAAGTTGTGACATCATTTGTACAGCATATTAGTCCACACACATAATTCAGAAGATAATACTGTTTAACACTGTATTTACATGCTGTTATAGCACTGAAAATGTAAATTAATTCACAATACATTTTCAAATTTGCAGGATCGGTACACATCCTGTAAGGTCGGTAACAAGCATCTTTACAGCAATACTCCCAGAGATACAAATGTCCAGTTATGCACTCCTGGGTACAGTAAATACGTTGAGCCGTGTTTTCCACACTGAGTAAGCATGCAAATAACCCTGATGGGTTTTATGATCAGGCTCAGTTTTTGTGGCTGAATGCGACTCTGCTAAGTGTGGGAACAATTAATGTGTTTCTGGCACGACCTTTATCACAACGTGCCAAAAAGGCTCATCGGAAAACAGACTGCGGTAAAACAAATATTTTAAAAATCACAATGATAGCAAAACACATTATCTCAAACTACAGCCTGACATAACAAACAAAGGGGAGCACATTTCATTATGAACCTTCATTTCAGTGGATTTACAAAGCGCATCACCAAGTAGGACATTGGTAACTCTTCCTGGACTCACAGCAGGGCAACGCTACAACATGCTGGGGCATGAACCTCCGTTCTTAGCTCATTGTCAATCCAAAATATTCCTCTTTCTTCTTAAAGTAGTAGTTGAGTCGTGCCATGGCATATCTGGGAGGAGAGCAGAGAATGGAAAATAAATAGTCAGAGAATACAACAGCTCTCAGTAAATTATGTAAAATCTGTTCACCGTTCACTTTGGATGTTTATGGTGCGTTTTCACAACGTAATGGCTTCAAATGTGACCCAGCGCTATTGTTGCATATACTGTAATCTTCCTGTGTTGTTTGTCTTATCTTTCCGGTCTCTTTCCTCTCTGTGCTAAATGTCTTGTTAAAAGGGCAGTTTTCTGTGACAACCTTAGTCCAAACAACCAGCACTTTGAAGTTGCTTGCATTGAATGCAAGTCTCTCCTCAGCAGAGCTGCATTTTATAACAGTAGGATGGCTTTTTTGCCATATAGTATTGAACTTTCCTTAAATTAGGGGACAGAGATAAGAAATAAAATAATGGTCATAATCAAGGAAGCAGAGACCGGCATACCCTGACCTTTAGTCTCGAGTTTGGGTCCAACTCCAACAATGCTGAATTTCCAAAATGCAACTTGGTAGCATATTATTGTTGACCCTCCCTGCCTGATTAATGTCTCAACTCAACATCTCAGGATTGTAACATTTTTCTCAAGAAGATTCAAGAAATCCTGAAATCTTAAGCTGAGATGACATTATGACATCATCAGGGATATTTTCTCAGACTTGACAAAAGCTCCTTCAGGGCCACAGAAGATGTTCTGTGCTTTTACTGTTGTTATTCACTAAGATGAGTAAACTGATGCTTATATGTGAGATTCAGAGAGCGCTCATTTAAAGTGCGCCATCGCAGGCATCGCAATACACTTTAGAAATATGATTAATATTACAATTTAAAAAAGTAAATGTAGTTTATGTAGTAATAACATTCACAGTAATGGAATATTTAGTCTGTATTTGTTTGTTGCATATATTTAAACTACCTGAACTTTTCATTCACTAAGCTAGAACATACTTGAAGTGCTATTCATAGGATTCTGACATATGATATGAATCACATCTTGTTACTGCATCCTCTCATCTTCAGTGTGCGTACTCTAAAATGTTTAAATCAAAAAATGGCATTTTTCTTGAAAGATGTAGACTTATCCGTTGAAGTTGAAGTGCACAATCTGTTTGTCCAGTGTTCACTCCAGGTCACACCTCACGCTCTGCTCAAAGCTCAAGGTGGGCACTGTGGTTCGTGGTGTTTGTTTGCAAAACTTGCATAACAATATAGCATCTCTATAGCGTCTCTATTCAACACAGCACTGAGTCTGAAAGCTGTGCCAAAGCCTCGGAACTTAACTGCTAGAAAAGTGGGTTATTATCGAACGCTTCAATAAATCTGATGTCTGAGTAAGCTGCTGCCCTTGGCCATTATACGATACCCTTTGAAATTAAGTGAAGTTTCAAAAGCACAGAAAATGAAGGCACAGAGAGGAGTTTGTCCTTTAATCAGTGCTTTCACTCAACTCCTCAATGTCGAATCAGTTTTCTCCCTTTTACTGCACGGTGAGACAAAAGCATAATGCAGACACATGCCTTTTAGTTACTTGTATTCCCTCACTCTGTTCTTCACCTGTGTCTCTGGGTAAAACTGCTCCCTAATTATTGTGTCAGAGTCTGACTTCTGTTGTTTGCTCTTTGCAATTTTTCTCCGAGTTGTTTCTTTCTTTGAGTTTCTTTGCTTCACTTGTGGGTCGCCTTTAGACAAAGAACACACAGCTTCAGCTTGTTGATGGAGATATAGGTTGTACAGCATGCGTCTGACCTTTGCCAATGAAAAGTAGTATCGATTTAAAAAAATTGGGGGAAAAGAAGAAATAAGGAAAAGAAAAGAAATCACTGGTGTGGCGCGGGTAGAGCCAGCACACCACTTTCTCTTCTCTCATTGTGGTCTGGAAACACTCAAAAGACATTTTCTCTGGACACATTTTTAATACACCATATGCTACTGTGGATGATTGAGTCAGATGGCAACACGAGACCTAAACCTGATTGGATGAAGGCAACACCTGGTTGTAACGCGTCAAATATTTGCTTCTGCTTTTCAAATTGAAAAATGATGAACAATGAAAGTGCCTCACACATTAAGTATTCTCACACTAGTTCTACTTTCACACTAAAAAGGTGAAAAAACATTCAACACCACTTAGTAAATAAAAAAATGTTATGAACATTCAGTTTGTTCAATTAAAAAGTGAAAAGAGCTTCAATTTCAGCTCGTCGAAACAAAAGTAAAACAAAATGAATCACTGGTCCTGGCACAATTCTCTTCTGTTAATCTAATTACCGGCTGCGCTCACACCCTTCATAAGCCGAAATATATATTTGAGTGTACCCGTTTTAAAAGAACAGCAATCTTCACAGGTGATCCCATTCATCATTATTGTATTACGGCTGACACCTCAAACTAGCGCGCTTAACATTTATCATCATCAGAGATGAATCTGAGATGTTTTCCTATTTAGCAAAAGCAGGGGGAAATGAAAAGCAGGTATTCTATTTCACAATGTGCTTTTGTGCACAATTCTGCAGTCAGGCTATTCCAAACAGTGGGCCTCCTCCTCGTTCATTTCCTCATAATAATGTCTTTGTCAAATAACGGCTCACCTTGCCAACACATCCACAAATCTAAACCGCTGACTCGCAGACTTTCAACACATGAATAAAATCATATAAGGAAAGTAAACACGGACGGTATAGGAGGGCGGGTTTGCATTCCCGTTGTGGCTCCCTATTGTCACATGTACATCTGGCCCTGGTTAAAGCACAAGGCCCGGGCGACGCCTGTCACTAGTTGGGAAGTCTGCGGAGATTTGGCTCAGGGGGATAACAGTGGAAGGAAAGACACACACACACACACACACACACACACACACACACACTCTCTCTCAGGGTTTGACTCTTCACTTCCTGTCTCTTGCCTCAAAAATAACTTGTTTATCACAAAAGCTTATAGCAGCAACGCTTTGAGTTAAGGGAAATAGACCTGCGTGGTGAAGCTGAGGGTAAGGTTGTGTTCATGTCAAGTAAGTTAAGGCTTTCATCATTCTATTTTGAATTAAATAAAATGACTAGATTTATTGCAAACAAGGTCTTGCAGTAATTAACCTGCACAGAGTTATCTCTTAACCCTGCTTTTCAGCACTTGTGCTTTGAGACATTCACTTCACGCCAGCAGCCTTGAACCTAATGGTGGACAGACGAAGTTAGCGGCTGGCTAAATAAAGTTGAGCGCCTCACGAGACAGCTACTTTGTTTCGTGGTTCGTCTTGTTTAAGATAGCAAAAAAGAAAATTGGTGAACTTCTTCAACAATCCGATTGAAGTTCTGGAAAGATCATTAAAGCCCTATTGGACTATAATACCTCGGAACCTCTACTTGCGGAGGTTGTCTGCAAATATACCATGTCCTTAATTTGTCAAGTAAAAAATGCCACCGCAAATTACCAAACATATTTCTCCAAAGACAGAAGTTAAGCCGCGAATCGGCTTCTTGGTGATTTGGGGGTCTTATCCGTGTTCTCCGTGCCTCGTTTCTGCCTCTTTCCCAGTCAAGAAATATGCAGGGCATTTTGGGCAGATTCAAATTCAAGCCGCTCATCTTGCTAAAAGAATAGAATAATGATAATATAAATAATAATATCTTTAATTGAAGGGGGTGTTGATTGACATTATTGTCAGATGTTTCCATAGAGTTACGACATGCTAACGCTAGCCAGTCCCAATATTTCCCAAAGCTTCTTTCTATTACCTTTGTGCAATGCCATTTACTTACACCATTTAAATCGCCATTTCATATTTAAGAGAGAGAAAGAAAAGCTCAGAGAAGCTAACCCGTTTACTAACTTACGTAATGCTTTGCTATTAAATGTAAATGTAGATTGCTTTATGGCATTTATACAAGGACAGTCTCATAATGTTGTTACTGTGGTGCTCACTGTCAATGTATTTCAATGAAAAGATGGAAGTGAGGTCAAACTTGACAGTTGCCATCCACGTTGTTTTCTTTCTTTACATCACGACTGATTAAGAACTCTGAAAGTAGTTGGCAGAGGGAATTAGGATGTATGAGTGCGTAATGTCAATGTGTTTATTGGGAGACAGAGGTTGACCGGGTAGTGATGCCTTCAAACCTGTTTCCCCATCGTTACTCTGAGCTGATTTAAGTCTAACCCTCCAGTTAAAGAAAGGTAACCTGACCCTCACCATGCACTTTAGGACAACCTCAGCTGGCGGCTTCGAGGAGCAGACGTCTAGCAGGCGCATGTGGCCCAGCCGGGGATGAGAGACGTATATGTAAGGGAGGACCGACGGCATGGGAACAATAGTGCCTCTGTGCCTCGGCACCCCTCTGGATCACATTTCCTCTAAGGTCCAGATCGAAATGAGGCGGGGGCCCTGTCGCTGATCTAGCAAGCGAGCGGAGAAAGCCACACAGAGGGGAGGGTGCCGTATGTCAATAGTGATTAGGATCACCATCACAACTGCGGCGGTTGTGGGGCACGAAGAGAAGGGAGGAAAAAGTGGGGGAGACATTTCGCCTTCCTGGACTTTATTGTCTGGTTGCTGGTACTGAGGAATGTCTCCTGGATCCTAATACATTTCAAAATAAAATGAGTTTGGATTTCTTTAGAAAGTCTGTGTGAAAGCTGAACCTTTCAGATTCCTTGATTTGTGGTTTAAAAGTGAAGAACGGCAGAGAATGTCACGTGTAAATATGGTTTGTCTGCTTTAAGAAGTGACAACAAGAAGTGTGCTCGTCCTGCCGGTTTCATGCTCGATTCTAGTCTGAAAACACTGGTGGGGGAAAATAAAATACTTCCACTTGGACTCAAGTTCCCAGCTCTTTACTGTAATTCCTTTGTCAGGCAATCTTAAGAAGAACCCGTTTGTTTAATTAAACATTGCAATAAAATAGGGAGTGCTTCAATTCAATGCACAGGATATATATTTTGACCCATTTGTGAATATTTAAGTGATGTATAATGCTGTTCAGTGAAATTGCACTCAGGTCGTAATTTCCTTCGTGGTTTTACGTGTTTCTACATTAAACAGTTGCTTTATGTTAGAGGACGTTGATTTCAATATTAACAATTTTACAATGTGTCTATATTGTGCAGTGTTTGATGAACAACAACCCACAGGGAACCGAAAACAATGTTTACACAAAGTGACAACCAGGCACACTCCTGCAACTGTGAAGTAAGCACATGGAAAAGGCTTGTTCCTTCTACTCCACGTGACCTTTGAGCCGCATTCGTCAAAAATACAAACCTGAGGAAGTCAAAGTCAATCAAGGAAAAGCGTGATTGCAGGATGGCCCAGAGACCCCAGAAGAAGTTTGATGCCTGGCGGAAGAGAAAGAAAACTAACTTGAAAGGAACACACTAGATGCTTAACACCATTTATTACCGACTAGTTTTCAAAGCATTGCATTACCAAATGAAAATACATGACTTGCTTAGGATAATCCATAACAGTGGTCATGATTTTATTCTTATCAAAATTGCTGAATAAAGCAGTTGAAGTAGTGACCAAATCATTACATTAAAGCACTATGGAACGTGTGTGTGTGTGTGTGTGTGATAGGTACGTGGTCTAGCAATTATTTTAAAATATAAAACACATTTGGAGTAATATTCTGTGAAAAATAATTCTTATTCTATTTTTGTTTTGTCGAAATGACGAGAAAGAGAGGTCCACACACATTGTGAAAATAAGTAGTGCAGATTGTTCTAAATCAAACATAACTGTTGCTGGATGGTTTCACCAGCTTTGTTTTTCTTTGATGTTTTGCTACATTCCCTTGTGCCACAGAGCAGAACTGTAAAAACACACTTCAGTGACCCCCAGTTGTCGTGTTATAACGGCTGCTGCATGCCAGCGGCACGCTGCTAAGTCAGAATGACAAACCTCTGTATTGAATAGTTCCCTCCTTAATGGCTTTGCTCACTTAAGCTCGCAGACTTCCATGCCTCCATAAATTCCTGTTGTTCTCCACCCATATTGTAAATCTTCATGGTAGGACCACTAATAGCAAGTCCTAATAAGATCCAGACAGGCCTCTGTTCTGCGGCCTAGTGATATAATCACATTTTTATTTGATAATCAAATAAAGGGTGGAATGAAATACTTGAAGAGCAATGTGCGGTTATCCCTGGTTTTTTTTCCCTCTCTCTGGCAGATGTTCATCTCTAATCTCTGTCTCGAGTTGGAGAGAGATTGAGCGTGTTTCCATTATGATTAATAACTGCTCTCCATTAAGAGAGCATTAGTCTAACACTATGCAGAGGCCGTCGGTAAGAGGCAGCCGTTGAGAAAAGCGGAGACGGGAGACGTGTGGGCAGAGTGACATCACAGAGCCGCAGGCTTTAGCCTCGGCATCACGGGGGATCCTGCGGAGGAGGCGAGTCGCAAAGACCCCACGGCGTCTTGGCACAGTTTGCCACGGATTAAGATGCGAAAGAAGCAGCTTCACGCCGCAGAGCTTTGGCAACTGGCCAGGGTTTGTTAATGCCACACAGCAGAGCCACGCAGCTTCCTTCAGTGCAGACTGGATTCCTTGGGTTTGAATATTCATCTGTATTGTCATTTGATGAGCCTTAACTATAGTGGGAATTCAATGTAGTCTGATTATTCCAAGCAATTAACAAGAGATGCGAAAGTAATACAAAAGTTACATTCCATAAAAAAGGGAATACAAAACAAACAGAAATATTAACAGGAATCAGACTCAATTGATGATCATTACAGTTGATGAATTGTACACATTATCAACTCTATAATCTGGTGTTACCAGATGTAATGAGAAACAATACAACCTAAGGGAAATCTGTACTGTGCAAATAAATAGGCGACAATTTAGGGGACACAACTTCCGATGGAAAATGGATGCGAATAACAACTGATTTCATTCAACAAATATTCCAAATATATTTTGTCTTGTTGAATCATTTGATCTTTAAATTGTCAGAAAATAGTGACAATTTCCCAGAGCCCAAGACGATGTCTTGAAACCCAAAGTCATTTTAATTACTATAATAGAAAATATTCAAGGCGCTGGAATGAGAAAATCTTTGGCATTTCTGCTTTACTATGCAATTAATCGATTATCAAAATTGTGGCACTTATCGTTTTTGTAAAAAAAAAATATGTAAAACCTTTTTTTTAATATCATTTGGGAACTATTGGATATGTTTGATATTTGGAGTATTTTGTTGTTTTTGTCCCGTGACAAAGGAAAAGTAATAAAAGGCTCTCAGGAGGAAATTGAATTCAGTGAAGTGTTGTACATAAACACAACATTTAGTGGGTAAAATGCCTCTTTTTGTGTCTATTTCTAAACGGAGAAGTTTCAGCTCAATTCCCTGAAATTATAGAGAAGAGACCCTGTGATTTCCTCAGTTATCAGGCTGAGTATTCCTCATGTTGACACACGGCTCGGCAAAACGAGTCCAGTTGGAAACTTGGCTTGTTAAGCGTCAGTGATCAATTTCTCCCACTTCCCTCGAGTCAAGAGTCCTCCTCGGTTTGTCATAGAAAATCTGATTTCAATCAACCTGATGTTATCGCCTCTCTCACTCCATCCCAGGCTTCATTTCTTTCCCCGCCTCTCACTTCTCCCTCTCTGTTATTTTGGCCGAGACACGACTTATTTAAAAAAAAAGAGTAAAATGCTTCCTCATCATTTCTGGGCTATTTCAAGAGACATTCACACCACCTCAAAAATGGTCAGGACAATTCTGCATATTGTGTTGAGCTATGAAAGCACTTTTAGGCAGATGGGCCAGCACCACTTGAGCCACCAAAGAATGAAAATTGTGGTCATAAGAAAAATAATTTTGGCTGCTGTCTTTCATTTTTCCCTGCGGCAGTTTCTAATCAACTCAGATGGAGTCCATCAAACTTTGAACAGTGGTGGGTCAGCCGTGGGATGTTTTTCTTTCTTTCTGGGAGCTGGAAAAGTAAATTGTTAAAATGTGATGGTGAGGTGTTGCCGCCCTGTCATTGCAGAGGTCTGCACACATATGGATATTGTTGAGACACACACACACTAATCTCATAATATTGCGATATTTGAAGAGCAGAACTTAAAAAAGGAAATAACTCTTCAGAGATTTGTCACTTTCCAAAGAATTTCCAAAGTGTTGAGGCTCTACATAATGACATACTTCAACATTTCAACATAATCGGTGGGAGCAGACTCTTACCAGCGAGAATTTGCAGACTTGAATGTAGAGCTGCGTAACTTCTGCCTCTGTAACAGTGACCTCATGTCCTGTGCTGTGCTTGTAACTCTCCAGATAGGCCTTCAGCCAGTCCCTCTGCAGCTCCAGGCTCGGGTAGAGGCTGTAGTTCACATCATTCACACCTCAAAAAACAAAACACACATATGCACACACTGGTGGAACTACTGTCAGTGTTACAATTCAATGCAATGCCTAAACTAACTGACAGTTTTGATGATTTGCCACACACTGCAACAGCTCAACTCTTGAGTCACAACTAGTGAGGTCCACATAAAATGTTCCAATTATTTGAGCAATTAAAGAAGCAGGGGAACGGGACGCCAGCACTTCCAGTTGAACACTGATGTTTACATCTTTGTCAGCTTGATATGGTGCAAATGAATAGAATAGTCAAAAAGTGTCTGGACGTGATTGTCATTGTGCAGGAAGGGATAAAGACTTATTTTCATGATCAGTTACTTTGAGATGATTTGTTTTGCAAATAATCTGTTGATTTAAAAATGTCAGATAATTGTGAAAAATGCCCATCCCAATTCTGCTGCTGCTGCTTTTACTTCAGTAAAGGCCCTGATGAATATATCCTCCATCACTGCATACTTAAACTGTACAATATGCCAGAAAGAACGATGATGGAAATTGGATGACACATACAACATTTTCAGTTTGAAAACTGAGTTGAAAGTCTTTCAGGGATCTGTATGGTGCAAGTAAGGGAAAATTGCTTTTGCAGTTTTGATAATTAACTGCAGCTTAACTGTGTTCTCTCATTATCAACAGGAACAAAACAAGGGATTCATGTGCTTTCACTAAGAAAACATACGAACGATTGTTTGCCTTGTTGTGCTTGACATTTGCGTCACTCGAGCCACACTTTAACATCATGATAATTTAAGGATTGGACCAAGTTTGCAGTTGACAGGCGCTCTCATGAAAGCTGACATGATATGCTTCATCAAAACTGTCTTAAAAGTGATAAATTGACGATTGTTCCACAAACGTTCCAATGAACCCTGTAAAGCTTTGCTGTGACGCAGCTGGTCCATCAGAGACACTTTTAACCACCATGCAGAACACACACTGAATACAGCAATTTGTCTTGGCAGCATCAGAAGAGGGACGGTTTCATGGTACATAACGGCAGAACGATAAAATGATATAGTCGAAGAGACACACTGGACAATGATTCTCCACACTACCTACTGTATATCCAAATTCTACTTCACTCAATATCCCACACGAGGCAATCTGATATGTTCTGGCAATGAAACAGATTTGGAGGCAAATTGAACTCCTTTTCATCACAACACAGACCTACCAGCAAATTCATTGAAGTGATTGCCAATATCGAAGGCCTGGTAGTTGTAATCGGCGTACTCGTAGTCAATGAATTTCACCACTCCTGATGGAGGAGGAGAGGGGAAAGAAAGAAGCAGCGGTTACCAGGACAACATGAAGAACACATCTTCGGTATGGTTGTGCATCTGACGACTCCTTCCTTTTATTCAAGTACAGAACCTTGTGGGAGTCAAAGGAACAATGAGCCTCTTTTGACTGAGAGCCACCCTGGGCATCCTTGTAAAACATGCGAGATGAATTAAATCCCGGTAAAAGGATACAACAAATAAGGTAAGACATTGAATAACGGGGTGCAAAGGTTCACCTCTCTGCAAAACAGAGGGACGAGGTATGAATACTCTGTGAGCTGCATTATTTCAAGCCGATGAAAAGAAACACCTTCATCATTATTAACATTAGCCTCAGTAACAGACGGAGACCCTTCAATCGCAGAGCTACAATTAAAGTTTAGCATAATTCAGTCAAACATTCTCAACAGTACTCCGTTTCCTTTATGGCCTCTGATTGATGGTCTGCCACACGAGCTCACCAGCTCAGGATAACGTGCACCATGTTTGATGTGCACTGCTGCTGTTCTCACCCTCTTTGTGGTCGTAGATGATGTTTTTTGTCAGAAGGTCGTTGTGGCAGAGGACAGTCGGCGAGTCAATCTGCACGAGGTGTCTCTTCAATGACTCCATTTCAACTGACAGCGTCTCAAAGCTGGGCACCTCCTGGAGAGGCATGGGACTGTAAAAGGCAAAATCAATGAAATTACTTTTTTCCTTTTTCTTCGCAAGAGGCAAGTCTGCGAGGAATGTTTCATGAAAGCGGGCGGTCTTTGCTTCAGAGGCATTTGGGCACATTGTCGGTCCAGCTCAACATTCGTGAATACCAACGTTGCCAGTGTGTGATGATGTCACACACAAAAGGCTGCAAAAAAAGACAAGAGCTTCAGCTTTTAGTTTGAATCACTGCAGCTGACAAATACGCCACCAGTGACTTTCATTTGGGAGAAACATTCACATGACTTTAGTTATCATAAGACAGTCATTATTTAGCAAATATCCAATATGGTCAGCTTTGTGTGTACAACTTTACAAACATCCACTCTGGGGTTGAACTAAAAGGGCAGTTTATTTCCACATTGAATTTAAATAAATGTTTTTGTGAACATCCTTTGGTTCTTTGCATATCTAACTGCAACCCCAGTGGCTTCGTATGATCAGCAGACTGTACTATATGTGTCAAATGTAAAACAAAATACCCCTTTTTACGTTGTTAAATATTATGTTATTGGAATACTACTGATGCATTAATGTGGAGGTAATATTTAGCTGTTGTAGTTGGTTGAACTGGAGCTAATCTGAACTAACTTTTGGGTAGTTCAACCCGGAGCAATATGTCAAATAATAGCATATAAGATGATCATGTGTTTTGTGTGACAGTCACACGTCAAACATATTATATTTTGCTCTAAAAGCTGTCGAGACAAAGTACATTCTCAACAATTAAAGTATGCCTCATTGTAAAGTGTACTGTTATGTCCTTTGTTATTGTAAAGGCTCAATCCAACCCGGAATTCCCCCTCACACGTGGTGACTCACCTGCCTTTAAGAATTGTTCACTCTGAAAGAATTTGAATTGTCTGGCTTTCAGCAGTGTGTCAGTGGCCTGTTGTGTACTGTGAATGCTGTTTTAGAGGGTTGTCAAGCATTGAGAAACAGACTTCATGCAATTCTTCAATCTTAAAATATTGATCTTCAGAAATCCTCATGAGTTGATGGAGCTTTTGAACATTTGATATAATATCTAAGGAAAGTGTAGAGCAGCTGAGGGGAAAGAAATCAGAAATTAACTTTTGTTCGGGGGAGAACATCTATGTAAAACCAACTGTGTCCCAAATTCCACACTTTTCTTCTCGAAGCAACATGTTTGTAAACTAAAGCGGTCCGGCATGCCTCATTGAGAGGTCACATGTCTTGTTTTCACTCCGTTGATTGCTCGATCTATCAAAGAAGGCAGTAATGTCCTTGGACGTCAGTGCAAAAAATGCACCTGGAAGAAATGCTGCGCAAGCATCCGTCTCCTAACTCATTTCCGTGTTTCCTTTTCAGTCGTCAGGTCACGATAAGAGGGTAGTTTAAACAGTGTAGTTTAAACACTACCTATTTATTCCTCGGGGAACAAACAGATGCTCCGGTATTATACACACTTGTAGACATCATTTAGTGAGGCCTGTTAGGAACGCACAATAAAAGCAGAGGAGCGGGGCCTTGTTTACAGTCATGACTCTGCTGCCTCAACTCCACCTACACATCCTCAACAACAAGTCATTTCTGTATCCCTCATCCACTCAGTTCCCCTTCCTGCAGGGGATAGACAGATCAATGGATTGATTGAATACAAACAAACTAAATACGCAAAAACATGTATTATTTTTTAAATATCTGCTTGAGTTTGGACCTTTTTAATATCTTATTCAACTTAAATACTCCAAATAGCAATTTCGGAAAATCTCGGCCAACAAAATAGCTGTGTGAGTGTTTGATTCACATCGCCGATGAGATCTTTCTCCTGCTAAAAAACGACCCCCTCTGACATGCATAATTTAATTTTCCTCTCTAATATGAATTAAAAAACACATTTGAATGGTGAATCACCCTGATTCCTTTTCAACCCATCCATGGCTTTAACTTAACAAACTGACTTCTACCATAGAAAACCTGCGAGTACTCGGGAGTCAAAAGCTAAATGAAAGACTTTCATTGACTTTAAATGGAAACCTTTCGTCTTGCCATCAGATCTTTTCCTCTCTCTTTTCTGTCTTTTTCATGGAAAACAGTTCGTCAAGTACATTCGCCTCCTGCTCCTTGTCAACTCTCTGTAAGGTAATTAGTGGAATTTCCTCCTCTGGCGCTTCATTATCAATGTGCCTTATTTACATATGATTTCAAACACCAGCCGAGCACTGATTTTTTTCTTTCTTTCTTTTTTTTCTTCTTCCTTTTTGCAGTTTTATGCGATTCGCGGGAGTGCAAACGGGAGACGTAGCAGGGGGCCTTTGGGAGAAGAAGAGGTTGCACTCTTGCCTTTCTCTCTTTTCTCTCCCATCTCTGACTTCTACTGTGCACTCCCTCTCCGAACCTTGCAGCTGCTGCAGCCTCTTTCGCTCTCTCTCTCTCTCTCTCTCTCTCCCTCTCTCCCCATCTCTCTCCTCTTCTCTGTATCTGTCTCTCTCTTTGCACAGCGGGTGGCTTGAGAGCTGAAGACCTCCTCTGCAGGTGCAGCCACTTCCTGCTCTCTCTCTCTCTCTCTCTGCCTTTCTTTTACCATTTCCTCTGAAGATCACATTCATACCAGCACTCATACATTCTCAAATACAAAAGTTTATCTGATGCCTGTTTAAAATCACTTCTTTTTTTTCATTCTTGGTCTCCTCTGTCTCTGCTTCTGTGTGCGTATCTGTGTGTGTGTGTGTGTGTGTGTGTGTGTGTGTGTGTGTGATATCATTCATGCAGTTGCACATTCAAGAGACCCGCATATATGCAAACAGACTAACACCATGACTTAACCTCTTAAATCTCATCTGTTAGATCTTTTAAATTATGCCGTGGAGTTCCTTAAATCACTTTATCGGCTTTTTCCATCACTCTTTGTTCCAAATCCTAATTATGAATATTTTCCTGGTCATTTTGAGCTCCTCTGTGTTTGAGTGGCAGTGGACTGTGTCAAGCCCCTCAGTCACACAATTGTCTCACAATATAGCACCATCTATTGGGCCTCTGAATGTGGTGCAGCTTCTGTAGATGACCATTTCAGTGAGTAATGTCCTGATTCATCCATGCACTCATCACCTTTTGTATCACATTGTATACAAAGTCTTCCATTGTACAAATCAGGAGTTGTATTTAGTGATACTCCTATATGTCTGCTGTGTGTGACACTGACGCTTAAAAGGGCAAAAGGAGTTAAATGTAAGATGTAACGTTAATAAAACCAAAATCTTCATAATCTCTTGAGACGTTAAACAATGAAGCTGTGCTCCATTTCACTCGATGTGTTTCCTTTTATGTTGGTTGAACTTCCAACATGTCAAATTCAAAGATTGGACGGAATCAATATTTTTCTTTCATCTTGCTCCAGGTAAATTAAGGTTAATTTAGTGCATTAAACACGATCATATTGGCTAAAAGTACAATCATTATTATCTTAAATTGATACTGTCTATCTCGTAGTAACAAAACAAAACAAAACTCAGTTCCACAGGGTTTCCTCCTGGAGCAAAGCAAAAATAAATCTCTGGGCTTAGTAAGGGATGTGCTCTAAAATGAATGGATCTATAATGAAATAGTGGACAAACCAGAAAATACAGACGTAAAAAAGTGAGCAGTTGCTTGTGTCTTGTCTTCCTGATGACAAAGAAGTTAAGTCACACTGGCTTTCACTTCAACCTTTGTCTTTCTGAATCCAGAAAGCTTAAACTCCTGATCATTAAAGTCTCCTCCTCCGTCCCTTTCTTTAATGGATGACTTGGAAACTCAAAGGAGAAACTGCGTCGCTTTTTTAAAAAAAAAACAGAGACTCTAGGCCTGCCAGCTTCAGTTTGCTTGGACTTCCGACCCCTCCACTGCATACATAAACAAGGTTGAGCGTTTGACAGATAAGGGAGAGCTCTGCAGGAAGCTTGTGGCCGAGCGTCTGTTTCTTTGTAGTGTCTGGACGGACCCTCTCACCTCTCAGCCCGTGAACCCTGTCAGAGATAATGCAATGTCACTGCCACGGAGGCCCCGCCCCCGTCGTGTCCCTCTGACCAATGGAAGCTCACAGTGGCCTCTATCCCCAAGGTGGGAGAGGTGAATGTGCCATTTGAGTACAAGTTGTTCAGTTAATTGAAAGACAATGTTATGTAAGGGTGGAGAGGAACACTGTGGGCAGATTTGAGAAATGTACATTCGGCATGTGAAAAAATGACAAGGAATCAGTGGAAATGCTATCCTCTTCATCATCTTTCAGCCTAAAAGATGAAGATGTGGAAAATGTTGCTGGTTTCTATCGAATGGATGAATGCAAAAAACTACCACTGTGATATTTCCCCACCGAGGTAGCCTGCAAGCAGCAGCTCAATAGGTGTTTGTTTTAAACCGAGGTAATTAGCTCTTTGTTCTCCCTTAGTTCCTCTTGCTAACCTACAGTTTCCAATGATAACGTTTTCAGTTAATGACTCTGAAACAATGCATTCTTGATTTCAGACAGAGGTAAAAAAAAAGAAATGATAAAAGCACACTTCTAATTTCTTGTTGTTGACCGTTGATTTTGCTGTCAGAAATGACAACCTGCTCGCATGCAGGTGTCATAAGCTGCAGCTAGCCTACTAATTAAGCTAAAGTGTCAGCTAACGTTTAGATGTTTGCAAGTAGCTTGTTTTAATACAAGTATCTTAAATATGCTACACGCTATTGCGAGTCTAAATCCTAATTTCCCAGTCAAAGAATCAGCAGCCTGACTTGTACATAATGAAAACAACACTAGTGTATGGACTAGTCAACAGTGGGGCTTTTTTAAAGGTTACCTCTAACCTCACAAACTAATGTTGTTAGATCATGACGTTTAAGAAGTTAAAGTAATGCTGGATTAGGTTAGCACTGTTGGTATAAAGACAGTTTGCCAGACATTCAGATATCTAAAACACACAATAGCATGATGTTGTCAAGGGCTGTACCTCTTCGTGCATCGCTGTGAAGCCGGGCTGCTCTGCATCAGTGTCAGAAAGTGAGACATTTTTGTCCAGAGAGGAGGTTCAACAGGCGGACCACAGTTTGGCTGGATGGAGTGGATTCTCCCAATCTCTGCTGCGATCAATCTGCGGAGAGAAAACATTTTCTCAGATGAGCCTGGCCGACGCTGTTATTGCACAAACAACCATTATCAGAGTAGAAACACAACTCCCTTTCCATTTAGCGCTCTTATCTTGTTCTTCTTCTCAAAAAATGGGCCTTGTTGCATTCGTGACCCTTTGACTGCTTGAGTGCTCGATCTGGAGGCATCTTAGCCGTGACATACAGCTTTCTGGGTATTCCCCACAGAGGCTATCAGGCGGGGCAGGGTTGATTGATGTGTATCGTGGCCTCGGCTGTTCAGCCTTGGCTGGCTGTGTTGTGTCCTACTGTCCTGTGGTGAGAATAATGGTGCTGGTCTGTTATCGCCGGGATGATGAATGAACCCGGGGGTATGACTAAACAACATTGCTCAACATGAAATATGACTTAAATAATTAAAAAAGAAAAGCACCTGCATCAGCACAATTGAGATGCCCAACACACACACAGACACACAACTGTTGTCTTAGAAAACATAAATGGTTAAGGTTTCACATCATTCTCAATAAACCTGTTGCATTTTTAACAGTTTGACCAGTAAATAGACCTGGAAATAATAGCTATCAGCATGTATTACACATTCCATTCATGGCATTGTATGGCAGCCTTCATACCATATGCAACGGTGGTAACAGTTATGTCTTAACTTACATATTATATTTTAACTTTTACATTTTGAAGAAGTAGTCTTGTTAAATGATAAAATCAGCAATTTTATGATACATTATTACCCATTGTTTTCATAAAGTGATGTAATAATACCCAATGCATTTGATGAGAAAAGTCAGTTGAATGAAGGAAATCTTCATAGCAAGTACATGAAATACATATTTCAAACAGTATAAAGGGTTCAAATGTATTGCTTAGGGTCCTTTAATTTAGATATTTCATAGAGTGCTTTTATTTTGAAAATGTAAACCTGTAATGACAGTATGATTTATTTTGCCTTTATTTGTTTTACATCATTTTTGTAGGCAAACTTAGTGGTAAGGCTGATTCTCGTTTTTTGAAAAGTCATAATGTGAGCATGACTTGTTTTGATGATCATCATATTGCAGTTTTCAGTGAACCAGGAAATTCCCCCAAAAAGCCCAAATATGCTCTCAGCACATTGGCTCTGATAAAATCAACTTTGTAAACCAGGCAGAGACCTGTAGATGGAAGGTTGCCGGAGCAGCTTATCATCCAGCACCGTTCCTCTAACAAACTCGTAGCAGATGCCATTCTGGAAGGTGCAGTAGATCTGTGGACCGCACCCGTGGGCGTGGAAGACCTGGAACATCTCCACCTCGCGGTCCCTGTTCACGTAGAGCTCCGTCATTCTGCCGTAAAGACGCACCAGAACACAACCGGGCTCCTGGAGAGAAGCCACGAAGCAGCCGATCAGCTGGTTGGTGATGCCTTCTGTGAATGTCTGAAAGGACAGGAAATCAAAAAAATATATTCAATTTAGCAGCCGATCAGCTGGTTAGTGATGCCTTCTGTGAATGTCTGAAAGGACAGGAAATCAAAAAAATATATTCAATTTAATTTAGTTGAAAGAGGAAAAACACAGTTCATCAGCTACAGAAACTGAGAGCATTTACTGTCATAATCCAGTCCTGCTCCCAGGTTCATGTTTTTATTTTGCTTCAATCTTTCAATCATTTTGTGTTTCCTGTTTTATTTGATCAGTCACCTCTCCTCTTGTTCCCGATCACTTCACTCCTTGCCTTTGTGTGTTCTCCCGCCACTTTTGATCTGCTGCCTCGCCCTGATTAGTTTCACCTGTCCCTCGTTAGCCCCACACCTGCTCACCTGTTCTCACTCACAGAAACTGATCACACCCTTTCATGGAAAATCCTTATCTGAAAAGTAGCTGGTAACTATGGCAGTGAAATAAATGAATTTTAATTTTTCTCTGAACTGAAATGGAGTAGAAGTATAAAGTAACATTAAAACATCTAAGCGTACGTGGTTACATGACAGTTTATGTCATACTTATGCTATATCTATTGATTATTTAGATATTAAAATATGTACCAAAAGAGCAAGGTGAAAGTAATGTTTCAATGAAAATAGTGTAATATATATATATCATAATATATAGCAAGATAATATGCAAGGATGGATTACCAGCTGTGCAAAGCGGGTAACAGGGAGCCCAGACTCCCATGTGCTCCCTAAATGTGTCAGGTGCACCTGTCCTATCAGGTGTCAGTTGGTTTTTGGTCTTTTGACTAATGGAGCGCTGCACGGATGACGTGGTTTTGTAGGCCAACCTTGGAAGTTCGTGTCGCACTGGTTCCCTCGACATTAAAGTTCATGAGATTTTTTGGTTGGATTTTGGAATATTGCAGAAAATAAGCAAAACATTTAAGATTGTTTTTAGCAAGATAATATTTACAAATCAAAACTTTCCCTTTTATGATTTTTGAAGCGTGGATGGAATCACCAGAAGTAAAAAGCAAACATTTGGCCACAAACTAAACCACAGCCGCATGAGTGCAAGTAAACACATTTAGCCTAACTTGTTAGCAACCGCCTTTTTAAAGATACGTAAAAGCTTAATAATTGAAGAGCTGTATTTACTGACGTATTTTATATCGTAGACGAAAATGTTGGAATCTTTTAAGCTTGTGTTAACCACATACCTTATTTCAGCGATCCAATCAAAAACCCATTAAAAAAAACCATCGACTTCAATGCGAGGGAACCGGAAGTGCAAGAATGCTAATTCACTTCTGGTTTCATGACTCATTCCTGCTGCACTTTATTGCATATTTGTAAGAAAATTCACACAACTGCAATATCAACCAAGACAGGTCCTGCATTTTAGCTAATGTTGTGGCCCCGTCTTGTAGACGGACTGTGTGTCTAAAAAATGATAGAAAAATGGATGTAACATGAAACACACATAAACAGGTACATGCAACAGTAATGAGACATAGAGCTGCAGCCTGTGCTGCCCTGGCCGTGCTGCCCTGTGTGTGTACACAACAATACCACAGTGACCACTGTTTGCCTGCAAAGGCCCCATGGGACATTTGTTGTCATTCAGTGGTTTCTCCAAGTCTCTCATTCTCTGCCACAGTCTCCATGGCATTCTGTGAACCTCGGATGGGCCCTGCACACAGCGGTTTTTCATTTAGATGGAAAGTGAACAAACATGCCCACCTTGACATCGGATCAAGCATTGACATAGTGGACGGAGGGCCACTTGGTTACTTTTCACTGGCTTTGACATTGTTATCAAACTCCCTTTGTCTCTGATTTGCACATATTATCTTTACGTGAAAGTTCTTCTGATGTACTGCGTTTTATTTGATGTATAAATCACTCATTGTCATTTGAAAACAAAAACTCACTGTCATTTCTGGACGTATATAGAGATGTACATTACAGCATGTGTATCTAAACTGCTTATATACAAGTGCTAAAAGAAGCAATGCAAATATTTGCCTCTGAATTTGTAATTCTTTGGCTTTTAAATACATTTTAATTATTTATTTCGTGTGAACCCCTTTTGACATTGTCTCTTTCAGTTTTTTTGTCTTGTTTTTTATTTCTTTTGACGCTGACGTGCATGTTAAGCACTCAAATTGCCTTGAGTTTTATCTGTTGTTTGTAAAAAGAGAGCAAAGGTGAAACACAAGATAGAACAAAGTAACAAAACAGTTTGAAGCGCAGGTGTAAGAGGAACTATATGTCCTTCCCCTGTGTAGTCTGTATATTCAAACAGATGAACACAATACATCTTTGGATTTGAAAGGAAACATCTACTCTTTTGTGTACACTACTGGACCTGCTGTAGATTGAGAGGTCACCCACCAAATGTGCTGTCGCCAAACAAACATAAACCCTATTTCTCTGAAAGATTGGACCTCGTGTTTGCACATGGGACCAGAATGGGATTATACTGTTCTGAACAGACTACACACTACACATCTGTTTCCAGGGTTGACATAATAAAAGCGTCTACTTCTGTTGTCCAGTTACCTTGGTTTCTCTGCTGGTTTTTATATGTTAGAGACGGCCACGACTTTCCATTTTAAAGCATATAGATGGCTATATTTTTTTTTATTGTCAACAAAGCCCATGAAAAGACCAGAACCAACAGTGTATTAGTCTGTCTCTCAATACTATCTGATTTTCCCAGCCGGTGGCAACCAAGTCTTCAGAGAAAATGTTGGTATTGTGTCTGCAACCACAGGAGAAGTTGAATGTTTCATTCATACGTTACATCAGCGTTGTGGTTAACGTTGTCAAATTATTGTTTAGTTTTAGGCTTGAAAACTACGTGGTTAAGGTTAGAAAAAAGATCCTGGTTTGTGTTGTAATAACTATGTAACTGGCCTAAATAGCTATCTATACTGCACTTTTGTGGACATTTCTATTTGTAACGTTATGCAACAAGCGACGATGATGTTACGTAACAACCGGTCTCCCGGGTCAAAGTCCTGTGTTTCATTGATCATTGTTATTGTACCACGTAATTTCCATAACCACGTATTTTTCAGCAATGGTTGCTGGACATACGTCACTGCTCTGTGCATTGCTTACTGTATAACGTAATTTGCTCGACCGAATGCAAACACATTGACATTATTCGTATCCGTAGTTTGCAGAAATACCAACATTTTCCTGGCCAACTGGTTCCTGTAAAAGACGTGAGCCTATAAAAATGCCCCCAAATTTACTTACATTTGTGTTCAGTGCTAAATGTTGTCCTAAAACGCTGGGATTTGTCTTTTTGGCAAACGTTGCTGAAGACAGATGAAAATAGAGCACTTTGTGGTTAACTATTTACAGCAGGAAGGTGTACATGGGATCCATTGAATGTAAGCTGCAGTCCATGTTCATCATAACATAGGAACACTGTATCTGTATAAAAATGCAGCCACTTCTTATTAATCTTGTACAGTCTGTTAACTCACACTACACTGTAATCTGCCTTTCTGCATGGCCTGAACCTGCAGCGTTTCTCCTCCGCTCACAATGTCGTTTTTTTTCTTCCTTTTTCTTTCCAGTAGACGATTACAGTGACGCTTATTCAAACAAGACAACAACCACAACTATATCCTCAACAAGGTTGACGAAAACAGATTAAGGTAGCATTAGACCCTTCTTGTGCAATTTAAGTAAGAGGAAAAATATGGTGCTCTGGGTGGCTGGGAAATGCAGACAATATGCTCCGTCTGTTCTGCACTCAAGTTCAGTTTTATATTGCAGCAATCTCAGTCAAAACTGCAGTTTGTAAAATACTACTCCGATAATATTAAAACAAGTTCACAAAGGTTTATGAAGGATCTTTCGAAAGTAGCCGTGGGGGAAATTGCACCGTGGAACTGCTTAAATTGCAGTAACACAAAGGGTGAAACAGCATGAATTGAGTTTTATATTCCCTGTGAAGACTAGAACCTCATTGTGAGTCTACACTTTAACAACTTGGATGTTTTATGAAAATGATTGTAGGGAGAAAATATTGAATTTAAAGTTTGACCATCTCTACATCTTTTTTTTTTTGCTTCTCTTTCGTCCACGCAGAATTTTTTCCTGAAGATACTAAACAAACTCGATTGGAAAGACAGAAACTATTTGCAAATGTCACACTGACATGTGCTGTGTTGTCATGTGACATATCAATGTGACATTCAACATCTAAATTAGAATTAGGGTTGCACAGTCCAACCCTGCCTCCGACAAAAAGACTTTCCCATACTAGCCTACTAATATGCATTCTCAATTACGCTTCGAGGGAAATGTATTTTATAACCTGTTATAAACACGCAGTTAGCATTGACAAATGAAACAAAAAAAAGGAATCAAAACTACTTGGGTAGGTTTCGTAAAATGAATTAGTAAAAATGGTTTGTCTTCAAATTATTACATTTGTCACGTTATCTATGCTGAGGACATACATTTAAATAAGTGAATGTTCAATTTTGGTCACACATGGGACCCTAAGTGCGCTCTCTTGTGATTAAGTCCTGTGTAAGATTGACCTGTCCATCACCCCAACCTGTTCTGCATGCAGACTATCATTAGAAACATATTTGCGATACGTGAAAAACAAATCCACATCTATAAGTTTCCCTTAAAATCTAATTCAAATGCAGTTTCATTGTTTTAGGAGTAAGGGCTGCACAGTCTGAACAGACGCAGTACATTAAAGTGAAAGTTGATGGAGAACCTATTGTAACAATAACGAGGTTGATTAAAATCATTGGACTTTATAAACAAATTATCATAATGGATCCCAACCATTCTATGTGTAAACACTTGCTCAAGATGTCTAAAATTTAGAGATCTGCCGCACTTGGAACATCATCATCATAACCCCAAATAATGAACCCCAAACTCTAACCTTTCTTTACAAAGTGGTGCACATAAGAGATGAGCATTCGTTCCCCTCGGGTGTGAAAACAACGTGTGAAGCTCAATCAGTATAATACGGGGCGACCAAGTCAAAAGAACAGACGTTTATCCGAATAAGCTTTATACAACCAACCAAGATACAATCATGGATAGATGGTACTATATAATAATATAATAATGAGGATACAATGCATTTTTTATCGGCCCAGTTGCAAGGAATAAATGTTGTACGTTGTACGTATATTGTGCATTGTATGTTACGGTAAACCACAGGATACGTTGAATGTGGATGTCTTTGCATTTTGTCAGAGCAAATTATGTAATACAGCGAGCAACGCACAAAGCAGTGACGTAGAGCAACCCTTATGGAAAGTTACATCTTATATAACGAGTATAACAACTAAGAAAATCCACTAAGGCGGGCAGGAAGGGTTCGTGGGTCAATCAAACAGGATTGTTATCAACAAGAACCTGGTATCCCATTTGAAACCAAAAGTAAAGCATTGACTTTACACTTGTTATGTAACGTTACGTAACGCTGTTAAGTAATGTTACATGCAAAAGTCTGCTAAGGAAGGTTGTTGTTTATTTACAGTAGTTATATTGTTAAGTTACTTTTTGTTACATTTGTTACGTATTTCAAATTAAAAACATTATCTTTTTTCTAACCTTAACCAAATAGTTGTGTTGCTTAAACCTTGCCAATCGGTTCACAACTTTAACCATGTGGCATTGTGTTTTTTTTTGTGTGGGATGTATGAGGCGGATATGAAATGTATTTATGAAACGACATTCAATGGATAGCGTGGTTTGCAGAAATGCACAATGCCAACATTTATTCTAGCAACTGGGTTGCTTTTGCTGTCGTTATTGAATCCCTTAGACAGAAACATTCACTTGCCTTCATATGAATGTCCTTTGCCTTCCAATTCGGACGGAGTCTGCTGAGGAGATCCAGGATTCCTCTACGAGGTTCATTCTCATCAATTTGGAGGTCCACATGGAGGAGCTGATTCCCAGCACGAGCGAACCGACTGTTCATTTTCAACGAAGCAGACGTGAAGCCTTGGATTTTCCCTCCAAAAGTTTGAGGTCTAGAACTTATTCAGAAACTTTTGAACCAGAGTCCCACTCTGTTGGAAGACCGTCAAAACATCCGCCAATGTGGGTTTGATCTTAACAATAAAAATGAAACAAAACAAACTTGAATGAGGTAGAAAAGTCTTAATGGTGGTGATACAATACACAACAGCGCTCTGGCATCTGTTTCTGTCAGAACAATTCGAGAGCCATGCGTGGTATTTTGCCGGTCAGTCAAATTGTCCACTTGTGTGTCCAGTGACTCAGCAGTCGGGCTTGCTTATCAGGGGCCAATGTTCCTGTGGGCATCTTCATCCTCACTCCTACAGTTTACATATTAACCACCGGTGCTTCGAGCTCTGCTGCAGCAGGATCATGTAGTGCTAAACAAAATGAAAGGAGAAAAGTCATTGAGCGTCAGTAAACCTCTTCTACTTTTATGTACTTACTCATTGAACTCATTTATTCATAATAAAATAACAGAGCAGGACCTATTCAATTTAAGAAGGCATTCGTCTTTCAGAAAAATGCCTGCAAATATAAGTGAATATAATAATGTGAAATTAAAAAAATACTAAAAGTCACTGAAGATGAAAATAAATGCCCTTTATCTTTCTTGTAATTGCTACTACGCAGTGTTCATTTTGGTGTTAGTCTTTAGACAAAAATGCTCTTCAGTTATTCTCACATATTACTCATTTGTGTCCTTCATAGTTTTAGACTAGTATTAGTTGACAACACAGAACATTATAATCCAGTCTTTGATCATGCAAAGGTCATCCCATTTAAGTACCCATTTAATCAGTTTTGGTCAAAATGTTTACCTTCTGGATTTACTCCGATCACTATCTGAAAACAAGCAACAGTCCTATCGATAATTACTATTAACTATTCGATCATTCTTTGAAGACCTTTAAACTTATTTCATCATTTCTTTCGGCAGCAAAGCCAGATCTGGGTTTATCCAGATGCAGTCTGAGCTGAAGGAGTTCCTGGTGAACCTCCATGATTTCATCTGATTTCACAAGAATCCAACACAGTGGAACCAATGACCAGCGTGAAGAACAACTATATAGAAATAACCAATCTTCTCACTGATGGTCGTTTCCTTATGAAAGTCATGTCGAGTCGTCAGTATTAAATTGAGACTGTTCACAACTAGTTAAAAGTTCCTCATAGTAAATTTAAATAAATCAATAAACATTTTGTAGTGTACAATAAATTGCAACACAATAATGAAGGCTTGGAGTTAATTAACTTGTCATTATGGGATGTCTGTAATCCGTTCAAACAGCCACAAAGATGTGACACGTGTGTCCAAATTGAGCTCAGCACATTTCCTCTCCAGAAACTGAGCTCTCTTTGCAGTCAATTTCAGCTCAGCTCTCTGATAATAATAATTTCCAGATGCATTACATTTGGCTGCACCAGCAAAAGACTTTAAATGGGTGGAGTCTATTGTCTGACCCGAGTCACTGTGTAATCTCGAGGAGCCATTTAAATATCATAGAATTAGTTCATACAAACATGACCTGCCATGCAAGCTCAATGCCATGGAACATTTCAACATGATCACTCTATAAACACAAAAACGCATTTCATAAACATTGGAGCAGCATGTTTTCAGTCTGTTAAATTATTTAGATGTTGGGCCAATGTTTACCATTTTGCATCATTACAGTAATTGCCTAGAAGTCACGAATGTGGTGATCATCTTGAACCAAATACTTTGCAAGCTTTTAGACGCAAATGAAATTCACTTGCCTTCAAAGAGAGTCTCATCATCAAAGATGTTGTGTATTGAAAGAGAGATGAGTGTCTCGATTAAAAATGTAAGGGTCAGGCGGAAGAATAGAGTAGTAGAGTCAGTGTTTGAGTTACTGCATGTACCGTACTTCTGAAGTACAGCTGAGCAAGAGCACTGGTTGAAAGAGAGATGACAGACACAATAACCCAGGCATGCATGCATATACTGTTTTGACACTCTTAAGACAGACTCACTTACTGTATGTCTGGCTTCTCTTTCCTTCTTCTTCCTCCTGATTGTTAATGTGGAGGGTACAGGCATTAACATCAGGGCCGTTGAGCCTTGGAAATTAATGATTTATGAAAGGATCAACAAAGTACCAGTTGTGTCAAATGAAAGAAACTGCTGCTGGAGTTTCGCTTGACTTCTTGACATTTTCGAGACTATGAGTCTTTAGCACTCAAGTCGTTTAAGCAGTGGAACCACGAGCTATATCTATTCAACTGAATGCGGAAAGAAAATAGAGTAGGGGGAGAATAAAGGAGAAGAGGATCGGAAGATTTCATTATTTACAGATATTTTGTTGATTAAGGATCATATGTCTTTACTTTTCCTTCTGGAAACTGCTACATAGCACTTTCCAAGATTTCTGGATGAAGAATCGATTTCATGGAGACATTTAATTCAAAACCATAAATGTGGACTTCATGGTGGCACTATAGAGGAAAAGTAAGGGGATCATTGTATTAAATATGATTCATCCTCTGGATAGAATAACAAAATAAAACAATCGATCCAATAGTTATGCAAAGGTTATGTTTTTCCCTGGATAAGTGAAAACTTTGACCTGTTGTTGGCGTTGGATGAAAGATCAGCGGATCACCAGACATTATTAGTATTCATCCTGTGGGGACCATGACTATCTTTTTCCTAATTTCATTACAATCCATCCAATAGTTAAATACATATAGATGTATAGAAATTGCATAAAAAAGCTAAAATGTCAACTTCATGGCAGTGCTAGAGAAAAATTGCATCTTGGTTTTGATGAATGAAAGTGTCTGTAATATAAATTGAATTTCAGTGATGTTTGAAGATGCAACTTAAAAACTGTAAACGGAATAAGTGAAGAGTTTTTTTATACCCCAAATATACAACATCTTGAGAAACTAGCAAGAGTAAGCTTGATTTTTAAAATTATCCAACCAAAAAACCAGGCCAAGTGTTGCCAACTCTTTTCCAATCAGAGCAGCAACAGCTTCAAAAGTTAAGTCTCGGCAGAAGTTGCAAATTCGGCAACACGGACAATCATTTCATGTCAGCTGAATCGAATGATCGGACGGGCTTATTACAGACGTGCGACAGCCACAGATAGAAAACTGTCTTTTTTATTGTTGATTGCTGTTGGGATTTAAAGAGAATTTCAACAAAAATAACAAAATATGTTTTCGAGGAAAATTACCAACCATAGCTTTAATGTTACAAACTGTGTTCTAAAGTTGATACTGGTAGCCTACTTATGACAACTTGTCAGTTACATAAAATTTGGTTTGTGAAACAGGGATGGAAAACGGGGCCATTTATTGGAACAAAGCAACGTACAAAGAAAACAAGTGAATAAAACAGTCGAACATCTATTGTTCGTTGATTTAATTACCTGAGATTGTGTTGTGTGGGTGTGTCCAGTATACAACCATTATGTGTCAGGACAGTGCATGGAGGAGGACCTTGACCTTTCAAAACCAAGAACTCAAAGAGTACTGTTTAAAAATAAAATTTAAAAAATTTGTTAAATTAATCTTATTTCAGGCATCTAACCAAGAAAACCATTGACTTTGAGACGAGGGAACCGGAAGTGCACGCACTTATTTACTGGTTTTAGTACTTTATTAATGCAGAACTCTATTCATACAAGCCATCACATTCCTTCCAAAATCATGAGTAGATCTTGAAATTCATCAAGTCTTGTTACTTTTTTAATGCCACTTAATACTGAAGTTTTTGGTTGTTCAGAATATGTATTTTAGACCATTTTTCAACTGCTGCTTTAATGATATTGATAAATAAAATAATAATAAATAATGCTTCACTATGTGGATGAGATGCCAAAGCGTTTTGAATGTACACAACTGAAAAACTTGGCAAAAATGGCAATGTCACTATTGTTGCATTGCAGATGTTTCTCAAATGGTGATTTTACCCGCTGCTAATGGAACATTTTAATAAACAGTATACATCGAACCACTTCAGTGACTGTCTTAACAATTTCAAATGAATTTGTCCTTCACAGTGCAACACTTGCAACACAAAATACCGTGGCTCCTTTCTTCCCTGGGCTTCTTGCTGTCTTTCAGAAGTTTTTGAAAAGAGAACATTTCCTTTTATTACAAGGCAAACAGTTGTTGGTGTCCTTTATAAGACAGCTCTTTGAAGAGAAAAAGAGAGCGAGAGAGAGAGCTACGCAGACATTTAACCTTTTTATATAGTCTCACAATTGGGGTTCTCAAGGCCTTTCATTTGTGAAGTTCCTGTGGAAAAATCAGGGAGCTTGGACTCATCACATTTACCGTTACAGTATATTTATATTTCAGCTCCAATCAAAGCTAGCCAATATGCCATCCCTATGTATTTTCTCCTCTGAGCCCTGCCTCCCCACTATAATTTCCACCGACATTCTGTGTGCAAATGCAGTAATAGACACATTTATCACATCAAAAGGGATTCAATTTTCTTTTCAATCATCCACCGGTATGAATAGCACTACATCCTCTGCGGCCAACAATGAGGGGCCATTACCGTGAGCCAAAGGATGGCTTCGCCTTCTCTATGCATTCAAGGGGAAAGTGTGTCAAACTGTTTGCTGACGCCAACGTTTGTTCTAGGGAAATGGAGACAGCTTTCAGACAGGTTAGTACCCAATTTTATTGTCAGACAAATGTCATTTTTGTTTGGGGCCGCGGTAATCATTGGGCTCAGACACCGGTGTTCTTCGACAGTAAAGCCTGCAGTTAGTCCATTTAATACTCTAACTCTCATGTCAGTAACAGATTGCCAAGTCCAGACATGACACCCGCTGTCTCCTCATTATGTGAAGAGGGTGACATGCAGGATTCAGGCCTCAGCCCTTGGGGGAGGGGGTTGGAGGGGCTGATTTCCCGACACATTGTTGATTTACATGGGGAAAGAAAATACTTTGCGACTGCAATTAATTGTTTCTTTGCGCTGACAGGTCAGAGACGTGGACGGGATATTTCCTGTCCGATTTATTTGCAGTGATATGCTTGCCGTTACTGTACGTCCTGATGTTTACTGCTGCAGCTCAGGCCTGTGCTGAACTGCTGCAGGTTTGTGAAGTGAAAATAACTTCAGTAAGTGCTAATCAATACTGTAGTTTTTTCCAGTTTGGGGAGATTTGCTCGGAATGAATAATAGCCCAAATCGAACATGCTTTGTCATACCACTGCATATTATACATTTAGACAAATAATTGATGAATGGATAACATCCTAATATATTTATAAACATATTCATCAGTTTGTCAGAGATAGAATTATAAAGTCCTGGACTTATTTTCAACAAGTTTGATGAAGATCAAGACAGGTATTCGAAGTTTGACTTTAACAAGCTAAGAAAAATTACAATTATAAAATCTATGGACTATAAAGCAGGATAAGGAGTTTTCCCATTAAGGAATCTTCCTAGTTAGGTTTTAAATCGTTTTATTCAATTCATTCTTATTTTTTGACTTAAATTGTAGCCCTTTTTCTAATTATATTTTTACTCTTCTTATTTTTTTACTCTTGTATTTAAAAAAAAATATGTAAAATTGTTAGCAAGTTTTTCACCTCTGTACGTTTTATTCAGCAACACTCTCACGACTAGTTCTGACTTTTAGATCTACTTTATCGCAGCGAGGCGGTTCAAGAACACTATTCATGCCATTCTCCTTTTTTTATTCAATTTTGCTGATTATTCCTTGATTGCATTTCACTGATTGCTTAAAATTGTCTTTTGTTTGTAGGTTACATAAAAGAAAAGATTATCATTATTTTACTCTGGATTGTGTATTTCAGCAACACTGAGCAAAAGAAAGGTTCAGGTTGCTCTGCACAAAGCTTTCACATATTGTAATAAATAGTTTGACATGTGTCTGATTCTTTCAATGATTTAAACTCACAAATGTTTCCAAAGCATTACTCTTGTTGACTTAATTCTATTAAATAAAGCATTTAAGGATCAAGCCGATGCCTGTGTCAGCACCAACACGCTCTTTGCGCGGAAAACGTCTCTGCTGTGATTTCCTGTCATCTCCTGCCACAGCTTATAAGCAGTTCCCTCGCTGCCAAACCACCCGAGCCACAGCTGATGAGGTCATGCATGTCGCCAGCACCGGACGGGCCCTGAAAGCTCTGCTTAATCTGATCTCATTGGCAGAGAGACGCTTAACCAGCTCCATCTCCTCACCGCACTATATTTTTGGGGGTGCTCACCATCCAACAATGCTGTCTTGTCTTATGCTTGCGGGTATTATCAGGGGCCGCTCGTAAAGCTAAATCGCTCTCAATTTATACTTTTGAAGTCCACGGGGAGCTTGTGCTTGTGATGCCGTTTGCAAGGAGCAGTGCGGCGGTTGGGGCAAGGTTTATAGAGCATGGCGGGAACGCTGAAACAATCTCGACATGAAGAATGAGCCACGGAACCACGTCAGCGCGCGAGGCAGAGGTAGCCCATTTGCTTTTATGTTAAGTGGAGTGTTTTCTAGTTGTGGTCTGGCTACCGGATTATGTTGGAAGTGGCGGAAATTAACAATCAATCTCTGGATTGAGACCCCGCAAACTGAAAAAAAACAAGCATTTCTTATTAATGATAGAGTGAAAATAATAAATAATGCCGTTTAAAGATGCTACGCAGGGATTTATTTGACTGCCTAATTCATTTCACAGGCTAAAATGAGCAACATCAGCTGTGGATGATATTTAAAATACAGTAAAACTCAAGCATCCAGTCACATATGTTCACATTCTCTCTTTCCCCATTAAATATGTATTGCATAGGCTTGTGCCTCTGACCTTGGCTTGGGAGCGAGCTCGCATCATTTCATCTTGAAATAAAAGAGACTGCTAGCAATTATAGCATGTTAATTACATATTCACTTTCATCTACTAGAAAATCACACAGATCTGCCCTCGATGCTGCTGTTGGGTCTCTTTTGATGGATGGGGGGAAAGCGCTGTACTGTATTTGAAAAACATCTGTCAAGTGCCCTGTCTAGTTAATATCTACTTGTCCTTACCTGTTTTGGTTACGAGCGCTGCTCTTTGATATATACGAGGGAGAGAAAAAATAGTTTAAGTTTGTGTGAAATACCGAGAGAAAGAGGTGAATTTGCAGGAATTAGTACTGACAGAACGAGGCTAGTATCGTGGTCTTGTGTTAAACATATACTGTAACATCTGCGAGGAAACAGAAACCTTTTGAAAAACACACACACCCAAGAAAGACTCTTTATTTTGTCTACAAGTGTCTCTAACAGAGAAGGCCAGACCAGCGCTCCGTTCAGCGGCTGTTGTAATTCCCCCTGTCAGGGTATATGAGGAGGATGTGGAGGGGTTGTTTGACAAGCACTCTGCACCCTCTACACCCCACCCCCACCACACCCCCTTGTCTGTGCGTCGAAGAGCAATTTGCATAGAGATGGTAATGTCGCTGCCATGTTGGATCGGAGGGCAGCAGCGCGGAACAGTGCGGCGGAGGAGTCGAGACGTTTTACTGGGAGAAATTAAATTAAGTCTGCGAGTAGCTATTTTTTTTTTACAGAGCGGAAGGAAAATAAAATAAACATCGGGGATTTGAAGTTGAATGTGCCCAGTAAAAGTTTCTGAACACGAGATGGAAATGATACCTGAACACGTGAGAGGTGATTCTTTTCTACCTCCACCAGGAGATAATGTGATCTGTTGTGTGTGTGCCTGAGTGAGTGAGTGTGTCTCGGTGTCTGTCCACAGCTAACTGCTGCACCAAAATGCCAAATATCTAAATGTGATTATTCAGGCTCAAGCCCCTCTTGTGGTTGCAGGTGACTCACACGTTCTCAAAACGCCTTTTTTTGCCCATTCGATACTGCCATTGACTGACTGCTGACTGCTCAATGTTTTTAACGGTGTGTTTGGATATCAGCTAACATAGCTACGTGCATGCACGCTAGTACAGCGCCAGTTTAGACATCTGCATAGATTAAAGTGAGAGCGGATCCGTTGTGTTCGACATGTACACTTTTAGTCTAGATGGGGGGTTAGCCAAATGTGGGCAGGCCCAGACTGAGTTTTGTGAGCGCTGGGTGTATTTCTGGTCAGCTGATTGGCCCAGAGTACCAGGCCAGTGTCAAAAATGCAAAATGTAATTGGTAAATCAAAGTGGAAAAACAACACGAGGCAGATACAGTCACTAAGAGCTGTAGACAGTCAGCCTCCCCGCCCGCTGTATCTCTGCCTGTCGTCACTGATGTACGCATCAACACAGTGTGCATTCAGTCTGGCAGAGCAGGGAGAAAGATCGGACAGCGCAGGTGAGAGAGAGAACGAGAGAAGGGAAAAAGGAGGTGAGAGGACGCAGGAGGAGAAGCAGATTTTAGTTCAAACTAAAAGATTTGTCACTGGTATTAACAGTTAACAGGAAAAATAGGAGTACAGTAAACGTGATCTGTTGTAAATTTGTGGAACTTGTCCTGGGCTGACGTTCGACGTTCGTTCCTGAATTATGTTCCCAGTTTCCCTGATTGTGATTTGTATTGATTCAATCAAACACTACAACAGTGGTCGTTGCAGACAACAAAGATCTCTGGGATGCTTTCATCTTTTTTTATTTCTATTTGACTGCTCGGTGAAGTCATCACGTCTATTCTGCCTTCAACCGTCTCCTATAAATAAATTAAATTTAAATTAAATTCTTATGTACCTTTCATTTTTGTACCAGCTAAAAACGTTTTAAGAGATATAATGACATACAAATATGCAACATAATGCAGCTTAACAATATGTTGTTTAGTTTTTCCACATAGTGAAGAAACGTTTTTAATGACTGTATCGGCAAAGCAGCAAAATATTAACTGGCATCTTATTTAATTTGTTTTCCTACAGTATCTATATCAATGAAGCATAAATAACGTCTTTGAGAGTCAAAGCACTTTAGGTTAGGGAAAGATAGGGATCTTGGTTTGCTATTAATAAAAGTCAAAAGTGACATAATCACACGCACATTCAGTAGTCTGTCATGAGTATGAAACTGTTAAAAAATGACTGCGGTTAAATGAAGTTTAAAGAACAGCAATAACATTCCTCCTTATATAGAGACAAATGTCTGAGTTATGTCACTTGTTATGACAGCAGCTGAGGGTCAAACACAGTGACTATTCTTTTTCCTCTTGTGAAAATACCTGCACACACACACACACACACACGCAGAGTCGTTCATGCGTAGTGTACAATAAATTGCAACACAATGTTGCCGTAATGTTTAACCAGGAGTGTCACTTTAGGCCATGAGAGCTTACACACACACGAGGCAATCTTTTTATTTACTTACTGCTCCTGGAAAGGTTGCATGGATCAGGTGTCAGTTCAGCTGCATTTGTTTCATCAGCATCTAAATAATAGTCTCTTAAAAAGTAGAAACTAAATGTAGTTTTGAAACATTCTGTGTGAGTCTTCCATTTAGCCAGTGAATTACATAAAAAACATTCATAAAACAAATAGATGATGACTGAAGTCTGGATGAGGAAAAACAAGAAAAGCCACTAAAACACTCATATAACATATGGGCATTTTTAATAACTGGCATTTCCTCACATCCAGCGCAGCTTTGAAGAAAACATGTCACTCAAAATATAAATACCCCAGAGACCGAAAACTTCTCCTGCCAATCTCAAACAGTGTCAAACATACTCAGTCCTGTCAGACACATGAAACTCAAAGGCTACAGATGTTACATGATATATATACTCCGTCATAACAAATGTGGACACAGACAGTTAGCACACACTGCCCGGCGGTTTGCTACTGTAGTTACAGGCAGAGCTGCAGAAAAAACAAATACAATTCTGCAGCCTGGTCGTCTGCAGGAGAAAAGCAAGTCTCTCCACAAATCCTTTGAGACGCGAGAGAAGAGTGTGTGTGTGCGTGTGTGTGTGTGTGTGTGTGTGTGTGTGTGTGTGTGTGGGGGGAGGTTGATTTGACTGGAGGACCTAAATGGAGAAGGCGTGCTGCGGTGGCCTGTTAATGGCGAGGGGGCCTCAATGGACCAGAGGGGAAAGTGTGTGTGTGTGTATGTGTGTGTGTGTGTGTGTGTGTTGTGTTGTGGTGGAGGATTATGGATGCCGTATGATTTGCTGAACAGAGGAGTGTGTTAAGAGAGGTAGTGAACAGGGGTTAAATAAGGCTGTTCTGTACAAAACTGATGGTTTTTAAAAGAGAAACTGGAAAATGTGTTTAATTACAATTATCCAAATAGATTGTGTGTGTGGACTTGTACAGCTAGCTTTGTGAGGACCAACACAGGTTTTACACCTTCAGAGTGAGGACATTTTGGAAAGTGAGGACATTTTGGCCAGTCCTCACTTTGGGGACTTTCAAAGGCCTGTTTTAGGGTTCAGACTTGGTTTAAAGGTTAATGGTTAGAATTAGGTACGGGTAAGGGTTGAGGCCAGGACTTTAGTTGTGATGATTAAGATTAGGATACGGGGCAAGGGAATGCATTATATGAGGAATGTTTGAGGGCTAAAACGTGGGAGACATATTTCTATGTGGATTGAGCATTTTTTGGATACTGTCATGGTTTTCATATAGCACCTAAATCTGCTTTATTGCTCTGGGTTTCAGGGCCATTGAAGGGTAAAAAAAACGTACAGAGCCGGGGGAGGGGGCAACATTCCGTGAGAATGAAGCTGCAAATTTATAAGAAAAAAACAACGGCCACACAGCTTCTTTTACCTCCGCTGTATTGGGGTGGCTATAAAAATAATAAAAACAATCTGTATTAAAACACAACATCAGTGAGGAGGAAAGGAATTTCATCATTTAATTTCAGGCTTTGGGTCATAATGGTTTAGGTTTAGAGACCTGAATCAATAATCAGTCTGGATCTTCAACAAACGTGTGTCTTCGTATGTGATGTTCAAGGCAGTTCTTCTCTGCTGGAATTGCCCCAATCCCTAAAGAGCACTTGTCACTCTCTTTATCTCTGTCTGTTTCACTCACACACTCACACAGACACACACACACCCACACACACACACTCACAAAAACAGACTTAATAAAAACACCCTTTGACATTAACAAGACTGTGGCTGCTCAAATTTGAATTACAACATTTCATTAATTCATTCCTTTCTCCACGAGCACACAGCTCTCCGTCCAATGAGCCACCGTACACCACGTCCCGGAGTTATTTTAGTCAATGAAAAGAGATTCAAAATGTTAATTTTCTGTCACTGAAAAGTAATCACCATTGTTTGTCTCTGACTCTACGGCGTCAAAAATAAATTGCAGCCCTGAATATGCTGAAGATTTCATCAAGGCCGCACGTCTTGGGACAAAAAGAAGCAGTTTGAGCCTCGCCGCACGGCATTTATTTGAGAGTCAATTCTGGCCCGCACAGAGCAACCTCCCGCCGTCCTGCCTGGCACGCACAAATTAAGGTGCACTCAAGCAACAATTGAACAAATTCATGGCTGTCCACGAGGAATTCTGCTGAACACAAAGAAAAAGTAGGTTTTGTGTTACCTTGAAGGTCTGTGAAAGTTAAGTTTATTGTACACAGAACTGTAACAAACAAAATATATGTTTACTGTCAATGTTGCTCACCAAAACACAGTGTGTGTTTACCTTGAGCTCCAACAAACATGCTGAATGCATTTTATGGCCCATATATCATTTGCAAAGCCGATTATTTTAAGTATTTGTTTTTTATGTTCCCATACAATGAAATGTTACTAAATAACTTTAGTAACAGAACAAACATCCTTATCTTAACCCAAACCATGATGTTTTACCAAACCTTGGTTTTAGTATTGTTTCAATTTACACTCACCTCTTGTTTGAAACATGCAAAGGTTATCCTGCAGCAAATACATTTCCCTCGGTACGTAATTGGGAATGCACAAAGCACCTGTAGGTCAGTGAAATAGTACCCAAAAAAACTTCTAATTGTATCACCAGGTCTTGGCATGTAAAGGGATGGACACTCCTTTACCAGCCATTTGGGGTTTTTCCTGCGGGGTCTTTAAATTCTGAAGACGTTGAGGTTTACGACTGTGATGACTTGCAAGATAAATTTCAATAAAGTTCGCATCAGACATTTGCATTCAAAATTATTTTTAGATAATGTTAAATGAACTGCTGCTACCCAACAACTAACAAAAAAGGTTTCGAAAATTCAAGTTATTCAGCCAGTAGTGATTTCTTTATATTGCATATTGTTAATTTACTATTTATTCTTCTGTAGTACTAAGTCACATTCAGTAGAATAAAGTCATGATTTATCCAGAACAATGTTTAAAACTTTATGAAGCACCAATGCAAGGCAGTGAAAGATAAAGCCGTATGACCACTACACCAACCCGTAAACATTTTTGGCTTTAGGCTTTTACTCTTCACTGACTTTGGCCAAAAGTGCTGATAATAATTCATGCTCAATGCTGTGGTTGTATTTCAGCAATTAAAATCCCCACTGGGTCCTCTAATGGGAGGCCAGCTGAGCACTGGACTAGAGATATCAGTAAACAGGAATATTACTCTCTTAATTGGCTGTCCAATAGATATGGCACTTAAGTCATAATTAGCCTTTAAACTGTGAGGTCTATATGAGCTGCAGCAGGATCCCAACACTTTAAACCTCTCAGTTGTACAGTTTACAGAGCCCAAAGCTGACAGAACATCAAGCTAATTTTAGAGGCAACATGATGAATGTAAACAATTTAACAAAACAGAATTTAAGTGGTGGATTTTAAAGGCCAGGAATATCTGCCCCCTTGTCCATGAGTAAAATATTGTACACAAAATACAAGAAATACAAGCTAACTATGTTGTTAACAAGCTACTTCTGTAAACCAACTAGCAAGTTTGGCCAAATGATTTCATCTCAATTTGTGTTTTGTAAAAGTTAAGTCTAATGTATCAACTTCTGAAAGCAGTTTCAAAGAGGCAGTTTCATTTCGTACCCTCTGAAAGAAAAAGAATCAGACATAGAAAAATATTTCCGTGGCAAAAGCAAAAGATGTGACCCATAAAATATTAAAATCTGCCAGGAGTCACAGAGGAGTTGCTCCTTGCATTAGACTACAAGTGCTCAGATCCTTTTCTTACATAGAGCCTCTGTCAATTATGGTTTAAGACAGTGAAGATGACATGAAAATGACTCTGTGCAGCTTTGCCCTGTTATTATATCTTTCTTATTGTTATCAGTTTTATTTGTAATGTGCACTTTCCATATTTAATGTGACAGTGCTGACATGCAGATACATGTTCATTAGCGACCTTGTTGATAGGATGATTGGATCAGCTTTTCTTATTATCTAACCACCTTGAAAGATTTGAAAACAACAAAGATGGCAACAGCATGCACACAGAGGACCGTGGAGAGGGAGGAAAATGAAAGTTCAAGCGCTTAGAAACTAAGAAAAAACTGAAAAACCCAGAGCTACAATGCTTGGCATCAATGGTCATGGTCGAACCAAAACAATATCAAAGAAACCTGTGTTTTTAGGCCGTCTGTTTAGTTCTCCTCTGTGTCGATACATATTTCATCGGGTCTCACCAAGGCGAAGCAGGAGCAAATTCTATCACAAAGGCCTCTGAACACATTCCCACGTGTACGCTGGACAACACACACGCGCTCACACAAAGCAGCTCAATTGTCTCAACTCTGGGTTGGAGTGTAACAAGTCCAGGCTCAGCATATGTGCCCTAAGGTTAAAAAGAAGCTACAGAGAAAGAAAGAAGACCCTCAATTGTCTCTCCAAGGAGAGGAAAGCCAACGGAGGGGGTGGGAGACCTGAGTGTGTTTCCATCAAAGCAATGACAACATAAAGGACAAGTTTGTGCAGATAAGCCTGACCATATTTCTGTGTAATCACTTGCTGCATCATGTCCCAATAATTAAAAAATGTTGCGTGAGAAGTCTGCAGCAGTTGGGCTTATGAATCCTTTTCAAATCCATTGTGATTGAATAAATACATGAATTCTCAATGAGTGAAAAGATTTCATTTTGATGAGAAGTTTTACGATTGCAAGCAGCTACTGTGTGCTTGCTATTCCTCCAATGAGACCCACTGTTTTTGGAAAGTTGGAGGCTTAAATAGCAAATGTCCCTCCTGTCTGTTTTTTTTTGGGGGGGGGGGACCTAGCGGTTCACGGAGGACCACCAGGGTCCACCTCTTCTTGGTCCTTTAGCCTCTTTCTTTCTCTGTGAACCTCATTCAAAGGCTTTTCTCATCTTTGTGCAGGAGACAGAATGTGAGAGCTCAGTTCCTCTGAGATAGCTGGAGGTCGAGGGGCCCTCCAAGGAACTTTAGCAGCGTGGACCCTGACTGCACTCATACTGAAATAAGGTGGCACTGTGTGTGGACTACTTTGAATGTGGTGTGCTGTACCGCTGGTTCTGCAGTGTCCTGAGTGACAACAATAAATATGGGAAGAAGTTGAACTTGATTTGGTTATATTTCTTGCATATTTATTTTACATCCATGTTTCTACGATGCTACGTAGTTAAATGGTTTCTTTGTCTGTTTTAGTTTTGTTTATTGTTGTTATTTCCTACTTTGTTGTGAATACCGTTTAAAGTCCAGTTATGTACAACATGGACCAAAGATTTCTGGCAGAGTCTGCAAAGGGTATTTCATTTGATCGGATGCTTCAGCCTTTTCACTTCTTGCTTCTGCTAAACCTGCTCTGTGCAAAGCACATGGCTGCATAAAGAGAACTGGATACAGCTTCAGAGGTGGCACCCAGTTCATTCGTGTGAGAGTTACTCAGTGGAGCATGAAGTGAAAAAAGTTTGTATATACCTGCACCTTTCAACAATCTTCTGCATGCCCATAAAGCAAGCGCAACCCCGCCTCTCAGCCCCCGGTCCAGCCTCGTTCACATGAACCGAGCATAGAAAATAACTTTGGATTTGGCTATGGGTGCTTATTATTTGGCTAAAGCTTTACAACTTTTAGGACCTAATGATTTTATGGGCTATTCAAAAGTTCATACTGGGAAGTTGATTCAATTCAAAAAAGATCCACTGAGTTACAGACGTCTCTTTCCCAATGTGAGTCCATGGTGAAAGGTGTTTTTGGGCCGCATGGCTTCACGTTACTGCTCTGAAAATTGAACTTCCACCATTTGGCCGCTATGTAAGATTAGCTTCAAAGCCTGGCCCTCTTCCTGGGTGCTTTGCAACGCCTCGTGTCTCCGACAAAAATACATAAGGCATGTAATTGTAGTGTAACAGAGTGGAGCGCTGCTTCTGAAACTTGCTACGTTGCATCTGGTGGAGTCACATGCATTGAGATTGACATGCTGTGGCCGCCATTGCCCTGGCGGATGCAGAAGCGCCCGGTGAAATCCAGCTGTATGTTCAATATAAAACACGAAATTAACCAACCAATCAGCTGTGCAATGAGTTGACGCTATAAAGATCTGTAAAAACGAGGTGAGCTGCAGATTAAGATATATATAAGACAGAATAATTATTTGTAGGTTCTACCAGTGACCCCTTCCACATCTTCACACTGTGAAAGTACTACTATGTGGGGCCTTAATCTATGTACTTTTTCTCTGAATTGATTTCATCAGCGGGTGCATTCTTCTCCAGGTCATCTTTGTTCTGAGTGCTGCTGCTTTACCTTGTGTAAAACTGACGGAGCTTCAGTGACGTATTACAGAATGACACACACTGAACAGTAGATGATTGCCTTTATTCCATGCATGGCATACAATAATGGTAATTCTCCTTAAATAAAAAGCATTTGTATACTCAAATTAAAGGCTATTTCTATAGATTCATTATCCAGTGGCAAATATAATATTTGACATTAATGGCAAGAGAATAACAACATACCATACAATGCGCTTTAACAAAACAAATTGTACACCAGTATAAATAGATCGTGTTGCCACACTCAGTCATACATTTTAAATACTACTAGTGCCCTGTCAATTAAGGTACTCAAATCAACTGAAAAGATGAAAGAGCAATCTGTAATAATTTAGTTGCAAATGGTCCAAATAAAGTGGCTGTTAGTTGAAAACATAAAAAAGGCAACAGTTCTTTAAACAGACCGACAATGAAAGAATTTCACCAGACAGACATCTTTGTACTCGAACACTAAATGCTTCAGATGATCATTTGTGTCAGAGGCCTTTTGCTGTTATCCACTCGAAGGATCTTTCTCTGTTCTCAGATAGCCGACATGCTTTGGATACATCTTCAGACATTGCACAAAGAAATTGCACAGCGGTGACAAAAAAAAAAAGTGTTTTCATTCCAGAACAGGTTATACTTTGATTTCCAAAAAGTAGCACCTGCTCGTACAAAATAATTATAGAATTACCAATATTAAATTCCCAGTGGAATACAATAAACAAATTACCTTTGTTTCTGGAACACTGTACACATTCATTGCATTTAATGTAATCACTGAGATGCACTATAGGCAACACATGTATGTACATTTAGATGTCTTTTGCATCCACCCAAACTGACAATTTCACTCAATTCGCCCAAATTCTTGATGTCCAGTACAACATGTGGACAACAAAAACATTCTCAGGACACACAGGAAGAGACGAACCAAAGCTCCAGTCAGGGAATCAATGCAATGTCCTGGAGTGAAGCCGCTCGTTAGTCCTCGCTGTGTCATGGACAGTGTGTGTGCATGACGCTGTACATGAGTTCAGCTCTCCGCTATCAGTGTTCACTCTGCAGGCCGTCATACAAAGCTCTCCTCCATGTTGGAGCACAGCAGGAACGAGTCGACCAGCCGCGGTTTGATCAGCTGCTGGTGGTCGGCTGCCTCGATGCTGTCTGGACACCCCGCTGCCAGCCTCCTCAAGGCAGCCTGGAGACACACACACACACACACACATCAGTATTATTCGGTCAGAGCAAGTGACGTATCATATCGAGCGGCCGCTATTGAAAGTCACGCGGTATGTCAGTTACGTTAACGTTTAAGATTACAAATGATCCGTGCGAGCTCAGCATCCTTTTGAAGGCGAAAAATCCAACACCTACAAATGCTCTACTTGACCTTTGGCTAAAAGGATGAAATAGAATCACATTAACTTGAATAGACTGTGGGTACAGTGAAGAGGAGGGCATTTCTCAGCCCAATTAAGCTCCTGAACATTATGGGCTTCAAATCCCCTCATCGGCCCTAAGATCTGGTCTCAATAATGATGATCAGAATGAGAGAATGATGAAGTGCGAGCAGGGATATTATTCATGATATGTACATATTTAAACATACAGCGTTGGAGATGATGTGTACCGGTCAGCTAAACATGGCTTAAAGATACTGAGGTTGTGATATATTTTCAATTTTCAGACATTGCCCTGTGGATGTAATTAAATTCTGCAGTCATTTGGTGCACTGATGTTACACATGCAGGCCTGCGGAAAAATGCACCTCAGTTTGTACTTTTTAAAGGGCCAGTGTGTAGAATGTAAGCTCACATTACCGCAGTCTTGGAAAGAGAGGAGTGAGTAGAGGAGTATTCAGTTTGTTGCAACCTGCCACCACACAAGATGCCACGAAATCCTGCACACTGTACTTTTAAGCACTACATAGCAAGTGCAGCAGGACATCTATGGTATTTTAGCTGCATGACTGAAATACATTGGAAAAAAGCCACTATAATATATATTTTTAACTATGAATGAAAGACATTTTTGCTTGTAAAAAGTTAAAAAATCTGCCAATGGAACAAGTGACAATTAGCTTGGTAGGATTTCTTCAAATAGGATGTAATGTTTAGGCCTTTCAAGATAAAAAGAGATCTTGAAGTTAACTGGGAAAGCTCATTTTAAACTATATCCCACAAGATATACAAGATGCATTGTCTAAAAGCACGCTCCTCAATCTCACTGAAATGGTATGTGTTCGGTGATAGTGTCATATTTGAATTCTGTCTAATAATTAGACAAATATACTTGTTAAGATTCAGTGTTTTTTGCAGTGTTGGCTGGGGTGAATGTTTGAATGGCATATTTGTATTCCGGGCATGGAGTCATTTACATATATCTAAGGGTATGCATGCACACACACTCACATGCACACACACTTTATACCTACCAGGCAAGCGACCAGCACTGAGTCGCTGTTATTTCTCTCAGTAGGGGAGCGACACAGTTCGATAAGACGAGGAACAGCTAAAGACAGCAGAGGAGGGAAACAGTTACAAGCTTGTCCCATTCTTAGACATTGATATTGACCATAATGACGGGTGCAGACAGAGCAGATGTGTACTGGACACATCTTTTTATAATGCTGAGAACATTCCCAAAATAACAGGGAGGTTTCTGTTGCATGTAACTATTTGCTTTTACTTAGTGTTTTATACACCTCCCGGTGTACTTTAAATACATTTAAAGAAAATGATATCACCTATACTTTGGTTACAAAGAAAAGAAAATAAGTACTTTCCATCTCTGGCTTCTGTTATGGGGCATATATATATATATATATGTTACTTTCCACTAATCAGATTAGGCGGTTTCATAAAGCATTCATAGAGCGCTGCTCCCCATGAGACAAAGAGGTCTACTGGCAGAATGGATGTACAGTACATCAAAGTGGAGGTTTTACAGTCCATCCAATAGGATGAGACACTCTAGTCCGTGACATTTTTACCTCCTTAAATTAAATAAATATACAAGCTCCAAGAGGATGCAGAATCACGGCATCATTTTCAATTGACGGTTCTGTTTGTCTTTAAGTCTTTAAACGTGTGCAGGGCATGGCTGCATCTTGCGGTAAGGTTGCAGATCGTAACCAACTGAAACTTCTCCTGTCTGCCAAGCATATAGAACTACGGTGTCCGACGTGACAACGCACAAGTCTGAATTTTAGATGATTATACACTAAAGAAACATATTTAGGTAAATGATATTCCATTTCTGCCATATATTCTCCTAAATGCTACAAACTGGCCATTTAATGACAAATGGAGTACCTCAAGGCTCAATTCAAGGTCCAGTTGTCGTGTATTACATTTCGATTGATACATTGCCTCTCAAAAGCGCTGAATAGCCGGGCGGCTCGTAGCTAACAGTGCTAACAGTAAAAACTACGGCAAACATGCTTCCAGAGCTGAAAGTGGTTAACCGAGATGGACCCGAAGGTGGATGCTGAGCTTCCATGACAATACTGTCAGTTGGGACGGCATTATCAGCTGTAACCGGTGCATGAGAGCAGCTAGTGGGCCACGCTCACTTGCACCAACATGCACAAAAAGCATGCGCGGTCGGACGGCCGGCTATGTCGACAAAGCAGGGAGCCGCTCGGATAACAACGCACACAGAGCAGGAGCGACTTAATTCTCTGCTCAGATAGATGTCACTTCACCACATCTTTACATTGCAAATAGTTGTTTGCTGCTATATTACTACTCTGCATGTCTTATATTGCCCCTTTAAGATAAGACTGCATACACTGTGGTAAATTGGCTGTGATGCCCAAAGCCGCTGCTCTATTCATTCATTCATTTTCATTGATAAATATTTTCACTTTTAACATTTGTTTTTCAACACTTAATTTGTTTCCCTCAACTTTTTTCTGAATTTCAATATTTAATAATGAATTAATTGTGTTTTTGTAAATCTGAAATGCTGCACTACCTTTCAGCTGGATGGCTGTTTGGGCCACTTCAGGGTCTCTGCTCAGACGAGCCAGCGTGACAGCAGCTTTCTGCTGAACGCGCTCACAGGCGGCGCCCTCTGATGGACTCGGGGAGGTCGGCTTTTCTGCCAGCAGCAGCAGCAGTCGCTCTATTCCTAAAAGACACGACGTATTAAAGATTAACAAGGAAGGAAAGAAGAGAATTAATGGTGTCGGGGAGGATGGAAATGAGCAGAGATACAACAAACAGCACTGACATAAAAAGCAACGAGGTACAGACACACAATAAATAAGAAATTTACAATTGAGGAGAAATAAGTTGCATACATAGGGACACACACACACACATAGGAACCAAACACAACAGTTTAAAACAGACGTAAAGTTGCACAAGACTCAGACACAACAAAGTGCTCAGGTGAATTGGAAAGGAGCCAGAAATGACTCACATCATAAAGGATTTAGACCAAAAGTGCAGTAAGAAAGCAAACAGTTCAAAACCACTCAACACAAGAAAGGAGTCGTCAGGTGGTTACACATAATTCTCCACAAGTGTTTCAGGACAATTGCAGACAAAGACTGCAACAAACTGACTTTGAAATACATTGTACAGAAAATAAATATAAAGACTTTTGGTTGCTCATTCTATGACTGCATTTTATAAATACTCAGCAAAGAGCAAGCCATACGATTTATTTGGAAATGACTGAGGAGACCTTGATGCATTAAAGCAAGAACTAAATGTGAATAAATATTGCTGATACTGGCACAATATATACATACCAATCCATGTATTTTACAATACATAAATAAACAACATAGACACAAAGGAACATGTTAAACAGGATGGACTTGAATTTAAGAGCAGAACATATAAATAGTGCAATTAATGAATGACAAACGGGATTTAAAAAAGCATTTCAGTTGTTTAAAGATATTTGCATATGCTCAGAGGTTGATGTTTTATTTAAGGCGCTCCAGGCTACTTCACAAATATTATCTGTTGCTGCCATCTTGAGGATTAAACAAGAATTACACAGATGGCTCTCGCTTGTTTCTCAACATATGGGTGTTAGTGAGTGGTTCAATACATGCTGGTGTATTGGTCTTTCATCCAACAGCAGTTTTGGTCATAAAAAATAACAAATATGTGTACCATGCATGTAAAAATGCTTGCTGTGAAATAGATTACCTTGGCCTTGCAGGACCTCAGGGGCACACTGCTCTAAAACGGACAGGTTTGCCAAGATTGTCACCACCTGAGATTCAAACAGATTAAAAAAAAGAAAGTTAAACATACACTTTTGTTATTTTAGCCGAAGCTGGTTCAGAGAGCTTCATTCGATAAAGCAAAGTGTTCCGTTCCATACTTCACTAATAGTTACATTTAAATACAGTCCATGCTAAGATCTGCTCCTGTTCAATCACAACCAGCTGCTTTGGTGCTTTTACTACAATATCTGTTGTAAGAAACGGCGCTTAAATGCCCGGTATGACGTGCACCTGGTCTTTGGAGTAGGGTGTGTCGACCCTCTGGCGGTCTCTGCAGGCCTGCAGCAGGATGTGGATGGCATTAAGCTGCAGGAGAATCTCACAGGCCATGCTGTCGAAGAATGTGATGTTGGCCAAGGCTGCAGACGCCAGGAGGAACACTTCACCACAGGAGGCGCTCTCGCACAACTCTGAGAGAATAAGACATCGCTCCTTCAGTACAGCGGTAGCTTCTATCTTTATCTCTTTATCTTTTTTCACTGTTGGTTGTTGTTTTTTTTAAACCTAAGAACAAGCCAAAGGTCTGGGTTACATTATCAGCACCCTAACATTATCCACATCCACTCACTGATGAGCGCGGTGACGATGTCGTGCATGCTCTCCAGGAAGCTGGCGAGGTGCTGTGTAGACGTGTGGTGAGGCGACGTGATCTGAGCCACGACCGCCGCTGCCTCGGCCCTGGCTGCTTCCACGCTGCTCTCGTCGGTCAGGATGTCCGCCAGACAGAGGATCCCGTCCACCTGCACATCACACAACATACAGTTTAATCATTCATTTGAATCTGTTACCTTATTAGGTGACGCAAAGTCTTAACATTTTCCGCCATCCGGCTATCGTTAGCGTGACACACAATGTTTTCACACTGCCTGGCTGCTACTGACTGTATGACTGTATCGTGACACAAAAGGCTGATTAATGTTCACTATGATGCATTACTGAATTCAAGCAAATCTGAAGTTGCTGCCTGTCAATTTCCAAAGACCAACATTTAATAGAAACCACTGGCTGCATGGGAAAACAATCACCAAATGTCTAACGCTTTTGAATTTCATGTGTAGCGCAATTTGCAGACAATATATATTTCATAGGCCGCCAGTTGGGGAAACTCATGCCCACCATATTATAACCAGTGCTACCGGTTTAATAGCAACATGTTTTTTTTGGTCGTTTTTATAGTTCTGTGTTATTTAACGTCCTTTTTTATTGTCCAATAAAAATGAGCTTAATCAGGCAAAACCATGAGTACGGTTATTTAATAAAATATCCAATAGGTGAGGTGAAAATCACTTTCAGTGGTTTCACTGGCCAACCATACTGACAGTGAAGTGTCCATGCAGGTGTCAGCTTGGTTAAAACTGGCTGCTCCGCCTGTAAAGCCATCACAATTAAAGCACTGATTTAATGGCCAAGAGACTTGTGTATATCTGGCTGGCATAGGCCCAGAGTGTGTGCATCATCAGGTTGGAGGAGGAGCTCAGAGTTATAGAAGAGCAGAAAAGCCTTTTCTGTCTAAAGATACCTTTACTCAGGGTCATGAGGTCATGTTTATCTCATCTTTGTGTGTGCGTGGTGCCATGTTTTACCAGCCTTGTGGGGACATTAATCTGTTTAAGGCTTATGGGGACTCGCGATCCTTACGTGGATGAAATGCACTTTTAAGGGTAAAGACTTGGTTTAATGTTTAGGATGGTAGCGGAAATGGTTAAGTCTCCAGGAAATTAATTCAAGTCCATGAAAACAAAAAGGACTGTGTGTGTGTGTGTGTGTGTGTGTGTGTGTGTGTGTGTGTCTTCATTAATTGGTATTCAGGCTTCAGGAAATGATGGCGATGTAGAGCAGACATGTATCCACTTGGGGGGAGTATTACACAGTTCATTCAAACTTTACTACAGCATCCATCTCTGCACCTGTCTGCTGTAGTTCTTATCAAGTCTTGCATCAGTGTTGAAAATCAGAATACAATCCATACTATCAATTAAAATGTACAATCATAAACTTCAGGATCGTGGTTTCCATGGTGGCAATGAAGACCTAAATTGTGTCCTGGAGATGAATCCCTCAACTGAAACATCAGAAATGTTTTGTTTTATTTACTAGTCACTTTTCAGTCACAGTTATTATTTCTATCATTGAGGGAAAGAGCAAATTAATGTGTTTGACGCTCAGCCACCACTTCTGAAACAAAAGTTTAGAGCATCCAGAGTGAGGCAAACTGTCAACTCTCAGCCCAGCACACCTGTCAGTCTCATCTGCTGACGAGCATCAGTGCGCTGAGCTTCACAGGCCAATTCCCTATTTTTGTCTCTGTGGACGTCAGCAGCACTGCGCCATCGCGACCCACTGACGTGGAACAATCCACTCTCCAAACCCCCGTTCATCTACCCCCCCCCAAACCGCCGCCCCTACCCGCAACTCCTCCTCCTCCTCCTCCTCCTCCTCCTCCCTAAAATAGGATATTCCCCAACTCCTCATTTACCACACACCGGATGCATCTCATTCACTTCTCTGGGCCAACGGCAAATAACTTTTCTGTTTCACTTCATACCACCCTGTTGAAAGTATTTTAGCCTCGGAACATACAAATGCATTGAATTGTGGTTCTCTGTGTCAGGAACAAAAGTGCAGAATCCCAAACATCAAATTTAATTTGTTACGTTACTTTTCATAACATTTTGTTCATCTAAAAATGTCTTGTTCAGCGTTTCATTGTATTTAGCTCCACCCTCTTGATTAATGCATTCATGTCCTATCATTTAATTCCACGCTTTTATATGATGATGATGATGATGATGATGTAGCTTTTCATGTAACATGATGGTTAAAAGTTTTAATTTTCAGTCTCATATAATACTGCAGTCAACTTCATGCGGAAGTTCTGCTTCTTTGTCCATCAAGAGCAGCTGTGTTCCTAATCGATACCCTTCCCATTCACCATATTATGATTACATAATGTTCCAGTTGGGGATACAACTAAGTTGGTATATAGTATATCCACCAATGAGCAGATGCATGCCGGCCCCATCTCTCGACCACCCTTCAACAGTGACAGTTGTGTTTCTCAAGCCTGAGCGATCGCTGGTGAGCGGTTGGCAGCGTCGACTTGCCTGACAGCGTCTCTCCCGGGACGAGGCAGCTAATCTGGGGCGGACTTTGGTTTCCCCGTGAAAGAGTTTTCACACTCGGATGATTCATGCTGTCCCAGCTGCTGTACACAGACGCCGTTGTGGCATCATTATTAGCCGGAATCGGGTTATATTTGTCTTTCCGTATGCGCTCGATTGACACAGGTGCGTCTGTTGTTTATTTTGGTTGAATCCTCGATAGAGAACAAACAGGGACAAACAAAAGAAGGATCTATCATTAGCTCTCTCTCTCCCTGTCTCGCCTTCTTTCCTTCACACACACTGCGAAGTCATCCAGGTCTAAATGTTTGACCTGTCAGCTCAGCAGTCAAGAGGTCCCATAATGACCTCACCACGGAGACACACTGCAAATCATGACTCATCTTTATTTGCGTGTGTGTACTGTATAACTCTGTCATCAGGAAAAGAAATAACACGGTACACAGAATGATGCCTTTTTCCTCGTCATCTCCGATCCTAAAATTATACAGCGAGAGTTTAATGGCGGTTCCCCTGAATCTGAACTCAGTGAACTCATTCATGAAAATGTAATCAAGTAAATAGCTGGAGAACTCAACGGCTGGAGTCAAAAGTTTCTCCCCAAAAAAGTATCAATGCAGGAATATATTTAATGACACAGAGGCTGTCTCAACTGCTACCTCTTAAACAATGGAAAGGTGCCACATATAATCAATCAATCAGTTATTTTGAGACATAAACAAAGTTTCTACACTGCATTTTTTAGAATCGAGTCTGCTGATAGCAGCGGCTAAAATCACCTGCGACTTGCGTCTTCCCGGCATCAATCAACAGGGTTAAGGAAGTGTGATCCAAAATTAAGTAATTAAAAGCACCAGTTGCATCATGTTTAAATGGTGGTTGAACCAATGTAGAGATATTCTAAATTTACACATTACAAGGAATAGATTATTTAATTCCCCTGTAACGAAACAAATGTTTTTTTCCCTGCGTTTAACGATCCTTCATTCTCCGATCACACACTTTGTTTCTGTGCCGCTCAGCCTCCTCCTCATCCTGCTGCTTCTGCCATTGTTGGCACTTTATTCACCTGTGACAATAAACTAAGCCTCCCAGTCATAACATGGAAAGTGAGAGCATGGCTGAATGTGCAACAGTAGACGGACTATACTGTGCTGCTGGGAAGAGCGAGCGCAACCTCCTGTCTGAGCCACGACTTCAGCTGATCAGTGTAAACATAATCTGTCTCTGCTGCTGGAGGGAGCCAAGGTATTTTACTGGAAGCACTGTACTTAGTTGAGATTAATGTCATCTCACTTTCTCTTTCTGTGTGTGTGTGTGTGTGTGTGTGTCGTAGGTACGTACACATACCCATTTTTCCAATGCAGCAAAATCTGGATTAGTGCCCATTTTAATTGATTTTGTACATCTGGCCACAAAATGCAGATGACAATTTGGGACCATTCTATTAATTAAATTAACTTGTCCAATCAGATGTCATTATCATGATCTTGACCTCGTTTTTTCCTCTTTTCCTTTTGTATGATATCAAATCAATTAATGTAATTAATTTCAACATTTTTCTTAATTTCGAGAGAGGTTTACCTTGTCCAGTTGGTTGATGCCCTCCTCCACACAGCAGATGGAGGCCACTGTTCTCAGAGCGTGAGCGTAGAGGTCTCTGAAGCGGTCCTGCCTGCAGATCTTAAACAGGACTACCACAGCTCCTTCCTGTGGAGGAAGGAAACGTAATTAGATGTTTGTGCATTAGGACAAGAAATACGGCGCTTCGTTAATCTGCACTAATGCTGAATTGTGAGACAACCACGACAGTAAAACTACGTCAAGCATTATTCACTGTCTGTCTGTGTCTTGATCAGGTGTCTTCGGATGAGCTGAAGATGCTAAATCCTAATAAATACTGATTAACAACAGACAACTAATTCCGTCACTTGAGATGTTTTTCTATTACTATTAAAAGGAAAACAATCCATTCCCAATCCTGAACCAAGTGCTGTTGTTGCCTAAACCTTAACCACAGACTAATGTCAGGGTGCTGCACTTTCTGTTGTCAGAATCAGTAACTACCAACTCCCTGCAGTTCATCAATGTAACACTTCATTCAGTCATTCAACGCGACCTGTGAAAATAATCCAAAAACTACATAAAACAGCAAGACGTAATGTAGATAACAATTTGGTAATATATGAACATAATTCCTAGAGGACAGAGTTGCATATTTATACACCGTTAATGTAATAGTAGTTCAGAATGGCCAGCAACACCACATGATGACGCACCGAAAGTTGTGTTCTCTATGAAGATGTCTGTTTTGTTTATTCGTCGAGTGGACACTGTGTTTGTTGCAATTGGTTCTCTGTACGTTTTCATATGTTAACGTGGGACAAATAGGTGGTTAGTTTGGGAAAACAACCTTCAGTGAGAGTTTTGAGACTTTCACTGGCCTCCCGTTGCGCTCCATACCACCAAATGATTCACCATACGTCATAATCAGCTCTTGTCTTTGAAGCACACATGATTGTGCAAAATGATGGATCAATACTCCGTGCTAGACTGTGCTGCGAGAGCCAACAGGTCCAGCAGATCTGAGCCAATAGCAGCATGCTGGTTTCAAAGAGTCTACGAGACCCGGAATGACCGATAGACTTGGCCGGCTTTACTTAGCAAGACTGCCAACCACAGAACCTATCAAATTGCTCACACAATCTATCATGTCAGATAAAAACAGCCAAAATATACATATTTCACGAATGGAAAGCACTGAGCTGGAAAAAAAAAAAACATGATTTGCTATCTATAATAGCTGAGACTATTCTGTCAGATTATGCTTGGTGTAAACAAACAAAAATAGCTCCTGTATTGGCTCCATGTCTGCACCAAAGCGCCCCTCTGAAAAAAAAAAACACTTGCAGGTATTGAATTCTATTGTAGGGAGATAGAATTTCCTGGAGGAAGACGGAGCCTGTACATAACTACCACCATTATTCTAATAAGGCCATTATACTGGGCTGGCATGTCTCATATGCTGCTCAGGCCATGCTGCTGCGGCTTGGAGTGACTAATCATCCTGCCCTCCAGCCTGACCGCTTTTCCCTGTTCGCCGCCTACGCAATATTGTTCCGCCATACCTGGAAGAACTGTGATAACCAAACAGTTTTCAGTAAACCTATTGAAACTCCGTAGAGACTCGCCGGCTGAATCAAGCTGTGTTCGTGTAGTGAAGAAGAGGTTTTTGATCCTGTTGTTATGCTGTGACGCAAATGTTGCCTTAGCTTTCGGAGTGAGTCTGTGGAGAGAGTCTCCGAATGGTCGAACGCACTTTTGAGCTTTGGTTCGTTGGTTTTAAAGTCATATTATGTGACTTTAACTATTAAAAAGTTAGTTTGAAGTTTTTAAGTTTACGGGTGTCTTGATACCAGAGATTTCCAGAGATGCTGCAACCAGGGAAGAAGTGGGCAACAAAACGGGACCTCTCACCTTCCCACGCAATGGGGGTACTGGCGGGACGCCGGTTGTGGCAGCCAATCACCGTAAAACAGGACCTCTGCTGAGTGCAATGATGGGTCCTACAAGCGCGTATGACGTTTCATGGGTTATGAATTTGGTGAGGCTAAAGTTTAGGAGCTAGATATAACCGTCACCAGTGAAACAGGAACTCTCTGCTGAGTGCAATGACGCCTCAAATAAGAGTCTACAGCAAACGGTTGTGGAAAGGGCGCGGCTTACATGTGGGGGCAGGGCTATGAGTCTATATTTTCATGCAAATTTTGTCAGGTCTGGACCCTTATTATGGCTGAGAAATTTGGATTGGACCAAGTTAGACAAAGGACGCTTAAGTTACAACAACTTCCTCTTTTATTGGAGAAGGATGCATTTTTCACCACCACGCCAACAATGTTGCATGAAAACGCAAACGTTTGATAGCTTTTGATTGCAAGGGTCTGTAGATTGTCCTGACCAAATGTGAGGTTGATCTGATTACATTTTTAGGCGGAGTTCGTTCAAGTACAGCTCCTGGAAAAAGCTAAAAATGGTCTAAAATGGGACATTCAATTAAAAATGTCTGACTTCTGGTTGGTTTTTTTTGTATACCCCAAAGAGCCTTTTTTGTGTCTCCACATTGGATCTGCCTAGCAAATTTCATACATGTAGGTTCAATTTTAGAGATTTTGTAAGTGGCGCTATCGAGCCATTTTGTGTACCAATTTACCTGAATTTTTTGATCCTCTAATTGGATAATCTAGCTACATAGCATCTGTTATATATGGGCTTTTGAGCAATGCTTAGGCCTGATAGAGCTTGTTTAAACTTGAAATAAACCAGCAATAAGACTCATTTTCATATCATTTATCTATCTTTCTTCATCAACTTTAAATCAGAATTGTATCAGAGGAAACAATGTAACCCCCAGCTTGACTTCCAGATAGTTTTATTCAGACAATCAGTTTGTAGTAGACGCGCCTTGTCTGTTTGTTTCATCTTTGCAGACTGTCTCGTGCTTTTCCTTTTCACAGATCGTTGGTTCTTGTCTGTTGTTTCTTTCCTTTCCTCATCAAACAACTTGCAGTTCTATTGTTTCCACTTCAATGAACCCATTTATCCTCACACTCGTGCATTTTGGAACTTGCTGCACTAACATCATCATGTGAAACTTGACTCCTTGTCTAAAGATGCCTCTATATCCGTTTGTTTGCATGTGAAGGTCGACACAGCGTGTAATTTCCTTCCATCTCATCGTTTTCTGAACTGATCTCTGTGCTCTGGACTGTTGTGCTCGCTCACACAATGCCTGCAGCTTCTTGAGGTTGCAGGCAGTTTACATCTTAAAAAATCATTCATCATCTTGTCTCAGACCTCCCTATCCATGTAGCATTGATGACTCTCACCGGGCCTGATTTATTGTCACGTCATACTCTTCCCCTGTTAGAAGAGCAAGGGCCCACACGGGGAGTCTGCCAACATGGACGCATTTAGATCAGTATCCATCATGACAGTAGGCAAACACTGAGAGAGCAAACTCTCATGTACGTCATGACACAGTCGCTCTATAGTATTCCAGCTGCTGTTTGATATATGAGGTGTTTCATGGCTCAATGTTAAACACCGTCAACTCAAGCCTGTTCATTCAGTTCATTTGGGCCGAACGTAATGATCGGACGTCCTACCTGCCTGTCTACCAGCATTCGCTAGTCTTTCCGTGCACTCATTCTGCGTCACTGGAGTCTTCTACACGCTGCTGGATCGTGTGAATAGTAGCAACAGCAATGTTGGTTACGTTCATCATGATAATTTGGGGGGAGTGGCTATTGAGGGAGGCCTGAAGGAATGGGCTGTCGTGTTGACGACTTGGCAACTTTCTTACTAGATGTAGACACTGTTGGAGCTAGTGCTGCTGCCTACTTTCATTGGGAAAGAGTTAGCAACACCGGGCTGGGTTTTTGGGTTTGATCATTTTTTTAAATTAGATTACTCTTGCTGGTCACTCCATTGTTGCCGACCCCAGTGAAGTTTTAAGTACCCAAATCTTTCATTTGACAAACACTTGTATGAAGTTGTTAATTACATTTGAACAAAACCCAAGGGGAAGACTTTATGACCTGACAACAGCCGTGACGGGATGTAGAAGTTGATGTATCAGCAACAAACAATGTGCTAACTGAGCAAAACGATCGGCTGTTGTCACTATGCAAGCTAGATGGCTGTAAATGGAAAGTTAATACCTAATTATCACACAGTGCTCTCATTTTTCCCTGAGGAGCTGCCACCGCCTTAAACTGTCTGGTATCCATTATGCTGCTCAACATTGTTAAACGCATCTGCTACTTCCAGCATACACAATGATTCATCTCTATTTATCATGCTGCCTGCATCACTACCACACATTTAACGTGCCTCCCTTCTCTCCACACTGAGCACTCACTAAACACCGTCTGACACTGGCAAAGAGATGGAAAAGGAGGAAATATCAGGTGCCCACCCAAATATTTAAACGGCTCATTGCAGTTTCTCAAAAGTAAAGTCAGCGTGCTGCGGAGAATGATAATGAGCGTAGCGCTCGGATACGAGCCAGAGGATGTGCTCTACTGTAAAAGGGTGTGTATGTGAGAGTTGTGACAGACTGACTGGTGCTAGTTCATTAACTCCGACGGCAGGTGGAGGATGTTTTGCATTGGGTATTCATTAGCAGCCGGGTTTCCTTCAGACGCCTCTCTGAGGGCTCGGCCAGCGGTGCCACGGAGGGAGTTGAGAAAGGTGGAGCGCATTGAAAGGTAAAGCAACCTGCATCTGTGACCAATGTTCACTCCTAATGGGAGCTGACAGTATTGATCTGACAATCTGGCAGCAAAGCAGGTATGTGTGTGTTATTCTTTGTGTGCGTGTGGGCCATCAGGAAGAGTCTTATCATGAGTATCCTGGAAGCAGTCGGTTGACTAATGGCCAATTGAGACTTGCTGTCCGGTCTGTCTTGTCTTATCTCACAGTGAAATGGCTTTTTCGAGGCATGTATAAAGAGATAGCTGCAGGCCTGGACGATGAACACCGGCAAAAGGTGGAGCTGATCGTAACAAGGGTGTGTCTAGAGGGAAGTGAGGGGTGGAGATGTAATATCAAATGAAGCGGCTTCTGCAAATCTTAGAAAAGAATACATCCTGTTGCCGTCTTGCCACTGATTTGTTGCACAATGAAATGCGTTAGTTGCAATTAACATGTTCTCACTCCAAACTCGCCAAATGCAGTAGCTTTGTCAGTGGCCCCACGCTTCCAACTACGACGCTCTCGGTGCCCCTCTAGTAATCTCTATTAACAGATTATTACTATATTGAGTTTGGTATAGGAAGGGTTCTGGTTTCCCTTTGTAGTCTGAGTCCTATTGAACAATCAAATTCAAGAGGGCTTTAGTTGAATGCAAGTCAACAGTCCGTGTGGAGAGCAAAAGAGGCAAAACTCATTGGCCGAAATGCAATCTCTGAATCTATCGACTATCGTCCGACGATGATTCAGCTTTTTATTGGTGTGACGTTAGCTACTACTACTGGCTACTTGTGGAAGAATCCGATCGTCTCTCAACTCATCTCCTGTCTCGCATCTCAAGTTGCGAATCTGTAAATCATGAGCAGCGCATGGAAAGGGAAGTCTTGACCCTGATATTTGGCTCAGAAATATAGTCCCTCACAGCCAGAGGATTCTCTGTTGTCAGACCGATGGGTTCCAAGGTTGCCCTAGTGTCAGTTTTTGCTCATTACATGCATAGATCCTTCATTTTTTACATTTACTTATGCAAGAAAACTACTTGGTTAGGTTGAGGCAACAAATCTACTGGATTGGGCTTAGAAAAATATCCCGTTTTGAGTTAAAATAAGTATGTTTCTTACATAAAATACCGACGCTTGTTACATAAACAGCGTTAGTGAAGTATGGACGTTACGGTACAGTAAGACAATGTTTACTTGGTTTTCTAGGGCACGACCAGTGGTCTCCTGGGTGAAAGTATTGCGCTTGATTGACCCATCTAACCCATCTCGTTCTTAATACTACATCCGTTGCTCTGACCTTCTAATAATGACACGGAGGTGGAGTAAGTTGAAAGTCCGGTGTGTCCCATACAGACGCTAAAGGGCGCCTCGGTGAATTGGTATCAGACCCCAAGGGGCACTGGAAATTAATCTCCATCTGATCAAGGCGGCACAGAGTCCACTATATGTCCACAGTACCTTGGCAATGATGCTGCAGAGCTGTGGTCCGTCCTGGGTGAGGGACAGCAGGTTGCTGATGGCACTGCCGATCGCGTGAACGCTGTCCGATGAGTCGATCTGTTTGATCAGGAGCTGCGACGAAGATCAAACATTTGTCATTGTCATTTTTTATTACAGACCCAAAAATGCAATTCACATTGTCAGCAACTGAATGCTGTTAGAAGTGGATTTATTTAATTTTTCTGGAATTGTAACATCTTTTAAATTAATATATATATATATATATATATATGTGCACTTTAATTGAGCCAAATTATATCAGTCGACAGCCTGGATAACAGGCTGTTTATTAGGAAAACACTTAAAATCAGTGTGTCTGTGAAATCCAGTGGAAGGTAAAAGTTACTTTAAAGATATTCTATTATTTTTATACTCACAGTCTTTATTCACCATTATTATTCACACTGAAAAAATGGGAATCACATGAACCAAGGACTTTATTAAAAAATCTGTACTGATGACATCGATTTCAACACCTGACGGAGCGCATGTGGAGGAGCCCAAAAAGAAATACAGAAATAATATTTTGGGTAGATATTCAGGGCTGGGGGTCATGATTCAGTTACATACCCGGATCTCATTGGCTAGAGCCATGTCGATCATGTTGCTGAAGGAATCGCTGACGTCCGTAAGGATCTCGTGGATGGCCTCCCTCATGGACTTCAGGAAGAACTCGTCATCAGTGTGAAGGCACCTGTGAGTGAAGAGACATTTTGGATTTTTGATCCACATAAACCCAGCTGTGTACAAGTTATTCTAGCATTCCAGAGTCTTACCTCTCTGTAATATTGGTCAGCTCCAGACACTTTTCCAGCAGAGATTGCTCATACTGCAACAAGAGGAAAAGGTAAATAAGATGAAAATAAATGGTTTTGTATCAAAGTGTATTCTACACAGACTGAGATTATGTGATCCACATGCAGTGCTCAAAGTGAGAGGTATTTATTTTTAACAAGAAAACTTTCGAAGGGATCCATAGAAAATAGATAATTACATAATGTGGATTAATCTAACTTCAGCTTTAATTCACAGCATTTCTCTGCTAAATAAACTCAATTCTTAATCTCTTGAGCTGCACAATATTACTGCATTTACCTACTTATAAGATATTTCAACATGTATGACATTATGATCATTAATATAGTTTGTTTATATCGTAAGTTTTCAAAGGGCAAATGTAGAATACCCCATGAAACCATTCAGCAACACAGGTATCAGCTTTTTTACAATTTGTTGTGGTTTTCTCTTGTCACTAACATTTGCAAAACCCCCGATGGATACATCATCATTTCAGGTTATTCATCTGCAAAGATCTGATCACTTTGGAATCAAATGTTTAAACTTTCTCTTTGTTTTTTGGTGTTCAACACATAATGAAGTCTATAATAAGGATATCACTCATTTATTTAAGGGGGAAATATGATTCAGTACATGGATTTGAAGAACTAAATATAGGTTTTTATTGGCATAAACTTCTTATTTAATTTAGAAGTATTGGGACAAAATAGAAATTGATCACATTCTATGAGTCTGTTGTATATAACGGCATGAAAAAGTCCGTGTTATATTTGAATTGGCGTGTCAGGAAGTCTTGATTTTAAAGCTACAGCACATATCTTCCTTTGTAACTTCCTATTTGTTATTGGTAAAAGCTTGCAAGGAACCCAAACTGACTTCAAATGCCGACCACACCTTCTGCATCTCAGGCGGTGTGCTTCGGGCGGCGCTGTACTCGTGCACCAGTGAGCGCACGTGGCAGTTCGCCCTCACGGCAGTGCTGTGGACCCTCTGCCAGCGTCCCTTCTCCAGTCGCTGGAACATCTTGCCAAGCTCCGTGCTGACCACCAGCGCCCGGCGGAGCAACGTCTGCAGGTTGTTCCTGGCCACGTGGTCGCCTGCGCCGACCCCGGCGGCCACAATCAGCTCTCCCTGCTGGGCGTCCTCCTCCACCCCGATGGGTTTGGCCTGGAGGACACACATACACTCCACCTCCGTCATGTGGCGGAGGTCCTCCATCCAGCGCTGGACAGAGTCGACGTGGAGCGACTGCATGCGGGTGCTGTAGGAGAAGTAAAGGCAGGACAATTAAGAGCCAGTTTATTCACTTTGGAGATGTGTCACAGTGGTTCAACTGCACAAACAGAACTCCATTGGAGCAACGAATCCGACTCAGACACGCACAGATACTGTGTGCATGTTGAGGACTATTGTCTGAGCTCCGGGAAGTCGTTTGTGCTGACCGGCCTGCTGACTAAAGCTTGAACTGATTTACATGAGAAAACCTTAATCATCTTTGCCTCCTCCACAAGAAATAAGTAGAAAATGAAGGAAGTGGTTACTCATTAATTCGAACTGCGGATCATTTAAGTTAGCTGTGTACAAGCCGCCCTTGTACTCACTTTCATTCCCCCTTTCTTCTTTCATTTGTATTAGAAAGTATAGGCCATAGTGTAGGTTTGGTATGATAATATTAAATAAAACAAGAGGTATTCAATATTTATAGAGTTTTGAAGGTGGTGTCTTCTTGTAATTACCTTTCCGAAAGGTGACCTAGTGATACTTCCAGGGCTATAATACTGTATTGTCTTTATTTACATGTCTACTATACGTTTCATCAACTGGTGTGGATGCTGACTTTTTGCCAGGGACCTGTAGCCTCATTGACATAAACAGAGGAAGAAGAATATTTGGCAATTAGTGCATTTTACAACTTTTAGGACCTAATGATTTAAATAAGGGTTATTTATGTGTTTATACTGGGAATTTGATTTACCTCTAAAACATTATCAGATTATCCAAGTTACAGCCACTGTAAGTCTACGGGAGAAAGTCTTTTTGGGCCATATGTTGTAACATGATGGACCCGGAAGTTGTAATTCCACTATTTGGCCACTTTTAGCCCGGCACTGGCTTTTAGACGCAACATGTGAATGACCCCTTGGTCAGTTTCGTTCAGTTTAAAGAAGCCTAATATAATGTATGTAGCCATCAAATGCATATTTCAGACTTCTTTTGCATTGTTGTTATTGTCATATGAGTCAGTAGGCAACAAGTCAGGTGGAGACAGAGTTAATACTCGTTACCGAGGCTATTTAACACAATCTGCCGGTTACCTATGTGATTCTAACCCCAAAAAATCAAAACCCCTAAAATGACTTTTTCATTTACTGCTATCTTAAACCCATTTTTTCAAAAAGTGTTACAAATTTAGCCGTGAACGGGTGCAGCAATAGTCAGTGAAGGTGCTGGGCTTGAACAGGGTTCAATTATAAAATATAAATCTGAGAGGAATAACGTTAAAATAAAATTAAGAACTGGGAAAGAAATGCTGCTTTTGATGAACGCAGGCATGCTGTGTGTGAGTACAGTCCTCCTCAAATCATCATTTGAGTCCTCATACATGCAAATACAACCCCACACACCTCCTCTAAAATGAAATACCATTAATGCCGGCTAATATAACTGCAGCGCTAAAACCATCACGGCATTCCTAAAAGCAATGATGTGTACTCGAGCGATAACTGCCGGTTTACACACTTGTTAGTTTAAGCATTTCCCCGGAGCATGGAGACGGCTTGAACAAAGGGCTGCGGCGAGCAAACACTCCTCCCCACTTCAATCTCTCCCAGCGCTGACCCTAATGAGCGCTGGCTTAAGGGGGGGGGGGGGGGGAGTCAAAGCGCCCTGAAGGTGCACGGGTCGATGGCTACAGCAGCCACCTCTGCTTTGAGTCAACACATGGGAGCTCTAATGAAGCTTGATCTTTTTTGCTCTGGGCTCTCTGGGTATTGTCAGCGGTTGGTGAGAGATTGCAGCTCGCTGGAGACATTGGGATATTGCATTAGTATTGAATATTGGTTGGCCTGGCTGGTTTGATTGAAGCATTGTGGCTGCGTGTACACTCAAAAACAAAGATTTGTCATTGACCAGCGACAGCCGGCTTCATTACGTATCATCTTCAAGGGAGGTATTGGGTTTCAGCTCTCAGCCAGAGCTGGTTACACAGGGCCGAATCATGAGGAAGCCACAGCTCATCCACTATCAAACCACACAGAGGGCAGCTGTTTGCTGAAGCAACAGGGCTCAGTAAAAGGTGGAGCAGATTAACACAGCTGACTGGACGAACACATAAACTACTCATCTTAAACTGCCAGTTTAATATTACCTTCACTCTTTCATGACGACCAGGAGAATGCACACGTATGTGCCCTCTGTGTCTTTTTTAGGTGAAGCCTTTCTTTAACTTTAAGTCTGTAATTTGATGTTTTAAATTGAAAAATAAAACTTTCTGCACATTCTGTATATGTATATACGTTTTACATTCAGTCAATCATCTGTCAGGTGAGGGGGTGGAATAACGATGCAGAAATATTCAAATCTGTAGGTTGCAGAGCGAGGAGGCTCCCCAGTTAAAAACAATTCTCTCCGGCAAATGAATCTCCCTCAATCTGGAAAAGGATGAAGATGTAATTAGCTGTGAATGTAGACTGGAATAAATACCTGCAGAGCGTTACACAGAGCAGTAATCATTAATACGGAGCTTGTTCTGCTAAGTGGGGTAAATGGCTTCATAGACGATGGTGACTTCTGAAAATGGAGGAGAGATGAGTTTCAGTTTAAATCGAGGTGATTCAAGAAATAAATTTCTCCTCAAAGTTCCTTGCAAATAAAATCATACTGAACACTGCTTCAGTTGTTGGTCAGTTCTTTTTTTCTCACATTCACATCATCTTCCTCTACATTTCACCCAATTAACCTACACGTTTTGTTTTGTAAGACCAAACACAGAAACACAGAAAAAGTCCAGATTTGTTGATTATAAACTTCTGTTGTGTTTATCAGGTATATTGTATTTCCTAATCGCGCCAAAGTGATGTAAAGAAACAACAAAATCAATCTAAAATGCGCAACAACATGACAAATTCTCTTCGCGTCAGAGCCAGTGTGGCATTTCAAACCATTTCCCACAGTTATATAACAGCATCACATGAGGATGAACCCGTCTTCATTTACACGCCCATCAAGCCACGAAACGTTCCCCCTCACCACAGGGGAGAGAAAAAACAAAAAGATAATAATAATAGGCTTGTTTTCCAAAGGAGGGGAAGCGGTGCACTTCAGCTCGGAGGGAATGACAAATATTTACATGCGGGGCCGACGGAGGGTCAGGTGACAGCAGCTCTATTATCCCAGACGGGGATCCTGATGTGGAGATGGAGCATCACTCGCTCTCATCTGCCGCTGGCTGTCAGGAAACTGAGCGGCGGCGGCAACAGCAAACACAGGAGCCGGTTCATAAGCAATGTCCTTGTTTTTGTTTTTAAGACATGGTGCGGCACGTTTTAAACATGTTGAATTTTTTTTTATTATCAAGGCTTGGAAGTCTATTCATTTATCTGTCTGTGTTTGATATTCATGTGTATTGTGAATAGATTAGAGGGAGGTACTGTTAGGTTTTGATTGCCGTACTAAAGACATTTTATTGTGAGGGAAATCTAAATCCAATCGAGCCAAAACGAATCACACTAAAGTGAAATGACCTGTAATGCTCATCTTTGTTTGAGCTGAATGAAGTTGAATTAAACAAGGAATCTGTGGAGGAATGTGAGCTTCTTTCACCGTGAGGAGTCTTTGATCCTACACAGCTGTCAATAAAACTTTACGGCGTGCAAGAGCTTTGTGTGACTTAGACATGAAAGGGAAGACGGTAAGTACCGAGAGTTGCAGGAACACATTGTTGGCATGAGATTTGTTGACAATAAGAAACATATAGAACATCGACAGCCTTATCTGTTTAACAAAGGGGGGGTTGTAGTGAGTTAACGTGGCATATTACAAACCAAAAGGAAACAACATTCAACTCGGCAACAAGATGAACTTTTGACCTTTTTGAAACCTTTTCGTATTAGTTTGTTTCTGCACTGTAGTCTTGCTCTGGTTCCTGCTCTTAGATGCTTGTGTAAACAAGGAGATGCACGTAGGACTTCCGGTGACTCGTAGTTCTCTTGAATATGTTGAACACACTTATTGTAAGTTGCTTTGGATACAAGCGTCTGCTAAATGACTGTAATGATAATTAACCAGAAACATGAGGGAACATGCAGAAATGTGACCGCAATAAAGGATGAATCGGGTTTGTATGCTGAGTTACCGTCATCACTCTTCCTGTAACACGTCAGGTGTAAATGATAACTTGAGCTTTTAGTGGATTCACTTTTTCAACTCTTCGCGTGCTTAGGAGACATCGCGAGAGTTGTTCTGCTGGGTGAGTCACTGAGAGGCTCATGCTCCGACTGTTCAGCTCCGTAATCGTCTGTCGATGAACTCAACTGCACAAAAAGAGGAGTTAGTGACGTCAGACTCGGTCTGTGTGAGCACTACGTTGGTTTTAGGGTTCAGGTTAGAGTTTGTGTTCGGCATGTTTTTAGGATCCTTTTTTCATGTTGGAAACATTAAACACATCCTCGTGACGATGGTCACAGATATTGACGAGGTGTGAGGACAAAGACACATTCTTCCAAAGATTCTTCCAAATGAAATACATAAATGTGAAAGTCGTGCTGAGGTGCTGTACGTGCATACATGAATCAATAGATAACAATTTCAGGACTTTGTCAGTTGCCAAGAGGCTAAACTATTAGAGAGATGGAGAGCAAATGTAAATAGTTTAGTCCTCTGCTAACGGTAGCCGCAGACGTTAGCATAAGCTTAACTTCCAGCTCGACTTCTCTGGGTTGCTTTGGAGTGTCGGCATCTGTTGTTTTCTGTAGGAGAGTGAAAGGCATCCAAAGATGTGTGCACCCTCAGTTTCTCTTTACTCTGCGCGATTGGGTTCTCTGCCAGGTGTTTGAAGTCAACTGATCCAGTTGGTCAGCGTTAACTTTCTCAAGTGACACTGAGGTTACGGAGGCCTCGGAGAGCGAGTGCCTGCACACATTCAGAGAAACTCGTCTGTTCTTCAGCTATTGTTAAAAAACAAGTCAACAAAGGCTGCTAGCCGGCGTTAGCTAACGTGTTATTCGCAAAAATACACACACAATCATGACAATAGAATTCTTTGGGGAAAGGGAAGATTATTTTGCCATAAACAAGATTTAAAATAACAAACTCTCAAGTTCCAGCCAAAAAGGATTCAGTGAAATGCATGATTTTAACAGTTTGCATAAAAATAATTGCTATTTAGAATGGCTTGTTGGTTAAGTGGCTCATCACAGACACACATCGATATTCAGACAACCACTAAAGTGAAAATTCAGAAGATGTTGTATTCCATATTAAAGTGTAAAATTACAATGAGATGAACCTCACAGTACATTTTCAAAAGCCTTCCCTCTGTGACATCCTGCTGCTTTAAAGAATCATCTGCTGACAGCTGAGGGAAACCCTCGCCGAGCCAACAGAAAGAAAACACAAAAGTGACACTTGATGTAGCACAAATGTGGACAGAATCCCTCATCACAGGATGTGAGCCACTTAGTTTGAGGCTAAGAACAGCAACAACGTCCGCATGGAAACACACTGTAAGCACGAATCTCTTTGCGTGCGCTGTCTGTGGGTCATTCGCTAATCGCATCACGAAGATAGTGAGAATAAATGACGATATAATTCTGCTTTAAAACCACTTTGCACAACACGCTGTATCACCGTGTGTTGCAGTGAGCAGCAAACGGGAAACCAAGCAGTAGAGCACCTGTTGTCACTCTAGTATAGCAGTTATTGCACAGCAGGAACTAGTTTGTTCTTCAGGGGTGGTTGCCCATTACTCGGCTGGTGATTCGGGAACTAGATGTAAAACACTTCATAGATCATGAGCACAGGTGGAGCAACGCCTGCTTCTCTTCAGTCTGCCACCGGTGTTCTGAATTAAAGTGAAGACGCCATGTGTGGCTCAGGCAGTCCGCTTTAATGAACGTGTGTGAAATTAACATGTTGTAAAATACAGGTAATGTGCTCCATGCACAGTTTCGGACTTTGTGGAAGAAAACACAAGAACCAAGTAGTGTGACATTGAGTTGTACATTTGGCAGGGTATGGTGATCATTTTAGATGAGATTAAATTGCAACATCTGGATTGCCAGAAAAATAATCTGCAACTATTTTGATACTAGATTAATCTTTAAAGTCATTTGTCAAGTCATTCGTCAAGTCCAAAATATATATATATATATATATATATATTTATTTTTTTATTATTTTCTTTTTTTTTTTATTGTGAGAGTTTCCTGCTTTTCTTTGTCAATGTTAAAGTAAACTGAAAGTGTTGATCTGACAAAACAAGTAATTAGATGGCGTGCCCCTGAAATGATGATGGATACTATTCACTATTTTCTGACATGGAGAGAACTATTAAGCAAATTATTAATAAGTTAATTGACAAAATAATGGGCTACTGATCGCTAAATAAAAGTATCATTTGTTGCAGCCCTTGTTAAATAATTCATATTTTATTGCCATCCTAATTAAATCATTTAAGTGTGACTCACTCACTTGACTATGATGGCCCAGCTTCACTTCAACTTACAGCTTTACATCTACTGTAAGTGGTAACTTTGATCAAATTCTATGCTTATCTGTGTCACCAGCACCAAAACATTACCACAGGGAGGTTTAAACAGGCTTTGATACAATTAAATCTGTAAATGGATACAATTCAAATCTTTAAGTTGCCTTTAAGTGAGTTTAACAAATTTGTTTTACTTGAAAAATGTCTATCAGCTACTTTTTCCAGATAAGGATATACATGTAATAAATGTTGTGTTCTGTTGTGTTGCCGAATTTAAAGGCTGTAAAAACAAAAACATTTGAATTGGCTCTGGGGTTTGAGCCTCTATGCAGCTATATACACATTTCAAATGTATGCACTCGTAAAGTACAGTGAGGGGTTTGGGGTAAGAGCCCTCACCAAATGTTTTATCACAACATCTGGAATTGTCCACCGGCTGCATGCAGTATCACTTGCAGGCCGAGCAGCTCGTTTGGAACAGAATCACTGCAACATGTGTTAGTTCATGTCATTATTTCTGTTTGGAGGATTCATCCCACAGATACGGAAGTTATTCAGCACACTATGAACGAGCCTTCACTGCCGTCTGCTTTTCGTGAATATCACAGCCTGACGCCTGATGTCACTTATGAACAAATGGAAATCTCTCTCAAACGCCACAACAGAACCGCAGGCCGGCAGGGGAAGAGTAAATGGAAATGTGGGCAGAACGAGCTGCGAGAGTTTGTGGACCAGACCATTGTGGCTTTGGCTTCGACTGAAGGAGGAAACAAGGACACTCTTGTCCCAGAAAGAATTAAATATCCTTCTGCTTAAAAAACTGAATATATCTCTGAGAAAATCTTGAAACACAGAGCTACAGCTCCACTGAAAACGTCAGGGAGCTTTGTCAAAATGCTGCTTCACTGTGTAAAGAGCCCACTGAGAAAATGGCGAAAGCATATGGCTCATGGTACTTTTAAATGTGCAAGTCACGCCCCAGTGATTTTCTGGGCAAAGGTTGGGCCTGTGCTCCTCCCAAAGTAGCATGTTGCAAGTGAGAGACATTGCGGACTCCTGGCAATGTGGGCAGACATCTGACTCCCAGATGTTTCAGACGGCCTTTAAAGTGCAGCCAAGACCAGACTCACCTAAAACAGCACACCCGGAGTCCGTTTCTGTCTTCTTCTCTGTCTGTTTGTCTCCGTCACTTAATTCACTCCATCGTTTGTTCTCTTTCTCTCTCTGACTCACACATGCCTGGTTACAAACTGATCATAGAACACCTGCAAATGTAGACAAAACAAGCAAACTGAACCAAACATGCGAACCGATTTAACATTCTTTAACCGTTGAGAACAAGTTGGGAAGAAAGCAACGTTATGTAATGTCGTCCAACATGCATGTGCTCTCATGTGATGTGACTTGAGGGGGTGTTCACAGCATTTCCACAACATAATTGAGAGCAGCCTGTTTAAAATACTTTGGTCCATAATCTACCATTTAAACGTTGATATGATTCTGAACATAACTTAGCTCTTTCAGATGGCAATGCGTTTTGTTTTGGGGAGATCTGATTGATATTCTTGTAGTTCATCCTTAATCTCAGCAAAGGTTTTTTTGAGAATGTTGAAATTATTTTCCAGGATAACACAAGATGTTCCAGGACATTCTATTTTTTCCTCTCATGTTCAATGGCTGTAAAATTGGTCAACAGTTGTCCAGTTTTTCTGTCTCAAAACCATCTCCAGCTGACTCGTCTCTCCCATTCGCTTGCTCCGTTTTTCTCTCGAGTCTCCCACTCTTCCCCCTCGCATCAGCAAACCCACACTTGTGCAACTTCCAACATTCCTGCATGGGCTGCAGACACGAATCCGCAACATAAAAAGACAGACGTGCAGACAAATGACGGCACAGGAACTGAGTTAACCTACTCGCAGCGCAGCGGCCGAGCCTCTTTCAGGCTGTAACCTGAGGCCTGTCGCTCAAGCCGATAAGGGCGAAGTACGGGTTCAGTTGTGCTGTTTGTCAACTGAGTGCATCTGTGTTTGCAATTTACTAGTAATACAATTCAGCCATTTGGCTCCTTTCATCAGTTGATTTACTGAGCCATGTGCTGCACAAATAGGATTTATGTTTAAGTGTGTGTGTGTGTGTGTGTGTGTGTGTGTGTGTGTGTGTGTGTGTGTGTGTGTGTGTGTGTGTGTGTGTGTGTGTGTGTGTGTGTGTGTGTGTGTGTGTGAATGAGGGACGGACAAAGAAAGCAAGTCAGAGATGATCTGTTTGTTTATGTGTGTGTGTGTGTGTCTGGTTGCGTATGTATGGCGTGACAGCTGTACTGATTCGATGTCCAGAGCAGTGACTGCGTGTCTTCTGCGACGCTGTGTAAGCATTTGTAAACACAAAACTGTCAGAAGACAGATATTCAAATGTGTTATCAATGACTGAAATACGGCAGCTGATGAGGAGGCTTTTCCCATAAAAAAGAAGAAGTATCAGCAGCCGACACACTCACAACAAAGATGTAAATCACGGCTGCGTGATAAGACTTTTGTCTGGTGTGTCTCCAGAAAGAGAGACTTTCCTGGAAGTCGGGAGATTAAAGATTGATATCCACGAACTGTTTGAGAACTAACAATGTGCCAATAGAATAAACTGCCAGTCGCTGATTTGAAAGACCAGACCTCTCAGCTTGTGATGAAGGCTGTTTAGTTGATGGTTCAGTGCAGAGAGTCCAGTTTAGGTCAGCTGGAAAGGTGTGAGAGTGTGTGTGTGTGTGTGTTTGCATTGTCACTTAGGATTTGACCTTTGCACCTCCTACTGTTGACTGCCTCTTAATTTGTTGACGCAGGGTCCTGACTACGGCCGATATATTGGTTTGGTGATGTTGAACTAATAACTCGAATCAAAAATCAGCTGGTAAATATTTCCCAAGGCAGAAGGCGGGAGGATGTGATTTTACTTCGGGGTGTCAGTCTATAACAGTGGTTCTCAACTGGTCTGGCTGCGGGAAATGTCTCATGTCAATGCATTGGCATGAGTGTGTAGCTGCATTGATGTTTGTGTCTTCCTATTCACGCACCACTGAGAACCAAATGAGACCTGCCGGCCTTCTCCTCACAAACAACCGAGACCGATGACACGACTGGACCCCGTCACCACCTCAATCCCTGCTCCCATGACAGCTGCCATGAAACCAGCGTCTGCCACCATTACAGATCATTATCAGAAGGAGGTAGGGGTCAAAGTGTGCTGCAATTTCCGAGGGGTGTTATTTCTTGACATCACGGCTATTATTGTAGGTATGTTGTTTTGGGTGTAGATGAATGTGTTGTCAACATGGAGACCATTTACAGCGCTGCACCTCTGCTGCTTTGATATTAACTCGCCCGGAACAGGGTTTTTCATTATAAACTAAAACAGAAATATCCAGTGAAAAATATTGTCGTGAACTAAAACTGAATAACTATATCCTTTATGAGGAATCTGAGGGATGAAGCTGAGCTTGAGGCCCAAAGAGAAAAGAGCAACAGCCTTCTGGAAACAGCTTGAGAAAGAGACACAAGGAGACCTGCAGGCCATGAAGCAGCTGATGGCTAAGACGAAACATATTATATAATGTAAATAAATATGTGAAACAAATATAAATTTAAAAAATAACCAAATACAATTCAAAATGTTTGCCTGTTTTGTTGTATTTTTTTCGTACAGTTGAGTTGATGATCAAGCATTCCACTTGTGTTGGGTCTACACTGGACTCGTGCTGATATTTATAAATATTTATTAATTCTTTCTATCAGCAAGTTCCTCTACTTTTATACAGCAAAAGGTTAAATGGTGAAAAAAAGCTGTTCATCAGTGGTTTCAAAAATAAACTGAACATTTCTCTCATATTCTGCCAGCTCATTGGTTTGGTTAAAACTGCTGAGCTAAAGTTTGGGAAAGATTTAGGTCATGCTTAAAGAAAAGAAAGGCAGAATCGATAAGCACTCACAGCTGTGCAACATGTATGAAGCTCCAACCAGCCAGCCTTGCTCCCTACAAACGTATAACATACCTACCACCTGAATTAACGACGAATTGCAGTATTAATACATGTTTATAAAGCACATATTACCATTGTCCCTAACCATTCGTGCATATCTAAATCATTCATTGATCCACCAAGCTTCTTGCCAACCCTTGATGGACTTTCTCACTGGTTATACCAGATATTATACCACATAACTGGACAGGGTTTGCTTGGTATACTGTGTCACTTGCAAAACTGACATCCCGTTTCACGACACTAAGGTGTCTGTAGACTTCTCAGTAGTTTGTCTCAATACATCCTTTACCACCTGCAGCAAGTGGGGATAATATGTTGATTTAGCAGTTTTTGTGTGAAGCCGGTGGACCGACTGCGGCTACTTGCCTCATTGGGGATGAAGAGAGCGAGCTGCTCTGCCTGGAGCTGCTCCGAGGGCTCGCCATCCTGTCCGAGGCCATCTTACTTCAGCTCCGCACCTGAAACACAAGACGCTCAACGTGAACCTCGAGGTCACGAGACATCAAAGTGTTTTCTCTCATCGTCTTATTTTCCCGTCAAGTGTGAAAAAGTGTGACAAATAAAGTGAAACGTGTTTACTGACTGGACTGAATACTTCTATGCGCTACATATAAACATTCAACACACACACACACACACACACACACACACTGCATCCTCCTGGCTGTGTTGCTCGCCACTGCAGCCTTATCCACTACATCTCCTTATTGATCCGCCTCCAAGCATTCTATTCTTGTCTTGTCTGTTTTTCCTCCAAGTAATTGAATTATCAATAAACCTCACTGTTTTAAATAGCTGCAAGCCGCTGGCGTGCCAGTGGAATAATATTTCTTATCTTCTAATTTATTGGCTGGCTGCCAGCCAGGGACTCTCTTCCTTACTTTGGGCCTGAGCGAAAGAGGCTGACGCTCTTAAGTGCCTGCAACTTTATTCCGCCGTTTTATTGATGTATCCCATTTAGATTAGTCCATTCTCAATCGGGAGAAGCCGCGGACGCCCTCCTGCCTGAACCACACTCTAATCCTTTTAGTTAATGATATCCTGCAGTGGTGTGGTTACAAATTTCATGTTTGCTGTGGAGTATAATTAGCAGGTAGTTACAAAGTGAGACTGTCTCTCTCACGCACACAAGCACACACCCTCCCCAGTGTCACGAGCAGCTTTCAGCTGCGGTGGCCTGCTTTTTATTAAATGCCTCCCAGAGTGTTGTGGGATCGATAAACCTAAAGAACTCACAATAAAGAAAGTGATGCTAGAGGGATGTGTGATGCACGTGGGACGTCACTCGTTTGATCCCATGGCGGCCTGCTTTTTCAGTGCCGCAGTGTTTAAGCTTGAAATGCCGCGATGACAGAACAACTGATCCATTCTGTAGCGTTTGGAGATGGAGAGGATTGTGCACATTAGGAGGAGTCGCAGATTCTTGCTTTACCGCTTGCTTTGATTGCTCCGAGACTCCCCGGGTTATGTAATTATGAGCAAAAAAGGAACTATTTGACGATGAATGATTTGGAAAAAAACAAACACTTAGGACAGTTTGTTTTGGAGGGGTAAGCGACTAAATCAGTGTCTGCGATTAACAGCCGGATGAATGGGTGAGAAGATATTACAGATAGAAACAAAAAGATAGGAGGGAGCAGAAAGAAGATGCAGAGGAAGGGGGGGGGGGGGGGGGGAGTGGGTATTTTAACTGCAGTCTTGGCATGGCTCCTCCAGGGCCATTTTCAGAGAAAGCGTCACAGCAAATCACGAATTATACCGATACTGTGCCAATACCATGGAAGTCTGGCAGTGCACGCAGAGTTTTGGGGGAAAACACATCTAGTTAGACTAGAGTAGAACACAGAGAACCATAGAAGGAGGGCTGATATAATTGTGCAGTTAAACGATTATAATAGAGGCGTAGATTAATTATATGGGCCCTGTAATTGAGCACAGGGTCACGGCCAACGAGACACGGATCCAACGGATTCCATTACATGTGCCGCCGGCTCGTTACAGCGCTCTTCTGCGGATTACCATACAAATGGAGATGAGTTGTCCAATCAAGCAATTCAGTCCTGAGCACTTAGAGTGTGCCACTAAGTGCTGTGTTAAGGACCATTGCACTGAAAGTGATCCCTGTCATGCTGCAGTAAGTGGCCACCGACTGCAAAAAAAAACAAAAAAATGATGCATGAGGGAGGAGAGGGAAAGGGTTTGTTAAACAAAAAAATGTAAAGCAGGTTGTCGTGTTTCTTTAACTGCTTCCTGGACTGCTTTAGTTTTGGTACAGACGGTGCTCTGTTATGTTGTAATCCTGCACCTCTTAGCTTCTTAAACCAGACTGTATTTCCGTGGGGATGCAGGCACCCCAGTTTAAACATCCCCAAGCACAGGAAGGCTGCACGTGTTACAGAAATACAAGTTTCCGAAGCAGATGGTCAGCTTTGACGGGATCCTGGCTAATTTTCTTGCTGGGGTGGACATTTCTTTTTTTGTCTGGGCTGAAACCCGAGTGGCCCTGTGGGTCTCCCCACTCGGTTGCCCTGGAGAACGTGTCGGTTGTCGGTAGCCAAACAAAGGACACCTCTGTCTCGGCCTCATGTCACATGCCGGGTAAAATAACAACCACTCTGTAACTTATGTGTGTGCGTGTAGGAAACCGCTGCGAGGTGCGCTCCAGATGTACTGCAGCACTTGTGTTCATTCTTTGCATGTGTGTCGAGGGACTGAAATGCCGTGTGCATGTTTCTGTCACTTGCAGTTCTCCAGTCATTTCTCATGTAATGTCTGTAGTTAGTCAAGCCAACTCCTGCATTTAACGCGCGAGTCGTCTTTTTTTCTTTCTTGTGTGAGCTCAGTTTCAGGGCAAAGGGCCTCGATACTGAGTTAGTGTTTAAAGGCTCATAGCATAAAGAACCAAAGTCAAACCATGAACCTCCAGGTTCTGTTGCAGAAGTAAGAAAAAACCTCCAACATCCAGTGCTGCAACATAACCTTTCTAAGTATGTACGGTGTACCACATTTGACTTAGCATTGTTTTGATAATATTTCTGTGATAGCTGCCTTTGATGGACACCATTTTCCACCAGAACTGGTTAAACAGCAGTCTGACAAACTGAGACTGACAATGAACTGTCACTTGTCACTAGTAGGCTACACTAACCGCAAGAGTAGCACACTTTCTTACCTTTCCCCAAAAGGTGAATACGATTGTGTTGGATAAGGGAGGAACAATTACAATGACGTATAATCCACCATTGCCTTACTGAAGCAAATGAACTTAGCTTGTTTCTGTTGTAGGCCTCACAAATAAAAGGAGCACATGTGCAATCTACCACCAAGATTTCATTGTCCGCTGACCTCGATGTTTGTACTCTCCATAACTGCAGAATCACCGGTTTAAAAAAACAAAACATTTCCAGCCCGTTTTAAAGTATTCTGTGGTGAAGCGGATCCTGAGTGAAACCACCAACTGAATACAAAAACGGTTCTGCAGAAAACAAAATACCAAACCACTGTGGCTTGGACTCAATGTTGTGCCAAAAGCAATGAATATTTATTTGACAAAAACAAAGAAATCTAACTCTGAGGAAACCAGAAGAAACAATCGAAGCCACTCACCATTTCGAGAGGCCAAGACCAGCTTGACTCAATGTGATGGAGTTCAGGACGGAGTGAGTCAGGCTGTGTACTCCAAAGTTGAATATCCTTGTTGTTTCAGGAGTGCCTCATTGTGTGACCGATTCCTTATGGTTTGGCTTGATTTCAAAACTGCCAGCGATTATGGACAAAATGCTTCCTCTCCTGCTGCTCTCCTAACTCACGCAGACAAAAGACGAAAGCGTCTAAGAAGTTGTCCCCGGCCTTTGGCCTTTAAATACAGTGGACATGCTCCGAATCGGCGACTCGCCAGTGCCGTGCTGATGGCGTCCTGTCATTGAGCTGGAGCCTGGGTTCACAGGAGCAGACAGTGGTCACGGTCGCACCACAGAGCTGTCATGTAGGGAGGAGAGCAGAGCAGGATGGGTACTGTATGGGTGGTTGGGTGGGAACAAACTGGAAGCAGGCAGTGCTGAGCCATGGACCCGACATTCCCATCCCACACACAGTGGGCTGGCTCAAAGTGGGCCCTTGTACTGGGACAGAGAGACCCACACAGGGCAGCAGATAATGCCTGATGTTAACTACTGTCTGAACGTTTGGCAAGTCAGCTCATTTCTCCGATTGTACAACGCAAAAGCTGCTTTTTAATCATCCAAATTACAACCTGAGGTCATTTCATGGTTCGTACAATACACAGTATATCCCTTGGTAAGGTTGTATAGCCCCAGCTGACAACTTAAGAATTCAGGCAGTTTGTACTGCCATGCTCAACCCATTAAGCTACCCAGTAATGTAATCATACATCGTATACTGCAAAAGAGTTATATATATATATATATATATATTCATATACATCTTGTTTGAGCAATAATGTAAAGGGAGCATATGGGTTTCCAGAGGATAGAGTGGAACTTTAAACAGATTCACAGATGTTAGCATAGACTTAAGTACTGAATATGTTGCACAAAGAGTAGCTGCTGCCTCAACCATAATAATTCCTGATGTGAAGAATTATGAGAGAACTACTGTTTGAAAAAGGGGACAGTGTTGTGGACAAACTTGGAGTACACAAACTGTGGTGCATTTGATAGAAGTTAAGCTAACGTATAATAAGCTAACGTTATGTCAGCTTAAGTGGCCTCAGATTGTTATGTACGCTTACTTGTGATTGACAGGACCCTTGTGGACAATTAACTGGATCATTTTGTCACAAATACATTGAATTGGCTCCCATCAAGTTGTCTCTCGTGGGCTACATAACGCCGGGCATTGGAAGGAACTCCAGACACAACAGTCCTCTTGCCCATTATCTCAGCGAGTCTAAATGCAGTGCATTCCACAGATAGCATTGGTGTGGGCAACTTATTTTAAGTTGGGTTATGTTTTGCCAAGCAGTCAGCTAAAATGTCTGCAACGTGGTCAGTGTTTTGAATATTTAAAGTCCCGTGTGTATATTTAGCTATTTAGCAAGTCTAGCTTGGTTTTCACTTTTTCAAGGTCCTCTTGTTTATACTGCATGTTTGTTTGTTTGAGATTTGTTATTTTTAGTTTGTTGGGTTCAATGCCGTAGAGCTGCATCTTGACACAGGAAGATGTGGTCCTCTCCCAAATTAACAGTTTGCATGTCTAACCTAAAGGCCTGCTTGTTATTTTTCCTGTCTACAAGCCCTCAAAACCCACCTTTTTAGGCTGGCGTTTGAGTAAAACGTAAATGTCCTAGACCTGCTCTTAAAATATGTTTTACATTTTTATTTTATTTTTTATTATTTTTTATTTTATTTTTTATTTTTCTCTGTGTATGTCATTTATTGACCCTAGGGTCACATTGTGTTTTTTATGCTTTTAAATGTCTGCTCTGTTAAGCACTTTGTGATGTTATGTCTGTGAAAAGCGCTCTATGAATAAAATTCATTCATTCATTCATTATTTGATTTCTTCAGGTTCAATGTGACTAAATTAATCTAATGTTTTTTTCTCTTCTCTAGCATCATCCAGCTACAAATTCACACAGATCCATCAACACCTGAGAGTTGTTGAGCACAACTACTGAGTACAGACGCTACCCTACAGCGCTAGGTGACCGGGGGTCCAGCCCGCGCCCACCACCTGAGAGTGTCAATCACACGACAATTTTTAAGTCGTTTTTGTTGCCTAAACATACGCCAACAACGTGACACGTGACATGCCTAAAATGGATAATAATGGAACATGGAAATGTCAGAATGTCGTGCTGTCTACACGCCTTCCCGTGAGATGGGGTCGGGGGGTCACCGCCTTGCAGTTGCCCCCTCACATTTTCCCAGCACGTCCGGGGATGTGAATGACCTTCTGAGCAAACTATTTGGCCACAAGCCAAACCTCGAGGCTACCGTCACTCCATTCATCGCTGGTGAACATAAAACTGAGAACCAAGAAGAGGCTGTAAGTATAATTACACAAACAATTATTTAGTTTCACGTAAATAAACGAGGGAAGTGCTTGCAAACATTTGAGAAGCCACAACGTTAAAGCTCAAAATCGATGTATGTTTTGAGAGTCTCCACAAAGAACGATGACTATGGTAAGATTGAAAACATATCAGTTCGTTTTCTTGGCAGAAAGAGTAGCATCATGCCCAAAGAAGCATCATATGGTACAATTCACTAGCTTAGGCCCCCACCTCAGCGGAGCGAGCCGTCGTCGGTTGTTAGGAGTGCTGAGGAATGGTTGATGGAGATCTGGCCTGATGCGGTTTGGGGGAGGCTTAGCTGAGGATCCACTGCGGCTCCCGAGCCTTGCAGACCCCCGATCTCCATGGAATAGGAGCATGATGACTATGGGGGGAGATAACCATTAACAAGAGGGAGGGAGGGTGGGGTGCAGAAAACTCGAGTGTGCCGAGGCTTAGAGTGGGTAGGTAGTTATAGAAGTGTGGCCGGAAGTGGGCGAGTGGCTGAGGTGTGGTCCTGCTCCTGAAATTCAGCTAAGTTATCTCCAATTCACTAGCTTAGGCCCCCACCTCAGCGGAGCGAGCCGTCGTCGGTTGTTAGGAGTGCTGAGGAATGGTTGATGGAGATCTGGCCTGATGCGGTTTGGGGGAGGCTTAGCTGAGGATCCACTGCGGCTCCCGAGCCTTGCAGACCCCCAAAATAAGCCTGTGCGCTGGTCGGCAAGATCGAGTGGGGATTTGTGGGTTTAAGGATTGCGTTGGATATGGCCGAACCGATGTTGGACGGGTGTCCGCAGGAGGGCTGAACTCCTGGAATGGGAAACGAGAAAGCCATGGCATTGCGGTGGCCCAGACGTGAGCTGCATCGAGGGCGCGCCCTTGGCGGACGGGTGTCGCAGTGTCGTTTGGTGATTGGGTAACCGACTGCTAGGTTGTCAGGAGTTTAAGGGATGGACTTGCTGGCCGTCCGCCCCCGTGATGGCTGTGGCTACTATTGGTCAGATTTCTTAGCATGAGTGGAAACGACTGGCATCTGCTTGCAGGATCCGGCTGGTCTACGGCAATGTCGTCCGCCGTGGAAACCCCCCAAAAGGCGGCAGGGGGAGCAGCATCGTCTCTTTCTATTTCTTTTCTTTTCGTCTTTTGGAAGAGGATAGGCTAGTTGGAGAGTAGGACAGGAGAAGGTGGGAACTGGCATCCCGGTGCCAGGAAACTGTGTGGTGAAAAAAAGGGGGGGGGGGGGGGAAGGACTGAGGCGAGGGACCCTGGCAACCCGGTGCCAGGCGCCTGCGTGGTGGGAGAATGCATGGTATGGAAAGTGGGATGGGGGGGGGGGGGAGGCGAGGGACCCTGGCAACCCGGTGCCGGGAACCTGCGTGGTGGGGAAGGCAGACGTAGTAGGGAAAGTGGGATAGGGGGGAGGAACAGGGGAGAAGGAACCTGGCAGCCCGGTGCCAGGGCAGGGGGCAGAGGAAGTGTGGTGAGAGGGGATGGTGAAAGTACAGGCAGAAGTAAGGAAGAAGAGAGAGTTGGCGTTCCGGAGCTGTGTTACGTGCATGGCGTCGTCGTTCCGTGCTGCGTTGCGTTTCGTTGTACTGTCTTTTGGAAGAGGATGGGCTAGTTGGAGAGTAGGACAGGAGAAGGTGGGAACTGGCATCCCGGTGCCAGGAAACTGTGTGGTGAAAAAAGGGGGGGGGGGGGGGGGGGGAAGGACTGAGGCGAGGGACCCTGGCAACCCGGTGCCAGGCGCCTGCGTGGTGGGAGCATGCATGGTATGGAAAGTGGGATGGGGGGGGGGGGAGGCGAGGGACCCTGGCAACCCGGTGCCGGGAACCTGCGTGGTGGGGAAGGCAGACGTAGAAAGTGGGATAGAGGGGAGGAACAGAGGAGAAGGAACCTGGCAGCCCGGTGCCAGGGCAGGGGGCAGAGGAAGTGTGGTGAGAGGGGGTAGTGAAAGTACAGGCAGAAGTAAGGAAGAAGAGAGAGTTGGCATTCCGGAGCTGTGTTACGTGCATGGCTGAGTCGTTCCGTGGCTGCGTTGTTGCGTGCTGCGTGGCTATGTTCCAGGGATCTGCATGGGAGAAGCCGGATAGGGGAGGGGGACGGAGGAAAGAAGACCTGGCAACCCGGTGCCTAGGTACGGCAGAAGAAAGGTGGTGTAAGACCCAGTAAAGGGACAGCTTAGAGGGGGGGGGGGGGACGGCTTAGAAAGGGGGACAGAGTCGTTGGCGTCACGCCGGTGCACTCTCTGCTTCTTTCTCTCTCTTTTTTTTTTCTTTTTTTCTCTTTTTTGTCTCTTTCTTTTCCCTTCCTTCTTCTCTTTTCCTTTTTGGTGGTGGAGGGGGATGAGGGGTGAGGCAATCTGCGTAGTGGGAAGGGCAGCTGCGCCTGGCAACCCGGAACTTGTGAGTTGGGGGGCGGAGCCTCGGGGGGCGGAGCCTCGGGGTGCGTGGCGTCTTCGCGGTCGCTGCCGTTACGCCGGTGTTTTTTGGATGCAGGTATGTTTGTGTTGTTTTGTTTGTTGTCCTGACGTGACTTTGGGAAAGTTGTGAGGAGTTGGCACGGTTTGCTTTGCTGCTTTCATGCTCTTAGCAGGCGGACTGTGGTCGAGTTGGAGATCGCTGGTGCGTCTCCGATCAGCTGGTGAGTCTTGATCAGCTGGTGCGTCGTTGATCAGCTGGTGAGTCTATGATGGGGGACCTGGCTGGAGCGTGGAGGGGTGGCGGCGTCTTTGGGCGCTGCGTGCCGGGCGGCCAGAGTCGTCGGAGGATCGTTCCCGAGCTGGGTCTGGAGCGAGCGAAGAAGGAGAGAGCTGGATTCACGTTTCTGTTGTCTACGACTGGGGGTAGCGGGTCTCCCTCTGCCGCTGGGATGTGAGTTAGCGGAGGACGGCCGTGAGTCCGGCTCTTCGTATGTCGGATCTCTCGTATGTCAGATCCTGCGGGTGGATGCAGCTGGTCGGCGAGGAGCGTGGAGCGTGGAGCGTGGAGGTCCGGTTGCCGTGGAGCTCCGGTTGCGAGTGCAGAAAACTCGAGTGTGCCGAGGCTTAGAGTGGGTAGGTAGTTATAGAAGTGTGGCCGGAAGTGGGCGAGTGGCTGAGGTGTGGTCCTGCTCCTGAAATTCAGCTAAGTTATCTCCAATAATACTGCTTTGTCGTGCTACCGCCATCCTCCGCCAGATGTGGCATATTAAGCCATACTTTTGTGAAAATACGGAGATGGATTGGAAGACGGTGATTACAATCTATCGTAACTGACATTAATTTAAAGCAACAGGTTCAAACAAAGTCTCGAATTTAATACTTTGTATCGCGTTAATACAATTCTTGAAACGAGCGAACATTCACTGAAAACATGTAACATACTGTAATCTTACAACACTGGCGAGTACACTTAAAATGAAGATTTATACTTTTTATTAAAAAATAATAAAACATTGTGTGAAGACTTATACTCAAGTCAATCTACTGCCAACTATTTTAAAACTTGATATTTATATTTGTGTCCTTGTATACTCACAAGGACCTTTTAATTAATACGAGTCCTGCATTCAAATAGCAGCTGCAGCACCTTCGTCTCTCTGCCTACATCCAGGTCTTCTAGTGGTCCGTCCAGAATAATAGACATCCTTCAGATTCCACCTCAATCACATCAGACTCTCCTCATCAGTAAGTTATTTTTGCATGTAGGACAAAAACATTAAAAAAACATTCTAACATTGTGTGGCTAATGATAGAAAAACAACGTCAATGTCTGGACGTGCCTCGGGGTGATGTGACAGGAGCGTCACATGTCGAGTGTGACACACTGTGATGTCAGACATAAATGTGTAGGATGATGGAGAGGAAGCACCGTTCCCTTGCATATATATATATTTTTTTTACGACAAAAACGTTGCTGTGCAGTGTTTTGTTGGGAGATTGAAAGAGTTGAGAAAGAAGTGGAGAATTACAACGGGAAGTGTGGGAGATGGATTGTGGGTAAAGCAGGTAGCAACACAGCTCTGTACACACACTCATGTTACATTAACCGCTCTCCAAATGCAGGTTCAGGTTACTTTAAGACTACAGAGTCAAGAGGAGAGAAGTGCTGCTGGAGCTGGTGTTAACATGGAGTCTAACTTCAGGAAGGTGAACATACAGCATGTGGTCATGATTCATGCTCGGGACCGTTGTTGCATGTCATCCATACTCATTCTCCCTTCATTAATTCTCATCTCCCCGCTGTCAAGGCAAAAATACACAAATGTTCTCTGAAAATAGCGCATCCATGGGACCATTATTTGACCCACAAGGTTGATCATTTAATCTTAAAGATGTTCATGTTTTTAAAGTTCATTTCACCTGGTTCGATCCAATTTTAGTGTAACACTGATACTTCTTCAACTTTATTATCCTGCAGAAAGTCTTGTTAGCAGCGAGGCATTAAAACACATGAATGAATAGATGACAACTAACAACAAATTTAACAAATAGAGAATGCATTGGAATGCATTTATATACTGCTTTTATCCAAAGCGCCTTATCCACCCATTCACACACACACACACACACACACACACACACACACACACACACACACACACACACACACACACACACACACACACACCGTTGGCAGCGAGCGTCCACGCAGCAGGGGATAAAGTGGATAATGAAGACACTAATTAAGAGGCAAATAAAGTGCCGCTTTAGGTAAATAGTCGCTACGGGAATAACTCTAGTGTGCCGTCTGCAGTATATTGACAAGTGGTCAATATGAGTCATCTTTTTGTGTCTTTTCAACAATTTACTGGCTGGGTTAAGATTTGATCAGTGCATAACAGGGAAAGATGGGTGAATTAGAGGTTACCTCAAGTGTCCATGAGGATGCACAGGGATGAAGTAGTTCTACTGATAGTTTTGTGAGATGAAAGTATTAGAAAGTTAACACTGGTGGAAAGCGAGGGTGTACGAGAAAGTATTGGAATGCCTCCATAATTGATCGTTTAAGTCTCCCTGACTGTAAAAATCCATTTGGGAAGAGGAGAGAGCGTCGTTCAGCGTTTGGCACCAGCCTCGACAGAGAACTCATGGCTTGACATGTGAATTGCTCCCAGAGCAGTGTACCCGACTGCAACACAGTTTTGCTCCATTGTTCTGTCACTCATACTGCGCCCATCCACTGTTACCGAGGATGTAGACTCGAGGCGTGAGCAGGAACTTCTCACTTCTGCATAATTGTTTTTTCTTTTCTCTTTTGGAGTTTACAGGAACAAAAGTTTTCTTTCTTTTTCAAGCAGCAATCAGACAAGACGAGAGTGCCGCGGGGACGATGTATTTTTGTAAGCCGACCCCGGAAGTTAACATCTCACTCGACCAATAGCCAATGGGATCTTTCTATTGGATTTTGGATTATTGCAGAAAATCCTGTGGCCAACTCAAATGTCTGATACTTTGGATTTGGAAGCGTGAAGGCAATCAGCAGAAGTAGAAAGCAAACGTTAGGCCATAAACAAACTTCACCACTGCAAGTTTATACACAACAAGGCTACAACAATAAACTACTCAGTGTGATGGCGTTTTGTAGTCTCATTTAGCTACCGGTACTTGTTAGAAACCGCCTTTTTTAAGACAGTCAAAAGCTTCAAAATTCCCAAGTGAGGTATTTACTGATTGATTTTATGTCATATAAATAACGTTAAACCTTCTTATACTTCTAGCATCTAAACAAAAAACATTTGCTTCTGGGTCGAGGGAACCAGAAGTGCAAAAATGCTAAGTGATTTCCGAGTTTTAGGATTCATGTTTTGCAGCACTCAACAGACTTTACTCCAAACATATTCGGGGGGGAAAAAAGACAAAATAGAAAAGCAATTTTCCAGCATTTGTGCAGTTTTAAATGTCACCAGTAGTCGCAGCCCCAGCTGATAAAAGTAGGACGCAGTACAAGGCTTTTTCAGACACACACAAAGCTATTCTTGGCAGTGTATACAGTAAATAAAGTTGGTTTTGGTTTTCTCTAACATGCTAAAGTTGCTCTGTTGTCTCTGTGCACCAGTTTGGGAGATGAAGACTGAATGAGAAGATTCCCTTGTAAGGCCAAAAGCTGTGCAATCTATTTGAGTCCAGCAGCATTCTTTCCTTTGGTATAATAATATGGAAGTTTAATGCTCCAACCTCATGGGGTTTCTAGGCAACCTGCACTTAAGGATCAAGATGAGATCAGACGGGGTCAAGTTGCACACACACAGGACCTGAAACCCCAAACGAAATCAGCCAGCCTGCTGAATGTCACACTAATAAAAGTGGATAGATCATTACAACTGATAGCCGTTACACTTCAGCCCTTTCTTCCTCAGACACTAAGAAGCCAGAGACTTATTTCCCCCCAAAAAGATGAATTTCAGCTGCATAAATAACTATATTGCTTCACCACAAGTCTGGTAAAGTGAACACATAGTCGTCTTGGTTCTTTATGGTTAGCTATAAAAGTACCCATAATTCTCATTTTCAAGAAATGTTAATGATAGCAGCACCATACCTCCTGAGAGCTCAAGCAGCCCCACCGTCACGCCAAGGGAAATATCCAAATGCATTTCAAGCTCCCCAGTTCCATCGACAGTTGGCCGAACGAATAGTGTTGTTGAAATCAGCCGTGGACGAGTGAAAATCCAGAGCTAACAAAAGGTATTTGGAGCTCAGTGGCATTCGGGAGCCAACTGGAACTGGATCCTGGCTCGGTGTGGTTCAGTAAAGGGGATCGTGTGGGCACCTGACACCGGTGCAGCGACGGCCTTGAAAACATCAGGAGCTGCTTAATAATGAATGAGCGAGGCCCCCAGAGAGGCACACACATACACCACATGGCTAATAGGGAGTCACACGGACATAATTGGAGACAGGCTTACAGCATGGTCAGGTAAGAGTAAGGTGTATGACCATAATCAGTCTGAGCAACTTGACACATGTTGCTAACAAACCACTGTGTCATCACCCTGCAGCGCTCCACACTTTACACACAGCGATGCTCGAGTGTGTTTAGTGTTAGTTTGCACTCACGAGGCGTGACAGAAGAAAAAGTCTCAGGGATCAGATAGTTATAACTCAGTATGGTGTTCAAAATAACAGGATTGATGGGTGTTGTCATGTATGACTTCACCTCTACCACACCCACCTCAGAGACAGAATATGATTGGCTGAGAAGCAGTCCTCGTGGCAAAGAAGGAGGGAAAAAACACAATCAGACCCGAGCCATGCAGCTCCGAGCAGCAAAAGTAGAATCCATTTTTCTCCTGCGAAACATCCACTGAGTCACCTCGGAGCCCAGAAAATAAAAACAAATACTGAGGTTAAAAAGCTGGAGACAAGAAAAAAAAAACTTGCGGTTTGACTGACTGGGCCTTTGTTAAAAGTATAGATCAATGCCGAACCCCAGACCAAGACTGAAATCCAAACACAACACAAATGGAACCACAGTGTCATGAGACACTACGGGGCCGGTGTCCCTGAAAAAGGTTTTATAGATTTGAGCAAGACAAGGGGAATTTTCAAACCTGGTAACACACTGAGGTAACGCTTAGTTTCCCCCAGGAGGAACACATTCCTCAACATCATCAGAAAAACGTTTGTGCATTGAAAAACACAGATGAGAAAAACACACCAGGGCCGCACTCTTTTTAGTGTGTTTCATGGGCGAGTATCCTGGTTATGATCAGCTTATATGTTGCACATGGTTTTGAGACACCTGGATATTCTAGCTGGAGTATTGTGGGACGTAAACACCTCATCAAGGTTTCTGATCCTTCTCTAATAAAGGACTAAAGGCACAGCTGCAACACATCCATAGGCCCAGTCCAGGGAGGATAAAATGCCTGTCACGCAGCCTAGTAACCTAGTCTGCACCTTATATTTTATGTCCAAAGGCAATGCAGAAAGTAGTGTGGCCTACATGTAGCAAAGTAGACGGTAAAGGTGTGGAAGTCGGGGAGGTGGATAGGCATGCGGTGGAGTCCACCTAAAGCAAGGTAGAGTAAGTCAACCTTGACTTGGTTTCACTCGAGACACCAACAGCGCTCTCCTGGGTGAAAGTCCTGTGTTTGTTTGACCCATCCTTCCCCGCTCTCACCCCCCTACACAGACTTTCTTTACTTTTTGTCTTTATACTACGTCGGTGGCACAGACCGTCTAATAATGACGCAGGTGGGTTTTCAATTGGAGTTCGTCAAACACCCAGAGTGTCTCCTGCAGTCGCTAAAGGGTGCCCCGGTGCATCGGTATCTGACGTTGAGGGACATTGACCAAGCGTTGGTATTTGAAGTGTGTGAGAGTGGACCTGCAGTTATTGACTGCATTTATTTATTAACCATAAACGACTTCCCCTAACCTGAGCCAAGTGTTTTGGTTGCCAAACCCGAGACATTCCTGAACCATATGTTATTTGCACCATCTTTCCCTCACTGTAACCATACTTAAGTTGCAAAAAACAGATCTTGCAGAAAGCATGAATTTGAAAAACATTGACACTACCAGCCAGTAGAACGGATGAAGCCATCTCAATGAAAAGGTCCATGAAAACAAGCACTTAACACTTTAATAAGTCTATCAAAAATGTACTGTCTTTGTTCTCCGTTCTTTGTTTTCTCAGGTCCTTTTTATTTTAGCTAAACTACTCAAACACCTCTGATACATCTTGGGATTTAACAACATCAAAGTATTGTATCTTCAGCAATCTTAAATCCATCGTTTTTCCAGCAGTGGCTCGAATATTGTGGCCAAAGTTTTAAAGTCAGTGATAAATTCTTGAGAAATCAGCTTCTAGGTTGGACTCCAGGCATGTGGCCAAAGCAATCCTTTGAAGCAGATTCCCGACAGCGGCAGGAGCTCTGAAGCCTCAGCATCATTGCCTGATGTTCTCCTGTCAATCACGTGGAGGATGACGTCACCGGCATTTAATGTATGTCACGCAGCTCCTTCAGTTAGATGGAGTGCCTTGGAAATGGCATTGGTCCAGTTACGGCCCAACTTTACATGTCAGAGAGACCACTACGAAACACAGCAGCGCCATCTATTCGGCACGATTTATAGCCAGTAGTCTATCCATCTCCGCCCGCAGGCACCTGCGATGTAAATTCACGACCTCATGTCCAACTGCCGGATCATAAATATACCTTGAATAGATGCGTGGTTTAGGCGCCGCATTTGGGCTCGTGGGTGACCCGGGCCACACACAAAATGTCTGAGAAAAAGAGAGGGAGGGGAGGAGGACGTAATAGCAGCAATTCCTCGCGAGTCAGCTCCACAGCTGTTTGACATTAGGAGGTGGGAGTAAATTAGGTGGGCTGGGCCCGTGAGTGTGTGTGTGTGTGCGTTTTAGGGCAGAAGGGAAGAGAAAGAATCAGGGGTGGAGGAGAGATCCACTGCCCAGATCTAAGACGAGGAACACAGGCACCACTTCGGGGCAGGGTGGAATTTTTCAAGGCGTTTTCCCTCCGACTGTTATTCCACCGCTGAGCTAAAGGCACACGCAGGGAAAATGGGGCACACATGGGGTCAATGTGATAAGTAAATATCGGCTGCAAAAATCGCAAGGTATGCAGGAAAAAGCTCCATGTGTGCCCACACGTGGCACTTCAAAAAAGCCATTTCAGGGCTATTTCTTTCCCTTTGGGCACGGAAAGTAAAGACGTGTGAGAGTTTTCTGGGTAATTAGGTCTGGAAAACAGTCTGCCATGTCTCATTTGAGATATACAGAGTATTCTCTGAGATAAAAACCCCAAAAGTGTGATTTCAAGAGATGTGCATCGTTTAAAAACACCTACTCTGTCAAAACGATTGCCGTAATTGAACCATGGTCTTGCGAACCATTTCCGTTTTATTGAGTTCCATTTATTTGCATGAGTTGAATCAAACAACGGACAGAAAAACGTAGTTTAATCCAATGCAGAAAAAGTTCCATGAGTTTGATCCCATATAGCTGAGATTTAGAGTTTAGAGATCATAATGACATTTTTAAAAATTCTGCTTAAATGAATTGAAGTTTGATTTCACATTTTCAAACATCTCTTCTGAGTTGCCATCGCTGCTGTATGAAGCAGTAAGAGCCATAAGACAGACAGTCGTAGTGAGGGTGGTTGATGGTTACTCAAACAGAAAATGACACCACTAGAGAGAAGGAGTCGTAACTCCTCAAGGCTCCCGAAGGTGCTCTCAGGACTTCTTCAAGCGGACGAGGGAGCGGGGACCTTTCTATCGTCTGTGAATCACACAGCAAACAAAAGCGCAGAAGTACCGAAGCCTCCATTTCCTCTCGTGATCTCCCCAATGAACCGTAACAAGGGCCACGGAGCAAACACAGTAGATGTCAATCACAGGAAAGACAGATAAACATACTGAAGCTCAGAAAGCCTTGACCTCCCTCCAATTAGCAGATGGAGATGGGAAGAAAAGACGAGAGCAAACTGACGCTCTAATTCAACCAGTCTGATATTGATTTATCTCCCAGCCTTGGGCCCCAGAGTAGCTGCCATATTGGGCCCACCTACGCAAAAATGTATACGTGCACTCTCCTAATTGAGTCCCCACTTTGAAGAGAGAGCCTCCACTGAGTCATGAACGCTATCGCAGTGATGCGTCGACGGGCGCCGTCACCCACAATAAAGCGGCGTCAAACACGTACACATGCACATGTGTGACGTCCATGCTTTGTGATGTAACAAACATTTCATAACTTGGATGAATGAATGTTTAAATCAACAGCAGGGGGTTTTGCTGAAACAACTAGTTGTTTTTTTCCACAACTTCCTTTGACCACAGTTGCTTTGAAGCCATAAAAACTGCTTCTTTGATTAATGTCAGAGACAGGCAGTTGGCTCCATGCGGAGGAAGATGTTTTCTGTGCTCCACCGAGGTCAAAGGTCAGTAACTCAAAAGTACCAGCCAGGCGACAACCCCCGGGTCTGAAGAGAGAGGTCAATGTGGAAGCGCCTTAAACTTGCAATCTCTCTAATGTCTATCGGGAGCAGCTCCTCTATTTGCAAAAATAAGAAGGTTGTATAGAAGTCTATGAGAAAATGACTCTACTTCTCTCTTGATTTATTCCCTCAGTAAACATTGTAAACATGAGTTTATGTCTCAACCTCTAGTTTCAAGTCTTCTTCAATACAGCATGATGTTCATTTAGTACATTATGGTCCATTTAGAGTCACACAGACCATAAAGCAGGGGATGCTTTAGGGCGGGGCTATCTTGTGATTGACAGGTCGCTAACACAGGTCTTGTCCGGTCTGAGAGTTATCTGTGTTTTCGTCTTGGAACTTTAACCTTTTCACAATGAGTTTTCAGTTTGTGAAAAGTTATTGTAACCTTTTTGGTACACTATCTATGCTATTCATTGTCCGGTTGCACTTAGCTCCACTCTGTCACGTCTGGATATAAAAAAAGATGGCAAAGGTCAAAATGCTCAACTTGAAGCTTGAAAGTCGGAGTCCCCTTACAATGGCTGATATTTGGTCACAAACCAAAATATTGGATAAATTAAATCTGATGTCAGAGGATCTCCAAAGTTATTACAATTAATTTTGAGGGGGACTGAAGCGCTGAAGTGTTAAGTTGAGCTTTGTGTTTTGGTACCACAACAGCATCTTAAAATAGAACCAAAAGTTAGTCAATGGCTGAAAATGATATTCACTACATATAAATCATGCTACAAGTCTGTCTGGGGAGTCTGGGATCCCTTTGTAACAAAAGGTAGTACAGAGATGACTTGAGAGAGAGACAGGATCTCACACACTGCCATATGTTAGCTTTTAATCAAATGGGGCATCTTCTAATGCATCAGCATTCCCTCAAATTCATACATTTTAAAAATCATTGCACTGGAAAGTTTTCATCAAAGAAGCACAGACGCCAATGCGAGGAAAATTGGGCTTCAGTGTCATGCTCAAGGACACTTCAACACGTGGACAGAAGAATGGAAATAAAACCACCATCCCACTCTAGCTCCTGAACCACAGCCTCCCTGTCCTCTATGACAAAACAGTGGAAACACACTGTAGGTTTAGAGCTGTCAGAAGGAAGCAAATGTCTGAATATCCCTGTATGATGGCATTTGGTATGTTATCGCTTGAACAATAGTACAGGTATATTTGAAATACAGGCAGAATTGTTAAAAGAAAAGAAGTGTAACGCAGTCGTTTTCACTGAAGAAAATGCAATTAGTGGGCATCTGGATCGAAACCGTCAGAGGACAGGCCGAGCTGTGTGAGCAATAGCATGTGGGGAACACCAGACCAGAGACAAAATGACCCGGACCTGAATCCAACAAGGCCACACAGACACAAAGAGGACATACGGAAAAACAGCACTGCACAAATAAAGAAACCACCTCACCCAGAAGAAAAGCTACGCATGGAGAATGGCAGACGCTTGGCAGGTTCCAACTGTAAGTGTGGGAGCTACGCCTTGAACGTGAATCAACTTGTTAACTGTTATTACAAGAGCAACGATACAGGAAGGGTGTGACTTTTGTCTTTGGTGAGTAAAAGAAGTCTTCTTGAGCATGAAGCCAGTTTAGCGTGAGCATGCTAGTTTGGACACACAATGCGTTGGCACTGGCTCCTCCGAAACCACTTGTGTGGAGCCAAGTACAGCTCTGTGTTTCCAACTTTAGCTGTGGTCACAAAGTTCAGTCACACCCTGAGTGAGGCGCTCTCTTAATGTCTCAGACAATGACTGTGGGCGTAGGACTGAGGAGAGATGTGAATTTTACCGTGTAAACCCTGAGATTCTCCGCCCGTGGAGAGAAAACCGAATTAAAACAGTGTGACGGCATAGCGGCGGCCACACCTGCGTGTGTGGTTCACACTGACAACGCTACACCCTCCTCAGCTGTTCACCAGGCAACCGGGCCACAGGCTTTATCCCCAACCAGTCCTGTATTATTAGATAGACGTGATGAACAGATGTTGACGGGAAGCTTTTGTCGTAGCTTCTCACATGCTGATTCTAAAAGAGCCAATCAAACCAGTCCCAAGCATCTTTCTTTCTGCACAGCTGATGCTAAGCTGTCATTTTCTAAAAGCAGCAATCACGTTGCCTCACAAAGGTTATTTTTGTACCAAAATAGCTCTAGTTGCATTGTAAAACGTGTGTGACGTAATCAGTTACCAAATGCTCTTTACTGTGTCCCAGACACATATTAAGAACAGAGCAACACACTGAAGATGTTTCAGATACTTCTTGATGTATTTTTTGTGTTTTTTTCAGCCTCAACGTCCCAGAAGTACTCAGAGGATCATTCACAACATTCAGTCTTCCTCAAAGTAATGCCTCATTGAGACCTCTATGAGTTCTTAGGAATGTCCCAGTAGATAATGAGCAGGTGCAGGGCAATACTGCAGACTTTGATTGAGAATAAAATCCACAACTAGCTTTATAATATGCCTGCAAGCCCCCTGAGAAGAAATGACACTAGAATGACGAGCGTGGTTCAGTGGCTCTCTGAGGCTGTACTTAGGCACAGTGGAAGTAAATGCTAACGTCCGCATGCTAGCATGCTCGCAATGACAATGCCAACATGCTACTACCAACATCAATATGCAGTAAACACCAAGTACAACTGAGGCCGATGGTAATGCCACGATTATTTTTGAAGAGGGAAGTTGTTCAGTTGATCATGAATGTCTGTGCAGAATTTCATAGCGTTCAATAGTTGCTGAAAGTCGGTCTGTCGAATAACAGTGAACAAAACAGGAACAAGAAGAAGTTCAGATGTAAAACTCACCAATCAAATGCTTTGTGTGTTTGCCATGTAATTACATAGTGACAACATGACTTACTGTCTCCAGAAAACAGAAAGACTTCTGGTTCCTGGTAACATATTTGCTGTTCAGTTCATGTTACCATTCAGAGCTCTTGCATGTTTTTCCACTCAAGCATTTAAAGTGAGCACACAGGTGATGTCAGTTAAAGTCAGTGAGGGTTCACTGCCTGAAGCGCAGTCGATGGACTTTGAGATTGGGCAAAAGAAGCAAAGAAAAGACGAGAAATACAGAGAGAGAGTACATATGGAAAAACATAATGACACACCTATGCTGTAATCTCTAATTGTCTCTGTCTCAAACTTACTCATTTCTCCACCACCACATCACACACACACACACACAGACGCCTGTAGTAAAGACATGTGGTAGCTGTGTCCTCATCATCACCGTCAGCCTCACTGTAATCTTTGTTGTTTCCCACAGTCTCAGCTTCCAGCGCTCCCACACAATCCTGATCGGCCAACTCCAAACAGTTATAGCCACACGATGGTGTTCAGCTCCAGCATGACTCAGAACAAAAACACGTAGAATACTGTGCAGTGTCCTAAAGGGGCCGTTCATATTCATCATGATAGCATCAATTGGCAAGTGCACGTTCCCACATAAGGGATTTAAATAATGTATCTCAGATAAAAAATGTAAATATTAAGGTGACATATGTTGGCAAACCACGGATAAATGTGGACGTTTTTTCGCATTCAGTCAGAGCAAGTAACATATAACCATAAGTGACACGCAGAGTAAATGTTTGAGCAACCATTATTGAAAGTTACGCGGTATAATAACGAGTATAACAAGCGAGAAAGTCCAATTAAGGTGGGTGTTATGGAAAGCTCAGGACTTTCACCCAGGAGACCGCTGTCGTGTCCCGTGTGAAACCATGCTCAATTGAGCAAATTCAGTTTACCTTGAGTTTACCTGTTTTTGGATTACATACCCTCCACAATTAACACTTTATTATTTTTTTACCCTGTAATTAGCTAAAACTCTTAAACCCAAATGGACCTCAAACCTGATAACTTTTGACAGTTATTTTAGTGCATTACCTTTCTAATTGCAATACTGTCATTAGTGTAGGGCGTACTTGAATTGCTTATTGGCACTTATAGATGGACTTTTTTTGGCAAGGATTACATTGTAAAAAATCTAAAACTTAAATTCAACCAAGATCAGTGTCCAGAGTGGTTCATACTTCCCTTAAAGAATCTGGGTGTACAGATGATCAATACCGCTGCCCTTTTAAATCAAAAGCTTTTAAGTTAAAATGCTACTGACATCTTAAGAAAACCTTCAAGGTTTCCGTGATGCATTAAAGCAGACTTGGAAGTTGATCAAAAACACTTTTATGAGGAAGAAAAGGCTTTGACATCTGTTAATTGCCACCCATTTAAATGCGGGGAGTTTGAAAGCGATGCAGGCACCTTGCACAATAACCACTGCATCGCCAATAGGAAAGTACTGTGTCAACCAAGTGGACAACTGCATTGCTGCTGAAGACGTTTCTACATGCTGCACAAGTTATCTGACTAACCGTATTATCCAAGTGTTCTAAAAGTTCATGAAAAGGCTCAAAGATCAGCATCATTCCAACATTCCCAGAAGCTGAGATTGGACTGAAGCGGTTGTCAAACTTACCCGGTCAGCGACTGAAAGGTTAAGTGTTCCCAGGAGGGCTCATAGTAGCAGCTCGAGGTTCTTGTCTTCTTCACTGCAAACCCGTCTGTGTCTGTCCTCTCTTTCACTCGCTCTAACTTTGTCTCGCTCTGGTTCTCGTCTTTGGAGCCCAGCTGGGCCAACCACCACCAAAGCCCGCTGGAGTGGGACTGCTCAGAGTCTGAACGTGACTGGCCTTAAAGGGTTTTCGTGGGGAGAAAAAGCCCACATCCCACTGTCAGTCAAGCAGCGGAGCACAGTTTCAGCTGGGACGCCTTCCAAACAGACATGAAACTATTCTATTTCGGTCTGCCATTTAAGCGGCGGTGCTGCTCAGAGGAGGGGGAGAAAGATTCTGTGGTGGGGCATGTAATTGCAGAGTGACCAGTTATGGCGAGATGTAATTGCAGACCTCATCAGATGGAGAGAAACTGCCAACAAGACAAGGTAAAGGACTTTTAAATAAGACTGAAAAAAAGCAACCCAGACCACATAAATAAATGAGGAGCTGGGTTCCAGATGTGGCAGCGAAGGGAGGGAGGGGAGATGAAGAACGAAGAGAGGGAGGGACAGAAATGAGGGGGAGATGAAGGAACTGCAATGGCAGCAGAGTGAAATCCCATTTCTGACACGATGAAAAGGTGTTTACCTTCCCAGCAACAGTCGCACAAGACGGAAAGGGGAATTGGGGAAGGTGAGAGGATGTCGGGCCGGCCTGATGTTGTTTCTGGACCTTTACTACGAGAGCGCCGGGGTGTCTGGTTTCACGTCGGCCTTGGAAATGACTACCTTATGGAAAAATTGGGAGCTTTAAAAATGAGAAAGGAAAATGGAAATATAAACGGCGGTCGGCTGGTTCCCATTATGAGCGAGACTCAGCTGGTCTGTGTTGCTGCAGTTAATATCGCTTTGTATTCTTGAGTGAATAATTATCACGTGATTATGTGAAGGGGGCGGCTCCGCACGCACTCCCAAGTGCACATAAGGGCATGTTACACTACGTAGAGTCAATACATATTAGCTTTAGCTTCAAACAGAATGTAAACAGCTAATTTCCTCCCTAAGTTTACCTCATTTCCTTGCAAATGCAGCAGGGTAGTGCATTGAAGCACATTTAGAGGCACATTGCTCTGTGTAAAGGAAATTCTCAACGAGACCCCAGTCTTTACTAAACTAGTTCTACATTTTGGTAAAATAAGCATATTCACTTTGCTGCCAAGGCTTAGGTGAGAAGATTGATGCCACTGTTAAGTTTGTACGCTAAATAGGAAGCTAGAGCCAGAAGATCGTTAGCTTAGCTTAGCATAAAAACTGGAAGCAGGGAGAAACGACTAGCCCGGCTTTGACAAAAGGTAAACAAAATTGGCCACCATGTCCTCCAGCTCTGAACTAATTAGTATATCTTACTAATCCATCGGTGCTTTACTCAATATATTTAGATAAGGACCGTCATTTTAACATAGAAATATCACTGTTTGTTCTACATTCCGCTATTCAGCTGCCATTAATGAACACCATTTCCCATAAGCCCTAGACAATCGCGGGTTAAATGTCAAGGTTGGAGAGTAAGCGAGCGGAGAGGCTGTAGAAAGGACTCAGGTTATAACACGCACAGAGGGAGAGTGACTTCATTCTCTGCTCAAGTCACTTTATCTTTACATTGCAAACAGTGAATACTCCATCCTCGATATACCTTTAAAGAAACACTCACTGAGAGATTGCATTGATTTGAAGAAGCTCGTGGGGTGCTGGCCAGTCTGGATATGACATCATGACTCAAGCTCTCTATTTCCCAAAATGTGAAAGTCATCCTTTAAAACATTCAAAAGAAGCACTTACCAAAGCCTCAGGTTTTGAAATCCATTTGTGGTGTAGGTTTCTGGGAACTGGACGAGCGACACGTCTTCTATGTGGAGATGGGGGGGCTTGTTTCTTGGTTTCTCTTATACGAACCATCTAATTTTCAAATGGAAGGGCCCCATTCAAAGCAGCTGTGTGCCATTAGGACTGCTATTCTCATTGGCATAGTGGGATTGTTAGATTATTGCTGAGAAAGAGACTTAAAACCAAACCGACCCACAAATCAGTCCTCAACCTCCCGTTCCCCTCAATTATCAGAAGTGAGGGAGGGGGTTTTATTTTTTCCCTCCTCAGTCATGCAGGAAATGTTTCCATGCGGATTCTAGCAAGACTCCAGACAGACGGACAGACAGTAAGACAGAGCGAGATGAGTGGAAAGACTGTAAAAACAACTGCAGATGAAGGTTTTAAAGCTCCCGCTCACATCTTTTTCATACATTTCTTCTCATCTGTGAATCAATAAGTCATCCAGTTGAACACTTGGCTTAATAACCAATCATTTGATGATGGTGTTGATGGTGCAATTCATCTGAGCAAAATGAGATGTTTTACAAAAACCTTGGTTCTTTGAGCACACTGTGACAAAATGCCATTCATTTGCTCCGGTGCCCACTCGGCATTCATCCGTGCAACCCAAATAGGATCGACTGCATCCTGTTTTTCAATTTCACCCTTATTGAATGAGCTCATTATGCCTTCAATTTCCAAACTCACATCCCGTGTTTGTCATCCAAAAAAAACTACCTTTATTTATCCTTGCTGTTAAGTACTTTTTAAGCTCTCTGTGAGAGATTTCTTTCTGGAAGCACTGCACCTTAAATACAGACGGGAATGTTATTGTTGGCGACGACCTAAAACTGTAATTATGCCTTTCTATTGTAAATATTATAAAAATGCATCTGAACTGCTACAGTAACCTTTGAGTATAGGTTACACGAAAACCACAAACAAAAGAAAAAGAAAAGAAAGGTCATTAGTCAAAAATAATATCAACATTGTTTGTACAATTAACATGATTTATGTGAAATCCATTTTCTAAATACCCCAAGATTCATGTTCATGTTATTTTTCACTAATGACCTTTTTTTCATTGTTTTTTGGGGGGTTTTCTTGTAACCTTTACTCAAAGTTTCCTGAAGTAATACATTTCACTCGGTAAGTAATCCACCGAAGAGCTGCCCAGTTCAACCAGTGTGATGGCTGGTTTGAGCAGATGATATTAAAAGTGAATCATTTAAAGAAAAGAGAGATTTAAAAGAAAAGAGGGAAAAATGACATCTTCCCATACATGGATTTCTGCAGTTTGAGCTGAAAACTGTTACGTTCTTTTGTTCCGAGAAGGTGTTATGTGTTTCAGCAGCAGCATAAAAGTTTTTGGTTTAGTTTATTTGTCAAAATTTTAAATACTAAAAATACATTGTCAGCGATAACACGACTAAGTCCAGGACTAATTTCCATCCTGGTTCCCGTTGTTTCATCAGTTCATCCTCTCCACTACTCGGTGGAGCGGGAAACATGTGACCTCATCCAAACAAAACAATCCACTTACAGAAAAACACTGAAAGAACAATAAATTATATATGATGTATATGTTTGTTGTGTCCTTTTACAAAAAAAAACCTGATTTCAGTGTATTTAAATGACCATGTCCTTATCTATCAGCCTCGTCTTCTTAAAGGCTTGTGGGTTCTGCACCTCCTTAATTACAAGAGGCAGTTTATTCCACATAACAGAAAGCTTATCCTTCATGGTTTTAAATCTCTGAAGGTTCAGCTAGCTCTGGTATTGTGATTACGGAGTTCTTAAAGTAGTAGTAGTAAATAGGGCCTCTGCCATTTTTAATTAAGTCAGATCTGGGGCGCTCTATCCTCAACTGGAAGCCAACGGAGCTGAAGATTTGTTTTTGTAAGTGTGGGACTTCTCATTAATCAACTCAGCCATCAAAACCACATGGCCTTGTTATGACACACTGGTTGACCACTTCTGTTTGAGATACACCGACATGATGAGAGTTGAACAGGTCATTGTCTCACACCTCATCGCTGGCCAGACAGCCCTAAAGAATGATGTCATTTAAACATGGAAACCTTATGGAATCACATGTCTTTGTCACTTTCACTTTTTTAGATGTTCTTCCTCCTGTTAGATTATCATGTGTGCAAATAAACAAAATGTAAATCTCTGCCTGCCTCAGAGCACCTGATGCTGACCAAGAGTTCTCATTTATCACCGGTGGAGACTTGTTTCTTTATGTTTTTTGTAACTTGAGTCCAACCTGTGAGACTCTGCAGAGCTCCACTGAAACTTGACTTGAGTTAATTATGTTGCCCTCTGTCGGAGTGCTGCTGTAAAAGCAAGAGAACCCCAAAATGTTCAGTAAATACATCTGTCAGCTGGTCGAAGTGCAGCTTGTGAATCTTGATTTCTCCGCACTGATGCCGAAAGGACAATCTCTCGCAGAATATCTTTTGCTTCGGATGACTTCTTATCTTAAGTGTCCGTCTGCACTGATTGTGATTATACATTGTGGTGTTGCATTTACCTCCACCGGAGCTAAAGAAGAACAAGTCTGACTGCAGGTTTGGCTGCCTTTTATTAAGCAATGACCCATGCAGTTTATTGTATTGTATCATCGTGTATCTCAATATATCCATGCCGCTGTGGTGTCAGTCAGAAAACACTCCCAATAAAACTGATGCGTTTACACCTGCAGACTGCCGCTGCATACAAAGTGACCCGAACTGTGCAGAATATGAGTGTGGATTTGTTTTTTAGGATGTTTTGCCAAATTGCAGGTGTGTGCTACAAAGTGTGTTTGTTACTGGGAAATATTGTCATATTTCTGACAAATAAATTGATATTTACTTGAGGTTCATGAATGCCATATCATTTATAATTGATGGTCATTGTTAATCAATATTCCAGCAATTGATGTACAAATAAGCTGATGATCCTTCAACCTCTTTCTGCTCCTCAATGCTCGAAAACCTTTGAAAAACAACACAAGTACCCCAAACCCGAGTGTATCTAAAATACATTTTAATCTTGCTGAAATTTGATTTTCACAATATTGTTTACAATATTAATCTGTCTTCGTTCTCTTCCATCCTCGCTCGGCTCTTCATTATCGTCTCGAAACAGAACTGTACAATCATGTTCATGTAAATTGTTCTACATCAAGGCACAAGACAACAGCCGTTGTGGGGGGGGGGGGGGGGGGGGCTTGGGTAGGCTGATCTTTAATGGCGTCCCTCTGGCACACAGAAAAGAACAAAACAGGATACCCTGGGGAGGGGAAGGGAAGTATGGAGGAGTATGGATCTCAAATGGGGAGGGCGTCGCGTAGAGGAGATGTGCTCTAACGATGTGGAAGGTGGAGAAGAAATAAGGTGATAACAACTGCAGCTTTCATTTTATTTTACAATGATACTCATGTATAAAAAAGAGGAACCATTAGGGCGTTTGTTTTTTTCTTCAGGAGTTCATTTGTTCATGTACATAAACTAAAGTGCTTTTTTTTCTCTTTGTTCCTCTTATTTGCCAAAAGCAAAAGGTTTCACTAACAGGATGGAAGTGTGGACGAGAAGTCCTTTTTTTCCCCATAAGAAGGTGAGGGAGTGGATAAAGGGCCAGTTCAGTGTTTATTTTCTGCTTGATTTTGTTTTTGTTGATTTTTGTTCTCAGGTTTTTTCTGGTGTTTTCTTGTCGGGTTTCAACCTCTGGAAGAAAGAAAAAAAGAGAGAAATTACATGTAAATTTAAAGCTTTTCAAAGGACAAAACTGACTGCTGTTCATCAATAGTCCATTTACAAATCATTCCATGATGAGTCCAAAATTATTTAAATCCATTTGTGATTAAATACATCAAGTCAATTTATGTGTTGTTGCCTAAATTTGAATAATTCTGCTTTCATTTTTGTTATTAAAATACTTTCGTTGCAACTTGTCACTTTTTGAATCAGCAGATGATGCTCTTCATGCAACAAAAGAATATTAAAGAAGAAAATGTAGAGATCAGAAGAAGAAACTTTATTCACCATGTCCCTGAAGGTTTTGCAGTGCTCACATCTGGATGCTTCTCCTCCGCCTGCCGAAGGCCTTGGCGCCGACGTTGGTGGGGACGAAGTTGCTGTTGCCCATTCCCCCCGACCGGCTCAGGAAGTCCGCCAGGCGGTGAGTCACGCAGGTTGCCGTGTTGCAGGCTCGCTTCTGTGCTGTAACGCTGCTTCAGGAGAGCAAACGAGGGGTTAACGCCAAGATCTGGTGTGACATCCATCCATAGGATACTGACACACAGATGCTACACACACAGTATTTCTGCATACAGTTCATTTTTTTGAATCAACGTTAACTTCACAGCACAGAGAAAAAAACAGGACGTACAGGTTAAAAATATGCAAGTTTTAATCGCATATTTTCTTAAGTTCGACATTTTTCTTACCTTCGGACTCGACGAGAGCTTCGGAGATAATTTCAAGGATGCTATAAAATCCTATTTACGTCCATATTTGCAAACATGTTCATGAAGTACCCACTGACTAGCCCTGAGAATGAAAATGAGCTAAGGCTTCGTGGTAGAAAAATAAGTTTATTGAACAAGAAACATGGTGTCGCATGAGTGGATCATTTATTAATGGTTTCGATTAAGTGATCTCTCCCAACTGTTAAGTTTCAGGGGCTTTGAAATGCCATCAAGTGACTCCACGCACAGTACACAGAGATGGATGTCTGAACTGGCTCCTGAATTACATAAACCAAGTCTGATTGTCTGAAAATTATTTGGGACAAATCATTCTCTGCCCAAAAAAAAAAAAAAAAAAAAAAAATGCAGGGAGGAGATAAGAACTAAAAAGTGTGGTTGCCGTTAAAGGTCATATTCTTCTCATGTCAATCAAGCAGGTAAAATCAACATGCACTTGCCAATCCGAAAAAACAATAAGGAAGAAACTGGGGACGAGGAGATGAAGAGGAGGAGGAAGAGATGCAGTAAAGGTAGAAGAGGAAGGGCTTAGATGCTGTCAAACGTCTCGCCGTAGCTTGCATAGCTGTCGCTCTCAGGCGCACTGCGCTTCTTGCCGGGCGTTCCAGCTCCCACGTTCGTGCGGGGGAACGTCTGCAACTTGTGCAGCTCCTGAGACAGTTTGCCCAGCACACAGGTGCTGAGGTTGGCGCATCGCTTGGTTAGGGGCCTGTCCATGCTGTCGAGGGAGGGGGGGGGGGGGACACACAAGAACACATGCAGAGAGAAACAGGCTCATAGGCATGGCAAAAAGAACATGCGGGCAATACTTTCTTCACGTCTTTCTTTTCCCTTCCAATAGCGCACACGTGCATTTCTTTCTCATGCCATAAAAAAGTACAAATAAAAGACATCCACCTCCCTATAGCATCATGCCCCCCCTTCCACACCATTCAAAGAACCCGTCTTCCATCCCCTCATGCGCCAAACCTCCATCCCCACCCCCACCCCGAGTCAATCCCCTCTTGTCACATCTTTTACACCCACAGAACAAACAGAAACCAGTCGCTTCCCACTGTCATGCAACTCCACTTAATTGACATCATGCACACTTATCCGTTCCGTTAGGCATACACTGTTCACATGCCCGGCGGGCAGGATGGAAATAGTCGTCCGATCAAACAAAGTCAACTCAAACTCATCCATGCGGGAGCAGGGTCATGACAGAGAATAGGGATTTTCTGTTTATGTGTTTTTCCGAGAAATCATTTTTTTTCTCTTCTGGTCAACTATGAAGTACATACCTCTACGCCTGATTGAACCCAAGTGGGGCGGTAAAAAGACGCATCTTCAGTGGTGTTAAAGTGAAACCAGAATATATGACACACAACGTCCAGAGCTGTCCATTTTACCTTTACATTCCACTGTTTAACTCTCCATCCTGTCAAATCGTTTTATTTTTTTAAAGGATTCAATTGCAGATGAGTCACGTGGTTGTCGTCTGCGTACCTGTTTCCCTCAGTCGCCTGCTGCTCCAGCTCCTCCGCCGTCATCTGCACAAACTCCTTGACGATGGCGTTGAGTAACCTTCGCGCCTCGTAGTCCGTGAGCGTGACTCGGTCCGATATGGACTCTAAAACCGGTCTGTGGCGAAAAAGGGGATGAGCGGGTTGGGAGGGGGTGGAAAGGCATTAAATCCATCGCTGGAATGATCACCTGCAGTTAAAAGGAGCGATTGGGGGGGTGGGGTGTTAGGGCGGGGCAGGGTGGTGGTGGAGTGGCTGGATGGAAGGGTCAGGGGGTTGGCTGGGACGTCACCAACTCTGAGAGGGATGACGTCTGAGTTGGAGGGCCCCCGGCCAACGCGGGGAAACAATCTGCGGAAAGTGCCCCATGAGCGAGGGGCTGATGTGCAACCGGCTTTAGATTTATTACAAAATCGATGGCTTCATGGGAACAATGTGGGGAGTGGCTTGAGTGGGGTTTCATGTATATATATATATATATAGATTTATATACACTTATCTCAAACCTGAAGTGGATCACACCTTTTTCCTTGTCTTGTTTCACTTTTTTAAATTCCATTATTCCCTTTTTATTAAACCTATTGCGATTGCATCCAATTGCAATTTCATAAAAAGCAAACGAAGTATGTGGTTAAAGACATGTTTTACTTATTTTACACCTAATAACTCTCAACTGGAGACTATATTTAATCCTGCTCATGCAAAGTGCCAAAATGTACCATCATAAATGATTAAAAGGAAACAGAATAAGCCAATTTAAAGTCAGTGTGCATGCACAATATTACACTATGCTCTGCTGTACACTTGATCTTTGAATGCGTTTGCACCTCTTTGCATCAATCTATCCCAGTTCTTCACATTTTCCATCACTTCTGAAAATGTTCTGTCTTAAAATATACTAAAGACAAACTATAAACTGTATTCGACATTATTTTTAAGACTTCGACCCTCCTCTCCTTCCCACTGGTTACTTGTGATTCAAAAGATTTGGAATCTTTCTACTTTTCCTTACATATTTCAAGGTGCTGCCAAAACGCATGTCAGCTGGGAGTTTGAAAAATGTTGAGTAAAAATGATCTCACCTGGCAGGGGCGGCTTGTGAGCAGTACATCTGGCAAATGACCAGGGTGTAGGCAACGAGGAAAGCAGAGATCTTCAACATCACCATGGTCCCCTACACCGCAAGAAAGACAACCTCTATCAGCTCGTTGTGCACAACAGTGCTGCCATTCACACTCACACCGCTAGAAACAAGTTCGCAGGTCACCTAAACATCTACAAAGCAACATACGTCTAGAAAATACACCTGCTGATCCTCTCGTGCTGCTGGAAAGAAGTTGCAACAAGAAAAATGGCTTCCTGCCACTTCCCAGAGAGGTGAGCTCAGCTCTGCCCACATCTCAGCTTGTCACTATTTTAGCCGTGGTCTCCTGCTGCACATCCTCGCTTTTACTTCCAAACAACACCCTTTCAAAATCTGAAATCCCCCCCCCCCCCCAGCCTACTATTCTTCTGCAAAACGCACTGTTCCTCCAAAACATCCAGCCCAGAGCACAGGACAGGTAGTTCTCTCATGCTGTACACTGCAGGTCCTGGAGTGTGTGTGTGTTGGTGTGTGTTAGCGTGTGTGTGTGTGTGTGTGTGTTAGTGTGTTGTGGCGGGTGGGGGTTAACTAAGAGGGGTCCTGGTCTACGCAGGGCATGTCGCACTTGCTTGCGCTGGAAGAGGAGGGGTAAAATAGGAAGAGAGGGAGGGGGGACTCCAAGCTTGCCAACTCCCTAAGGGATCAGTGCATTAGTGTAATGAGCTGCCAGCACTCTCTCTCTCTCTCTCTCTCTCTCACACACACACACACTCTCTCTCTCTCTCTCTCAAACACACACACACACACACACACACACACACTGAAACCTCGTTCCTCCTGTCCATCTCTTCTTTCCTATTCCTCATTCACTTGCTGTCCTGTCACTTTAGCCCCTTTCTTTCTGTCTTCCCTCCCATCTTCCTCCCGTTTTTCGGTATCTGGCCTTCAAGTAGCGGACTGGACCCCTTTTGAAAAATGTATGGCGGTGCTGCCGGTGACCCCCGTGGCCACACTCCAATCCCATTACCAACACTATCACGTCACCACAGTCCAACGCAGTGGCTCTGTGTCCATCTCCCCCCTCTCATCCGCACACATGCAAACAGCTCATCAGGTACATTCGTAGTCCAAACACATCGCCCAACATTAAAAGTCGACACTTACCTTCAGTGATAATCACCCAGCGAAAAAAATAAATAGATATATATCACTATGTATCTCAATGCAAAACACAATAAGTTGACTTTCTCTCAACTTGCAGAACAACTCTTGATTCTGTTGCATGCAGCGCCAACGCAGCAGCCTATATATCCCACCACTTGGATTTGTGCATTGACTGTGTAGGTGTTTAATTATCCGTCGGCAGCCAATCGCGTCGCTCTGATGCCATGGCGAGCCAATGGGACGCCTCCTCTCAGTCCTGGCTCACTAATAAGGGATATGGCTTTGCGCTGACGTCATTCCTCAGTCAGTAAGTGCTCCATTCACAAAATCCTTCAGTCGTTTGGACCATTTGTTATCCCCAATTTGCATTGATGTCATTAATTAAATAGGAGGTAAAGCAAGCTGGTGTCCATGGAGGAGCATCACCAGCAATACATATTTTAAGAACCTTCCAAAAATGTTACATTGCACGCTATATCTCAAATGCCAAATCGATACACATACCACCCCCCCCCCCCCCCCCCCCCAACACTAGCACCGGCACCACCCTCAGCACTTGCAGGCGGGGCCATCTGCTGGGGAGGGACGTACACTACACAGTGACGCACTCCTGGCCTCTTCATTCATAATGCTGTTTGGAAAGCACCATCTCCAGCTCCACACCCACTGTGTGCTTCAGCTCAGTGTAGACACACAATCAGCTTATGTCATCTTGATTCGCCGCAACTAACAAACTCAACCACATGTGTCAACTCTGCTCAGAGTATCGGCTAAACTACGAGGCACTGTGCCATCTGTAACCTAAACTGTGTATTTTTTTTGATCAGAGTGATTAACCTGAAGCACATTTGCTGTTTCTCAGCAGCTTCTGTGTGTATGACAACCTCCCTCCCCTCCAGTGAAACATCAAACCTCATTCAGTTAATAGAGTGATACCACAGTCAGTCCAGTAATGATCACTGCCGCCCGGGCCTCCTCCCACACACTGAGTAAACGAGTTGTCCTCGGCAAAGACCAATCGATGACAGCCTCCGACAAGAGCCGTATCTCAAAAGCAATTACACATCTGTTTGCCGTGCAGCATCGTCTCAATTCCCTTCCTTTTCATTAGTGTGCAGGACGGCGTGTGTGTGTGTGTGCGTGTGTTTATCTGTGTCTGCGTGTGCTCATGGTCTCTGCACAGTGGACTAAAATGAATGGGCGTACAGTAGGTGTGTGCGTATGTGTGTGTTCTGGATTATATGTCAGAGTGGAAGAAGGGGATGGGTTGCCTCTCCTCGTCTGCGTCATAGAGGAACCCCATTAGACAGGATGAGCCTTTTAGTGCTATTGAGCCACCAGGCTCACCCATGTCAGACACTAAATCACTGCTGAACAGACAGCTGCTGGGTCTCGAGCCACATCTACGAACCCACACAGCTACTTTCTACCTGCACGTCCATCATGCTGACTAACTTATTCCACAGTGCTGGACAAATTGAAGCACTGTACCAGGAGACCACTTACTTGTTTAAAAATGAAAACTTTATTTCAAACACTCATGTCTTTTGACCTTTTATCCAAACTTCAAGCCCTGTTTCATGCCCTGCTCCAATGAGTCACGGCAGACTATGAAGTCTTGAATGTCAATACTCTAATTTGACTATGTCGGTGTATTCTGTTCAAACAATAAATTGCTCGTCTGTCCGTCCAGGGAGAGGGATCCATGCTCTGTTGATCTTCCTGAGTTTCTTCAAATTTTTCCTTATCCAAATTGAGGGTTGCTTGATTTTTTTACTTGCCGCATCCACAAGGGTAGCAATGTCCTACCACCAGAAACACCCCCTTGGCATGGATCCTGTGTGCCAAATTATAAAGGCATGACCCGCCTTGCTCGGCCTCTGATTGTCTGGTACTAGTTGGCTTCGTTGGTAGGATTGCTTAGGTTAAGGCATGAGGATTGAGATTGGTTTGGGTAAGGGTATCAGGTTAAGCCAATCAGTGGCAGATTAGAACGTCTGTCTGTGACTTCCAGCATTTCTAACTACATGGACGCAGATGGGCGGAAACAATGCTAAAACAGTACTTTAGACATGAGTTCTCCATTCACTGGCCCCTGCAGTTTGGGAGAATATCTGTTTGCCGCAAGGAGAAACCAGGCTGCAACTGAAGCCAATGCGTAAGTGCTTGACACTTGCATTCTTTCTAATGGCCATCAGGGGGCAACTCCTCTGGTTGCAAAACTAATTCTGATCGTATAGAAGAGATGGCGACGGCCAAGAACCTAGCTGTGGTCCACAAACCAATAGTGATGTCATGGTGACTACATCCACTTCTTATATGTCCTGGGAAAGGGATCCCTCCTCGGTTTTGAGGTTTCAGCACTGGTTTTAACTCTGGGTATCTAACAAACAGGCTGCCGGGTGTATTTCCATGCTGCAAATTGCATGAAACTGCACGCAACAACTCTTAACCCACTATTCTCTCATCCTATGACTAAACTACTGTTGTATTTACCAACCCACCTACCTACTAGCCTAACTGCCTATCCATCTATTTACATATTGTATAGGCAGACTAACCCGTCTTACTTTTTACCTACTTATCTAATGCTTCTAAAAAACAGAGAAGTTTGGGCATGCAGAGAACAATGAAGAACGTGCGTGTCCGCATGAGAGTGTGTAGCAGGGATTGAAAACAAAAGGGCATATAACTGTCAAGTGTACATTTTGTTCACCTTTAACTTAAACTGAAGGTCTGTATGATCATCTGCTATATGTGTTGGGTGTTTGAACAACCCTTTCAAAAGCTATTGATTAAACTGTGTGGTCATAGTTAAGAAAATAATAAAGGTATATATATATATGTATATGTGTTCATATTTGCAGCATGGGTGTTGCTTTTGGGTCATTTGCACCCCAGGGAGCTGCACAGGCTGTCCTCAATCCTCCAAAGTTTTCCCTCAGTTTCTGAAAAGACTTTTGAGCGTGGAGTCGATACGGTAACCTTTGAAGCCAGGTCTCCCCCATCTGAGATCAACCTGCCCACCCTAGTGTAAGTTATTACTGGGGACACGGTATTATTGGGTTTGAACAACAGTCATGCTGTATGTCATCTTAATGGCTTAGCTCTATTGGGCCAATCAAGCAGCTCATTTAGTAGCAACAAAAAGTACATCCGCATGAATTATGCCTACACACGTGAATGGTGTTATTGATATTACTGGACATGTGTTTAATGTCATGCACAGACTCATGCACATGCATACGGTCTTCACACTCACAATTTTATTATCGCACAAGTTCAAAGGGTTTGTTAGGAATGTTAAGAATCAACTGTCCAATCCAATCAAATGTCCAATCTAATCCTAATATATATATATATCAAATACATGATTTGTTTGTCACGTGGGCAATGAAGGTCCTCAAGATGGTTTATTCTCACTTTACCTTTGTGCACCCTGTGGCAGAAACTCTCCCTTTCAATCAGTGATTCTTTCTTAAAGTCCGTCCGACGGGTCATCTTTTGAAGACTTTGGTTGTCTGTCAAAGAGTTTGACTGTCTGTCAAAGACTTTGGTTTTCTGTTGAAGACTTTGGTTATCTGTCATCAAATGGTTGCCAAGCTGAACAATATTAGCCGATTGCCCTAGTGAGAGAAAGTAAAAGGTATATAGAAGATAAACATTGATTGAGCTGTACAGAGAGGAACATGGCTTCAGTTGTGGTAAAATTCTTAAGGTGTTTCTTTAAACCTTAAATCTATGAGGGGGCCAACATATGCAATAAAACACAGCATTAACACATTAGCAGGGTAAGAATAATCACGTTTATCATCATGTAATATTAAAGAAGCCGAACCTCCTGCAGATAAATAGATCCAGACCCAATGTGACAAAATACTACCATAGAAAAATGCAATTGTGTGTGGAGGAAGTGATCAGCTGATACATATCAGCAAAGGGATCAGTGTCTCCATTTTACCGCTTTTATTTGGTTCAGTAGTTTACCAAAACACACACACACACACTCTGAGTTAATGACAGATCAGTGACCAATCACAGCACTCTAATGTGTCTCTGTGTCTGTATTGTGCATGTTAAGCTTTCATCAACACCGCGGTAGAAGAGAGTTTGACTGCAGGAGGCAACGCTGCAGCCCAGTATTTCCTTGTGTTTGTTTGATAAAACTTTGAGCCTTTAAAAAAAATTTAAAAAAGAACAGGCTGCACAAGTCTATGTTGGCTCCTGATGCTACACATGATCCCAGTCTCGTTGCATAATGAGGCAAACAGCTTATTATTTAAACTCTGGTACTGGATTTGTACTTTGTATCGACCGATTCCCAAATCCCAGGTATCGGGACTGAGAAAGTCAGTGCATCTCTACGGTTGTGGGTTGTAACTACATGTCCAGCGGTCCCTCATTCTTTGTTACTTGCTGTCATTTCCCCTTTCCCAATTAATTTATAGCTGATTGGCACACCTCCCCTGAGTTGATTGGAGGGTTATTCAGATCACCTGTTGTGCAGGGTGTGAGGACTGGCCGCTGATTAAGAGATGAGAGCAGCTTGGTGCGTTTCCCCTGCTGGTCAATCAGGTTGTGACGAAGCCTTTTCTTTAGGACTCAAGAGAGGCGAGGAACTGCACACCCAAAGTTATTTCTGATCCTTCCTCGATTTAACGTAGACCTCATTTTAGCAGATATGTTCAACCAGAAACTCTGGTGTTTTGAGACTTCTTTGCCATCTTATCTTTTCTGCTTGAGGGTGATTTTTGATCTATCTGGAGTAAATATTAAAGACACCTTTGACTTGGCCTTTATTTTGTCATTTTGTTAGTTTTTCATTGAAACTCTCTTTATACAAATTTCTTCACTATGGAAGAGGCATTTGTTAATTGTTGAAGACACATTTTATTATAATTGAAGGGACATTTTTCTTTTCATTGAGAGGATTTTTTTCATTGTGAAGGCACTTTATGAGATTTGTTTTCCTCCAAGTAAATATTTCTGTATTATGTGGTTGGGAACTGGTTCTCAGGATTCTTCCTGATCAGCTGAAATCAAGTGTACCGCCACACATTTACTCAAGTACTGAAGTACAATTTTGACATACTTGTAGCCTATTTTACTTCATGCAGTACTTTATACTTCCACGTTAGCACATTTCAGAAGGAAATATTGTAGCCTAAGGCTCAATACTCCTTTTATGAAATGAAGCGGCAAAACAGGTTCGTGTTTGCAGAAGATGCACGACTGTTTCTCAGCTGACAGCTGCTGTTATGGCTCTCTCCTCCGACACAAAACAAGTAAGTGTGACGCTATGATATTGAATCTCCAGTGGATATGTGTTGCTTCATTTTCAATAACTTGTAAAGCAATTGATTAAAAGCAGGCAAATGAGTGTGTTCGTGACTCTAAGTAAAGGAAAGAAAAGGTTTACAACCACTGGTTTCAATACTTGGAAGTGACGCCCTCAGATAAATGGAAACCGTTACGCCGGATGAAGGACATTCTGGGAAATGCTAGAAATCACTAAGTAGCCAATGGACGCGGACGATTGACTTTTATACTGTTAAAGATGCTTTTTACTGTCACACTGTGATTATTCTACATGACACTTAATAGCCTGTGAATCCCGTCTTATGTTGTTCCTATAAGAAGCCCATTTAAAATATGCTCATGTCTAAGAAATTTTATATAAAGTCAAATACGACGTGTAAAATATCCAACTGTCAATAGCCTGAAGATGTTAAATTTACCATTTAGATAGAATAAACATCAAAACTACATTTTTCTTCACTTTTTCTGCCGATCGACTGATCTATTAACCGTTCAACCTCTAGCTCTACCATATGTCTACAATTAGACAACTGACATTAAGTGAAGGACAATAACAGGCGAACAGCGAGGTCCCATCTCTCAAGCTGTAAATATAAGCAGTATTATACTGTTATGTAGTTTATGCACAATAAGCATGAATCATGTTGGGACGACGGTGAAATCCCCATTGGGAAGGCCGTGAGTGTTGATTGGGTCAAAGCAGGGAGATCTGATCTACGAATGGCACCGCTCACCGTTGGGCACCTCCCAGTCAGTTAAGGCCTGGCCCATCCAGATAAATCACTTCCTGAAGAGAAAGGAAGGCGAAACAGCACTTAAGTCATTATCCAACTGCTGCCTCCTGTAATGGCTCTCCATCTACAAATCTAATCAGTGGCTCGCCACCTGATTAAATGCAAGTTCAAGTGGTGGAGCTGGTGTCACTTTGCGGTTTTACATCAGGGAGAAGGGGGGGGGGGGGGGGGGGGGGGGGCTGTGTTTAACCACCTGGGATGGGGTAGCAGGTTGGAGTGGAGCATGTGTGGCTTCCAGCAGGTGGTACACGTTGTACTATTTGTTTTAAACCGACGGGACGAGTGGCTGAGTAGAAGGTCACGCTAACATTTGGGGACAGGTCATCAGTTGAGGAAGCATGTAAAATGTCAAGGAGCACGCATTTTTCGTCGCTCATGCCCAGGCATTAGGGAGATTACACTCAATCGTTGAAACCTCCCCAAAGCATCAATCGGGAGGCTTCGACTTTGCAGCGTGGGAGGCCTGTCGGCCCCCAGGATCTGACATCACTGCCTGAATGGCTGGGCTCGCTCGTATCTACTCCACATTCATTCGAGAAGTGGGGCCAAACAAGAAAAAAAGAGACCTCTCAGCAATCCATAGCCAGACACTTACCGATGCTGTGGACTGACAGAGCAACACTAAAGAGAGTTTGTGTTTCCGAAAAGTGCCCGCCGGGAGTCCTATTTATCATGATTACACCAGAATGAATGAAGTGACCTGATGGCTGACTAGCAGAAATATGCTGCAAGTGGATTTGAGTCGTGCAGTGATTATGCTGGCCAGCTTGGCTATATATATATAAAGCCTTATTGGAATCATTAATCATTTATTTAATCCACTCACATTTCCTAATAAAAGGTGAGACCTCTTGCAGTCCTAGACACTGATGCATAAACAACTTCAGTCTTGTTGTGGGCCATTACAAACACTGAAGCCAATCCATCAACAATCCAGCCAAACGGTGATCATCCATTCATAGCTTATAATAACTCGGCATGGTCAGTCAAACTTTGGATTTCTCCACATGCTGAAGTGGTGTGCATTGGGTTCAAGTAAAATAGATATTTTGGAGAGAGTTTGGAGAGTGTTGTCTTTTTTTGTCTAAATCCAAGAGCAAACATGTTCGGAGCAACAATTAACGGATGTAGCTGTAAAGTGCATATATAAAATGACTGAGTTGAAAACGGTTATAGAGATTTATTTTTTCAACAAACTCATAAAGCTAGCGTTAGCTTGATGAGCTAGGCCACTAGAAATGAGAAGACTCATTTTGTTTACCTTTCTCTGACATCAAGATTTTGAAGTGGTAAAATCTGCCGTGAGATGACCTGAACGCTTCACAGCTGTAGCATGCGCAGTGGGCTGAGCTAATGGTCCTGTACCAGAGACCAGTGTGGAGTTCAGCTGATAATAAAACACAATTATCAAACCCTGAACGGAAACGACTGGTAAACTAATATTTCAGGACAGGACTATTCCCTTGTGCACAAACCGGATCACAGACACAACAACAAACATAGTTCGACTGCCCTTTTTGAGATACATATACTGCTTGAGGTTTCGTGTATTGGAACCATTATGTTTGCTTGAATAACTCTGGTGTACCTCGAGAAACCACGGAGTGACTCAGGCTGGTGCCCTGACAAAAAGCTGAGCGGGGGCAAGCAGTTCCTCTCAAGTATCTTAAGGAAACTTGGCTCTCGTCTTTGGAGTCATTTCAGATTCAATCACACTTGATCAACTTGGACCACGTCCCGTGGTATTTATAGAAACTTAAACGTTATGCGGTTATAAAGCCTGGCGGAGACCCAAGGATCTGCCATTATTTCTGCCTCTGCAGCAAAGCTGAGAGTTGGACATTTCTGGCTCTCAGCATGGCTCAAAGATGCTCAAGTTACAATGAAACAGAGAAGGAAAATCTTCATTAATAGGCAAGACATGTATTTGAAGATGTTATTGTTTTACCCAAAGCTAGATCTACTGTATTTGGACGGTGGCTTTCAGCAAAGGTTTAAATAACCATCTCTTTTTGTGTTTCTTCTCTTCCATTCGTGCAATATTTTTTTCACAATCTGTTCCTTGATATTTTCCGAATAGAACAAATAAAGAACATTATGACATTTGGAGTGATAAAACCAAGTTGCAAGCAGCAAGCAAAACAGAAACAATATACAAAACCGAGACAGGACAAAGACAAGACAATTACAACGAACATGGAAATAGTTGTTGGCCGTCGCATCATAATTAATAATAATAATAATAATCAGGGAGCCCTTCGTTATGCACCTAAATCCAAATAGATGGTTTGTGTATTTTATCAAGGCCATCCTCCAAAAGCTCCTCAGAAATCTCCACTCGTGTCCCATGGTGACTCATTGGGTAGGTTAGGAAACTCAGTGACTCATTGGGTAGGTTCGGAAACTCAGGAAATCTACCACTGCTCCTGAAGAGGTCTTGTTTAGCCATGCAGGGCAAATAGGTCTTTAGTTGTGTTGATGCCTTGGTTGGACTAAAAGGCACCGTCTACCAAAGATGGAGGACGAGCATGATTTGCAGTTTATTGAGTTTTGACGTAAAGTGTGACTTGAGACCAAAACAACGTCTGAGCTTGAGCTGATTCCAGATTCTCAAGGACGTTTTGACAATTACATATTTTTCATGTTGTCAGAGTTGCTCTCCATGGGAGAATTAAATAATGCTGGAAGTTACACTGGCCCACAGAAGGTAGCCTCCATTTTAAGCCATGGGCGGGGAGTGGTATGAGCGTGGTAGTAGAACGGATAAGCTGGCATGGCGGGAAGACATGCACTGGACTCCGACACTGTTGTGATATATGCCACGACGGCATGAGTGAGTCTGCGAGTCGTCGCAATATTGCTGATATGGATGTTTAGTTAGCCTGTAGGATTGTATTAATCGAAGATTTTCTGCCTCAAATTTGAGCGATTTTACCCAGCGCCTTTGGCCTCTGTAAAAAGCTTGTGTAGCTTGCTTGCTTATCGTTTCAGGGGAGGATAAAAGTACACATCATCCTTTGAAGAGCTTGCTCGTCTTATGAGAGGAAAATATCTCAAATTGCGGCCCATCAAATTCCCGACCCATGAACCTCTTGTTTCCCTTGTAATCTCACCGTCGTTGACGTAATTGAGTCTTCACCAGTTAATGGTTCAGCCGGCATGGCAATGAAATTAATATGGTGTGTTCGGCCATTTTATTAATTTCTTCTTCTCCACCAGAAACGGGACATTTTCTCCAATTAGTCAAATGCAGTTAAAAGCACCCTTCAGTCGTAAAAGCCATTATTGTGACAGGATGATCCTGAAGCACAAGAGGCCATTAAGGGGGTTTAATGAGTAGATTAGCCGGAGCAGCCAGGTGTCTCCAGAACAACACTTGATCATACGCCCACCCAGACCTCAATGATGCCACCCAAAGTGTCTCCCGCCCATTAGGTGACAAATCACAGAAGACTAGTCGTGTCGTAGCTCTTAACTTCACCAGTGGACAGCTTTATTGAGAAAAGAAAAGTACATGTTCCTCACTTCTTGCAGGTAAAGAGAGTTTTTCTGGCTGTGTAAAAAACATTGTTTTCTTTACAAAAAAAACTGATTCTCTGAGAAGATATTCCCTCACGAAATCCAAATATATCTAGACTTTAGTATGTCATTGGATTTCCAAAGCAGCCAAGAGTCAAATAGCATGAACATCAAATTGAGCTAACCTTTTGCTATGAACCCAAATTCCTGTTTGCTGGACTTCTTCATCTGAGTATTGATTGGCAGGCCTCCCTGTCCTCATTTGCTGTCATGCTTGTTCAATACTGACATCAGGATAAAACCCAAAGTCGAAGCAGTTACTGACTATGTTTTTATATCAGCATGTAAACAACTAAGGCACACCTTTACTAAACCATAAACTTTCATTTAAATCTGACATTCAAACGCACAAAAGTCACATCACATGAAATGTAAAGCATGGGGATGTTTCAGTTTTGAAGCTAGTTAGTCACATTAGTTCAAGCTTTTTGTTGTCTGGCTTTCCTGGCAATGTTATACATTGACATACTAATATAACGTAACTTCAACTAACATTTAACTGACCCGAACCGAGCACCAAGGAACAGAAATACATTGGTGACGTCAACGTCGAGCTCATTGAGCTGAACTCCACACGAGCCAGAAATCACACCGACGCATCACACAGCAGACTGGCTTTTGAGTCAAACGTTCATCTGCTGTGAAATACCTCATCGCCGAGAAAAATGTGATCAGGAGCGACAATGAAATGGAATGGGTGAGTCACGATGGGCCGTAAACCTCTCCCAACTTCGTCCAGCTCTCGCGATCATCAAATCGTGTGTTGTCACCGATTTGACAATCGTGAGGTTTGAGTTGTCACTTGTTTTCTTTGTGGCTTTTTGTTGTTGCCGTCATCCAATAATAACCTGTGGATATTAAACAGTGCTGCGCTGTCTGACAGAAGACAATGCTCTCATCTCTAAAGCGACCACTCACATTACTTTTATTCCAGAACTGCAGCGCTAGATGAGCAAATGCAATTAATGCTCAATGTTTGCCGGAGAGCCAAAGTACTGATTGGATGTCTCCGTTCCGTACACTTGGCATCATCAGATGTTTCCGCATTGACACTGAGGAGGGATGACAAATGAACAAATGCTTCTGCTGCTTTTAGGTTTCAAATGAATTGAGGCTGCGTTGTCATCAAAAATCAAACATAATTTCTTTTATATTCACATTCAGCTGTCCAGAATGACGAGCAGAGATTAAGATTAAGATTATATGAAGTTATTTTGTCATGTAACTGCAGCTTGGATTAATTCTGGTTTTTTTTTTTTGCTTCACTTAAATCAAGAACGGAAACCCAAAATGTGCATCAAGCTGATTAAGAAATGACTGATGTATTCCAGCAACAGATCCATTTTCATTACATCAGAAAACTAAAGTATCAGACGGATGAAAACTGTAGAGACGACTCGTTATTTAAGGAGTTTATTCTCTGTGTGATGAACATTTAGGATCAGACTAAGCTTGGCAGGCCTCCCTGTCCTCATTTGCTGTCATGCTTGTTCAATACTGACATCAGGATAAAACCCAAAGTCGAAGCAGTTACTGACTATGTTTTTATATCACACCTTTACTAAACCATAAACTTTCATTTAAATCTGACATTCAAGCGCACAAAAGTCACATCACATGAAATGTAAAGCATGGGGATGTTTCAGCTTTGAAGCTAGTTAGTCACATTAGTTAAAGCTTTTTGTTGTCTGGCTTTCCTGGCAATGTTATACATTGACATACTAATATAAAGTAACTTCAACTAACATTTAACTGACCCGAACCGAGCACCAAGGAACAGAAATACATTGGTGACGTCAACGTCGAGCTCATTGAGCTGAACTCCACACGAGCCACAAATCACACCGAAGTCAAAGTCATTGTACAGGTTCATATTACTTTATTTGGACCAAAAGGTAGAGTTGGTTAAACGAAGCAACGTTTTTCAATTTTTACAAAAAAACACATAAAAGTACTCAAGGCTCTAATAAAATCTAAAACCACCAAAATAGAATAAATAAACGAGTCAGATGATATTAACACCTAGGTGTCAAAAGCCAAACAATACTATTTGCAACCCTGCTTATATAGCATGGCAGCAACAAGCACCCAGATGTCCGTAGCTAACAATAATAACTACAACTATTAGAAGAAGAACATATTAGAGGATTGGAAGATTAGCCTTTTGGCTTTCTTTATGATGTGAGATTAAGATGCATGTTCAACTTTGCAGTGTATAAATAGCCAAAGAGCTGCCAATTGACTTTTCTCCAGTCACAGGCTGCACACACACTCCGGATCAATAAATAAGCGTACTTGCTTCTATAGCATCAGTGCAATGTTGCTACGGCTTGTTCATCTGAGTGATGTCTGCAGGAACGGTTGGAGCTGAAGTCTACCAGTTTGAAAATGAGTGTAGCGTCTGCAGCTCGCCCCTCATATCTGTTAGAGCGACTTGAGGCTACATTAGCCTCCACTAGCATAACACGCACGGATCTCCGAACAAACTGCCGCCAGTTGAGTTGCATTGTGGGTAATAAAGGCATCTGGCAGGGGGAGGGGGGACAGTGATTTTTTCATGTCCTCTTATGTCTGAGTGGAGTCTCCAAGAGATAAATCCTCTCCCAGAGAGAGCCCAGCTTTACAGACACAATACTGAGTTACAAAAGGGATTTCCCTGCAGCTCATGCTGCACACAGTCCCCGGATGTTCTCTTTGGGTTTCACCAGAGCAAACGTTATCACTGAACATGTGCACTAATGTACAGTTCTTGTGCTGGAATATGTTCTTTCACCTGCCGTTCACTGACAAAATCAACAAAATTAAAAGTCTGACCAAGTTCTGTTGCATCTTTCATTGTATATCTTCCTAAAATGTGATTTTAGAAACAGATTTATCACGGTTATCATTTTAAACTTGAACTCCTCCAGCACCAGTGCAGTCTCCTAAAACTCCTTGTATAAGTTCTACTCAGTGAGCTGTTGTCAGATGCAATCACAACATTAAAATGATGGATTCCGGTTGCGTGACACTGATGTGGGTGCATTTCCTGGCATTAAAACAATGAAAATGACGGATAGGAAAACTGTAATCGCTGTTAACACAATGACTGAAATCTGCTCTTTCCAGAACTGCATCTCCTTCCTACAGTGAAGACTAATCAATCACTTCTCACAGCAACCGCATAACTGTTAGCCAGAATTTGAGTGACTCAAAAGCCAGCACGTATGCATGAGTGCTGGCATCAGGTGGTTTAAAGTGAACCAGCTTCTGCTGTGTGCTTTATAAAATACTTTTGAAAAAGCCTGTGTCTGAAACGTGTTGGCTGTCTATTCTTCGGTTCATAGACTGAGCAAAGAGACTATCTATCAACCTGCTGATATTATTAAGTGCCCCACAAAGTCCTGCATTTTTTTAATTATTTATTTTTTTGTGCCAGAAAAAAGCCTCTTCAGCCATTTGCTACTGAAATGCTGCATAAGCGCTTTCGTCAAACTGACGGCAGCGAACTCGGTCTCTCTGCGAGACCTCGCCTCGTCTCTCATACGTATGCACCGGCCTTTGCTGTCGGACACATTAATGCCAATGACGACACACGGTGTTCATGAAATGTATATATGGAGGGGGGAGGGGCTTGGAGGGGGGTGACCCCTGACCCGCCTCGTTACAGGAGTGCCGCCGGCTTAATGCAACTTTGGCAAAGCCGCCACCTTTTCCCGCCTGTTATCCCCGTCGTATTCCGGGCTAAAACACATCGCTGACCTACTTTGAGCAACACGGGGAGGAGAGTTGTGCGTTATTTAGCCACTTGGGTTGCAGAATCAGTTCTGTTTAGTAAAGATGCACTGCTGATGTGTTGTGGTCATTCAAGAAGAAGTGTTAGCCTGTAGCTCAGGTGAAAGCCACGACTAAGTAAGAGAAAAGAAGAATCTGTGCTGATGCCGTCACATGTAAAAATATAGTCTTATTCACAGAAACATAAAGGAATTCAATCTCAAGTTGTGACGGCAGGAGTTCACTCTTTCCCCATTATCACAAGCTGAAAAACATGAATGGGTAGAGGAATGGGAGCGCTCACACTCTCTTCTACTCCTTAAAACACCTCCGCCTCCCTCGTCTCCCCCCCTCCCCCTCCGCCACCACGTGCCAGCACCGAGTCCACAGTGTGGCTTGGACCCATCCCACAGTGACTCAGGCTGCTCTCCATTTGAAAAATTAAACGGAGGGCCGTTTGGCAGAGTTAAATGAGGCCCCCAAGAAAAAAAGAAAAAAAAACCTGCTGAGCTCAGCACAGCTCCTACAATCTCAATCACAAAGGAGGAGGTTGGCGCGCTGATGTAATGGCCGCCGCCGTGCTGCCGCTGCCTTGGCAGAGGAGGAGAGCTCGTCAGCACAGCCCTACTAATTCATCTTCCCACCCCACCCTCCTCTTCCTCCTCCTCCTCCTCCTCTTCCTCCTGGATCAAGGGTACATCAGATATCATTAAAAAAGATAAAAACCAAACCATGGTGCAGGATGTGAGAGAGGATGAGGCATCAGTGGGCATTTCTCTGAGAAATTCTCCCTGGAGAAATTAAAAAAGATGTTCCAATTTGAAAACCAGGATAGCCTAGACGAGTTGACCACAGAGGATATTCGGAATTAATGCACGTGGAATACATCAATCACCTGTCAGCATCTCTCCACCTGTGGAGCTCTTCTACAGTCATATAATATCCAACAACAGTGGAACCATTCAAGGAAATGTTCCCCACTATTCCATCAATAACTTTAACAACTCGCCCATTGTACAAAAAGGACTCGGAAGTGTTGGAAGAAGCATTCAGAGCCTGAAGTAAAAGAAGAATGACCACAATGTAGAAACATTCTATAACGAGTCAAATTCAAGAGTTTACTTGAATATAAGTACAGACGTTTTATCAGAAAAATGTACTTTAAGTATAATGTATATGAAAGAAATGATAGAGGCGCATATGTAAAAAAAGTAGCATAAAGTGGAAATAAAATTGTACTGAAATGCTGAAATTATATTTAAAGCATATATATATATACAAGCTTTAAAGTACCAGCTTGAATTGAATTAAAATCTCAAACAGTCTTAACAATTATATCAACTATTCAAGAAACATCAGCTGCTGCTTCATAGATAATAAATGAGCTGCTGACTTTGTCAAACTGTGACACGTCACACCAAAATGAAATTAATATTGTGGCACAGCTCACTCTCTATTAACGTTTTTCAGCCTTATTTTGGTTCAAGTCCACAGTTGGTTGTCAGAGGACAGACCGATCTTGCACTCCAGTTGAAAGGTTGTCTTCAGTTTCCAGCTTTTAGAAATGCTCAAAGGATGAGAAGTATTGACCGAAGTGCTCCGTGGCACAGAAATAACATGTGAATTATTGAAATGGCTGACATTTACCTTTTTAAAGAAGCAGACAGCACATAAACTGCTTTTCAGTTTCCACAAAAGTATCTACACAATTGCTTGTATTGTTTATTTATCTATACATTCGATTACGGAATTATTTAGCTTGTTTGACATATAAGAAGGTGGACATTACATCTCATACAACTACAGAAAGTTCAACTGCTAGTTGCATATTTTAATTTGTGCACCAGTGAGTTTACCTGCAACTGGTGCATTACAGTTTCGTAGTATGAGTAAGGACCAAAAAAAAGAGTTGATTTCAAGTTGAAAGGATAACATAAACTTTGAAATTTAACTAAACCCAGAGAGTGATTATGGAACAGCGTCCGTTCATTGTAAATATGTTTAAATTACTTTTAAAGAAAAGGGAAATAGTACATTTTCAATATTTTTATCTCAATTCTCCATAAGTGTTTTCTGCAGACATGGAAAGACATTTACATGCAAGTATAAAACAGCCACCGTTATCGTCTACGTTCATGTATCTTTGTGTCTCTGCAACAGAAATGTGTTTCATGTCAACGTCCACAACCAAACGACTCACCAGTGTCTTCTTCTGATTTACTGCTGCCGCCTAGTGGCGATGCGCAAACATTGCGCCTGTTCGCTCAGTGCAGATAAGAATAAAAAACAAGAATGAATAGATTCAGGGAGGAAATTACTTTAACTTTTTTGTTTACCATTTAATAATAACTAAATAATTTCACACAGTGTGAATCTAAGTAAAATCACTGAGTGTGATCATCGTACTTTTTATCTGAAATTCTGAAATTTAAGTTGATTTGGAAATGCTTTTGCGTTTGTATGAATGTAAATGTTTAGTTTTGTCTTCTTTATTGATTATATAATATATATATACATTCATCTTTTTTAAATCGTAGGATAATGTGACAAAATATCGTGTATTTTGTGTGTTTTTTTACAGACAGCCACAACTTTACTCAATCGATCACTGATTTACAATCGGGGCTCGACTATTTTCCCTGACGTCGCATCCAGGAAAATAAATCAAGTTCGGCTCACAGTTACAGGCGGAGGAGACACTTAAAGCAGAGATGGTAAGTGTAAATGATATTTGAATGAAGTTAAGCAATTTCACATTATATATATATATAAAACACTGATGCAGTAAATAAATCGCACAGCGTGTTCGTGTTGTATAATTGATCAAAAAAACCAAGAAAACAAGGCTAATTTACTCACACCAAGCTAACGTTAGCTAGCTAACTTTTGACTGCACTGAGTGTGAGTAAGCAAAACACCGTCAACTGCTAACGTTAGCCGCGTTCATGCCGGCTAATTGACGTGTGACCCAAATAATTGGTTCTTGGCTGACATTTATCGGATTATATCACATTGAACAACGTCTGTTAATAACCCGATGCATTTACATTTAGCGCCCCAATACCGTAACATGCGTTGCTGATTAGTTAGCAGGCTAACGCTAAGTAGCTAGCAGATGCTAGCCAGCTCAGGCTGCGTTTGGCTAGCATCAAGTCTTTTACTTTCGTTTTACTTCCGGTGACCTGGTTTTGGCTTCAGACTAATAACTCATTTAGTGAATCACAACACATTCAACTCCAGTTACTGTTCACTGTAATAATATAACTAAATGTAATAATAATACAACAAACTTTTGCAGAGTTTGCATGTCATCCAGCTAATGTCAGCTCACTTTCCGCATGACTACGATTAGCTAAAAGAGTTTAATACTGACATATGTCGCTAACCTTATGTATTAATCATCATTAACGTCCCGCCTCTATTTGGTAAGTGGCTGCACACAAAGTTGGGCTTATCAATTATTCAGTCGTGGTAGAAATGTAATACCCGAGTCTAGAAAAGTCCAGAATGAAGACAGACACAGAGCCTTGTGTAGTAGTCACAGTAGTAGGAAAACCGCTGATGATGCAAGACAACTATGTAAGCTCAGCTCTTGTGTATTTCTGTAATGATGTTTTTTTAAAGTGTCTCTTTCAAATTATGGCTTGTTTTTGTATCCTTAGTTCCGTAATCAGTACGACAACGACGTGACGGTATGGAGCCCGCAGGTGAGTCGCAGCTTTACCTTTGACTTCTCTGAGAAAGGTAAATGTGTATGTATCACTGTAACATGATTGTTGTTCGTGTCGGTCCAGGGTCGTATTCATCAGATCGAGTATGCCATGGAGGCAGTGAAGCAAGGCTCTGCAACTGTGGGACTCAAATCCAAATCCCATGCAGTCCTGGTGGCTCTAAAGGTTCAGTTCAATGTCGTCTGTCAGTCATTATGCTCCGAGTGGAGCACTCCCTCGAGAAGTGGATGACTTTATTACATTTAAATAATGTTTTGAGCCTAAATTCATTCCAGCGTCAAGTGTTTTTATTTGGAGATGCAGCAAACCATAGAAGAAATGTAGGATATCTGTCATTTAATGGAACATTTAAATGTATTATAACATACAAAGACACTGCAAAGCATGTAGCAGATTATTATATTAGACAGTCGAAGGACAGCGTTTGGTTCATGCCTGATGTTTTCACGTCTCTGCAGAGAGCCCAGTCTGAACTGGCTGCCCACCAGAAGAAGATCCTCAATGTCGACAACCACATCGGCATCTCCATTGCTGGACTCACTGCTGACGCCAGACTGCTGTGGTAAGTCCCGGCTGCCTCGAGGATCTGAATAGTTTGCTGTTTCTAATATCTAAATCATACTAACGTCCTGTCTTCACAGTAACTTCATGCGTCAGGAGTGCTTGGACTCGAGATTTGTCTTCGACAGGCCCCTCCCCACGTCACGTCTCGTCTCTCTTATTGGCAGCAGTATCCTCACTAATGTTAGCGTGACTCTCAGTGGTTATAATGTCCAGTTCTCCTTGTGTGAATACTCCTGTAAAGTAAAATGATTGTGAATGGCAGCAGTGATCCTTAACCGATCCTTCAGAAACCCAAATCCCAACACAGAGGTATGGAAGGAGGCCCTATGGTGTTGGACTCCTCATTGCTGGCTTTGATGTAAGTTTGCATTTAGTTCATGTATCTACAGTGTTTTTCTCTTGTGAAAACGTTTGACCGTAGCGCCTGTTTGTTTTGTCGCGCGTCACCCAGGACATGGGACCTCACATCTTCCAGACCTGCCCGTCAGCCAACTACTTTGACTGCAAAGCCATGTCCATCGGAGCGCGCTCTCAGTCGGCTCGCACCTACCTGGAGAGATCCATGGACAAGTTCTCCGACTGTAAGACCAAGCTCACTCGCCTTCCTCCCTCTGATTATTAAATGCATGCTGACAGTTTTAGATAAACTCTTGACATATTTACTCATCACTGTTCTCTCCGATTTTCTTTTAGCATCTTCTTAGTTGAAACATGTACGTCCACAGTACTTCACTGTGTCTTCCTCTTGCTGTATCAAGTGGAAGTACTTGAATTAAGTGTTTTGTTCTCAGCTAATCTGAATGACCTGGTCCAGCACGGCCTCCGCGCTCTCAGAGAAACCCTCCCCGCCGAGCAGGACCTCACCACCAAGGTACGGCAGCGCTCTCCCCTCCGGTCTGTCGCTCTGCTACACCAGAGATTAATGGTCTGTCTCTTAAACCAGACGTACACTGGTCTGCCTGTGATCAGACGGATGTGTGAAAAGTGTCAAGCTTAGTTTGTGGGATAAATATGAATTCTGAAGCTCACATAATAGGTGAAATATGGCTTTTAGTTTTTGTACTTTTAATGTCATTAATAACTTAATTTCAACTGATCAAAGCAAACTTAAATGTTGTCAAAGCTCAGCCCTAGTCGGCATTGATGATCTTTTAAATGTGATGGCATTCAGGCACACTCGGGTATGCTTGTTCTTTCAGAATGTTTCCATCGGCATTGTGGGTAAGGACATGGAGTTCGTCATTTATGACGATGATGATGTTGCCCCGTTCCTGGAGGGACTGGAAGAGAGGCCACAGAGAAAGGTACTGCAAGAGCATTTATTAAGTCCGGTTAGGACTCGTTCTTTTCTTCTCCACACGATTAGTGCAAAGCTAGAGATCTGTGTCTTCTGAACGCTGGTGTTTATGTTGTCTTTAGATCAGGTTAGACAGTCAGCAGTGTAAGATGTAAATCCTGCTCTTTAGTCATCCGCTTGGTGACTTACTGTCATAAAATATCCTCACGTTCTGAGGTCAAGGCAGATATTTTCAAGATGCATCCCTTTAACGTCTCAGATTCCCTGTTTTTTTTTAAATCTTTTTATTTAATATTAATTTCCTGATATTTGTGCGTTAAACCTCACTTGTTTGTGCGTCAGGTTGCCCCGCCTGCAGATGAACCCGCCGTCGCTGGAGCGGTTCCCGATGAGCCAATGGAGCACTGAGGCCGACCACTTCCTGTCATCTGGAGAGGGGGGGGGCACACAAACCCAGACCGACCTGACACTTACTGCAGCTCACCAGAGTCAATCCCAAATATCCTGCTAACATCAACCAACGTGATGTGATGTTGCTTTTGTTTGAGCAAAATGTTTCATTATACAAGTAATAAACTCTTTTTTTGAATTGTGCTGCAGCTCCTCATTTAAAGAGTTGCTACTGAAACACGTTCAGTATCTGGATGAGCAACAGTGCATGCAACAAACAGTCAGAGCCGCTGAGGTCTCCAATATTGATCTTGTTACAATTCAGAGTAAAAATAAAAAAACGACGCCTTTGGTAAGATGAGAACCAGAACATTTTATTTAGTTTCTCCACAGTATTTTAATCACTGACCTGAATGCCCATGTGCTCTTTAAAATAAATAAATTCAGTTTATAAAAGTAAAAATCTAATTTAGAACACAAACAGGTTTTTTTTAAAAGCTTAAAACGTCAATACAGAAGACAAGATGTCTCCGTCACAAACACTTCACGGGAAGACGGACATCTTTCTGTGTCACCTGTTCTTTAAAGTACAGTGCATTAATTGTGTCTCATCTAAGCCTCACAACGATGGCAGGAAGTTGAACACGTCGAGGAGAGTTAGACGTGTCGAGCGTCGTATCGCTGGAGCTCCAGACAACGTGACGCGTCTCCTACTTTATGGGTGAGAATTACAATTCTGCAGTTATTGAAAACACAGTATCGAAAGTCCGTAAAGAAATACTTTCTATTTGAAAACCTTCTGTTGTGTATCGGCCGCCAAAGAGCATGTGAGCGGACGCCGATGTGCCTCGATGTCTAGCTCCAGTTACACTGATGCTTTAAAGCTCCGTGTCCCTAGAAGCACAATAAACCACCTCGCTAACCTACAGCGCTGCCAGTAATATAACGTTTCCTTTCTTTGCTAATTACTTTCTTTTTTCTGTTTTCAAAATGTGTTAATTGATTTCTGAATATTAAAACCACCTGTAATCCAAGCGCTTCATGTAAATAAAACATTTTAGAAGAAAAGAGGTTAATTGTGCGAGAAGACAATTGAAATATGATAAATAATAAATAGTACAACACTGGGTTTGTGTTCATATTCTGAGCACATTTTTTACATCTAATATTCTGGAAGCATCTTAATGTTAAATAAAAACACTTCATAAATGTATGCATTGGATAGTTTTAGAAGTGTTATGAGGCCCTGGTTTTTTCTTCAGAAATATTTCAGTGTGATAATGTTTTAAGACCATAAACTATACTTGTTCCTTTAGTATCCAGTGGACAGCTGATATTAGTCCTATAAAACTCACTCATTCACTTTAAGTAAAGCTAAACGAGGCGCACTAACAGGACCCCTCTGATGAGAACAGATTCAGAGTCAGTGCGAGGCTTTCTTCGCTCTCCTCTTGTTCCTCCGTCTGACGGCGCTGCAGGAAGCTTCTGTCTCCGTCGTCCCGGTGAGCTCCTCCACCTGCTCGACGTCGGCGCCTACATCTCTTTCTGGACCCGCGTCCTCCTCACTCACCGCTGTGAAATCTGGTTCTCTCTCCTTATTCGGGTCCTCGGCTCCCTCAGCAGCATCTCCTCCACCCGCGACGTCCCCGGGAGCGTCTTCCAGGTCGGCTCCGTCGGCTTGTGTCCTCTCCGTCTCCGTCTGTGGACTGTGGGGCTGCTTGCTGTGCTGACAGCAGCAGCGGGAATGTTCCCACTGCTGCTCAGGCTCCTCTGGGTAATGTGCAGGAACTAGAGAGAAATTGAACGAGCCATTAATTGACCGACTTCTAATAACTTTATTTAGAAATGCAGAGAGTTATAAAGGTGCTTTGGCAGACAACGCGAGGTAATAAAACTATTTAAACGCTGATTAAACAGTACAATAAAACCAATCCATGCGATAATTAAATAAAAATAAAGCATTAAAGCAGTAAAAATTGGTTTTAAGAGGTGATTTAAACCAGATTTCTGATTCTTTGAGCTAAGAACGAACAGGGAGCCAGTGAAGAGGAGCCCGGATCGGGGTGATGTGATGTCGTCCGTTAAAACCAGAGAGAAGCCTCGCTGCTGCGTTCTGAACTCGTTGGGAGGCGAGAGTGACTATACCTTCCCAGTCCTCCTGGGTCTTCTTCTGTGGTGCCAGGTCTTCCATCAGCTGGCCCTCCTGCATCACCCGAGTGATCTCCGTCAGCTGCTGCAGGAGACTCTCCTCCTGATCCGCCGTCACGCCCTTCACCCTGCAACACAGAACCAAACCGTCCTGAACATCTGAACTCAAGTAACAGATGGTGTGACTGTGTCCTGTTTGTCTTTATCTTTGCTGTGGAAGAGATTGTTGAACGCGCGTAATGAATGAGCAAATACACCAATGGGCTCCATCCAACCTGTACTTCCTGTCAGGAGAAGAGAGGGAGGAGGCGCCCGGATGAAATGACTCACCTGTCAGGACTGTGGTTGACGTTGGACACGATGTTCTCCATCACCAGCTCGGTCTCCCTCAGCTTCTCCTGCAGCTGAGCCAACTCAAAGTCAGCTGAAAAAATCAACCAAGGAAAGAAGTTTAAAACACAATCTGCACACAATCTCTCATCTCACTGTTAAGATGCTTCACTGGAATCAACGTGCCAGAAAATACCCAGCATTCATGCGTTTCTCACTATGCTAACGGAGAGCCGGAGAGATTTCTGAGACTAAAGCAAATCTCTCATCATTTTAAAGCTGCGAGGAACTTTGATTTTGGCGCGCCCCTGTGGACAACAGCGGTAGTGTTTCCGAGCACCAGGGTCCCTTTCGAAAACACTTCAGCTCTTCTGGCAATCGTGATAACACTTTAACTATTTCAAACTAATTTTTCTGTCCTTTTCGTCACTTGTTTTGCGCTCTATTCTCATTTAATATCAACTTTCTTTTTCCCCTTCAGACCCAGCTGTTTTCTTTCATCTGATGATAATAATTAATGAGCGCTGAATGATACTCACTGATCTTTCTCTTCTTGTTCTCGGAGCGAACCGAAGAAAACCTGCTCTCTGTGGGCTTGTTGTTCCCTTTAGATGTGATCTAACAGAGACGGTAACGGAGACAGAGACAGAGACAGAGAGAGTAACAGAGACGGAGACAGAGAGAGTAACAGAGACAGAGACGGTAACAGAGACAGTAACAGGGTTAAAACACTCAAAACAAAAGTCTGTTTGTATTTAAACCGGACACACTGACAGTTATAGTTTCTGCCTTATTATTCATTTTGTAATCTAAAATGTTTATTTTCCTTCATGCTTTAATTTCTTAATGTAAGTTTGTATGTTGACACTGAAGCTATACTTTTCTGGGGATAATTTATATAAAGATGACCCTAAAAAACCTTATTTTAACAAAACAAGCCAAACTTCTTCATGTTAAATATTGTCTTAACACAACAAAGCTGTTTAGAAACTTTGCCTGAAAAGAAGAATTGGATGTTTTTATTTATTTGAATAATTAAATGTCTGATCAAAGAATTTATCAAGAAGAAAAATACAGTTTCCAACACTCGTTTCATTCAGTACCAAAATAGTATTAGTATCCAACCAGTGGAGACTCCCGACATTTAACCAAATGTCAAACTATTTATTTTACATCAAATGTTTTCTCATCGGGGAATAAGTTGTGGTTTCTACTCGATTCATCCAGCAGAAGTTGTGTTTGCGTGTCCGGTGTTTCACCTTAAACAGTATGTAGAGGATGTAGAGTAAGATCCCGAAGCCGTACACCGGGATGATCTGTCCTGCCAGGTTGGACTTGCCCCCGGTTCCCACCCCCGTCCCCGCTCCCTTGGCCCTGGCTGTGGCCTCGGTGTTGTGGGCTCTGGAGCTTGAGGCCCTCTGGCCTCGACCCTCCGGAGCCGCCTGACGTTGCATCATCGAAGGGAAGCGACCTGAACCTGACATGTGAGGAGGAAGATTTACCCGGGAGTGAGCTGAGGAAAACATGACTGAGTACAGAACAATCTCAAGTAGAAGAGAAGTACAAAACATGTTCAAATAATTGTTCTCTTTAAATGCCTGAAAACAAGATCTCAGTGGACTGACATAGTTTATTTCTGCTCACTGGAATAGAAAAACAAAAAAAACTGCAGGTTCGTTAATCAAAATATCTTTTATTTCAATAGTCTTCATATATTGCAGCCTACAAGAATAAACAAAATACAATAAATCTTACTTTTTGTGAAGGATATAATATTTTCTCCATTGCAGTTCAACCAACATCTTTCTAAAACAATTCCAACAAAAATTAACATTATAATATTCATAAAGGTATGATTTATTGCATGACGATATGCGATAAGTATATCTTCGTGTACATTTCTTGTAAATTAAAACGGGTGTATTTGGCGCCCTCTTCAGGGAGGAAAGTGCAACTACAAGAGGATATACCGCTGATGTTCAGTTAAGGCTTAAATTACGAAATAAATAACTATTAAATATACGAACTATAACCATAGATGAATCCAATAAAATATAAGATTAAATCATCTATCCACCACACATCGAGCTAACGACGCAGAGAAACCGTGAAAAGGTGACGCACCGTCAGCAGCATCCTTCCTCCCGCCGGATAACAGCATTTTGGGTAGCAGCAGAGCGACGCACAGCACGAGACACGTCGCGAGCGTCACCTTCTGAAATGTTGACATCGCCATACCGACACAGGTAAACGGTCACCTCGCTGATGGGGGGCAAGCAAGCGAAGTTGTATGACGGGTTTACGGCGAGCAGACGGTTCACAAGGTGATGTCGTTTCTCATCCATCGGTTGAACTTCCTTGTTGACTTGAGAACCGGAAGTGCGAGGCCGCTGTAATGGCTGTGTTTCACCGCTCGGTGGCGCCAAAGGACCGTCTTAAAGTTTTTAATGCAGCGAACTGAGACTTTAATTATTAAAATGTACATATTTTGTGATGCAATATGTATACATGTCTTCGAAACAATTAATCTCACATATATATAATTATGTATGTGTATATATGTATATATATGCCAAACGTAATACATATCTTGTGAAGACAATCAGTTCTTGCATAACTCTCCAAACTCTTGTCAAAAGTTTTTTAAGTCAATACAGTGCACATAAACCATAATTTGTACACAAAGCACTAACTATGCATTGATAGTATGAATGAATAACACATGTATCTTTTGTGTTTCCTGTGCGTAGAGCATAACAGTTTGTAATATATATTTGTTTTTGCAATTGCTAAAACAAAACTTATGAAAATAGGACACGCTTTGTCAAAACTCTAAACACAAAAACCAACAGCATAAACAAAAAATAGAAAATATCTTTCATCTCTTTCAAAACCAGACACTTCATCTAAACCTTTATATATATATATATATATATATATATATATATATATATATATATATATATATATATATATATATATAAAAACGCCATTTTCATCACAACTTTACACACAAACTCCAAATAAAGAGCTCTTCTCACACTGATGTGCTAAATATAAAACACTTTAAACTGTAAACAAAGCCTCCCTCTCCAGAACTGGCCTCCATTGTTCACACCAAAGAGCAAACCTGAATCCTTGTAGTGTTCCAGCTCTAATTGGTTACAGGTGTTTTCACAGGTGCATTCTGGCTGCAGGTGATTGACGAGGTTCAACAAACAGCACAGAAGCGTTTAGTTTTGAACGATGTGTCTAATGTAGATAACTGTGGCTAGTTATTGTCAAAAGAGTGTTTCAAAAAGTGTGTTTTAGAATTTTAAACTCTCGGTTAATAGATGAGGATACATGAGTCCACCTACGGATGCCTGTTCCAAACATATAAAGAGGAAAAGGTATTTGTTGTCCAAACCAAGTGTTTACCTATGTGTCTGATTCATGGTCTTCAGGCTGAAATTGACAACCTCTGACCTCCAGGCGTTGCAGGTGCCGGACAGCAAACGTAAACAGAAACATGTCCGGCCGTGATCGATTCATGTTTCTTCTGTAACGCTTCAAGCGTTAACACAGTTTAACTCCTAGCAGCACATCCTGATACGATTTTGGGGCTTTCCCCTTTTACGTTTCCCGAATAACATTTGTTCAGAGATCAACTTACATGCAGAACAGGTTTTACTACATGTTGGCACATATTATCTTCATTAGATACATGCAAATAGACTTAACGCTGCCGTTTAGTTGATGGTTAACCATTTACAATGTGCGCTTTAAGGGTTGTGTGACGTTCAGTTGAGCTTTTCTAGTAGGTAGAGTTGTTTTGAACGCAGCAATCATTACACTACATGTTTGCATTGATTCTGATACTTTCACTGTCTTATATTATCAATGGTCTCATTAACATGTCATACATGTCATGTATGTCATGTTAATGAGTTTTAATTTTACCACCTGTCCTCGTTTTACCAAGTATCAGTACATTATTCGTATTTCACAATCGCAGGATGCTCTTCAGACTGACAAACAACTTCCACGAAAAGTGGACAATAGTTTTTTACTTTTTATAGTCCAATGTTATTTGTATTATTATTATTGTTGAGACATTTCTTGACCCAGAGCAGCACTCTCTATTCTTTCTTCATTGTCAGCACTGTAGTGACTTTGTTATTATTATTATTATTATTATATATCTTCTAAAATGTCTGGAGGCGATGTTTAAATGACTTCCTCTCCCCACTGATCTTCAGTCATCGCAGTACATAAATAATGAGCACACAAACTGAAATTAATTCAGTTTAATTAGACAAGAAACACGAAAGAAAAAAAAGACAGCTTGAGACCAGTGAAAACAAAACTTCGGTGAGGTTTCAAAGCATCGCTCGGTTCGGTCGAGTCTCCGGAGAGATGAAGGAGAAGAGTCGATCCTCCTCAAACCGTATTTGCAAAAAAGTTTCAGATAGTTTGGCGGCTTCCTACGCGCCACGGCGGCTCAGTTTGACAACTTGGTATTTTGTGTGACGGATGACTCGGTGGATGCTTTGTGTGGCCTGATTGGCTTCCATCCATCCATCTAGTATTTCAAGTTCGGTGATCTCCGGCCCATCCGACCAGAATTGTAAGTTTTCAGGATAGTTTTCCACGCAGCTCTATAATAAAGAGTTCAATCGTGGCAAATATGTCCCATCAGTGTTGTTTCCACAGTGTGAAACAGGACTCTGCTGCTGCGAGTTTCATCGTCCAACTGGCTCACAGTCGTCCTGTCACGATCTGCAGAAAGAGAGAAGAAGGAAATATATTAAAAAAACAGCCCCAGCTCACTCAGACGTTCATTAAACATCAGCTGTATGTGTCCGCTGAAACAGTGTAATAACATAAACGTTATTTGCCTTAGAACATGAATAAACAATGTGATTTGCTATGAAAACATATATATATTTTTTTTAAATACAATTATTTATTATATTTCAAAGGCAATTTAATGCTCAAAATATGACAATTTTAAAAGTAAAGGTTGAGATAAAATGTAACCGAAGACATGTTCATGAATCACAATCAGAGAAAGAAGTTGAATATTTTCTGAGATTAAAGTGAAATTTACGGGAAAAAAACAATTCTTTGAGATTATAAAGTCACAAATTTGGTTTATTTCTTGTCAAGGAACCACATGGCTTCATTTTACAAGGTTTGATCAACCTCAACACACCTTTTAACACTGCAGTAAAGTAAGCCACAAAGTGCAAATTTAAATAATTAGAGAAAGAATATGAAATAAAATATGTATATGTATCTTTCAGGACCTTCATCTCGCTTTAAAGGCCATCTTACCGCATAAGAACATTACTTTAGGCGCAACGAAACTCAGATGGCGGCTAAATTTGAGGCTTTATTCTCGTGTTCTTTCTTGTAAACTCCTGTGCGTGTTGTTTGTCACTGAAATGCCTTCACTCAATTATAAATCACCTGCAGCCAGAATGTGAAAACAGCTGTAACCAATTAGAGCTCGAGCACCATAAACAGGAGTCAGGTTTGCTCTTTGGTGTGAACAACAATGGAGGCCAATCCTGGAGAGGGAGTGCGTAGAGACAAAGTAATTGTGTCTGATACGAGTATACGAGTATAAACACATTATCTGGTGTTTGTTTGCAAAGTTGTGACGCAAACATTTTATGAAATTAGATTTTGTATTGAAAATGAAAGCAGAATCAGATTGTCATTATTTTATGTAACTCTTTTAAACATTTAACCCCTCGACAAGTTAGTCTATGAATCAGAAGGAATATACACGTAAAAAACAAGCTGTTTGGGAACAATCTCCTAAAGTTGTTTCAACTTGAACTCCGGAACCTAAAAACCAACAATGTGAAACAGTCTCCACTCCCAGAGAGCATCAAGTGTCCAGTGCGGCGGTGTCCTTTATGAACTCTAGTTGCAGTTAGCATCGTAATGATAGGTTGGGCTGCTGGGTCTGTTTTTGAAACCGAAAGCAAACCCTGAAACCTTCATAACTGCGGATTTTGTGGCGTCTGCTGCTGCACTTGCTTTCAAACGTCTCTCATCTGCCCTCAAAGCCGAAAACCCTCCGCTCACGCCCACCGAGGGGCTCAATAAAGGAAGAGCTCGGACTCCCACAGGGTTTATTTGTCTTCCGTTTGAACCTTTAAAGAAAGCCTTTGGATACGTTCACATCTTCAAGCAACTCGGTGGCCTCCGATGAGAAGCAACTGTTTGAAAAACGAGATTTAAATAGAAGAAACTGCTGTTATTTACCTCAACCTCTGAGCAGCAGCAGGACAGAGGACAAACGAAGATCTGACGACTTTGCTTTTAAAGCTGAAATCCACAATCTAATGATGTTCAAACTACAGCAGCAATGATGAAGCATCTAGTTGTTGGAATTTAGTTTAAAATACCATCAAACAGCCAGTTAGTGTTTCAACAAACTGCCCCACATAATGATGACAATAATATATTCATTAACCACATTACGCTTCAGAGTATTTGGTCCTTCCTGTTATTCTACATTCAGAGCCAACAAGGCACATGTCCGGTGTCTCAGACTAAACATTACGTTCCCATACAACAAAACTGCATCGGCAATTAAAGGGAAACGGCATTTTCTCCCAACTAAGTTTCCAGCAGCATGAGCGATCAGTGTGTGCAGGCTCCTGCGATAAGGCAACACGATGACTTGGCTAGATTTAGGAAGAGATGGTGGTTTGGGCTGAAATAACTGCGGAAGTTACGAATACGAAGCACAAATAAATCAACATTAGCTTTCGGTTTCACTCGGGACACGAACAGCGGTCTCCTGAGTGAAAGTTTATTGTATTTAGACCCACTCGTCACCTGTACTGGTTTACGATCACGTGGATTAAATACAAATTGATTCCTCGGATTGCAAACATATGATAGTGCACTATACTTTCCGTACGTTTGCGAACAGCTTCACGAGAACCGCTGCTTTAAGGCATGTTTCAAATAGAGCTCCGTTATCAGTTTAAACCGTTGACAACCATCTTTTTGTTCTGCTGAGTTAAAAGGTGAACCTCATTATCCATTTCACTGGGAGATCGTAGACGGAACCTCTCAGAAGTTAATGCAGTATTGTATGAAACACTATAAAGTATGTGCTTCAAGTGGATTCAATGCTCTTTTCTTAAACTGCCCTCCAGCTACATGCATCTGTACTGAACGTCACATACCGTCGACCTTTTTGAAAAGATAATGTGCTTAAACTTATCTTGGGATGATAATGTCAGCAGCCTCTGGTTTTTGAAGTCTCGTGTCTACATATGGGCATCTTTGGAATGAGCTGTGCGAGCTCACTTGTGTATCTTCCAGATATCTCGGGAGTCTATGTTTTAGTTCACACTGTCAGGAGAGGCTGCCTGAGGCTGTAGTTCATCATCTTTAGAATAGTACCTCTTACTGAGGCTGCCTCTCCGTGCTGCCGTTTAGATGGCCTCCTTCATAGTCCAGCTGGCACAGGATCATGTTGTTCTTCAGGAAAAACTTGTCTCCCACGCAAAACCTGCAGAGAGAGAGTAAAAATATGGATCTGGGTCTCGGTTGTTTTGCCTGAGCCGAAGTGACGCATGAGCACCCGGAGGAGCATTTCAGGCATATTTTCAGCACTGCTATGATAATCAGAAAATTAATCTTGCATGATTGCTGGCTGATTAACAATCCAAGTGATATACAAAGTTTAACCCCCTCGAGGTTGTAAACCTCATCACATTCTGATTATAATGCATTGGTGATGTGCTCATAATGACCGGTGAGCTCACTAGTGCACCTCCCACAGATAAGTCAACTGAATTTGATCTCCCTGGCTAATTGCTCCCCTAATCTTACCTCTGGCGGCAGAGCTGACAGGCGAAGCAGTCTAAATGGTAGACGTTGTCTCTGGCTCTCATCACCATCTCAAAGGCAGGGATCAGCTTACTGCAGGCTGCACAGTTCCCCGTCACCCCGAAGAGCCTGCAGAGGGGAAGAGGACGACAAGCAGACCTTTAGTCTGGACGCACTCAAGATACATTTCCTCAAAGAGAGTGAAGAGGAAAAAAACACCGAAATAAAAAAAGAGAGGACAAGCTTGAAAAGTAGTTCAACGGGACCTTGCAACTGGGTCTCAGATGTTGCTCAATCATGCAGCTTTGCTGCAAATAATACTGTTTTAAAGAGATAAACTGCACTGCATTTCCTGCAGATTGCTGGATTATTGCTGCTGCAGCGCTTCCATCATATTGTATGGATTCTGTGCGTAATTAAGAGCAGCCAGGCGGGAGGAAACATTCTCATCAGCCTCCTAGTTGTAATTCTGAGTAGGAGAAATGTCTAACCACATAGTGAACGATAACTGCAGTAGTGTCAACAATCTAGAGCCCCAAAACAAAAAAAATGCAAAGCTGCCATCGTTGGCAGTTAAATGTAAGTAAAATCCAATAACACTGATATAACCAATGTTGGCTAATTAACAGGACCAAGAGTCCACACACATGCTCACAATGACGATGCTGACCGCTGGTGTTTAGCAGGTATTTATCATGTTCACCATCTTAGTTCAACATGCTGGCATTTGCTAATTTGCATTAAACACAATGCAGGTCTTTGGTCATCAACCAAAGTATTTAAATGTTTCCCTGAGGGCGCAGCGCTAAAGGGAGAAGTTGAGGGATTCACCCTTTGGGGAACATCAAGGTGGCGCTCGATAAAAAGTCAGAGGATCACAAAAAGTCAGTGGGATTCATCTTCTGGGGAACATGAATGTCTGCACATGAAGTAGTTGAGGTCTTTCAGTCTGCTAGCCTGTTTTTAGGTAACACCTCAGAATACAGAACACAACATGAGTCAAGAAACAATTGACAAATCGGGATCTGACTGACTAATAATAATAATAATAACTTTATGTCACAGCACCTTTTTAAAAACTACCTTAACAAAGTGCCTCACTGACAAGGACGAATAAAATAATGCAAATACACAGTTAACAGATAAAAGTACACAGAAAGCACGAATAAAACAAGTCAATAAGCCAAAAGATAAGTTTGTCTAGAGATTATTTAAAGAGGGCAGGAAAATAGTTGCGACTAAATGCACTGTATAGCAATGTCAATATCAACGTTAAAGAACAGAATATGAAGAACTATGTTAACACGTTTGTGTCCAAATTCTGATCAACTGTTTCTGAATATGAATCGGCAACAGAGCAGCATTAAACTAACACGTATTCATACTCGGATATCTAGGAACTAATCCTCACATGCAGTTCCAGAACAAAGCGTCTCAAAGTCTGTTCTCCAGTATCTCGTTATTATCTATCTCGACCTAGATTCACAGTTATTCAGGAACTACTTAACAGGGTTTCATTAATTACCAGTTGGCACCCGATGTGTTCCGAATTCATTTCTTCGTAACTGCTCAAAATGGTGTGCAGCAATCTCTAAACCCTTTAGGCAGTCATCTAGAAATATGTGGGAAAAATTTAAAAAATGCAAGAACTTTTTTTTTTTGTTTTTAACGCATGTGTGGCTCATTTTAGGCTCCGTTGATATATATGGTGTGATCAAAGGCCTGGTGATGCAGCTAGCCATCAATATTCATCCATTATCATCTCGCTTCTTAACAAACCTCTGTTGTTGCTGCAGGAAACATAACATGCTTAAGATTTGTCAATTGTAAAAGCTTTAATAAACTGGATTTATAACTTGAATCACTGTTGCACTCTATCACCAGCTGATAAATGGCAGAAAAATGGAGATTCACTGATGTGAAAATGTCAATTTATATGAAAATGTCACTTACTTTAAAAGCCAGATGGTGTTTTTTATGCCGAATAGGACTTTGAAACTGACTTTAGAGGTAAGAACTTGAGTCAATCTAGCTGTTTTGAAACTAACAATTGATCCGTCACCATTTGAACTATGTCCTCACACTACCGGAGAACAAACCCCGTGTTGTTTTTCAATAGTCTGTGACTCGGTGCTGACCAGCAGCAGATTGCTTCACCTCTCGTTCACCTCGACAAGAACGAACAGACGGCTCCCTAAGAGCCTGACACACATGGAGATAAGTTGCGGCTGCTGATTTCCATATTCCATTAGAGGCCAGATAGAAAAGGAGGTTTGGTGAGCAACAGCTATGAAAAACGACGGCCGCAAAATAAAAAAGGAGGGAAGAGAGAGGCGAGCATGTGTCTCCCAGAGCTTCACACGACAAATGAAAAAACGTCATCAAACGAGTGACCAACGCGGGAACAAAAGCGAGTCCTAATTAACCGAATGCTCTGATCTAACAAGCCTGAGTCCTGAGCACCTGGTGGGGTTTTCTTTTTCCCCCTTAACGAGGCAACGGAGCTCAATGCTAATTCTCTACTAATGGTCCAATTAAAAGAAATCACATGGTTTTAATCCTGCTCTTCAAAGGCTTTTGGTCTGCACCCTCACAATGATGAGGAAAACAGGAGGCAATCTAGCCAATTTAACTGTCAAAAGGGGTTTTGGTCTCCTAAGTGCAGCGCAGCTAATGAGAGACTTAGCTCCAACCAAATCCAGCTGGATTGTACATGAGACTAACACACGAGTTCAGCAATGTGGCTGAGATATCAGCAGTTCTCCTGCTGACCTGACACCAGACGTCGTTATTTCAGGCAAGAAAGCGGAGGCTGTGTAACTCTCAGAAGGGCCGTTTGAGCCGGAGGTTTGTTTAGAAGTGATTCATGGTCAGAAGACTGTTTGAATCCAAAGTGTATTTAAAAAAATACTTGTTCATAAATTCATCGTGTCACGATCCACAGGCACTGGAGGTCCAGTTCAGACAATCTGAAAACATGTGTCCTTATCTTTGGAGGGTTTGAAGTGTTATAAACCTCCTGCCCCATTACAAGGCAGATCCTTTCAGTGCAAGCATAGTAGACACTTCAATTACCTACTTCAAGCAAAAGCAGTTCGCATCTTCGCTTCCCTGCCCTAAGTTAAGAAACTGATACCACTAAATATGTCGCTGGAGCCAGGAGACGAGTTAGCTTAGCATGAAATACTAATGCTAACTAAAATCATTATGTATCTTGTTGGTTTATAAAGTACAAAAAAATGACACTTTAGATAAGAGACTCTAGGAAATGACGGATCCCGGACAAAACACGTTCCGGCACAAAACCCTTCTTACAAGGCAACTTGCCTCTAGACAGAACCAGGCTAGCGGTTTTCAGTCTTTATGCTAAGCTAAATTAACCGGCTTCAGTTTCATAATTACTGTGCAAACATGATAGTGGTATCAATCTTCTCATCTCTCTGCAAGAAAGCGAATTAGTGTGTTTTCTAAAACGTTTAGCTGTTTCTTAATTCGGTTAGTTTCTTAATTACCGTACAAACGTGAGAGTGGTGTAAATCGTCTCATCTTACTCTCTGGAAGAAAGCGAATTAACGTATTTTCCAAATCGTTGAACTAGTCCTTAAAGCTACAGTGTGGAGGATTTTGTCGCATCAAGCTGTGTGATTGCAGATCGCTGCATGAGTAAAAATGATTTTATGGTCTCAAAAAAGTATAAATGGCAAGTCTCCTTCAAGCTTCAAAGGCACACTGTCGGGCTTGTGTAAAATTAAAGAGCCATTATTCTACATGGAAGAAATGGCACAACATTCTTGTGTTTCACTAATCAGTCGAGTGGGAGGGAGGTTCTCTATCAACGCTTGGTATTGGTTCAAATCTAAGATGTGTCATCAAATAGGGACGGGGGGAAAAACAACACTCCTCCCCTTCCAAGACTGCAGTAACGTGGGCGGTCGAGTGCAAAACTGTGGGACCGTCGTTCACCTGGTTCAGAGGCCGTCCACACCATAATAACGCTACTTTAGCGGCCGGCGGTTGTCGTGATTTCGCACTCGTGTTGCTCACACTACAGCAGCGTCACAAGCGTAGGTCAGAGAACTACGGTGGCCTGGTAAGGTAAAAAAAGAGTTTGGTTTGTCCGTTGTGGGCTACTGTAGAAACATGGTGGACCTGCTCCCTACGTAGATATAGTCGGCTCATTCTAAGCTAACGAGAACACAACGATTCGTAGTTTCACGTTATTATACGGTAATGAAAACATAATTATGAATATTATATTTGTTTTCTGATAATGTATCCCTCGAAAGGCTACACACTGGCCCTTTGTTGCATTATTAAATCGTAATTTGTGTATCTTTGTGCAAACTTCACCCACTATTCTCTCATTTCGTTCTGTGTCAATTGTAAAAAAGTAAAATTGGCATAAATGTTCATTAAGAATGTTAGGTGACCAGAGAAATAAACCCTTCAGAGGCCCAGTAGAAGGCAGAAAAGTAGGTGTCCACTAAAGACTTTTAATACACAGTGTGGAGTCCCAATGACTCAAAATAGACTGAAGTGCTCATCCAAACAGGTTTGGACTTATTTTGTATTATTTCTAAGACATATGACACACCTTCTGTGTGGTTTCCTCTGAAAGCTTCATTAAATCGGCCTAAAGGTTGGTGGTTTTCACAGTCAGTCATTTGGAAATCTATTTACCTCGTTGTTTCGTGGTGCAGGCTTTATTGTATTTGTACATTTCTCAGATAAAATCACCACATCTGTCCTGCTGTTGTTAATGGAGGCTCTCAGATTCAACTTAATACCTCTGTTCCCACAGCTTCTCTGATAAATTACCAGTCTTATCCGGAGTGGATCTACAGTCTGCTTCAGCTCTTTCACTCTTACACAGAACACATGATTAACATACTGCAAACTCTGCACTTGACAGCAGTGTTTGCTGGGACGATTTGCTTTGAAGCTGCGTATGAAGCCCCCGGGGTCGTTCTCAGTCCATTCTCGCACCTGTTTGGGGGCTTACCTCAGGTAGTCCCTGCGGCAGAGGATGAGGTTGGCCCGGGTGTAGAGGGTGGAGCCCACCCGGCCCAGGCGGCAGTCGCAGCAGGCACACTTCAGACAGTCCTCGTGCCAGTACCTGTCCAAGGCCTGCAGCATGAAGCGGTCCCGGATCTTCCCGTTGCAGCCGGCGCAGCCCCTCGGCTTCTCTCTGGACTGGAGGGACACGAGGGACACGCCTGGCAGGTGATAAACAGGTTGACAAGAGAGACAAATTAAGAGAGACAGGTGAGGTTCAATTCGAAAGCTGATCATGATTGTCTACAGTATTGAAATAATCAAAAGGTATCTTATACTACAGATAAGAGAGATGTCATTTGATCATTACTCTTGAATATCACACACTATGGTGAATATCACCATATATGCAAAATGTGATCCTTTATAAGAATATAATGTTGGTATAATGTCATAATAAAGCACATAACGTCATGTTCCTGTAATAATACAACAGTAGTGTTCTGATGGGGAGGAGCCAACTTCACCATTAATCATCATAAAAGTATTTCTTGAGTTTGACATTCAAATCCGGTTGCTGCTATCTTTTATTTAAATGTGTTTCATGCTGCACAGTTGCACACTATCCTCAAACCTTCTTTCTGCTGTCATACACACATAGACGAATGGAGAAAAGAGACCTCTGTACTTACTCTCCTCCTTGTCCAGCACCATCCTTTTCTGAGAAAAAAACAACAATCCAACAAGGAGACACCTCAAGATAATAAAAAAAAAACCGAAGAGCGACAATAAACACAGAGGGCTTTGACACTCGCTCCTCAAACTTCAGCTCCGCTGCTCATTACCGCGAAGAAAGCCAAGGGAAACAGCCATTGAGTCGCTTTCTCGGTAAAGAGCGTCTATAAATATCACCTTTCCGGAAGGAGAGATGTCCTCAAATTAAGAGTGTCTGTGTCCTATCTCAGCTGATGTCAGTGCATAAGCATTCCTGTATCTGCACAGACTGCGGCTGCTGCCGTCAGATGAGCTCCTCTGCACAGACTGAACCTCTTCACAGACCTCCCTCTCTCTCTCGCTCTCTCTCTCTCTCTCTCTCTCTCTCTCTCTCTCTCTCTCTCTCTCTCTCTCTCTCTCTCTCTCTCTCTCGCTCTCTCTGCAAAAAAAAAAAAAACTCCCACACTCAAATGGGTTGGTTTTTTTTTCCAACGCTGCGTGCTAATTATATAAAGTCATTATGCTCAGATCTGACAGTAACCGCCCCTCCCTCTCTGAATCAATTATTCAATAGACAGTCACACACCAGGACAGCCCGGGCCTGAGGTGTTTTAGAATGAGCTTATTCAACTCCAAGGACACCAATTATCTCCAGGGCGCCCTGTCGTCAAAGCGCCGGCTTTTACGCACGGCAGATGCGGCGCCTTTTACGGCGCACGTTCACATCCGCGTGCGCGCCAGTTTGTATGTGTGTGTGTGACATATAGTCAATTCATTCTTGTGCACTTGTGTCTTTTTTTTCTTTTTGTGACAAAAGTAATAACAGCTTAGATGAGGGTAAGAATACACACATAGAGTATTATAAAATATGATAAAAGGCATTACCTCAGCTGGATTCTCGCTCAGCTGGATTCTCAGGGGAGTTCACTGTTCAGTTGACGTGCAGACAGGTTGTTGCTAGCTGCCCAACGGCCCAGCCTAACTCTGTGTGTTGACTGAGGGATAGCCTTTTGTTTTGTTTTCACTTTCATGTTGTTTTTTCCCACCCCACATTCTTAACAAAACCATTCTGAACTGCTTCTGAATATTATAAGAATACCGCAGATGAAACCAGCTGTAAAGTTCTATAATAAACATACCACAGACCACCAAGTCCTTGTAGTATTATTAGAATATGATATGAATAGCATGACATCTAAATAGCCTTGGAACTCACTGTTGAGTCCCAGACCTGCTGCACGTCGCTATATTGAGGATTTATGAATCTAAATGCCACGAAGTATGTTAAGGTCGTTATTTAAAGTTAATCTTGAGCACCACAGACGCATCATTTGTCCCTGCGGATAGATTATTGGAACTTTATAGTGATTTTCATTGAGGGGGGGGGGTTTCAACGCCGGTCCATAAACAACACTGCAGTCTGCTTTCCAAACAGATCACCCGGGCCTAAATCCTCCTCATTAGAAGCTGTGGCATAAACAACTGTTCTAACATGGCCCCTGGATCAGGTCACACTAATTAACCAGCACCATCGACCGACAATTCCCTCATTATCCGCCCTCTCATCTGATCGCATATAGGCCGTCACGACAGCTAACGATCAACCGACTAATTAATCAGTTGATGAGGTGCAAGTGAAGCTCCGGGTTCTCTCTTCATTTGCGAGACACATGGGAGCTAATTAGTTCAATTATTAATGCTTCTAATTAAATAGTTTCTCTGGGTAATCATGGGTGAAGTCTCGTCCTCAGTCGGCTGCGGTGATAAATGGATCTGCGCTGCATTAGACCCCTCTTGTCCTTTATTTTGACATGCTTAAACTCTAATGCAATGCCTGGCCTCGGCCTAAACATTACAGGCTATTCACAGGCCCGGACCCCATTAGGCTAATTGCGCTAAAAGCAGTCTGTGGCTGACATTCAAGGTGAGCTGTGGTTTGAGCTCTAATTAGCAGTCTGTGAAAATAGGAAACCTTCTCCTTTTCTTTTTCTTTTTTTGAGCCACCTGCTGCGGCTTGCCTCGCCATCATGTCCTCTGTGTGAAAAGGGCAGAGACAGATTTAGGCAGTGTTTTTTTTGTGTGGAAGGGCTGTTTGTCAGATATAATGCCATGAGAGGCCACACAGCACATTTCATACATAACAGCTGAATTTAGAGGAGGAACCGCTGCAGCTTGTGGCAGCAAGGCCGGTGGTTTTGCATATAAAACCACAGAGCTGCTGCTTCTTGACAGACTGGAAAGAGAACTGTGTTTTTTACACCATTTATACCATCTATGTTTACTTTACATTTCCATCATTTTCCAACACATGCCTTATTTAGATTTCTTCTCTTTTTGTTAGACCAGGAGTAGGCAAACTTAGACGTGTGCGTCCATTGGCATGTGGCAGCTTAACCAATGGCACACTAGCAATAAGTGTTCAAGAGAATTTTTGGGAAATGTTGAAGTGCCTTCACATCGGCATGCCACATAAGCTCTCTACCCTTGTCTTGTTATTTTTACGGTAGTTTAATTCATTTTTTCCCCGTCTGCATTCTGCAAAGACCGGCCCTACTCTGCCTTTGATTGTCTGCACTTGTTAACCCTAGTCAACCCAAGCCCTGTCAGTCAATTGATGGGAAGCAAGCATCACACGATGAAGCACTGATATGAAATATATTTTTGCAGAAAAATAGAAGAATAGATAAGGAATCAAAGAAACCATGGCCAAAACAAATACAGGAGTTTGTGAAAATATTACATTTTTCAGTCTGACACCAAATGGAGACTAACGAGGCCTCGTAACATCTTCAGGAAGACAGAAATAACAACATTGTCATATTAGCTTCACTAGCAATGTGCTTCTCCAGGGAGCTTTCTCTGATTGTGATATAGAGCTGCACCTGAACTCCCAAGAGGTCCGACCACCAGGGAGAAGATTATTTGTTATGATCCCACGGCTGGCTGGGAAAATCTGGGAAAGAAAACAAAGTGTTCACATGTTGCTGTGGTGCCTTCGAGCAAGGCATGTGATACTCAGATTAACCAGTGGAGCTTCTTTGTGGTTTTATTGGGCAGTTGGGATGGATGGTAGACTCAAGAAGGTTGTACTTCTGTTGGGATTAAAAACACTCTGCATTGACGCTAAATTTGTGTTTAATTATGTTGAACAGAAGGCTGATGTCTATGTTGTTGTTTTTTTTAGGATTTCCACATTAAACTCTAAGTCTGATATATCAGAGTTCTCGGAGCAATCTAAGTTAAGATGGAACTTCATTTATCCTGAGGGAAACTGTTGTGCAGCAGTTGGCTTATGGTATTTGTAAAAGGCCGCTAAAAACTATTACTATTATTCAATAAATAACTGATTGTTTTTCAAGAAAACACCATCATTATGTAAACATAATAGCATGTAGCACCCACGCAACGTAGTGTTGACATTGATTTACAGACTACAATTTTGAAGCCATACAAGTTTGCCATTTTGGCCGCCGCCATCGTGTTATTTTTGCAACCAATGACCAGAAGTGACGATATGAGAGACGCTGTGTACGTATACTGATCTGGCAACGGCAGCCCCCCCCCCCCCCTAAAGCATCCCCTGCTTTATGGTCTGTTTGACTCTAAATGGACCATCATGTACTAAATGAACATCGTGCTGTATTGAAGAAGACTTGAAACTCGAGGTTGAGACATAAACTCATGTTTACTGAGGTAATAAATCAAGAGAGAAGTAGAGTCATGTTCTCATAGACTCCTATACAACCAGAGGAGTCGCCCCCTGATGGCCATTAGAGAGAATGCATGTTTATGACACTTCTGCATTGGCTTCACTGTTCAGAACCGGAGATTGCTGCCTGGGTTTCACTTTGGCTCTCTATAGGCCTCTATCACAGCAGACATTTTGACTTACCATATTAGAAAAGCACAGGTCTAACGAAAACCAACATTACATTTCAAGTGTCCCTGTGTGTCACAGTGGGACAGTGAGGAGGAACCCATGAACTGAATCAGCTAAATAGAATTCAGCCATCGTTAATTTCGTTATTTACACCACGTGCTCTGATTCTGCGACCGACTACAAGAGCTTTAGAGGGCATCTCTGTGATATCGAGCTCTTTATCAGATTCACTTCATTTGCAGAGTTTTTGGCAGCGTCACTGCAAGAGGATACCTTACAAAGCAGTATTCAGTGCACAGGCAGCAGGACATCACATTTAGTGTAACAGGAGACCGCAGGACACTGACTAGACCTCGGGCAATTCATAAAACATATGAAAAGGATTACAAGTAGCTTTACATTCAATCAATGTTTAATAAAACCAGATGTAAAATAAATGTTGAATTTTTCACTTCTATGCGTCTTTTAACAGAAGATGCGTCACATTTTTCAGGGAGTGGATGTCACATTTTTAGAAAGAAAAAACTCTTCAGATGCAGCATATATTATACATCCAGCAAGCAATCACTGTGTGCACTCATGCAGCATGACACAGTGCACGGCAACAAAAAGGAAAAGTGTCCCCTCGAGCAAATCATACGGGCTGGTGTTCAAATGATGTTTTCCTTGAGGTTATAGGAGGAAAACACACGTTTTAGTAGAATCATTTCACCTGTATCCTTTTTTTTTTTTGTTGATTTGAATTAGAAACAAACTATTTTATCTTTTACCACACTGATGAATTGCTTCCACATATTTTAAGGAAGCAACTTTAACAACAATTTATTTTTGCGGGTCGCAGAAAGGGATGTTGAACGTGGCTCTTGCGTGGATCCATTTCAGTTGCAGGTTCAGCTCTTTGGAAGCCATCCAATCCCCTGTCAGTCTGACTAAGCTGCAGAGTTTTAGATTGGAGTGGGGATGTGCTCACCAGCTGTGAGATTAAGGGGAACTGATCGATGGCCTCTCTGATTGGCTCTCGACGGTGTCACAGCAGCATCCAATCCCCTTGGTTCAGATGGTTTTCCTCGGTCCAGCCAAAACCAATTCTTCCTCCACGCAGGGGCCGAATAAGATCACTGACCTGAAGCTACAAGGCCACGCTCGGAGGTTCTGTCTCCATCCGTCTGCACTCCTCTTCCCTCTCACAGAAATGAGACAGACGGGGAAGAAGAGGAGGGGGGGGGGGGGAAGATGAAGAGTTGGTTAGAGTTGATATGACGAGCATTTTTGCACCATTACAGATTTACACTTTCCTCGTTTTATTTGACGTGTGTTTTCCTGACATCTTTGTCATTAAGTCAGCAGTGTTTCTCCAATGACATGTCAGTCAAACTCAGCAGGTGGCAACGTGATGTCTTTCTTTCCTCAGACTTTCGGTTCAGTCTCTGGAGGTGGAGCTCTTTTCTTTTCCTCTAAAACCAGCGACAGAGCTCCTCTATCTATTCAAAGCAAGCCGCTGTTGCTGCAGCTGGAAATGTAAAGTGCATGACTTTCCCCGTGTGGCAAAGGATTTTTCTTTTTCTTTTTTATGAAGAGAAAATGTCTTTCATGAACGTTATAGAGAGTAGAAAGGCATCTCAGGGGTCGTTGGTTTAAAAGCTAAAAACATAAAAAGCTTTGCAATGCATGCAAGATAATATAAGCTGCACATAAAAGGACGTTTAAATGTGGAAACTGTGACTGAGGAAAAGAGTTTGCTTCATTCACTGATTCCAAACAACTACCAAAATGACTCCTGTAGAGATGAAGATGAGGATGATGATGAACACGAGGAGGCTGCAGTGCTTCCTGTCTGCTCTTCACCAAATAAATATCCCCCACTTGATGCGTGAAAGAGGCACTGAGCAATCAGGAGAGACAAGTTGATCAAAAACACAAGATTCATTTAACCTGCATAAGCTGCAGGATTTCAAGTTGTCATCCGTCGGCACTTTAATGTGTTTTGTCTGATGTGAATGGAGTTGATTTCAAATAAGTAAGAAAAGCTCGAGGCTTTATTCCATAGAGCTCAGAAGTAGTCGTTTATCTTCACCGAAGATTAAAGGCAACAAAGATCTGATATCATCAAACATACAAGAGAATACTGAACTATTTTAGTGATATTTTCAGGGGGGTTTGCATTGTTTTATCTGTTGTGTATTTCATTTATTGTTTTGTCAGTTCCCTTTCATGCTGCCGTCTTGACCAGGTCTCCCTTTGCTCCCTTCTGTGTTTGAATAAAGGTTAAATAGATAAATACCTGTTTTCTTTTATCACATACATACAAATGCCTCCATAGAGGTCACAAGTGGTCACTGAATAGTAGATATAAATGATTCAAAAAGTTGTTTTTTTCCATTTTACTGCTCTGAATTGATCCTGTGTAATAGCTCAGATCAGATAAGCAGGAAATCGTTAAGGGGGGTGGAGAGTACATTATGATGGTGCTTTGTGCTGCCATCTAGTGGATACTTCAGGAGCATTTGTTTCGGAGGCCAGAAATCTGTGTAATAACGGTGCATTTCTCACTTTTCCTGCCTCCAAACCAGCTATTTTTAGCAGCTCCACACAGGAAATTCCACTTTCCTGAAGGCTTTAGAGAAACGCCTCCTCAAGGTCATTTAATTAAAGTTGAGCTCAAAGTGAAGCAGCACTAAAGCTAAACTAAAACAGCATCGTATTAAGCAATGTTTAACTTTAATTTCCTCTGGAGCAGCCTATGTTTTTACAGCTTTTACAAAAGAGATATTTGTCTATAAAACGTTGCATACGTGAACAAACTTTTTCAGGATGGGTACATCCTTTCTTTACAGGATCATGGTGACATAACTGGATTTAAGAAGCAACAGCAACAGCACTGAATTAGTTTGTGCCCTTAATCGGTGTGCGTTAGTGTTTTTCATAAAGTCTAAAAGTTCAAGACATTTTTCAGATCAATAATTATTAAATTGACCAATTACTATTTACACAATATATCATACTAAATGGTTAATAAAAACATTATTGTACTGGTGAATGTATTTAAATGATATATCAATTGGCAATAGAAGAGACAGAGTATAGCGTATTACAATGAACAGTATAGTCAACAATAAACAAACACTATGGCTTCCAGGAAGAAGCATTACTATGAAAGAAATTATAAAATGCATCAAAACTGATATTATAAACCTGCTGTGCAACAACTCTGAACTGAAGACATCTCCACATTTTAAACACAGACTGTAAATAAGAAGTGGACGTAGTCATCATGACGCCACCGATTGGTTTGTGAACTGCCGTTTTGAAGCTTTAACTTTGGCATTTTGGCCGTCGCCATCTTGTTTTTTGCAACCAGTGAACGGAAATGACCAGAATCGGACTTTAGAGGAGTGAAGTAGAGACGCCGTATCCTCATGCAACGGTTCGTATGATGTCAAAAATGTACCCATTTTGTGCATATTCCTATAGATGTCCAGCAACACGTGTCAATTGTTATATGCATACAGTCTTTGCAAAATAAATGGAGACCAGTGTGGGTGAGACCTGTCAATCATAAGGCAGCCCCTCCCTAAAGCATCCCCTGCTTTATGGTCTGTATAATTTACTAAATGAACAACATGCTGCATTGAAGAATACTTGAAACTAGAGATTGAGACCATAAACTCATGTCTACGATGTTTATTGAGGTAATAAATCAAGTGAGAAGTAGAGTAATTTTCTCATAGACTTCTATACAACCAGAGGAGTCGCCCCCTACTGGCCATTAGAAAGATCGCAAGTTCACTTCCGCATTGGCTTCACTTTTCAGAACCAGAGGTTGCCGCCTGTACGAAGCAGAAGGGCAGTTTTAAAAGCAACGGCACATTTGCTTAAACTAAAGACGGAGATGCTTAAAGTAACAGCCGACAGCGACGACGGTTAGCAACCGGTGAGTTCACGACGAGGGCACCGTGATGAGGGCGGGAGAACTTCTCAACGTCACCAGCAAGTCAACAACTCATCAGAACTCTTCATTCCTCTGTGTTGTGATTACGTTTAATGGTCAACAGTTATGTCTGATGAGTGAGAGACGGAGGAGAAGCTGATTACAGACAATCAAAGCTTCCCACGCCTGATACGAGTCAAAGTGTTTCATGTGAAAAGCCGTAAACGAGCCGGGAACGATGCTTTGAGAGTATTTTCTGAGTATCTGTTGTAACAAACTGAGTCTGAATCAAAGCATGCTTTCATGGGGAGTAAAAGTTGGCACTGCATGATAAGTTACATTCTGATTGATGATGTGGTCTGTGAGAACTGTATTCACATGTTTGGGGTATCATTCCTAAATAGTTTTGGGCTCACATTTATATTTCTGGGATCAACCGAAAGTCACTCTATGGCCTCCAAGTATAGCTGCAATAGCTGGTTTTAACAGATGACTCTCTATTGGCCAGCTGTTCGTTTTATCATTGTTTTTAAGATTTTACTGATCACTTTTAAAGCTCCTTGTTCTGGCTCAAAGGTCCAGGCTCAAAACTAAAGGTGACCATTTTTACAGGCTTGCATTTATGTGATGGTGTCTTTTTATTGCTTTTTTCAGGTTTGCAAGGCTTTTAACATTAATCCTAACTGGGGTCCTCACAAACCACAAAGGTCAACTTTTTGTCAAATTTCACAGGTGCTTCATTCTATCATTCAAATTTTTCAAAAATCAATTTCTTCTTTGTTCTTCATATAATTGTTGTCTGTTTCTGTTATAATTGGTGCATTTTAAATAACATTATTAAGCAGGTGCACTTTCCTAAAATGTTTTTTAAAATAATTCTTCAGATGGCATTAATTACACAAATAATCCTGATTTGTGGAGAAATAAATTCACATTTTGCAACACAGTAGTTTATTCTTGGGGTACATGTTGGTGGGGGGAGGGTTTCATTAAAAAAGAGTATTTCATAGAAGATTGTTCATGTTAATACTCCCAAAAGTGGTATTGATACTGAAATTGGTATTGCTCTGGTGCTGATATTGAACTATTTTGAACAATAACCTACTGAGTCAAGATTTCCAACCTTTCCAACATGTGATCCTTTTAAACTCAGAATCTACTTGGAGCCACTTTGATGTTTATGTGTACAAGTTGTGACAAGAGTGTTTTGTTTGTTTGTTTTACATTTGAATTTAAGAGAAAAATCTGATTTCAAACTTTTTCCTTTCACGTTCCTGTACTTTTGTGACCTCTGACCTCCAGATGAACAACATCCTGCTTTGCTTTAATCACAGCAACATAATAAGTCCTTTTCTAAACAGCTGTCTTAACTCAAAGCAGGGAAACATATCTTAGGAAAAACCAAAGCAACTAAAAGCACAAAACTTGTCAAAGATTGTAGAAAAGTATCATTTGGACTCTGGCATGTGTCCCACAGTGTGAACGTGAGGTTCATGTTTGTACTGAAACAGTTCCCAGAATGACCAGTTCCCTTTCTTCTCTTTCTTACTTCCTCACACTGACTTCCTCCTCTTGCCGAACACATTGTTGATGAGCTTGGCCATCGACTTGGAGCCGCTGTAGCGCCGCCGGTCGGCCCTGTACTTCAGGTGCTCCATCACCTTCCGGATGAGTTGTGTGAAGAGGCCGGCGATGTCCTGGTAGCTCTCGGCGGCCGAGACCTCCTGGAAGTGACAGCGGCTCTCCTGGGCCGCGCAGCGGCCCTCGTCCTCACGCACCTGCCGGGCGTGACACAGGTCCTGCTTGTTTCCCAGCAGACACACGGGAACCTCCACCTCCCTAAAAACAGAGAAGAAGAGCGATGAACGCAAATCACGTTTTACTTTTAAACCTCGTCAAACTTTTTATTGCAACGAGTCGTCTGGAGAGGCAGAGTTCAAACTCACAGAACTTTTATTTTATTTATGTAGTCAAGATCCAACGATTTAAAAGACACCAAATCTCATTCTGGGTCAATTTTATATAATGATGCACAAAACATCTGGAATATATCCGTTCAATGGAACAATGCACCCTTAACAAACACGAGATCTTAATTGTATAGCGTCAACCAAGTGTTATGAGAAGCAAATACTAAAGAATAGTCAAACAGACTCAACTATACTTATCTGAAGGATAAAAGGTATGCAATGTGCATTTGTTCATTTCAATGCCTCAGATACTCATAATGTATATAGAATTATGGTTTTAGTTTAGTTCTCTTATTTATACTATGCATCTATTTGTACTTCCTTTTAACTGATTAAAGCTTGAACTGTGAATCTGCTGGTAGAAGGTATATTTACTCCAATACACTTAAAGTAGAGGTACTTGAGTATTTCCATTTTCTGCTACTTTATACTTCTTCTCCACTACAATTCAGAAGTATATATTGTACTTTTTACTGCAGTGTATTTATCTTACTTTGTAGATCCAGATCACTAATGCAAAATATATTCAAAAAATATATTATAATATCATCTAAGTTACGAGGAAGCTCTGGCACATGACAGGCAGCCTGATGGATGTGTTTGGCCCATTTTTCCAGCAGACCACATCTACTAAATGCCTCTGGGTTAAATAATGAATCCCTCGTCATCATGAATCATTCATCAGTTTGTCAGGACCGCTCATTAACTCCCAGCATTCCTCAAATTCAAGACTACATGACGATCCCAGTTCGGCTTCATAGACAGCAGAGCACCGGTACTGTTTGCTTCTGTTTTCTCCCAGGGTTTAGAGATAGATAGATAGATAGATAGATAGATAGATAGATAGATAGATAGATAGATAGATAGATAGATAGATAGATAGATAGATAGATAGGTAGATAGATAGACAGATAGATAGATAGATAGATAGATAGATAGATAGATAGATAGATAGATAGATAGATAGATAGATAGATAGATAGATAGAAGGGTAGATATAAGGATAGATAGATAGAAGGGTAGATATAAGGATAGATAGATAGAAGGGTAGGTATAGATACTTTATTAAACCCGCAAGTGGAAAATTGTTAAGTTTAGTTGTAAATAAGTGTTTGAACTGTAACTGAATGATGAAAAAATAAGAAAACTAAATCTATTATTTTATTTGATGCTATTTATACAAAGTTGAAAACAAGACTGCTTTCGATTCCATGAGGTTTTAATAATATCAGATAACTGTCAGTCATTATTCTCAGTTGAATTTTAAACATATTCTTGACATTGTTTTTAACACATATCTCAGACCCCTAAGTCAAAAGCAAATGTGAGAAAAAAAACTATTTCTTTGTAGTTCACGCAGCTTTGCAGTGATGGAGCGCCTCACACTTTCTGGAAATAGTCTAATAATAGAAACGACAGGCCGCCAGCTGCTTTCATCCACCAAGTCTCAACCAGAGTTTCCCCATCAGCCTCTGTTCGCCTCACAATAACTCAACCCTCATTGTGCTTCTCACCCTTTGCAGTTGTCCATGCGCGCCTCCCGGATCTGCCGCAGGATGTTCTTGGCGTTGATGAAGGAAGTGCGGTCGCTGATGTTGTACACCACCACAAAGCCATCTGCCCAATCCACCGGCTCCTCCAGTATACACCGGGCCTCTGAGCTCTGCCAGACACAACACACGCTTTTATTTTGACACTGACCATGTGAAATGAGTCTGTATGACTTCCTGTATGGCTTGTTCTTTTTCACTGGGACAGATTCAACCAGACATGTTGTCTTCATGTTGTGTCTTTTAGTAGTTAGAAACTGACAAACATGAGCTATGGACAGCATTGGCTCATTGGTAGTTTGGTAGTTTTGGCCACTGATTTAATTAAATAAACCTTAATTTGTCCTACAAAACTACGAATTGGCTATTGTTTGAGGAGAAATAAACAGTGTAGGAAGGACAAGGGGCCCGAGGAGGACATGGCTGAGCACTGTAAAAGCTCACTTATGCCTTTCTCTTTATTGACTGAAGGGCAGGACATGGAGTCACTGTTTCTTTATGACAGGGCGGCCTTACAGTGAGTTTAACCGACAAAGACAATGGCACTTGTTCTGCCGAGTCGAGGGGTATTCCAATAAAATACTGACTCTGCAGTAAAAGGCCTCTCAGCTCTTTGGTCTGGCTGAAAGAGAAGTAACCGGGTTATATGGCTCTTTTCTTCAAAGAGACAGCCACTGGCGCACATGGCTTCGGGGATACTCTCATAAACCTTTTGGGATTTAACTTTAAGTACTGTACGAAATGCACACGTGCCGGCCCAAAGGTGTATATATAACCATGACTCATTCTAGGTCACAGAGATGTAGTGCAGACTGAAAACCCGACACTTTTTACTTTTTTTTATGGGAAACGCCTGTAGCTCCAAAACGAACCTTCACCTCGACTGAAGGATTGAGAATAACTTTTTTTTAAATACTTGGGATTTAAAAACTTTTTTTAAACACTGAAGAAACATTTGGAAATAACGCTTAAAATAGGAGAGCTTCTCTTGACACCCTGACAACGTGGCGACAGCAGGTCTTCTGATCAGTGATGTGTTGTACCTGAGAGCAGGGGTCAAAAACCTCCAGATTTAGCTGCCTGCCATCGATCGACAGCCTTTTGTGGTACAGGGAATCTGTAGCGAGGATTAGAAGCAGTCAAAAAATAAATAACAGCAATACTCACTGATTAAAATATTGACAGGAGTGAGTGGAGAGTGAAACAAACGATTAAATATTATAATTAAAATAGATAAATGCTCATGCAAACTGTGGTGGAAAAAAATCTTTTTAACCTCCCTGTGAGAAATAATCGCGATGGAAACTTCTTAAAGTATTAAAATCATATTTAATGAACAGACACTTCAATAAAAATTCAGCTGAATGGATAGAGCTCTTTCCCCACAGATGGTTCTGAGGTCTAACAACAATGAACAGACAAAACAGAGGGTATATGCACGTTATGCAGGTTTAGTGATACAACACAACTGAAGAACGGTATGATAAATTTCTCCAACACAAACTTTATAAGGTGGTAATATGTCAATGTTTTTATTTACAGCCTCCTCTACTGTCCCAAGTGGCAGAAAATAGGTAAATGCGGGTTTAATTAGGCCAAATGTGAGAAACCATGAAAAAGACAGATGTGCACTAGAATAAATTGGTGTTTGGGATTTACTCTTTCTATCTTTTTACAGCTGTAATAATTTTTGAAAAGGTGTCCTGGTTTGTTTATCTCATGAATGCTCAGGTGAAATGTAGGCATCGAGTGTCTGGAGATAAACTCTGTTCTCCCGGACCGAAACCAAAACCCCTCATCGAATCTGGAAACACTTACTGGCGTTGGAGGCGTATTCACCGATGAAGCGCCTGGTCAGGAACCGCACAAGGACAGCTGGAGGAAACAGAAGAAATGAAAACACAGCTAAATGAATCACGGCCTCATTACACTCTCACCGCTCACAGGTGGCCGCAGTGGGGATTAAATGACCCTCATTCACTCCCGCAGGCGCAGCACGGGGCCAGCAGTCTCTGGGATCGGAGCGGTGAAACTAGCCTCACATGAAAGAGGATGCATGGCTCTGCTGCAAGGCCATGTGTGCATATTTGGCAGGCTGAATGGTTATATTTACCCCCTCTGCTTCGCCTCCAGACTGCGGGCCACATTTAAAACTGACTAGCTTTTGGTCCCACAGACAATCGGTTTCAGTTATGGGCTGAAGTTTCAAGTTGCTGACTGTGGTCATGGGCTTCTGAGGGGCTTATACAGGGGTTATGCTACGACTACGAGGACACACAAATATGGACATGGCCTAAAACGTTACTCATGCATGCACAATTCAACACAAAGGACAATTCTTTTCACAACAAAACAATGATGAATGTGTTTTGAAAGCAACAAGCAGAACAGCAAAGAGCAACAAAACCGATTAAGTGGACACAAGCATTCACATACAGCCCTCCGGAGGCTGCAGCATCTCCACAGTAACAGCTCTGCTTCACCGCCAGGCAGTGAGAATGGAGACGTCCCATTGTTTTATGAAGCTTGAACAACAAGGATCCTGTGACTCCCCTCCTACCGCCTCACCAGCATTTGTCACTGTCGTTTGACCTTTGTAGATTCAAGGTATGGTCACAAGAATTGTTGAAAGTCTTGGAAAATAAGCAGATGTGATTATTCAGCCCAAAATACAGATCTTTTACATTCTCTTAAGGCATAAATTATCTTAATTATTTTAGTTAAATCTCAACGAATGGAACAAATAACCTGTTGGTGTTGTGTGTGTTTTTTTTGTTATGTAACACGGAAAAAAGGCCAGTGAAATTAAAAGCTATGCCAAAATACACACGGTGTACTCGAAACGATCAAAGAGAGTGGAACGCTTGACACTTCTTACACTTAATGGCCGCCATCTTGGCTACGTAGCTGAAGGGAATGTCCCAGTCGCGGTTACTGTTTGTCCACTGAACACCGCACTATACAAATTTATTCAACTATTTAGTTGAATCAGTATTGTTTATTGGGTTAATTTGGCAGTCTGTGATGATTTGGTACCGCAAACGATTTCCTGTAAGTGCACGACGGCCGCGTGCTTCGGCTTCTATGTCTAATTTTTGTTGTCTGAGTTGATTTGATGGCAAGAAAGTTTCTCCACTGGGAATTATTAAAGATTTCTAATCTAAATGAATTATACCACAAAAACGTTCTGGAAAAAAATGGTACAACTTGGACCTTGTTTCACTTTTTGTCAAACTACTGTTTTAATTTGAAGAATGAATAGCTACAGTTTGCAGTTAGATAAACCAGACAATAAGTCAGGAAGCGAGTTAGCGTTGGCTCCAAACAGCGTTGCCTCATTTTATGTCCAAACATTAATCCACAAATTGTTGGGATGTAACTAAGTACATTTACTTAAGTACTGTACTAAGGTACAATATTGAGGTACTTTACTCGAGTAAATTAATTTGATAGTTTGAGTTACTTTGCAGATTCAGATCAATAATGCAAAATAATCAACAAATAAATTGATGTAATGTGATGTATTATTATGGATGAAGATATTGATCCCTTGGGACCTTTGTAGGATAGAACCTGAAAAGATGGAGCGCACGATACCCGAAAAGTCCTGTATTCACAGAAGTATAAGCATCAAAATACACTTGAAGTATCAAAAGTAAAAGTATACATTATGCAGAATGGCCTGTGGCATCATCTACTTTATGTAATGCCGGGTAGCTTGAATCATAATTTATTGGTTGATTTATATTTTAAATGAATAATCTGAATATGCATAGTTGGCTAACTAGTAACCAATGTCAAATAAATGAAGTGGAGTGAAACGTTTAGTAAAAATATGAAAAGCATAAAAATGGAAAACACTCAAAAGTACTTAAAATTGTATTTAAGTAGCAGCCTACGTGAGTAAATGTACTTAGTTACAGTACATTACAACACTTTACAACACATTATTTCTGCACCAAAAACCATCATTATTCGACAAAAAGAAAGCAACAAATGTAACTTTTAAATGGCACCAGACACCGTACAGAGACGATGCAACTGTTTTTGTTCTGCATCTGTTTGAAATATAAATCACCTCCAGCCACTCACCTGATTTGCCAGCCCCCTGGCTTCCCAGCAGGGCCAGCTTGATGTCGTTCATGCCTGTTCTCTGTCAGCTGCTCAGCTGGCTCTCTGGGTTGAGTCTGGTATCTGGGTTAGCGTCGGCACACTAAAGGCTCCTTACAGCCCAGGCTGCATGGGAGTACAGGACTGCCCACTCTTCAAAGGGCTGCTTCACTTTTCTTTTTTTTTAAAGCTGGAGGGAGAGAAGAGGAGGGGAAACAAGCGCCCTCCTCTTCTCTCTCAGTCTGTCTGTGTGCCAAGCGCTCTTTTACTCTCTCTCTCTCTCTCTCTCTCTCTCTCTCTCTCTCTCTCTCTCTCTCTCTCTCTCTCTCTCTCTCTCCTGTCTCCCCTCTCAATCCATCTGTTTTTCTTCTTTCTTTCCTCTCTTGTGCCCATATATCTCTCTTTTCTGCCTCTTCCCCCTCCTACCCAGAGGTTACTCAAGGGTCACGGCTGACTGAACCTATTGTGCCGCTCCAACACTGTAACTGTAGTCTGGCTGCCATCTATGGACATTTGTGTTATTCTTCATATACTGTAATGTTATGGAAGACCATTTGCACCAGGAAAATAAATAGATGAAGTGTCAGGAATGATTTACAAGAATATAAATCACTTTAATGCAACACTGTCTCTTAGAAATTACAGTTTAGAGAGAATATACCGCCTGAACGCCTTTTTATCAACGTAACAAGGAAATGATTTTAAGGAGCAAATTGCATCATGTTCCTCCAGAATGTATCTGCAAAATGATTCCTGACAACATTTTATTTTATTTTCCTACAATATCGCCACTTTAAATACAATCTCCACTCCTTGCAACTAAAACATGATGCCTTTTGTTGCATTGATGCTGCCATAGTTCTGCACATTAGTGAAATACATTTCTTTTTAAAGTGAGTCAAAGTTGTGTCATAATAGGGCAACATTTTTATTCACTTATCAAAGGTATGAAATTTACTCGGTCAGATTAAAATAAAACTTTTTTCACAATTGTTTCATTTAATTTAATTACATTTTATCAACATAATAAACGTTTTTAAGGAACATATATGGCAAGTTGACTATATTGGCTCCTGCAATGCAATATTTGTAACTGCAGTATGATTAACGTCTTTTTATGGTGATGTTTAGGCACTCAAATCGCTTATTTTAGTGAAAGATTGTGGTCTTTGTTAAATATTGACGTGAACAATGAGTTGAAGCACAAGACACGTGTTTAATCAAAACCACACGCTTCTTGCACTTTGCACTTACTTATTATAACTTAATTTCCTACTATTCTTGATCATTCACAACTTTCCATCTGGTTTTTTTTCTGGCAGAATTGGGCTTCCATATCTTGTGACTTCGTATTCTTAAGATCAAGAAACCAGAATTTGTATTTCCTCAGGTGTTGAAGTTATTGTTCACGTCTATGTGATAAGACCTCGCAACGTCACACTCCAATCCAGTGTTTATAATATTCTGGCTTCAAAGAGAGTCACTTTATTGAGCTGGAATCATTGTGTTTTCATGAAGGGAAGGGCAGTGCAGTTTTGATGACTTTGGCTACTCACAGCTCACCAGACTGAAGCAATATAGTGAAAGTTGTGGCTTTGATTTCCGTGTAGAAGCGAAACCATGAGAAGGCCAGCAATAAAATCACTGATTGGAGCATCAGTCATAGTCCTGACATCAGACTGAATCGATTCAGACGAGCAATCCATTTCCTTGAGCTTCAGCTGCCACAGAAAATGTGACGCAGGCAGCCAGTAAATCATCCTCCAGTAGCTTCGATTTCACGGGCGCTAACGTCCGGCAACAAAACGAATATTCTTCAGACTTCAACCACATTTTTGTCCTCCTGCATGTTGGCCATTTCCAAACCGCCGTCATTTGATCGTTTTTGCGTGCAATGTCGCCTTCAGAGAGGGATTTCTTGAATTGGCTGCACTTGTCTTCGTGTTAACAAGAATTCACAAAAATAATTACAATGCTGTTTAAAGCCTCAATTTGATGTTGTTTTAGTCTGTTCACAGTTTCCCTATGATTATATTGGTTGGAAAGAATACCCCAACATTTAGGATTGGCCATTCCCTCAAACATCACAAATGTACCCAAGGCTTTTATCATTTTAAAAATACAGCACATTAATCCACATGTTAGTCTTTGCATCCAGAAAGCTGTCAGTCAATGTCAGAATGAAGAAATGTTTCAAGACCTCCTTTGTTGGAGTTCGAGCCGCTCTCTGCGTGTTGACTTCGGATCATGGAGTTGGTTCTTTAAATACTATTAAACAAAAGCTGAAATGAAAAACAGGCAAGTCAGCTTGCAATTCGAGGCAAAAATAATTTGTACCACGTTGGGAGTTCAGATGAGGACTGAAATCACAGAAACACGTCTCTTAAATTCTTTGACTCGCTCATCAGATAGAATGGAAACATTGGAATGAAGAGAGATTAATACAGGCGGTTGTCATGCAGCATTTGTACCGACATATTTCCCATATTATCAATGAATATGTAATCCATGAAACCATAAAACAGGAATTTAAAAGTCCGCAAAAACCCACACATGTCGACTGCACCGAGTATTTCAGGATCTTTTCCTGAACCTAACCAAGTAGTTTTGTTGCCTAAACCTAACCAAGTATTTCAGGATCTCTTCCTGAACCTAACTAAGTAGTTTCCTGTGAAGACAGAAGTTTATTTTGAAAAGACGGTATGCATGTAACGAGCTGATATTGACACGTGTTGCTGGATTTTGGCAGAAAAACGCACGACAAATGAGGAGTAACGTCTTTGTAAGATATCATGCAAACCTTTGTTTTTAGGATACCTTGATTGATATTGCATCTTGGGAAAATGTGTTTTCCCTAATTAAACCTAATCTCAAACCACTAAAGTATATTTTAATCAGCCTTCAACGCTGAAGCACTTGAGCTTCATGACCTCAATTGGCTCCAGAAAAAAAATGGAAATGCTCCAACAACACAAGAATTCAAATAAAATCGCTTTTCCTCTCCTGCTTCTCATCGTTAGAACCTCTCATGTTGTAATCAGGGAGAACTGAATTCCTGTGTTGGCCCAGCCATCCATGGCAGCTTCTAATCAGGCAGAGAGGAAAAGACCATTTCTCCTGAGCCGGTCAACACACGTGGCCGAGAGGCTTTCACGTGGGACGACGTCATGTGCCCACAAAACTACAAACACCAAGAAACACGTTATTCCCAGCAGCTGCACTCACACACACACACACACACACACACACACACACACACACACACACACACACACACACACACACACACACACACACACACACACACACACACACACACAAGAAACCTCAACAAATGAACATCAAAGGGCACAACATCATTACATAACGTCTGTGCACCAGGAATCCGTCTGGAAGGTTTCTGTTTATTCTGTGGAAACGAGATTATCTATGTATGCACGACATGTGAAAGGTTGTGTTAAACAAGAGATTTCCTCGTGGCTGTGAGCCAAAAGGGAGACGCCATTTTTAAAATGTATGGATTCTGCTGCTGAATGTCAATGGGTAACGATGCCTGGTATTTAATTACGGAGATCTTGGAGAACAAATGCAATCATCATGCGTTGTATTTACATGTGCGTCTTGTGTAATTTAGTTTTGGCTTATTTTGGAGTAGTTTAACGTGCTTTTGAGTGATTTAGTGAGACGAAATAATAATACAGAAATGATTATGTAAAAGGAAAAATCAAATATATATTGACAATGTAAATTGTATGAATGTTTAGTTGATTTCAGTTTACCTTAACGATTATAGCTTCGCTTAATTTAACCATTAGCTAATGTAACTTAGTTCAGTGATCGACTTAGGGATGTCATCAAAACAAAATAATAAAATGCTCAGCGTAAATACGCTGACATGCAAAGTTTTCGGTTTTGCGTTTTTCAAGCAGCTGATGGAAGAATGATGTAACGAGTGAAAACATAGGGGGGGGGGGGGGGCGGGGGGAATCCCAATTAGGCCTGTTTATCTTTTTCAAGACAGCCAAACCTTTGGCTTTGTAACAGGAAATCACAGGATTTATGGAGAACGTGGCCTTAATCTTCAGCCACTTTCACAGAAACAACTGCACTGGCAGATGGCAGCTATCGATCATTTCCGACAGCGGTCTCGCTCTGTAATTGTTCCAAGAAATCAGAGTTAATGTGACTTTCATGTTTGAAATTGCACCTTTTAAATCCAAAGCTCATGATCTTCCCTCACTGTCCCGCGCCCGTTGGGTCTGGTGCAGCCATTCGCTTCCCTTCACAAATTCACACAAACATCTTGAACACGTTACTGTACTGAACCAGCGTCCTCCGTGGGACAGGCTGGACTGATGAAGTGCAGAGGCAGAAAATATTGTACGACAACTTTCATTCCCCTTATTGTTCTTCTTCTAAGTCGGGAAGTTTGCTTTCCAAATTTGGGCATCAGAAGAGAAGTTTTCGGCATGTTTCCACAGCTGAGATGTTGAAATTACGACGTGAAAATGACTGATAATTCAATAAAATAGTGCATTAATCCAATAATCTATCAACACTGTAAGAGGAAACGAGTCAGAGTGACCTTAAATAACGCGAAGAGTACGAACAAATCTTGGCGGGCAGCTTTTGGGAGGAAGTATACGTCTCGAACTGTTCCAAAGTGAAGATGAATGAAAAATATCAGGAGCCTAATCGTGGCTAATGCAGGCTCTTGAGTTTGGTCTAAACACTACATGTGGGTCTTATCTCTTTTAGTGTGATTCACCCAACTTCAGACAGTGAGAGCTGGCATGAGATCTTCTTTTGATGTTCTTAAATGAAACATCTGCACATTGAGAGAGAGAGAGAGAGAGAGAGAGAGAGAGAGAGAGAGAGAGAGAGAGAGAGAGAGAGAGAGAGAGAGAGAGAGAGAGAGAGAGAGAGACGTGACTGAGGTTTACTGGACGGAATAAAGTGGTTTGAAAGACACAAGAGGGGAATAAAGCTCCCTTTGAACACATCTCACGGCCAATTTCCCCCCATTTTATCTTTACGTTACCACAGGGCTGCTGGCCGCCTGAAAGCCTCCTCTCATCTTCCTCTGTACGTCTTCATTCAGTTTCTGACCATTTTTAGATCCCAGTGGATGTACACGCACATCAAAGTGTTAGAAGGACGGAGACAGAGTGGGTTTTATGGTTGCAACAGATTTTGTCCATTTGAGAGTCTTTTATTGGGTGCAGGGAGTAAAAGCACTCACGGTGCAGCTTTCTTGACAGATTAAATTACACAGAAGAGCATTTTGACAAAATCTAAAACTGGAAGTATGAGCTCTCTGGCTCAAGTGCTCGTTCTTGTTTGACAAATTATGCTGAGCTGATTATTGGAAGAATAAAATGTCCTGAAACACTAAAGAATATAATGGTTCGTAAAACACAATCAGATGACGAGCAGACCACCGAGGACTTCACCGAGTCCAGAAACAAAGGAGATGAATCCACGTCCGGATGAACTCAGACAGCACATGTTTGCGAGTACATTTATTTTGAGGCGATCGCAAAGAAAACGTGAACGAGAAAAGCAACACGTCGTCCTTTAAACAATGAATCTAACGCAAGTTATACGATGTGAGGATTTCTACTGATGTCACCACAACAAAAAGAGTATTCATGTCCTGTTTTAACAGGAGTCTTTATCAATCATAACAAGTTATCTTTCATGAGTGCCACATATTTTGTCTTTATCATACCAAATTATTCTGTTTCTACAAGAAACTTTGGGGCACCATTTTCTGATAAGTTTATAAATGTTATAAATCAACAAGGCATTAGTAACTGCGTTTATTTATGTCACTAAATCATTAATGTTTAATGAATAAATACATTCATATAGTAATCTATTAATTGTGCAGTTATATGTTAATATGGTGTTTGGTGTTTTTAAATAGACTATGGTTGGAGGATTAATCCTGGTGAATTAAAGAGCTCGCTAAAAAAGACAAGGAAAGTTTGATGATGGAGGATTTGATGGCACAACCTGGCAACCCAAACATTATTCCTATAGATGGCTTAAAAATGCTCTATAAAGAATCATTCAATAATTTGATGAACATTAATAAAGACATGAATAAATGCTAAATATAAACTCTTTATAAAGCGTGACTTATCAGAAAGTGCTTTCTTGTTAGAGCAACTTGTCACTTCACAAAACTACGTATATGACTATTACTGTCGAATAAAATTAATGGAGTTTCCAACTCGTTCTCACTTGTCAAATACGGACGTTTTGGTTCAGTGACTCTCGGCATCGGAGATCAACGCATGGAGGCCCTCCTCTGGCGTCTGTATGCGACTCATCGGGCCTTCAACTGACTCCAACGTAAACCCTCCTGAGGCTTCAGTGGACGGTAAAATCATGGGACGTAGTGAGAGTCACATGAGTCGCAAGTGACCTCGCTAGTGAGTACACTTAAATAGAATAGAATAAGATTCGTCGGTAATAACGTAATACGTGAATTTCAAACAGGTTTTTCTAAGTGTTTTTGACCTAAGAATAAAAGAAACGTCATACAGGTTTTTCTAAGTGTTTTTGACCTAAGAATAAAAGAAATGTCATACAGGTTTTTCTAAGTTTTTTTGACCTAAGAATAAAAGAAACGTCATACAGGTTTTTCTAAGTGTTTTTGACCTAAGGATAAAAGAAACGTCATACAGGTTTTTCTAAGTGTTTTTGACCTAAGGATAAAAGAAACGTCAAAGGTTTTGTGAAGTTTTCCTAAGGCATAAAGAACCTCAACTTTGCAGTGACGATTGCATTGTACTAAGATAGCGTCGACGTCCACACCAGAAGAACATGGGTGGCAAAAATTGAATTAATGCGGCAGAAACACGGAGAGTCATGTTTTAAATGTCTTCCGTACTGGTAATCAATTTCCTGCATTTCTGCATTTTACTATGACACTGTCTTACACTGTGTTTTAATGAATGTTCTTAATTGTTTTTAAATCTCCTTTTCTTTTGTCTTATGTTTTGATGCTTTTAATGGTTTTATGTGAAGCACTTTGAATTACCTTGTTGTTGAAATGTGCTATACAAATAAACTTGCCTTGCCTTGCCTTGCCTTGCCTTACACTTCACATGAACCACACTCTTTTCCGAAACCTGAACTAATTGGATTTTGTTGCCTTAACCCTAACTTCCTGTGAAGACGGAAGTTTATTTTGAAAGAACACAATGCGTTAAACAAGGGGGAATTTTGACGAATATAGTCCAGCCAAAATTGTACAGAGGTACAGCACTTAAGGAAATGTTGAAGCTAACAATTAGGCTTTTATATTTAGGGTAAAACGAACTAAACAAACTACAGCGGATTCAGGATAACATCAACAAACTGAGTGCATGTTTCTGTCTTCAGCTGCCCCCACCAGTCATGATGTTCAGTTCATGAGGGGACGTTTTCTACTGAAGCCTTCACAGTGTTTTAATGACGTCGCTCCGCATGATGTCATTGGGGTCATTGAGACATTACTGCCCCGACAGGATGATGGAGTTCATCATCAGCGGCTCCCGAGGTGACGCCAGTGTAAAGAGACCTGCTTTGATGGAGAATATATATATCGAGCAGACATGCACCCATCTGAATTCACACAATGATATAGAGACACAAAACTCAGGAACAATGAAATGCAGGACAAAAAGACGAAGGACTAAATGGAACTTTGGCTTCATATTTCATGTAGTTTATTGTCTGCTCTGTGGTCAATTTGTGGTCAATTTGTCCTCCTGAGGAAGATTGAGCGACACAATCGACATGAAACAAACCTGAAGATCTGCAGATCTGCTGACTGTGCAGAAACCAGCGGGGCGAGTGGAAAGGGAAGTAGCAAAATAGATTAGGGTCATTTAAATGGAAAAACAGGAAACACACTTTGTGCTTTAAAAGTCTCATTGTCATTTTAAACCTTTCACTGTAAATTCAATAGATAAAGTCTAAGATACAAACACGCCCCCTGGTGGGGGAAATACATTTTCGAATTGCATTCAGTATCTTCAGGCTGCAGTGAGATACAGTAGATCAATTATTAACATGTTTTCAAAAGCAATGTTTGTCCATATTAGTTACGGTGGTAATTTTCCAGCCGGGAACTTCTTCATCTTCATCTCACAGCTCAACTCATCAGCATGTAAAACGTGACCATGCGGCTGCTGACAGACAGAAAGAAAGACATGTTCCTTCATACTGTGTATTCAGTACAGCAGGTGGAGGGTTGGGGCCCCTTGTAACGGCTTTAAGTGTCCCCTGTGCTGATGTCCCTCTTCCCTCTCCAGCAGCTCTGACCAGGTGTGCTGCATTGCTCAACGGGGTGCACCTGGCCTGGGCAGGAAGTGCTTGAAAGCTGCTGAGCCAGCAGCAGAAGAGAGAGGCCTCTGGTGTGGGGACTGCTGGTCGTGCTGCCTCGCAGCATACAAGTTGGTATTGTCTTGTGTGTTTGTTTGTTTTCGTGTTATTAAATCCCATGGATTTGATTGTCTTAAAGGGTGTAATCGGTGGTTGATTTGAGTCAGTGGTGGAGTGTTGTTTGCCCCAAAGGGCTGCCCAAGGCTGGGGCATAACACCCATAAATGAAGGGGTAACTGTTGGACTGCTGCTAGACACATGAACCTGACTGACATGTGGTCTATGTGTATATATATATATATGTGTATGGAAATACAAATCTAGTATTTATCAGGTAGACAGCAGACATGTCACAAGTCATCTTCTATGTGATTGTTGTTGTTGTTTAAACCAGTTACAGGTAGTATTTCTTCCCGCTAAACACGTATCTCCTCTTCCTGGAGTTCTCTCTCCTCTTCCTGCAGAGCCATCGGAGGCGAGCGCTGTCCGTTCGGTCCTGGCTGGTCGACGGGAACGTCCGGTCGGGAAAAATCTCCGTCAGTTGGCTCACGAAAAACAGCTCGAGGCTTCGACCGGCCTGGGCCACCTCTGAGTCCGGCTGCACAGCAAACGGAGATTAAGAATCACAAAGCTATGTAAATTCTACTCCTATTCTATTTCTACCAAACTTGCTTTCACATTAATCTGAGATGATGAACGTGTTTCTGCTGAACATTAGCATTCAGCTCAAAGTGGCACTGTGTCTTGTCAACAGCCTCACAAAGCTGTTAGCATGGCTCTCGATAGATATCACCTGAGGTTCAGCATAAACTGCCAGATGGACACAACCTCCGTCGCTTCATATAGAAATCAAAAATGGAAAAAGTGCCCCAGTTTTCTGCTACATGTGAAACTTATTGTATAAATAATTCAATTACGCTAAAAATGAGATTAAGGCGGGAAGTCCACCCACGTAATTGAACGTAGAGCAGTTCTTGAACATCAGCAGGACGTCATCGACAAACTGTTCGGCAGTGAAGTAGTGGAGGGTGTTGCTCTTGTCCAGTTTCCTGCGGATCACCGACAGGTCGATGGGCCTCTTGATGATCTGGTAGTAGTTTCGGGCCTGGAGCACATTCACAGAGATTACATCATTGTGGCGGAGATTGTTTTCATTTTTAACATCGAGGTTTGTTATGAAAGGTAAGTGGAACATGTTACATGGAGAGGACATGAAGCCAGTGTTTCCTCTACTGAACCATTACATGCTGCCATCACTTGGTGTTAAATGAGGCCAGCGGTGTAGATCTCCTCTTTATCATTAGCAAATACAGGTTAAAGGTGGTGACATGTGATGTGTTACTGAATTACATCATTCTGTTTCTTTTAGATATGTTTGATATTGAACCAATAGTGGTGTCATATAATCATGTGTAGGATGTGTTCTTGAAGGAACATTGTGTAGGATTTATTGGCATAAATAGTATATTTGTACTCTGATTATTCAGTGGTGTCAGGGTAATTTATTTGATGTGATTTTTCAATCAGATTGACGTGTTTTTAATGTAAATCTGTTGGACTGACCAGGACGCTGACGGGTTCATGGAACGGTGCGCTGAGCGTGTGACAGTACAACAGTAGAGTCAGCTTCTCACACCTCTGCACAGGAAACACACACACATACACACACAGTCACTAGCAAACATCTGTTCATCCGGGAGGATACCCTATCAGTCTGAGAAACAACTATTGTTAGAAAGAAAAAGAAAACAAATTGACGAGTACAAAAGAAAAGAGTGATTGTTGTTAGTTTCTACGATGACAACACATGTAAGTGGAGTCGTGAAGTGTAGCGATGGAAGGAGGATGAAGCATTAATTAAGTTGTAATCGGGGAAGTTAGCCCGCTACAAGTGTCGAAAAAGGCATCAGTACGCATAAAAATGGCCGCCGCTGTGACCATGCACCTATACGTTGATTTGAATGGCATGGTCCTTTTATTTCAGTGTTTGAAGTGAATAGTTTTGCAGATGTTTTATATGTGACGAGGGTCTAAGTGATTGGACCCTGCAGCTCACCCTCTGGTCCTGGTTGGACAGTGTGTACGGGGCTTTGACGCCCCCACACGAGTGCTTGTCCTCGCAGTCGTAGGTCTCCATGGGCTGCTGGTCAGTTCTGCACAGCGTACACACCCAGTCACCTCTGCAGGACACGCAGGACCACCGTTACTTCATAATTTAGACATTTCAAACAATCACTTTTCTTCACGTTCATCACCCATTCTTTGCATTGACCGATGCATCTGGGATACACTCTGTATTTTTAAAATATGGCGTTATTTTACTGTTTTTATCATTGTTAACAAATCCCATGAAACGACAAATTAAATGCATCATAAAGTCAAGTATTGTCTGTGTAGCCTAAACATGTCATTTCTTATGACACGTGCTGTATTTGGAGGAAGCATTGCTTAATTTAAAGTCGGCTTTCTAATTGTATTTGTTTGCTTTTTATTGGGAAATACTGAATTGTTTTCTTCTTCAAGCCTCGAAAAACAATCCTCTATCTTTGGTTGAACTGATCAGTAAACATTGCTTCGCTATAAAGTGTCACAAGTTAAAAAAAAGAGCCTAAATCACACAGTGAGAGCATTGTTTGTGATAGAGGTATCCATAGTGTGCTATAGTACTCACAGGGGGGAGCTGATGAGAGGAGGCATGTGACAGGCCAAGTGGTAAACTTTAGGGCACAGGTCGCAGCAGAGCAGATCTCCTCCGTTCCGACACGCGGCACAAAAATCTTCACTCTCCGTCTCCTCGGCTCCCGGTCCAGGTCCGGGTCTCTGCACGGATGAGTCCTCCTCCTCCTCCTGTGAGCGGCAGAGATCAGGTCTTTCATCCTCACTGTCGTCCATTTGAACTACCTCACATTTAGTTTCGACTTCATCTTCCAGCTCCAGGGATCCATCCTGATCCGCTTCCGGTTCCGGATCCAGTATGATCACCATGGTATGCTCCGGATCTGGATCCAAATAAAATGTTTCCGAATCACTTCTCCCATCCGGGTTCCACTCATCAGACCCAGAGTCGAACAGGATGTAGGTCTGATCTGGATTAGAGTCGCAGTCGAAGCCCGAGTCCCGCTCTGGTTCTCCGGAGGGGGAGCGGTCCGGACAGTACGGTTCAGTCCAGGAGGCCGGGGTGGTTTCTGGTTGGCTGCGATCAGTCTGAGGCGACACTTCCGTTACCTCTGAAGTGTTTGCCTCATGATGACTGACTCCATTCTGCAGACAGAGACAAAGGTGATCATAAAAGAGAACTCATCTTCAGTGAAACTTAAGTGTATCGACCATCATCTCTGTACCTGCTCAGGTCGATCCAAACAAGAAGCGTCATCGTGGAGCTCGGCTTGCGTTTGGCTCGGCAGTCGGACCAGAGAAACCACAGGCTGCAGAGATGACAAGCAGACGGACTGGAAGTTCAGACGCTCCAAGCTCACTACAGGGATGCAGGAGTTACCCAGAATCCTTTGGGCCTCTGGGTGAATCCTGTGGAAATAGATGAAGGCTTGGTTGGCTTACTGCAAGTAGAACGATAGTGTGTCACCGTCTGGAGTGAGCTATGTCTCGAAGGACACCAGCAGGACATTTCTTTCATTTGATCCAACATATTGTCCAACATGGACAATATAATATCAATTAAGGAATACGTCCTCATTTTGTGATATACACATATTCACCAAGCAGCAACCTTTTGAGAAAACGACCCAATTCTCACTTGATTTATTACCTCAGTAAACATGAGTTTATGTCTCAATCTCTAGTTTCAAGTCTTCTTCAACACAGCATGATGTTCATTTAGTAAACTATGGTCCATTTAGAGTCAAACAGACCATAAAGCAGAGTATGCTTTAGATCGTGGCTATCTTGTGATTGACAGGTTGCTACCGCTACCAGAACTGTATACGACGTCTCTACGTCAGTCCTCCACAGTCCACATATGGTCACTTACATCGCTGGTTGCAAAAAAACAAAGATGGCAACCGGCAAAAACAAAGATGGCAACCACCAAAATGCCGGACTCGAGGGGGGTGGACTCATCCTGCTGAGTGGTGACTCAGCAGGAAGTCAATTGCATCATGAAACGGGCAAAAAAAGGTGTTCTAAGAAAGTGTGAGTCACCACAACCACGAGAAGTCCTTGAGCATGCGGCCATAACTGGCCACCCGAAATACTATGCAGTTTGCTGCAGCAGAATGTGAGATTAGCATGTGGACAGACACAGAGGCACTCACTCACTCACTCACTCTCTCATTCACTCACAGACACACGCAGATTGAACCGATCGCATGATCCTCCTGACGGAGCAGATGGATAAACTGTGGTTCCCCGAGATAAAGTTACTCTGTGGAACTCTAAAACCATAAATTGTCTTTTTTAAATGTGCAGATACAGTCCAAAAACGACTTACGCTGCCGAGCATTTACGTCACGCAGAAGCTATAAATTACACGGAAGTCCAAATTCTACTTTCTGCATCATCGTGGCTTTGAAGTTCTGCGCACACCGTCCGTATGCAGCCCAAAATCATGCGCTGAGAAATCATGTGAACTCAGACATATGTGTGCAATCAACATATTAATTATTAATCTTTGAAGGTCCCTGAAGACAGAGTCCAGTTAATTGTGTCCCCCTGTTTCCAATCTTTAAGCTAAAGTGGTAACCATCTTCTTACCTCTTAAAGGAAAGCTAATCAGCGTATTTCTCATAATGTCAAACTGTTCCTCTAAATACATGTTCTTGTTGTGTTTGTTAGAGAGCGTGTTCCCCCTGCTGTCCTTTGTTTTACCTGATTCTCTTCAGTAAAGCGGCCACAGCTTTTCCAGGTTGTCGTTGTCCAGATGAAGGAGAGGCGGCTCTGGCTTTTCTGTTGCAGGACTGGTTTGACTCCTTTTCCATCTCACAGAATCCACAACTGCAAAGCTAATAAAAAAAATAAATAGAGATTTAGTGTCTTCTCATCAAAATAAAAGTTGAATTCAACATCAATAACCCGTTGGTAATTTCCTCCCTCTCCCTCAACACTGTAAATTCTCATCCAGCTGTTGTGATAAGGGCTCTGCTCGATCATTAAACTCTTTATCTGTAACACCGTCTGTGTCTGTGGGCCATTACGTGTTCTGCCGGGAGGCTCGGCTCCTCTGCTGTGGTTGTGGGACTTGGACCAGTCCCTGATGACTCGGCCTCCAGGGCCAGCCGCGCTCTACACTTGGCTGCCCGTGGCAATAAGGTGGCCCGCCTTTGGGGGAAGTTGCCATGGCATCTGTGAGGCCGGTGAGCCATCTCCAGGAAGACCGGGGGCCTCTTGGGGTGAAGAAACGGTTGAAAACACGCAAAGAAGCTGCTGGTTTGAAATGCCCTGTGAGCCCAGTGTTTGACGGCAAAAGAATCCAAACAAACGTGAAACCCACCAAAGAAACAGCAGACGACGTACCATTTTAAGATTCATTGAACTGCTCTTTTGTGCAAGAAAAAAATGAAATCAACAAGTCAAATGAGTGACGATAACACATAAAAAAAGCATTGTGTACGAAACAGTTATCAACTAAAACAATTACAGCTTTAAGGTTGAAGTCATCATAATGAAGCCTTACCTGAGTGTGAATACAAGCAATGAAAAAAACAAGATGTCTGCTTCAGAGAGACGGGTGAGTGTGCCTCCAGGTGTGAGCTGAGGATGAGAGGGATGGCCCCGCTGTCCAGTACCAAGGGGGGGACACGGGTGATGTGATTGGTAGAGATTTGACAGGGGCCACCAGGGGATTCCAGGCATAAAGCATGTAGGAAAAACTACAGCGATGGAGCATCAAACATGACATGAAGTGCATCCAGTGGAGAACCACACAGAGAAGGAAAAAGATCCCTCACGGGTTGGAGGAAGTTGAATCCGTTGGAGGCTCAGTTCAGTTTGTCTTTTCTTCAGCTGGAGGTACAAACAGAGTTCACTCCCAGTGGATTCTGACCAATGACAAGTCACGGGCTGTGAAGTTGACTCAAGCTTTGAATAACAGACTGTATGTAAATCAACTTGAACTCTGTCTGATGCATCTGATAAAAAAAATCAGCTCGTTCATGTTTCAACGTTCATCTATTTCCTCCTAGACCTTTACTCTACTCCATCGGCCTCAATGTGCATGTTGAGCGGTGGAGGAAATATTCTGATTCGTAAAAGTACTAATTACACACTGTAAAATACTGCTGTTATAAGTAAAAGTCCTGCATTGAACGTGTTAACCAAGAAAGTGTACTTAAAGTATTAAAACGCAAAGTGCTCCATGGGTAAAATGTCCCCTGTGACTTTTATACTATAATATATTATATCGTAAAATTGTGATTACTCATGCATTATTCTAAAGGGAGTATTTTACTGTTGTAGTTGATTGAGTTGGAGTACGGTCTGAAATATTTTGTTTAGTGGCTCTGTTTTCATTAGTTGTAGTAAAGTAAAAAGTACAATGTTTCCATCGAGTAGAGTAGAAGAGTGGCATGAAAAGAAAAGACTCAAATAAAGTACAAGAAACTTAAATTTGTGACAGAGCATTTTGTTTAACACTTAAACACTCAGCAGCACTGAAAATAAAGGTTTACAATCAGTTGAGAAATGTAAATTAAATATAATAGAATGAGCTCTTTTCTGATTTATTTTGTTGTTCAATATCTCATCTTTCTATTCTTTGAGAAGGATAAAATATGTTAAAATTAATAAAATTAGCCTTGTCATTACTACAGAAAAGCCCATACAGTACACAATACATGACATACTGTTAAGAAATGCATGTATTTACTGTATATGCACACTTGTATTTGTTTAATGTATACATTTTAGCTTTCTATAAGGTCCTCTGATTATTCTATCAGTCTACATTTATTTTGACTACAAGAAAACAAATAAAATGTTTCACAAAACAAGTCTTTGTTTTGGAAATCCAAGTGGCAAATGTGAGATGAGGATGAGCTGACTGTTTTTCACATGGATCCAATATGAGTGACAGACTGTGTAATCATGTGGTGCAGTGTTTTTTTAATATATATTTAAGGTTTTGTATTTTGTCGTTGATTTCTCTGTCTCTTAAAGACCCACATAGGGACCGGCATTGCAAATCAGTATATGCTATAAATGCTCTGAATACTTCTTCTTCCAATATTTGGAAATAACAGCTCCTTCCCGCTTCTGTATTATATAGGGGGCGTATAGCTTTCCATGAAATAACCCTAACCCTATGAATAAAACGTTTCAATCTAATATCAAACTAATGCAATTCAACAAATGTGAAAAACATATCAAAAGATATTTTTAAAAATACATTCATTGTTTTTAAATAAAAGAACTGTAAATATATTACAAAAGTATGAGCACTAAAATATACATTAAGTCCAAAAGGAAAATGAGTCCACAGAATGGTGCATTTAAGAAGAATATGCTACATTGTATTGGATGATAATTATTGATGCACGTGTAAGCATTGCTTTAAATTCTGATTTGACTTTGTAAATATAATTTTTAGAAAATACTATAATAATACTTATTAATTGGTGGATTACAAAGTGCAAAGAACCATAAATACTTAGGTAAAGTACAAGTACTTCAAAATTGTTCTTAGGTACAGTCCCTGAGTAAATGTACTTAGTTACATATCAGCACTGATGGCTGTTTTGTGTACAATTCACAAAGTCGTTTCCTTCGTCCACCACTAGGCGTCGCTGTGCTTATTTTGCACTTTTGTAGCCAGGAGCCAAATCTCGCACAAAACCGCGAGGTTTACAAATCCCGTTCCTCTTTCTCCTAGCCTCCAAGATGGTAGGTGCTATCACGCATCCCTGTGCTTTGAAATACAGTTAAATCTATGGCCATCCTCGTTCATTCGTACTGCAAACTATCATTCGGTGGTGGTTTACGGTGCAGCCAACTCCTACGGTCATTTACTGGGTGTTTTGTCCCGTGATTTACTACCATTATGGGATCTTGTGAGCGGTTTGCCGTGTTGAGAGCTGGGATCTCTTCGGCCCTCAGCTGCATCATTCAGCCAGAATATTCTCTATACTCGCATGTCTTAAACCGCGTACACAAAACTACCGTAGTCTAAATTAATGTAACAGCGGTAGTCCCGGTTTAATGTGTAAAAGTACCCGGGAGTAACGTGTTAAATGTTCATTATGCTGTATGTTGTGAGAGGTAACAGCCTACCGGTAGATGCAGTTGAATTAGCATTAGCCTCCAACGATGCTAGGTAGCATGAAAGCAGCTATTCAGAGATTGGTCTATGATTTTGTTCGTTTTAAGAAAAAACTACATGCGAATACCTGTTTTAGTGTGAAGTATTTGCTGTGCTGTTAACGGTTCAAAGTTGACAGACTACAAAGTCTGTTGATACCAAGTAACGTAAGAGGTTATTCGGCTTAGCTAGCTAGCTCCACTGGCTATGATAGAACCACGATTGTTGACACTCTGTAGTTTATTCTAATCGACACCAAATCTTTTCCTAACAGCCCACCAAGCAGACCAAGACTAGGAAGCTCCGTGGACACGTCAGTCACGGACATGGTCGCATTGGTAAGCGTTAGCCTGAGTTTAAAGGTGATCTCCATAGCTCATAGTCTCACTGTGTGTGTGACACATGGTTCACTTCTAACTTGTCTATCTCCCCACAGGCAAGCACAGGAAGCATCCTGGAGGTCGTGGTAATGCTGGTGGTATGCATCACCACAGAATCAACTTCGACAAATAGTAAGTGCTGCATGACATGAACAGATGCTGCTTATGTGTTGGGGTTTTCTACACAACGTGTAAATGTATTAACCCTCTGAATTAAATATGCATGTTCATGTTTACCAACACCCTGACACGGGTAAGTTTCAGTTCATGGGTTTGGGGAAATGTTGCACACTTGATGTTTTATTTATAGTTTTCCTCTTTGCCTCCTGTTACAGTATCTGTTTTGTTGGTAGTAGAGATGTATTTTGCTGTAGAGCCTAGAGTCTCACTTTGACATAACTCGTTGTCTTGGTGTGCTAGAGTCCTCTTAGAGTGAAGACTGGTCCTATTCACCGACTGGCTCTTTTGTAGGCCAGTCACCCACATGGTCAGTTACAAACTATTTATCACTGATGCTGCAGTCACTTAATATTAATAACTGGGGGGAAAATAATCATAGAAACTTTATCCACACTTTGATGAAGTGACATGTTTGTTTCTAAACTGTCTTTGGTTCGTTTTGAAGTCTAGAGAGATTTATAAGAGGAGCAACACCATTAAAATGATTGATTACTTGCCAAAGTCTTAACCTGTACAAAGCTTCCATCCCGCTTAAATGTTTCCAGCCTATGTCCTAGTCCGGCAGTTGACCTTTTTCCTCTGTCCTCCCTGTGTCTCCTTAGCCATCCTGGGTACTTCGGTAAGGTGGGTATGAGACATTACCATTTGAAGAGGAACACAACCCACTGCCCCACCATCAACCTGGACAAGCTGTGGCAGCTGGTGAGCGAGCAGACCCGGCTCAACTACGGCAAGAAGCCCGACGGACCCACGCCAATCATCGATGCCGTGCGCGCCGTAAGTAGTGACCAATGGTGTCGTTAACGGACGAGTTGTTTTGTCTCATCACTAAACGGAGGCAGAGGCTCAGTTGCAGAGTCTTTGACGTCATCTTTGACGTCAGATCTACAAGCTCATGTATCCACTGACAGTAGCCGCTGTATGAGTTTAACATTATGTAGCTTGGTATATAGAAGAATGGTGTGTTGATAAAGCGTTGGGGTTGTGGAAGTAACTAACCCCTTTTCACTTTCTATGAATGATTGTTTCCCTGGTCCTATTTTTGATCTAAGCTAAACTTCACATATATCGTACCTCTCTCTGTACTGGATGCACTGTTCTCATCTGACGTATAGCAAGTCTATTTCGAGGTTAGGTTTGTTCAGTAGAGATGTATTTTGCTGTAGAGACTAGAGTCTCGCCTTGACACAACTCATTGTCTTGGTGTGCTAGAGTCCTCTTAGAGTGAAGACTGGTCCTATTCACTGACTGGCTCTTTGTAGGCCAGTCGGCCACATGGTCAGTTACAAACTGCTTGATATCCCTGCTGCTGCAGTCACATAAAATTAACTGGGGGGGGAAATAATCATTGAAATTGTATCCACACTTTGACATAGGAATGACTGACACAAAGTGAAAGATTTGCTAAAGAATTGAAACATGCACAAACTTTTTGCAGTGTTACTTTAGTGACAAAACTGTAATTTTCTCCCCCTGTCTGTAATACTTGTTGGTATATTTCAGTCTGTACTTAAATGTTGCCAGCTACAATAAAAGGAATAATAACTGAGTCCAATGCATTTGCGTTGGATGAAGATTTGCATAACGTACTTGGTGCTGTGAGTCTTCCTATAACTGTATTTTGTATATAGTGTTGTACATATATTATGGCATAACATGGGCAACGTGATTTGCCACTGTTCGTAGTGTGCTGCTGGACATGAAGACAGCAGTGGATCCATAACTTTATGGGCTTTATTGTCCATTTAGCGAAATCATTTTGTTTTTTGTGACTATCTGGTTGCACTAATTTTTAATATACATATTTTTGCAGGGCTACTACAAAGTCCTGGGCAAAGGCAAGCTGCCCAAACAGCCAGTGATCGTCAAGGCCAAGTTCTTCAGCCGACGGGCCGAGGAGAAGATCAAGGCAGTGGGAGGAGCCTGTGTGCTGATGGCATAATAAGATGAGATAAGATATCTTATCTTAAGGCAGTGGGAGGAGCCTGTGTGCTGATGGCATAATGTTCCTCTCAGTGTGTTTTTGCAAAAATAAACTGTATAAATGGAACTACGTGATTGTCGTGTCTTAATTTAAATGCCTCCATATATGGCAGTTATGATGCGTGCTGCATTTGAAGTTGTGCTATTTTGTAAAATGCCGCAATATTTGTTGCTGGCATTTTCAGATTGCCTCATGCCCAAATTTAGTTATCCTGCACAGTAAGGTTTAAATCGGCACACTGGTAAAATTTGTTTTTCTTGTGCAACTGTCTTGTTGGGGTCAAGTATGCCCTGTAAAAATGACTACAGGTTCCCTCGATCAAGACACCCAGCCGGTCTCACCGGGGTTCCTGCAGCCCTCAAAATGTGAAGTTTGAAAATGGCACTTAGTTTGATAAAAGTCCTCACTTTGACAGTGAAGTGAACATAGGAACATGGAAAAGTGATGACGATGCATCTTGGTTAAAGTGACAACAGGAATAGAGAGATTCATATGGGATCACTGGTTAACAGTTAAACCAGTAAATGGTTTTCCATTTCCTAGATTCCTTGTTTAATATTTTAGAGCACTAAAGAGCCAAATTGATCCAGGATATATCAAGACTCGAGCAAAGACTCCTGATTGGCGACATGTGTTTAGGGGACCACAATGAATTTCAGTAAAAATATTTTTATTCAAGATCTACTCGAAGGTCTTATGAGAGCGACTATTGACATTACAATTCCGTACAAATCATAGGACCAGTAAAACATTCTCCACGTGACTCTTGAGTGTTTGGGGCGGGGCTTAACGTGCAGGATTTCCTGTCCTGTCACTTGAAAAGCATCACGGGCTACAAGCTGCACACAGAATGAAGCACTGTTTCCTGAGTTTATTTGTGTGTTTACGCGCTAACCGTGCAGTTCTCCGTGCGTTCAACAGGTAAAAACACGCAAATCATCTATTCACTCGGGGGTTTGTTGACACAGCGCGAGGGAACAGCGTGACGTTATCGTTTTGAAAACGCTAATTAGAACATGAGATTGTTTGAGGTTTTCGGTGTTGAGCTCGCGACGGCAACGGAGATAAAGTAGCGAATTAAAGTCACAAACGTGCCGCTTTACTAGTTCATCTTCACGCATGCGCTGTTTTAAAGCTGGAAAGACAATTCTATTTGTACTGTGAGGTAAAGGGTAAGTAAGGAAAGCGGCTGAGGTCTGTCTGCTCGTTCCTCCACTCAGGTGAAGGACACCTGAGTTTATCTCGACCTCTTCATGGCAAGCCAAGCCTGGCTGGAGTCCTCTCTGCGGCGCTCTGCCAGTCTGGGCCTGGAGGTGCTGGAGCGGGCCTCCAGGCGGAGTGTAGACTGGACGAGCACTGGAGCCTCCCAGACCCCCACTACTACAGATGAAGACACACAAATCCCTGTCAAGGTGCTCCTGCATATTTGCTGTATATAGACCCATCATAAAAAAACTCATATATATATATATATATATATATATATATATATATATATATATATATATATATATATATATATATATATATATATATATATATATATAAAAATGAATGAGAGAGTTGGGTGACCTGATTCTCTGTGACTCAATTCTCTTGCATTTAACATTTTGCAGAGAGCCCACAGAGAGCTTGATGTCTTTGCAACCCTCGCAGGGCTCATGGCACAGCAGACCCATCAGTGCAAGGTCGGCCATTATTTACCTGCACCTCTACGCTTTCAGCTCGGCCCTGAGCGCTCAAATGTGACTAGTTGTCTGTGTCTGCAGAGGTTTTATGAGTCGGGCTGTTGCTCCGAGCCCACTGACACCGAGAGGAGCCACGTGTCCAGGTTCCACTCACGGCCAGCTGTTAGGACGACGGCGCCTGCACCGTCTGCCAGAAAACATGCAACGGTGCCACACTACAAAGTAAGAAGAATCTGCTGCTTCTTTTTGTCTTTGAGTCACTACAGCTTTCATGTGTCAAATGTGTCTTTTGATAATTAGGAAGCAGTAAAGAGCTTGAAAACAAACTCAGAGGAACAGCTCCATGTAAATTCAACAGGTTATTAATGGCCAATGTGTTAGCAAACAGCCCACAGGTGACACAGAGTGAATAATTTAGCTTCTGCAATTTCAATATTCACTGACTCTTGAGACTTATTTTGGACTTCCAATTACTGAGAAAGATATCTGGACCGTAAGCTTGCTAAATATTTAATATTCACCACCAGCCACTTGAAAACACTCGGCTTGTGTGCCTCAAATACATTTTCTAGGTCTGTGGTCGCTTTTTGAATTTAAACATACAGAACGGCAAACAAAAAAAGCTTTCAAGTGTTGATTTTCACTGGGAATGACGGTACGAGCAGCATTTTCACATACGGAAACGCCTTTTGATCCAGTGTTTATATGTGAATATATAATGTCTTTCTCTTCAGGGTCATGCGTCGGGTGAGGATTTCTTCATCGAGGTCTCACCGGGGTCGTACGCCGTCACTGCCAGCGTGCCGGAGTTACAGCAGCAGACTCGGCTGGTCAGCGTCAGAGCTGGAGAGAGCATCAACCTCACCTTTGATCTCTGACCCCTGACCGAACCGGTCACCCGTAACCCTCAATACCAAAACTGACCAAAGCTAATGCTGTTTGTGTGTTTATTGCTTTCCTTTTTAGAGTTTATATTTTATTTTGTGATCAAAATGGTTTTATTTGCTGCATATTGAGAAGCCATGTTTTATTTTACAACATCATGAAGTCTTAACCTGCACTTAAACCGTATCGGTGTGTATAAATAAAGTTGTATTTTTTTATCAAATTCATGTATCTTTAACTTCCAACAATATTTCTACCGTGAGGTTTTATTGGTGCACTGACATGTTATGTGTAAACAGTAGCAGCATTGTAGCCAGAGAAAGGCCTCAGTCCCGCCGGTGGTCGAGGTTTGAAGTCTGTTATTGCAAAAACGTCTCTGATGTTCGCTCTCCTTCCTTTTGCACCAGGAAGCGACTGAAACAGAGAGCTGTGATTGGGCGAGGCACCGATCTGTGGGACAGGGAAGCCGAACCTCTCGGGTCGGGATGTCGTCCTCGGTGCTGAACGGAACTGTTTCTGGCCTTAAAAATGATAATATAGAAAAATTCTGAAATAATTATAAAAATTTGCCTTCCAGAGAACATGCATGGTAAAAGATTTTTCATTTTAGAAAAAACTATCTGAGCTTTATTTGTCTTTTACGGAACTTAATGACCTTAAACCTCAGTTAAACCTTCTCGACAGTTTAAGGATTTTACAGGACACAGCAACAGGGTTCAAACTGAACCACAGCGGCAGTTTAAACAGCAGTTTCTGAGGGCAAGGTGAGGATGGGATGTGAAGGTGAAGAAAGCTCATAAGCGGCTGTATTTCTTAAGGAAACTTAGTAAAGCAAAATCCCTATGCCAAGTTCTTGTTACTTTATACAGAAGAGCAAAATAAAGCATCCTGACTGTTGACATTAACAACTGGCATTGGATGTGCACGGCTCAGGACTGGAACGCTGTACAGCGGGTGAGTAAAAACCGCCAAGAACATCATCGGTACACATCCATCGCGCGTCAGTGATATTGGTGACAAGAGGCGCCTGCAAAGAGCCGTGAACGATGTTAAAAGACAAAACCCACCACAGCCTGATCACTCTGCTGCCGTCTCGCAAGAGTTACAGAAGTATCAGCTGCTGAACAACCAGAGATCAGAACAGCTTCTTTCCTCCTTAATCCATCCTCCACCCTCTACATATAATGGTTTTCTTTGTGTTTTGTTATGGAAAATGGGAGTACACTCTGCATTTCGTTGTACAAAGACAATGAAAATATCCATGTATGTGACTTTGACCCAGAAACTGCAGGTTTAAACCTAATTGCAATAGGCTTCCATTCCTCCTCCCACCTCTGGAGAAGAACACCAAGCCATACGATGATGCGTCCGCTGATACTTTAGTGTGTCTGTTCACATAAAATGCCACAATAAAATGTCTAGAAACTGCTAGACTTGTGCTATATATTTTGTTGAGTTTTGTTGAGTGAAAAACATTGTTTGATCTACATTAAGAAATTACGGCAACTTTTTGCATCAAATTATTATGTAGAACAAGCAACGCTGGTTTTTGTATGAACTACAATTTAACTTCAAGTAAAGTCGACTTATTGTTGCTAGTAAATGTAACGTTCAAAAGTAAAACTCGATTAAAAAAACGTGGCAAATTTAAATTATCTGACATTTTGATGTGCGATACAGAGCTAAATCTGAACGTCCCTGTTTCAATAACAATATGCCTGTACGGACATTTTCTGCAAACTGATACTTTCTCTTTCTGTCAAATTAAACCTTTAACAGAATAAGAAAAACGTTAAATGAGGTGTTTTTATCACACGAAAGACATAAAGTTTAATATCTGCTATATTTAAATCTATTTTAATTCGAAATAATTGACACAATAGTTCCTCTGGTCATAGGTATATTTATTGCCAGACTAACTAAATTATAGCATAATTGAAATGCATGAATACTGACTGCAGTGTTTTTAGATGGAAGACCACCATAACTTGTTTGTGGGACTATCTAATTAAAGCTGTAGCCATTTAATGCAAAGAATTATTGACTTTTACTTTGTTATTTTCCGGTTTGTTTGTGTCTCTCGTGGCAGCTTCAACACGGAACAAATACGTCACTTTATTGAACTTTTTTTTTTATTGAAACTTGTATTGTCATTTTCCTTTTTATAACGAAACAAAAATAAAACCCAATATAGGACAAGAAATATAATAAAAAGTCGACATGTGTGCACGTTGCTCCACCTAATCAAAATGAGCAGTCTAAATTGTTTGTTTTTAGATCCATAACTACAACCATAAAGTGTGCTTGTATTAGTATTAATATCCCTGAGGTATAATAATACTTCATATTCCTGTACACACTTAGATGTAAAATCGCTGCGCTGGCTTTCAGTCAGTTAACTACTTCTAATAATAACTAACAGTCTTGTATTGGTAAATGTATTCAATGACGTTGGTAATATTGGGTTAATTTGTTAATAGAGCACTGTAGGCTACCAAAGACTAAGATCAATCAGTGGTGAAATGTAGCTGTAGGTACATTTATTCATATACTCTCCTCAAGCACTAAATGGAGTACTTGTACTTGAGTATTCCCATTTTCTGCTACTTTATACTTCTTCTCCACTACATTTTGGAGACAAATATTAGACAGACAGAAGATATTGATAAACTACTATGTTTTATTGGTTCAGCTACCTTGATACCTCTATAAAGATATATAAATTAGCTCCAACTTTACCAGCTGAAGGGCATCGTTGTTTATAATCCATTAATGATTCTGACATTCTGCATTGAGCCTAACTTTAAATATAAAAAAAAAATATATATATATATATATGCAAATACTTGTATTTTTACTTAAGTTGCATTTTGAATGCAGGATTTATATTGTATTTTCACAAATGCAAAGTATTGATACTTTTACTTGAATAAAAGAAAGTATTGATACTTTTACTCAAGCACCACCACTATCTATTTATCTGTGAGTTGAAATCCATTGGTCTGCTTCTATAGATGTGTTCTTAAGATGTGCTGCTCTCTGTGTTTTCCCTGTCAGGTGTCAGCTGTCCGTTTCATCCATCTGAGCCTCGCTTCTTCACTCCATTGCCCACATTCCCCCGTGTTTTTTACCCACACGACCTTGTTTTCAACATGGATGCCGAAAAACCTCCCCACGCATCGCTGTTTATATTGCAGAAGAACCCATCAAACCACCTCCTGCGGCACACCGTGGATTGCAATCCACAGTCTCGGTTGAATGTCGTCTTGAATTGAAGCTTAAATATTTATTTTATAACGACGACGCTGCGCATTTTCTGGTGAAAACAGCCCGAGACAATACGAAAACTGACGCGGAATGGCGTCTGCAAGGGGCCCGGGAAGCTGAATAACCGCAACGCAGCCTCGCATAGACTAATCAGAGCGGGAGCTGTGATCTCTTCGACCAATCAGCGGGTCTGAATTGCGGGTAGGCGGGCGCAGTCGCGCTGAGGATTCTGCCGCAATACATGTTCCCGGCGTGTGGAGCGTTTCCTGCACTGGTGCATGGTGGTCGAACAGGAGGAATTGTTGGAAATTTTTCGGAGGTTAGTATATAAATTGGTTTTTACCCAGTATGCATTATTCCCACAGCCATCTCCGAGAGAGAGAGGGAGTGACGGGCTGCGACCGGGATTCAAAAGAAGGACGAGAATAGCGTTTTAACGTGAAATACAAAATGACATCCAGCGACTCAAAATGCTTAAGTTATCATTAATTAGCTCTTGTTTCCTAGTTATATTAGCTCGTCTGGGAGCTTCATGGAGACAGTTAGCTAGCACCTCCAGTTGTCACAGAGTCAGCCAAGACTACACACGTTAACTCCCTATTACTGTATTCTCATTAACGTGATTATCCGCAACAAGAAAGCTAGTTAAAGCCGCTAAAAGAAGTCGTGACAGCACCAATTCGGTTAGCGTAGTTAGCAATGCTGTTAGCATGGTGGCTAACCACCCTACTCCTCCGTTACATGACGTTACGTCTCGGCTGTGCATTCAAACATGCTATCAGTCAAGTGTGCTAACCGAGCAGCCTTTTACAGCCGCTCCACTATACTTAATATGTAATGTTTTATTACAGAGTGACATGTGTGGCAAAGTCATAGTTGTGCTAAAATCGTAGCTAGCTACCCCCCCATAATCCTATATTCAAAATATCAAGCGCCAAAAAACAGCTGAGAGGAAATAAGAGCCCACTTAGGTGGTGGGCACTCATTAGCATAAAAGGTACAATATTTATAGAGCTGTGACTACAACTGCCACGTTTGCTATATTATTATGTCTTATTGATAGTCTCTGAAGTAGTATAATGCCTCACTGTCCTGTACTATACTTGTATACATACCTTTACTTTAATAATACATATTAATACTTTTAAGAGTCTGAATGGGTCACCCACCATAACACTAATTGTTACTGTTCTATTGCCGTTTTTACCATTTACACTTAAAGATACCAAAAGTTGAATGTGTACTAAATATTTTCAGGGACAATGCACATTGATCAACATCAATGTAGAAGTGCCAGTGATGGTAATGCATTTTTAAAATGTTGTTCCTTAGCCTGATGTTAAAATGGCAATTAAAAGAACAATAAAACACAGGACATGTAGACATAGAACTGGTGAAATCAAAACATGGAGGAGTAAAAAGATCAGGGGACGAAGACAAGTGTCATGTACAATGCAGACATTTAATACAAAACAAGGGTAAGCAGACAGGCAGTTAAAACATGACAACATAAAATCACATGACATCACAAAAGAGGTAAAACATAAAAACAAAACAAGCAAACCAACAAAATGCTCAGTGAAATGAGAACTGACAGGGAACGCATGTGGTGACGAGGTATGACAGCAGGTCTGGTCTGTTTTTTTTAACCAATATTAAGGATTATAAGAGTCACTAGTGTATAATGGGATGTTTACCGTTATTTGTTAGAATTTAAGAGAAAATTAGTTTGGGAACATGCACCACAAAACCACAGTTACTGACACAATAAGGGCTTTGTGGTGTGTTATGCTTTATTCCCTGAACTTAAAGGCTCCGACTTCATGTGTCCCTCTGTGTTTGCTGACATGTGGACACCAGTATAGGTTTCAAATGTGTCTCTCTGTGTGTGTCTCCGCTCCAGCAGCTGAAGCATGCTCTTGGCCCAGATAAACCGGGACTCCCAGGGAATGGCAGAGTTTCACGATGCAGACGGGCAGCCGGTCACACTCTGTCTGACGGAGGCTGTGACGGTGGCAGGTGAGCTCAAGACTGGAATACAGCTCGATACGGACAACCGGCCAAAATATTGTATTTCATATTTTCTTTTTTCATTTGTGATAAATAATGCTTTTGCTTTATCGCTGCTGAGTAAATAAGACAAACCCCCATGCAATAAATCTAAGTGTCACACTATAAAAAGTACAGATGCATAATATAAACAGTATGAGCATCTACTATAAACAATATGATGCATGACACATAAGGATGTTGCAGTAAATAGTACTCAAATGTGAATATTGCACACACAGTAGGACAGAGAGAGGTAACGGTGTGTTTGGTTCATAGAGGATGTCTGTTCATCAGATGTCTTCCTCTAGACTTTACAAGACTTATAACCTGGGAATTAGTAGATGGTAATCAGTCATATAGAAATATCGTATTTCAACCCAAATTTGGGGTGCAAAAAACAACAACTTCACCGTAATCAAGTAAATGTTATGTGCTTTGTTTGCCCACTATGAGATGATCATGTATGTCAACATGAGCGTGCCGTGTGTATTTTAAAGTATATGAGCTCAGTTCCGTGTACAACCATAACATGATGATCTTGCCACTTCCACGATCTTCTCGCTTAAAGTATTTTCATTTTCACGCCATTTTCCCAGATGGCGATCAGATGGAGAGCATGGACACCGTGAGCCTGCAGGCCGTCACTCTCGCAGACGGGTCCACCGCATACATCCAGCACGACTCCAAATCGTCCTTTTCGGATGGACAGTTCATGGAAGGCCAGGTGATCCAGCTGGAGGACGGCTCTGCTGCCTACGTTCAGCATGTGTCGATGCCTAAAGGAGGTAGAATACAGATCTAAAAGCAATCGTTCATTTGTATTTTGACTGGATGACTTAACGCCATCTTACTACTGTGTAAATACTGTAGAGGTATCCAGGACATACAGCTAAGCAGAGCTTACTGTTTACTGTTTTAGGAGGGGACACTTTACAGCTTGAAGATGGACAAGCAGTTCAGCTAGAAGATGGAACAACAGCCTACATCCACACACCCAAAGGTAAAAAAATAATAATAAAAGTACACATACGAGCTTGATTTTCTCAGAGGATTTTGAGTTTGTTCCATATCTTTCTCATTTCATTCATTTTATTTAATAACATCTCGATGTAAGGGAGACAACGGTAATACAAATACTAACATTGTTATGCTTTATCAGTCATTTATGATGAAGAGTTGTAATATTTTTGTGTTTTTCTCAGTTAAAGACAAAACACAAGACATTACAAACTTACGTCAATAAGAAGAGAAATACAGTAAAGGAAGAATTCCTAGAAGTCCTTTTACAACCGTTAGAGGAGTGTACTAGTAACTTCAGAAGAATCAGGAGTTGGCTAGTTAGTTGTGTTAATGAACAGCTGGCACACTTTACCTTAAATGCAGAGTACAGTGTGATGTGGCTGCATTCAGCCCAGATCTGTTTCTTTGAATGTAGAAATTGGTGTTTGTGGCATTTCTGAGGGACTGGCACCAAAACTCAATGGTAACCCAAACCCAGTGTTTCGAAATATGCTCAAAGAAATGTATTTTGTCATAACTCATGTCTTTATAGCTGAGAGATTTAGTCCAAAGAAACAGTAAGTTTGACGACATTAATGTCGGAAACCATCCATCCATGCTGAGCAAACAGCCATCTCAGTTTTCACTCTGGACCTGGTCCCAGTTTCTCTCGATGAACCTCCGTCTCCTTGTTTCTGTGCAGAAGTATATGACCAGAGCGGCCTGCAGGAGGTGCAGCTGGAGGATGGCAGCACCGCCTACATCCAGCACACGGTGCACATGCCCCAGTCCAACACCATCCTGGCCATCCAGGCCGACGGCACCATCGCAGACCTGCAGGCCGACGCCACGGCCATCGACCCTGAGACCATCAGCGTGCTGGAACAGTACACCGCCAAGGTAAACATGACGAGGAAACTTATTTTCTTCTCTACGCTGACATTGTTACTCTTTAATTTGATCTTTTGTCTGTTTATTTTAGTCATTGTTTGTGTATCTTTTGTCCCTTACATTCCCCTTGGTTGTGAATGTTCATAACAGCGTGTGCTGTAATAGGAAAGTGTCCCGTCTCCTTTCTGTCAGGTGGAGAATATTGAAAACCCCTTGGGGTCCTTCGGCAGAGTGGAAGTAGACAATGGCGTCCACATGCGGGTATCTTTTCTAGAATCTGTTATTCATTACTTTATTAATCCGTCCTCCAGGTTTAACGGTGGAGTCTAACTCGCGTGTCTTTCAGATTGTGTTACAGGGTCAAGACAACAGGTCAGCGAGGGGCTCAAACGTAGGAGAGAAGTCTTTCCGCTGTGAATACGAGGGCTGTGGAAAGCTCTACACCACTGCCCACCATCTCAAGGTGTGTGTGGGTTTTTTTTTTTGCTGTGTTGCCTACTCAAGTGTGGGGTTGTTTAAGACAACGTTTCCCTTTCAGCATCGTCCTGTGATGTTATTAGTTTATGTTTTCAGCCTCACTGCTACAGTTTTGTTGTGTGTGTGTGTGTGTGTGTGTGTGTGTGTGTGTGTGTGTGTGTGTGTGTGTGTGTGTGTGTGTGTGTGTGTGTGTGTGTGTGTGTGTGTGTGTGTGTGTGTGTGTGTGTGTGTCCCCACAGGTACACGAGCGCTCCCACACTGGAGACAAGCCGTACATCTGTGACTATCCAGGCTGTGGGAAGAAGTTTGCAACAGGTAGCTGTGGAGACTTTCTCTCTCTCTGAGCCGTCTCATTTACTTTAGAGACATTTTTTCAGTAATATCCTTATTAGTAACTTCCAATAACAAAAAAGCAGATATGTTTTTGCCCAAAAGAATATCAAAGACACCGATTATTGTCCAGCATTAAAATGAGGCCTTCCCTTACATGTGAAAAATAATAATGGATAATAATACAAAATGAAGAAAAGTGTTCCTCTGTTTTTCAAAAGGGTTCCCATATTGTTAGAATCCATACTTTCACTCTTTGCACATTGTGTCAAACTCAAAGACGTAGTTCACATTTAACAGATCAATTAATTATTCAAATAGTTCGGGCGAATGCAAATGACCACTTACATTTACACCTCGCCACATTCATCAGTCTTCAAGAAGCGTTTACATTTAATAATGTGAGTCATCTGTTCCCGGGGTAGAGTAACGGGCAATTACTTAACTTTCCAAGAGAGTGAAATAACTCTTTGTAAGCAGTAAACGTTTTAAGCCGTTTGCTAAATAGTTTAAAAATAATTCACACATTGGAACATGTCCTATTCGTTTTATTTTGTGCCATATTGCATGATTTAGAGTATAAAGAGATCCAGCCTTCATCAGATCATTTTTGCAGATTACTTTGCAATTCTTTATTGATTGTTGTAATTCTTTCGTTGAACACCTTGATGAATGATGAATGTAATTACTGTAGTGACGTCAGCAAACTAACACTTTGAGATCAAAATAAATCTGCACTGAGGTGTATTGATTAACCCAGAAATAACTGATATCTGAGTGTTAGTGACTGAGTTTCTGTTTTATTTTTAAGGGTACGGACTGAAGAGTCACTCACGCACACACACGGGGGAGAAGCCATATAGATGTCAAGAACTGAACTGCTGCAAGTCCTTCAAAACATCCGGAGACCTTCAAAAGCACACAAGGACTCATACAGGTACACAACAACACCAAGAACAATATCATTAATGATCATAGGTCTGGCACAGGGTTTATCTTCTGCTACTACTGGGACCTTGCATGATAACTGCTACTGGCCTCAGGGCTGTTGGTTTGATACAGAAGTGAGAATCTAGAATTGTGTTATTTTGTTCAGAACTACCAGGCCAGAGTCACGCACCTCATGTTAGTAAAACAACACAGATTGGGGTGCAGTGCCTCCGTCCAGAATAGGCTGAACACATTACATGGTCTGTTATCTGGATGTGTGGAGCTGACACCCACAAAGTGCTGGAGGACTTTTCAGGCACGGGGTCGTCACAAGACGCATGACTCTGGGCTGCTGCCGTTTGTTTTTGAATCAAACGATTTTTTTTAAATCTCATTGGGAGAGAGAGACTTATAGAATACCAGCACGTGTGATGTCAAACCCTTTGATTTTCCTCAACAATTTAAAAATCAACACATGGAACTGGTCACAGCATTATTGAAAATACCCCCAAAAATATCAGTGAACCCATACAATGACTTTTGAAAAAGATATGGAGACATAGAACTGGAACAATGAGTAACCCCTTAAACCCCTGACATCCCATATCTTGTCTGCAGGGGAGAAGCCTTTCAAATGTCCGGTCGATGGCTGCGGCAGGTCGTTTACCACCTCCAACATCCGCAAAGTCCACATCCGAACACACACCGGGGAGCGGCCGTACTACTGCTCTGAGCCGAGCTGCGGACGGTCATTCGCAAGTGCCACCAACTACAAGAACCATATGAGGATACACACTGGTGAGTCCTCTTTACATCACTTGTAATGAGTCATGAAACCGTGGTTTGGTGTCCTACTCGGGCACAACTGACCCCCAATATTGAGTTAAGCACATAAATACAACTGTGTGAATAGTTTGCAGAAAACAATATGGCTCATACATAAAGATTCCTGCATTATTATGGGTTGTGTTTGCAAGAAACAATTTGTTACAAGTACTTGAGCATTGCAATAAGGATTGAAAATGTCACCTTTTTCTTTTAAATATTAAAACCTCCTTTTCTACTTCTCCAGGAGAGAAACCTTATGTCTGCACAGTGCCTGGCTGTGAAAAACGCTTCACAGAATACTCCAGCCTTTACAAACACCACGTGGTTCATACACCCTGCAAACCTTACAACTGCAACCACTGTGGGAAAACCTACAAGCAGATCTCAACACTGGCCATGCACAAACGCACAGCGCACAACGACACGGAGCCCATCGAGGAGGAGCAGGAGGCCTACTTTGAGCCCCCAACAGGTGGGTGAAAATATAATCGCAAAAGGTTATTTTGATGAAGCTCTGTGAGATGTATAAGAATATAGAGCTGCAGCAATTAGTCGATGGCCCAAAGAAATACATCGGCAACACTTTTAGTCATCGTTTCAGTCATTTTTTTAAGCAAAAAGGCTAAACGGTGTCTGGTTGACGCTGCCTCAGTGAGAGAATTTGATCCTTTTCTTTGTTTTATGTGATAATAAAATGATTATATTTATGGTGACGACTGTTGGTCGAATATAATAAGCCATCTGAATACATGGCCTTTAACGGTGGGAAATGAGAACAAGCATTTTTAAACTGATTTATCAAAATCGAGTAGGTTAATACAAAGTACATGTTTATACAAAGTACATGTTTATACAAAGTACATGTTTATACATGGTACTAGGCCCATTTAATATAAAACACAATTTTATACAATATATATAGTCGGGGTCCCTGCTCCATCTCTCTGTCAGTTTGGGGGTCCTTGGCCTGAAAAACATTGAAGACTCCTGCTTTAGAATATGTTTTGTGATGATATAAATATAGAAGTAGAGAAAGTGAGGAGATACAAAATCCAAAGACGATTATAACACCAGACCATATTAAGCAGAAATAAATGAAAGAAATATATGAAACAAAATACAAAAATAAATGAAAATGTACAGGAAATACACAAATAATGAAAATAAAGTATGAATTGAATTACTAAACTACATGGAATAACCGTCTCAAATAGTGACAAACAAATAAAATCTTTTAATCTCAAATTCAGACGCCATTGATGACCCCAACGTCAGCTACACGACGGCGGTGGTCGGGACGGACGACTCCGGCTCTGAGCAGCTTCCTGTGGAGGGATCGGACATGATTTGTCAGCAGCACGTTGCATTGGTAACGCAGGAGGACGGGACGCAACAGCAGGTAATGGGAACGCAGTGACATCACAAACCAAAAGAGAAATCACAGTTCGAGGGCTTAAAATGGCGAAAGGGCATCTGTTATAAAAGTTTGTAATTAAGTTCTTAATTACTATTCTACATCTGCAAGATTTCCAGAGCTACTACTCTGTTTAAGTTAAAGGTATAACATGTAACATTTCCAAATTAAATTGTCTTAAAATAGCTTGACCTATGTTTAATAATTTGGTGAGTTGTGTACTTACATTATCCTACATTAATAAGTATTACATTATGAAGGGTTTCCAACAATGTTTGCATTTTTATTCAAGGTGCATTTCATTTGTTCGCATGTCAGTAGCATGACCGAAGTAATAACGATACTAACAAACTTTATTTGTATCACAGTTTTCCTAACAAAGTGATTTACAAGGTAAAAAAACAAAAACATACAATAAGATCATCAAACACAGGAAATTGAAAAATTACTTTAAAAGTAGAGAAGAATATAAAATGACCAGTGATCCCATCATATATATATATCTATCTATCTATCTATCTAGCTAGCTAGCTAGCTAGCTAGCTATATATATATATATATATATATATATATATATATATAGAGCTAGCTATATATATATATATATATATATATAGCTAGCTATATATATATAGCTAGCTATATATATATATATATATATATATATATATATATATATAGCTAGCTATATATATATATATATATATATATATATATATAGCTAGCTAGCTAGCTATATATATATATATATATATATATATATATATATATATATATATATATATATATATATATATATATATATAGCTAGCTATATATATATATATATATATATATATATATATATATATATATATATATATATATATAGCTAGCTATATATATATATATATATATATATATATATATATATATATATATATATATATATATATATATATATATATATATATATATATATATATATATATATATATATATATAGCTAGCTAGCTAGCTAGCTAGCTAGCTATATATATATATATATATATATATATATATATATATATATATATATATATATATATCTAGCTAGCTAGCTAGCTATATATATATATATATATATATATATATATATATATATATAGCTAGCTATATATATATATATATATATATATATATATATATCTAGCTAGCTAGCTATATATATATATATATATATATATATATATAGCTAGCTATATATATATATATATATATATATATATATATAGCTAGCTATATATATATATATATATATATATATATATATATATATATATATATATATATATAGCTAGCTAGCTAGCTATATATATATATATATATATATATATATATATATATATATATAGCTAGCTAGCTAGCTATATATATATATATATATATATATATATATATATATATATATAGCTAGCTAGCTAGCTATATATATATATATAGCTAGCTAGCTAGCTATATATATATATATATATATATATATATAGCTAGCTATATATATATCTAGCTAGCTAGCTGTATATAGCTAGCTAGCTATATATATATATAGCTAGCTAGCTATATATATATATAGCTAGCTAGCTATATATATATATAGCTAGCTAGCTATATATATATAGCTAGCTATATATATATAGCTAGCTAGCTCGCTCGCTCGCTCGCTCTCCTCTGAAAGCACTTATAGTCGTCTCCAATCGTCACATTGTGTTCTTCGCTCTGTATTTTGTGCCTCACACATCAGGTCAGTATCTCTGAAGCAGACTTACAAGCCATGGGGGGCACGATCACGATGGTGACCCAAGAAGGCACGACCATCACCATCCCGGCCCACGAACTGGCAACGCAAGGTGCTCACTCGGTCACAATGGTAACAACAGACGGCTCAGAAGAACAGGTAAACAACTGACCGACTGTTGTGTGGAACGTAGAAAAAAAATTTTGAATGATTTGCTTTTGGGGTATTTTGTGTACATATATAATTGTATTGTATTTGTGTTACTTAAGTAACTGAGCTGAGCTTCATAATACCAGACAATCTTGAATATTAACACAACATAAACATAACATCACAAGTACGTTATATAATGATATACAGTATAACAATTACAATTTCAACAAGCATTTGTTTTATAAACAATTAAACGGCAGCACTGCTGGAGACAGTGTGGGCAGACGACGATCACTAATCACCAATGTCTTCAAGTGTTTTATAAACAACACAAACATTCTTGCACACGGTTATTCAGATTGTTGAGGAGATTTTAGACTACAAGTTTTCCTGGCACCCTCAGATTGTGGACATCCTTCAAAAGAAGTACATCTATCTCTTCAAACTCCAAATGATTCATGTGAACAGGCCATCACAGACCAGGATGGAGACATGTAGAGGAAATGTACTCCAGGGAAAACCTGACTCCTTATCTAAGGACTAATCAGGGAAAAAAGAAAACATGGGTCGTGTTTTCAGCTGGTCTAAAAACAACAGACCTTTTCAGGTGTCTGCCCCTTTTTATTTTATTTTTTGGCGTTGGACAATCAGCCCAAACAATTCTCTGTCGGACCTCCGAAATAGCACCAACTGTGGTCACTGATTGATTTGTGATTGATTGTCTCTCGTCTCCCTCAGGTGGCCATCATGACGTCAGACATGGCCGCATTCCAAACTGTGGAGGAGGCTGGCTACAGCCAAGAGCAGGATGACATTCATCCTGTCACATTACTGGCCACCTCCAACGGTACTCACATTGCTGTGCAGGTTGGTAGAACGACACCATAGGAGTGAATACACTGGTGGTTTGAGTTCATGTCTGTGGATTTGCTTGGTTAACTTTATAGAAGAAGAAGACTGGAAACATCTGCCATGTTGTTTAAACGCAGAAAATCTGTGAAAAGGATCATTTGGGAAGTAGAGGCCCATTATATTCAGAAATATTAGTTATCGACTTGGTATTGATCCCACAAAGTCTGATGCATTTCTGATTGATTGCTTTTGCTGAGAACTACACTCAGTGTGCTGCTGTTCATACAATACTGACAGCAGTTTAGATGACACTGACAAGAGTTTAAATGACACCGACGGGAGTTTAAGTGACACCGACGGGAGTTTAAGTGACACCGACGGGAGTTTACGTGACACCGACGGGAGTTTACGTGATACCGACGGGAGTTTACGTGATACCGACGGGAGTTTCAGTCATGCAGTTATTTAAATGTACAAATCCCACCCTGTTAAACTATTTGCTTTGACACTTCACTAAAAGTCATTGTTAGATGGGGTTTAGCTCGGGGGTGTAGGTGTGTTTCCACATCAGGGGTCAAACTAAACTTAAACCTACATGAGTTTACATGTAATCCAAATCCATGATGACCGCCAGTGCTAAATCTGCAGAATAAAAAGGAAGCCAAATTTCTAATAACAATTTTCTGCTGTGGTTTTATTTCTCAGTACGAAAATGAATCCAAACACAAATAGATGTGTTTTAACGTCATATTATTCTGTTTAATTCAAGTACTAAATGAGCTATTCTAGCCTGAAACCCCAGAGGGACGAGGATGGCATCAAAGGTTGCAGGTCTCATGACCGGTTTTGATTGACTCACTCTCTTTCTGTCATGCTTATCACAAAGCAAACCCTCTTTTTCCACCTTTAACCAACATGTGACGAAAGCCTTTTAACACCAGTCGCCGGTGGTGTTGTCTTCCATGGGGGCGTCGGGGTAAATCCGTAGTTGTGATCGATTAACAGCGGTTATCAGTATGTCGATCAATGATCGTATCATGCACATTGTTTTCCTTCTCTCTGTAGCTCAGCGATCAGCCTTCGCTGGAGGAAGCCATCAGAATAGCATCAAGAATACAGCAAGGAGAGTCGCCGGGCCTGGATGATTGATGGACTCATTATGGACCATGATTTAGGATAATAACAAACAAAGAACATCTCAATTGGACTATATCAACGAAAGAAATCACAAGTCTTCCTCCGTGTTTTTGTTCCACTAAAGAACTTAGCTTTTATGTGTACATAGGATTTTGATAACTGGAGTTCTGCTATGCTATTTTGTTCCCCAAACCAGAGGAGACGGGAGAGGGGAAAATGCTTTCTTATGTTTATGGTGCACAGTGCACAGTACAGCTAACGCTATTTCTAATAAAAAAATAAGATAAAAAAAGTGTGATTAGTTGATTGTACTTGATTTTAAATACCTGTTAAACATGATTGTATTTATATATATATATATATATATATATATATATATATATATATATATATATATATATATATATATATATATATATATATATATATATATATATATATATATATATATATATATATATATATATATATATATATATATATATATATATATATATATATATATATATATATAAACAATGCAAGTATTTATGCATTATAACGACAGACAATCAAACTATTAACGCCTGTTTGGTGGATAAACATTGTGAAAACACAACCTTACAGATGTGGAAGACAAATAGAGCAGAGTGCACATGTTTCCAGATGTCAGCCTTAATAAAAGACAGTGTACAAGGCACATACTCGCACATATACAATTTGGGAAAATATATTTTCATGTTGGTTTTTAAAAACCCACCTTTAGACTTAAGCAGTGATTGAAATTAACTACATTTACTCAAATACTGTACGATTTAGAGATACACTCTACTGTTACTTGGGTTTTATTTGTATCATTGCTCCTAGTCCTCTTATATTGTACTTTCTTCTACAGATGTTTGAAAAACCAACAATATATAAAGTGGCTAAAATTCACTCAATCTCAACACGCTGCTCAATTAATGTTATACTTTGTTAGTTATAAAAAAAATCATATATAAAACAATGCAGTAACACAAAGGGCCTCTATGCATAATTAATTAATAAAAGTAATTCTTTCTAACAATATTTAGGCTAAGAATATAATGAAATAAGTTTGTTTTTTTACTTGTAAATCTTGTTTGTATATTGATATTACTTGCAACTGAGTATGTTTACATTGTAGTATCTGTTTATATTGAAGTAATGGTCGCTTTCATATAGTTATATTATATTGGAATATTAATACTGATTCTTTGACACTCAGCAGCATTTTAATATCACAACTGTTGGAAGTGGAGCACATTTTAACTACATTATTACTGATAGTTAATTAAATGTTTAATGCAGTATCATATTTTATAAATGTTTTGTCATATAAATGTAGTGGATTAAAAAGTACACTATATCTCTCTGAAATGTAGTGGAAGTATAGGATGACAAGAAACTTAAATACGCAAGTAAAGTAAAAGTATAGAGTAAATTTATCTTTAGTAATTTATCTTTAGTAAAGGTCATTAGGTACCCTTTAAGAGTATTGAGACCCTAGACCAAGGTGATGGCTTGATCCTCATCCGTAAATAGTTGAGTCTCAAGGTTTGTTAGATATGTTCATGAAGAACGTGAAACTGGACGATGAATTAGTAGGAAAATATGTGTTGGTGTTGGCTTTGATGGTGTTGCCATTCTCTCCCTAGGCTGGTGGTTGTGCTTTATGACCACTGGGAACCGTTTTATTGCCTTAAAGTAATTGTTGTATTTGCATTGTGTGTCGTATCAACCATAAACTGATCATAAAGGGGTCCGTGTTGAAACTGGACCTTGATATATATTCATGTGTCGCGGCTTCCTTGATCACATCGTGTAAACAATGGACGGCATTGTCTCGATTAAAGTAATTGTGTGACTTGAAAGATGGGCACGCGGCATTCGCGCCAGATCGCTGCTGCTTACTCCACAGATGACGTAACGCCTCCTTTCTGGAACGCCCTTCTTTCAAAAAATCCGAGACGCACTCTGATTGGCTGCGCGGGGGCCATGTGACTAACGGTCGCGGGAAGTCCTTCTGCCACGCGCGTTGATAGGAAAGGCTCATTCAAACTTTTTGTGTGTTGTAAACATTAGTGTGGGTTTTATTGCGTGTTAAGACGTGTACCTTCGTGGGTGAGCCATCGAGAGATTAGTGACGGATGCCGATACTCGACCGGACCGAGTAGTGCATGTGTTTGTTCTTTAGTTTGTGTTTTAACACCGTCTTCGGGACGTTGTTCCTCTTCGCTACTCCGGGGCCATTGCTCCGCGTTGGATGGGCGTGTTGGAGGAGTTCGCATACGTTAACGTTTCCTGGGATGGTAACTGACCTTTAAGCGACTCACGGTACTTTTTTGGACACTTGTATCGATACCTTTTTAACTTTAAGGTAGTTAGAGGTTTACTAGCTTCGTGTCGTGTTTCGTATTTTAGCGAGAATCGTCACTGCTAACAGTAGTGGGGGTTCAACCACGTGATTTTCTTTTATTTTTACCCTGTCGACGACGACCCCGGTTGTTTTTAAAATCCTTACAAAAATGTCGAGCTGCGGTCGACATGGGCACGGGTCGCCTTCTCCTAAAGCTCCGGTAATAATTCGGCAGAAGTTACAGTTCACGTGTAGCGACGGAGAGGACGAGCCCATCGAGGACGTCAACAACAGCACCGGAGGAGAGTCCGGCTTCACGGAGATGGACTCCCCGATGCCAGTGCGACGGGACACGGTCGACAACGGTAACAGCAGCCCGCTGAACCAGTCCGACGTGGAGCTGTGGGACGAGGAGAGCTTCGGTTCTCCGTCTCACCTGCTGCGGTCCCCGAGCAGCGTCGTCTCTGCCAACTGCTCGCCGTCGCCGCGAAAGGCTCTCTCTTCTCGGCTATACGGAGCAGGAGGGTCATCACCGGAGCGGTCCTTCGTGCAGGACGACGGGGACGGATCCAGCTCTCCGATCCCAGACTGTCCCGACACACCTCCGCACAAAACCTTCAGAAAACTCAGACTTTTTGACACACCGCACACACCAAAGGTTTGTATTTGTTGATAATAGAAGTACATCGATGTTAAGTGTTTATTAGAGAACATTGGCCTTCTTTTTACATGGGTTAAAGTTTGGTATCTGCTTGCAAAAACACGCCCACACAACATTTTACAGTACTTTTTTTTTCCTCCTCTAGATGTCTACAATCATATTTTGGTCTTTTTGCACATTTATTTTGCTGCTTTTGGATTTTGTCACTTGTTTATTTGGGAAGAAACAAGTAACACCGATACTACATCGATGTTAAGTGTGTATTAGAGAACATTAGCCTTCTTTTTGCATGGGTTAAAGTTTCGTATCGGCTTGCAAAAACACGTCCACACAACATTTTTCAGTACTTTTTTTTTCTTCTAAGTGTCTACAATCACAATTTGGGTTTATTTGCACATCACTCTTTTAAAGTGGGAAGAAAATCAGAAAAAACAAGCAACACCAAGCTTAAGTAAACACCAGGTCTGTTTTTAGAGTTCAGTTAACCAGGTTGACCCACTTAATGCTCCACTGTAACAGGCTGTCAACCAGCCAAATGATTCAATGATCTGAAGTTGTATGTCTGGACATGTTTGTTTTTTTTAATCCTAGATTACACGGCAAGTTTAGCTGCAGTACTTTATTTCAGAACTACACTCCCCTTTTTGTGTAATCACACTCTTTTATGCAGTAGATATTCTGCTTTTAAATCTTCTAAAGGTAATTAACAACGCACTAAATCTGTCTTTTATTATTTTTGTCCCTCAGAGCTTGCTGTCCAGAGCCAGGGCCTCCGGCTCGGGATCCTCCAGCAGGAGAGTTGCCCTGTTCAAGAATGTGGACCCTTCAGGAAAGTCACTCACAGACACCAGCAGGAGACAGCAGACCCCCCTGGTCAACTTTAACCCCTTCACACCCGACTCCCTCCTCATCCAGTCTGCCACACAGCAGAGAAACAGGAAGCGAGCACACTGGAATGAGTGAGTTTTTCCTGTCTTGTTAGAAATCCCCTTTTGTCTTTAGAGGGACCAATTCCAAGAATCTGTTGTACCTAAAACACCTGCAGATTGTTGTACTTGTAAAATAGCTGCGGGGGGGAGGTGACAAACTGCAGTCAATATTTTAGTTGCATGTGTTCCTGGTCACTTTGTGTATTATAACTTTTCATCTTACAGTAATGCAAAACCTATTACCTGCCATGCTGGACCGGTTAACCTTTTATCTTGAGCACAGATTGGACCCATTGTTATAATAACCAGATACGTTAAAGCCGTTGACTAAGTGTGCATGGGGGTTTGGCTGGGAACCAAGACCTCATGGTTTCTGGTGGACTCTGCCATGTGCTTGTGAAGCCCCCGGTGCTGCCCCCTGCTGTACAGAATGCTAACCAACAGCGTCTATCGTCTTCTGTCTTTCAGCTCCTGTGGAGAAGACATGGAGGCGAGTGACGGTGAGGGAGAGGAGGATGTCTTGCCACCATCCAAGGTAATTAACCGTTCATGTGATTTACATTGACATGCAGTGATAAACACGTCACTGTTAGGAATATAGTTTATTTATTTCTCTTCACTGGACACTTGTTGCATATTGTGCAGATTCAATATTTCACAAAACGGTGTGTTCTCAGCACACGCTTCATCTTCAGAGTTGCAACTAATGATGTTTGCAGTCATTGAATAACCTGTTGGTGTTTATTTCAGTTAGATGATTGATCATAAAGCATAGTAAACTATTCTGTATTTTTTTTTGTTGGATAAATGACTTTGTTTTGCAATCCAAAACTAATTTTCCTGTGAAGAGGATTTCATGTAATTACACCATTAGAGCACAAGTGGATGTATTGAATAAACATTGTAACAAACATGCATATCCAACACAGAGAGTCGGTAGATGTATTGCACATAAATAGTTTTAACTACAAAATGTACGCGCAAAATCACTACTCCATATGCCTTGTTATATGTAGATGGATTAAAACCCATTTGCAGAGGAGATCTCTTGATTTAAATCGGTATGAAAAGTGTTTGTTGTGAAGCAGCTGAAATGTTAATAATAAATGTGGTGTTCTCAGAGGATCACCATGATGGAGAGCAACATGATGTCCAGGTACACCTCAGAGTTCCTCGAGCTGGAGAAGATCGGCTGTGGAGAGTTTGGTGCCGTGTTCAAGTGCGTGAAAAGACTCGATGGCTGCATCTACGCCATCAAGAGATCGAAGAAACCTCTGGCAGGATCAATAGATGAGTAAGTTGACTTCATCACAAGTCATTATCTCTTGCCAGAGATAATGTCTTTTTTTGGGAGGGGGGGCGACTCGTTACCTGAAGTCCAGCGTCCAAGATGTCTATTCTGAACCTTAAAATGTTTGTAAGAAACTTAAATAATATTTAATGCATTCAGACTAACACCGTTTGAACTTGTGCCGTTCGTTTTGTTTTGCACTTATCAAAGTGGTGGTTGTGCAGGTTTTTAAATGAAACTTTCAGCCTCAATAATCAATATTATACAGTACACAAGGCACCTAAAGTTGTCCTTTGCATAATTGGATCTACAAGTTGATATAAGTTGTTAATTAAACCGGTGTTTCCCCTCCCCCACAGACAGAACGCCCTGCGGGAGGTGTACGCCCACGCCGTGCTGGGCCAACACCCCCACGTGGTGCGCTACTACTCCGCCTGGGCCGAGGACGACCACATGCTCATCCAGAACGAGTACTGCAACGGCGGCACGCTCTCCGACGCCATCGCAGAGAACTACAGGCGGCTCAGTTACCTGACCGAGCTGGAGCTGAAAGACCTGCTGCTGCAGGTCACGCGGGGACTCAAGTACATCCACTCTACGTCTCTGGTGCACATGGACATCAAGCCCAGTGAGTGCTTTGAGATGTGGAAGTTACACTAATTGTAGCTGCGATAGAGAATTCTGGACTTTAAATACTACAGATAACACTTCTATATTTGTGTCTTTTAAACAACAGGAGCTAGAGTATTAATATCAACATTTAGAGGTCAGAAACTAATGGAAATGTCAACCCCCTTATTTAAGGCAACATCTTTATTTCACGGAAGTCTGTATCCAGCTGTGATGAATGTGATGATGACGAAGGACTGACCACCAGCGTCGTCTACAAAATAGGTACGCTGCTTCCACGTCGTCTTCCTGTGTGATAACTTTGTTTTGTTTAATAATATTAATCACTGTAAAGATGGTCATGGCTTTAATCTAGTTATTGTTTCCTCTCCAGGTGATCTTGGTCATGTGACGCGAGTGAACAACCCTCAAGTGGAGGAAGGTGACAGTCGATACCTGGCCAATGAAGTTTTACAAGAGGTTCGTCACCTTTCTCTTAAGAACTGCCGTTACTTTTGAACAGAGCTTCACAAAGGTGTTAACATTTGCCCTCGTTGGTCTGGTTTCCTTTTTTCGTAGGACTACAGTAAGTTGACGAAGGCGGACATCTTTGCTCTGGCGCTGACCGTCGTCAGCGCCTCGGGGGCGGAGCCTCTTCCCACCAACGGAGACAAATGGCACGAGATCCGAGAGGGAAAACTGCCCGCCATCCCACAAGTGCTTTCTCCAGAGTTTCTCAGTCTTCTCAAGGTAATGGACAACTCTCTCTGTCTTACTTCTATCAGTGTGTTCATGTTGAATCAGATCAGCTATGTGAAGACTAGACATGTCCTCTGTCAGAGGGTGTCTGCATGTTGATAATTCCTTTCTAAATTAGTTTGATTTCTTTCCAAATACAGGCCCTTAAGAAAATGTTTTTGAGACGACTTAATGCTGTTTTTTTATCTATTGTTTTTCTCTGCTGTAAAATTGTAGCTTAAGCTGTTTATAGCTAATTTAGCTGTGAGCATCGCCAGTGCTGAGATGATAAGTTGAATAAATGAACTATAAATCATTTCTATTGGGAGATGACTTTGTGTGCTTTCTTGTATTTCTTGTCACATCCTTGTTGAGCAGCTTTTTAACTGAGTCGTTTATGTTTTCTCGTCTATCAGCTGATGATCCATCCCGATCCAAGTAGACGGCCTTCAACGTCTGACCTCATCAAACACCCGGTGCTCCTCACTGCTGCCAGAATGAGTGCCGATCAGCTCCGAGTCGAGCTCAACGCGGAGAAGTTCAAGAACGCGCTGCTCCAGAAGTAAGTATTCAACAACAAAGGTGGTGCTATTGAGCTCATTGTTGCTCATCAGTGGGTGGGACACTGTTCATTAGATAAACCTGTTTACGTGGTCAAAGCCTTCAGGTCTCAATCATAACCGTCTCTCTTTGTCTTCCTCAGGGAGCTGAAGAAGGCCCAGCAGGCTCGAGCTGCAGCCGAGGAGAAGGTTTTGTCCACCGACAGGATCCTGACCCGCTCCACAGTCCAGTCGAATCCCAGAACCTCCAGACTCATCGGCAAGAAGATGAACCGGTCGGTCAGCCTCACCATCTACTAATGCGTCAATCCACCCAGACAGGAAGTGAAACACAAAGGCTCATGGACCTATTTAATCAAAACCCATTCAGACGGAATCGGTCTCTTTACGTTTTTATTTTCAAAGTGAACACTCAGTCGTGGTGGAACTTGAACTCATCTCCATAGACTCTCATTGCCAACATGGTTCAGCCCTTCTTTTTTATCCAATGGACTTCTACTTTGGAAAATATTCCTGAAAGGTAGTTACTTTACCTTTTTTTTTTTTTTTTTTTTACACTCTGTCATTCCTTAAGATAAACGTCGGGCTCTATCACCGTTTCTGTCCTTGGACTTCCTCTTCGACAGAGCCGAAGCCTGTTGGCAGCGGATCGGAGCCGCAGTGAAGCTCTCTTCAGTGTGAATGTACTTGCCGTGCGCACCTTACTGCTTGTCAAATGCCTGATGCTGGGTACCAGGGGGTCTGAGAACTGACAATTTCTGTGTTTGTATGGAGCACTTTGGAGGAAACACCTGAAACTTGCCACATTTTTTTTTATTTTTATTTTTTATTTTTTTTTTAAGACAAAAAAGAAAACCTGCTGCTATTGATGTTTTGTGTGTATTGGGGTTTGGCCCATTTCAGGTTGGATCGTTCTGGAGGTCATTGGCTCTTATTTTAATGTAGCCGGAGTCTGTTCCCCCCCCCCCATTTAATGTCTATTCTGGTTGGATGGAAAATGGATAATACCGTTTGAGCAAAAAAATCATCCGTTTTGTTTTGAAGTACCAAAACCGAACTCATTATCTGCGAGGTTAGAACTGATCCATAGTGTTTTAATTACCCTGTTGATAGGTGCTGCCAACCCTGCCTGTAGCATTAGAACAATCGTCGTCCTGTTCTTTAGGTTCTCATGTGTTCTGTCATTATATTTGTCTCACAATGCTCATCTTCAATTTCTGGTTGGAAAAGTTTTCCTAAACCTTTTTTTTTTTTTTTTCTTGTAACCTCAAACACAAAACATTTGTGTTGTTAACCTTGTACAGATGTTATTTTAATAAATTCTTACCATCTACACTTTGTGTACTGTTCACTGTGTGAATGTGTGTTGGAGGATCAAATCTTTACAATCTCTCAGATTGCAGACGCACTAAAATACATTCCAACAACTAAAAAATGTTAACTGTTTTTCTCCCCGTCTTGCTTTAGCTGAACTTGGAATCTCTACCTAAAGTGTTGTAATACTTACCGGATGCATGTACGGCATATTTTCTTAAAGTGTATCCACTGACAAAAATGTCAGTATAGTGTCCAAAAAATGATTGTATAGTGTGCCAAAACAATGGTCATGAAAAAGTAAATTAAAGATATCATGAAATAGTCAGTGTATGCTGTTAAAAACGTCAAACAGTCTCAGTATACAATGTCCTAGTAAACAAACTTTTGACATTGTTTGAAACATTCTATACTATGATTTTTATGACGTACTAAAAATGTCATAGTATGTTTTAATAAATGTATAGTATGGAATGAAATCTTCGTGAAACAGTCATAGTAAAGATGTAAAAAATGTCAAATATATCCTAGCATGGCATCAAAAAGGTTCGAGGGTGTGACTGGTGTGCAGTGATGGTAACAGCCCTGTTTGTAGTCATGTAATCCTGTGATGGAGGGTTTCTTGGACAGGGATCACAGGGGAGTGTTTAAAACTGAATGTGACGTTACAGCTCCAGTGATCTGGTGAAGGTCTGTGTGAAGAAGATGGAGCCGAGCCGGTCAGACCAGACTTTAAGGCAGGAGGTTGACACACCATCTAGCCTTGGTACCTTCCTGATCTGGTCTGAGGGCAGAAGAGTATTATAAATAAAAAAAATTCACACTATAGTCTGACAAATAAAACTTTCATAATCATTCCTAAAAATATCTAAAGTATAAAATAAAGTATGACATCAAACAAGTCATAGTATAGTATGTGGGAAAGTGTCGTAAAAATATCATAGAAATGTATGTCATAAAAAAGTACAATAGAACACTTTAGAAGGTCATTAAACATGCATAGTGGGCCTTTAAAGAATTTCATAAAAATGTCAGTTTAAAATGCCAAAAAACTAATATTTTGTAAAGTAACTAAAGCTGTCAGATGATTATAATTCCATTTAATAAAAATCCAATAGTAAACACGTAATTGATCAAATTAATTATGGTCCTATTCTATTCCCTGTGAGTCAGCATGCACAATACCTAAATACTTAAATGGAACAAGGCCATATGTTAGTTTACACTGCAATGACGAGTCCAAACGGTCTATTTCCCTCTGAAATGTAGAGGAGTATAAAGTGGCATAAAAAGACTTCATAAATGCTCAACCACTGGTTTAATCTCAGCAAGAGTCCTCCAGCAAACACAAATCTAAATTCTCAGCATGAACTCTTGTTGGTGATGTTCTCTCACTGAGCGGTGCTGCAGCTCTTCAATCACAATCAACGCACACAAAAAAAAAAAAAAAAAAAAAGACAGCCGCTGCACACGCAGTGTCACGTGACTTTTCCCTCATCGCGTCCGACAGAAAGTTGAGACCGAAGAGAGGAAGAGAAGAGCCTCGAGCACAAACCCGCAGACAGAAGAGAAGAGATCACGTTCAGCACCATGGCGCTGCGGGACGAGCTGTTGAAGTCCATCTGGCACGCGTTCACATCTCTGGATGTGGACAAAAGCGGGAAAGTCTCCAAATCTCAGCTGAAGGTAATTCCACTTACATTTTTACGCGTGCGTTTCTGGGAGTCTGACCTCGCGCTTGGCCGAGCAGGAAACTCGGGTATTTGATACTTGGGTGTTTATTTGGTTGTTGTTGTTGTTATAAGCTACACTTAAAAGCACCTCGGGTATTTTTCATGTTGAACGCTTTTCTTCTCTGAAAAATAAACTCGCACTGAGCTTCTGTTTGCGCGCCGACAGCAGCAGAGACGCACCTGTTTCTTGATTTATTAAAGATGATCGTGCACTATAAACTAAACGAACATCTGTGGAGTATAAACCACAGATGGTTGAATGGAGAGTTTATTGGAGTTCCGAAGTCATTGGAATGTTATTGTGTCTTTTTGACATTAAAACGATTAAAAAAACGTCATCAAAAACAGCCCAAGGAGAGCTAAAGTGACGCTAACAGAGATAATAGAAGCCTTAGAGTAGGTTCAAGTCATGATTTACAACCACATGGTGGGATGAGCAGTGATGAAGCACTCCGATCCTTGACTTTAGTAAAAACACTAATACCACACTGTAAAAGTCCTGATTTGAAAGTATTACTTAAGTATAATAAGGGAAATATACTTAATAAGGGAACAAGTACTCAACGTAGAGAACTTGTCCCTGTGACTCTTCTATTGTTTATTATATCTTTAGATTATAACGAAAAGCAGGATTGGACTCTTTTTGTCCAACAAACAGTCCAAATCTCAACATTAATACAAATAAATGTAAATAACTAAAGCTGTCAAATAAATGTAGTGGAGTAAAATATTTCCCTCTGAAAATGTAGTGGAATAGGAGTAGAGAAGTACCACAAATGTGTACTTGAGTACACTATGAACAATCTTCCCCATACAGCTGATCTGTGATTCCTCCACGTCAGAAAGTATTCTCAGCCTGGAAGCGTGCTCATCGGAGCGTTGACTCGTATTCACATCGGATGATTTCACCGTTTAGTGGGGAAACTGGTGAACGGTTTTGTTCGTCAGGAGCAAATCGAGTCGGTGGAACGATGGTAAGGGAGTAAAACAAAAGTAATACGTTCCTGTGAATAACTCGACATGTGTACAACCGGACACACCTACATATTTCCAGCTCTGTGTCAGACAGACATTGCTCAGCAGCAGTTGTTGTTGTTTTTAAAGGAATCAACAATAAAGGTCAAACGGCTGCCTCTGAATCTAAAGAGCAACGGTTCGTCTTTAGCTGGATTCTTTTTCACCAACTCTGGACCAGTTTTTACACCACATAGCCCAGAAAGCCATGCAGCTCTAAGACAGGTTCCATGTGTTGAAAGAGGAGGAAGTCCTTCTTCTGTTGCTTCTCTGAGTGCGACGTGTCGTCATTCTTGGAAATACAGGAAAGCACAAACTGCGTCAACGATTGACAAAGTATTTCTGAATACTCTAAGGCTGAACTTAAAATAGGTGCTCCTTCCATGAAGACGGATGAGGTCACTGAACCCTGATGACTTCACACAAACACCTGCACTTTAGAAGAGAAGGAAATGATTTAGTTTTGCACTCGATGTTCTGACTTTTATTCACTCAGACGAGCTTTCTGTTAAACGACAGAGAAGACGTTCTACAACTTGTTTTCATGAGATATGCGGTTGGTGAACTGCCTCTTTAAGTCCTTTTGTTTATCGTAACCTAATAAGTTAATTATTAATTCATAAACAAATGTTTGTTCCAGCTTCCCAGATATGAGTAGTTACGGCTTTTATTAGTCTTATATGACGGTAAACTCAATTATTATTCATTTGTTTTGCGGTTGGTCGGACAGAACAAGGCGTCACCTTGGTGCTTGGAACATTTTTGACTTTTTATTTCTGACATTTTATAATCAATTTATAGAGAAAATCATCTCCAGATTAATTAAAAGCCCAAGGTTTAATGTTTAGTGAAGTCTGAGAAAACTACTCGAGTGACACCAGCCAGGTGTATCGACTCAGAACTACAAACCATCGGAGGAAACCTGCGTTCCAGACGTTTAGCATTTAGCAGGCAGGGTGGGTTCAACGTGAGACGCTGTTGAGTTGCATCATGGGAAGTGTGACTAAAAGAGAGGCGAGTACCTCATGAGAACGCTGGAGTTCTCTGAAGGTCTTCCTTATCTTCCTTTTCCTCAAAAACAACAAATGTATTCTTCTCAAGTATCTCAGTGTAAGTTATTCAGGTCGTTGGGTGAAGAGTAAAACTTCACAGATGAGATCCCTCAGCTTCATATCATAATAAAGTAATCTATAATAGTGACACTTTATTAATTAGTCCTTGTAGTCAAACATCTTCTGGTTCCAGATTATCTAATGTGAACGTTTGCTGATATTTGAAGTTCTCACCTCAAACTCTTGAACATTGTTGGCATTTTCACTGTTTTGTAGATGAAATAATGAATAAATGAATTAAACTATTGACATATTATTTATCTTAATCTATGATTATCATACCATCCCTCCAGGTGCTGTCCCACAACTTATGCACAGTGATGAAGATCCCACATGACCCGGTGGCTCTGGAGGAGCACTTCAAAGACGACGACGAGGGTCCCGTCTCCAACCAGGGCTACATGCCCTACCTGAACAAGTTCATCCTGGATAAGGTAAGGACACATTGAGGATGGTTTCTCCGCATGAGGAAACAATAACGGTCCGTGGTTCTGACATGTGAGTCAGCGGTCTGTGACTCTTCATCTCTTTATAAGGAGAATGATGCATTATCAGCAGAACAGAAACTTGACAGCAGGATTTTAAAGTGTGTGTGTGTGTGTGTGTGTGTGTGTGTGTGTGTGTGTGTGTGTGTGTGTGTGTGTGTGTGTGTGTGTGTGTGTGTGTGTGTGTGTGTGTGTGTGTGTGTGTGTGTGTGTGTGTGTGAGAGATTTCCACCTGGATGAGGATTTTCTGCAAACACTTAAAAACAAAGTATTCTTTATGAATTACAGAGGGCCGTGTGTTTATTATGTTCTCCTATAAGACACTACAATGGATCAGTTGAGGATCTTTTTTTAGTTAAGCTACATAAACCTGTTAAGTATCAGACCTGTGTCGGTGAAATGTGATTATGAATAGTTGGTTCATCAATAATACTGCAAAGACTTTCTTAACTTCCAGTTCAGGAATTTGATCGGTCACCGTCTTCTAAACTAATTCATGTGCACTACAGTATATCTGAACACCAGATTGGCTGCACGTGTTGCATGTTAAGCCTGTTTAAATGTTCTCTGTTAGTGGTGACGCAGCAACTCTTCATTGAAGACGCTGGAGACACTGACTGACGCGCAGCATTAGCTTATTGTGCTGGTGACCATCTCTATCGTGTCCGTCGGTCATTGAGCTCACAACAGCAACGCATTGAGCTGCCTGTCCGTCCCTCTTTGATGATGTCACTGCATGAATGGTGGCCGTTTAGCCTGGAATCACGACAAGAATTCCTGCTGGCTGTTTGGAATACTTGTCGAATGATGTCATAACGTTGCAAAAATTAGCCATTGCTGAATGAAACAATAACGACATCATGCCATGATTGTTATCATTACTTAAATGTATTATTTTTCATTTGTTTATTGATAGTTTGCATCAGTCAGACATTTACAGATGTCCTTCAGACGATGTGCATGTTGTATACACATCTTCAGATGATTCATATTTTAGGTTTACTCGTATAGAATAGTTGGATGTATTCTGTATTTCCGTGATGGATCTTATGGTTGACTTTGAATGTCGTAAATGTAATCGTTACAGTTAAAGTGGGTCAGAGGCTGCATGTGTTTGTTTTGGTGATGAAAGACTTCTTTTATGAGCTGTGGGACTTTAAAGTCTCAGTTGTATACAACCTTTATTTAATCAGGTAGTCTCAAAAGTTAAGACGACATTAAAGAGTTTATTTTTCGTGATGTTTTAAAAGGCTCGTGGCGCCTTGCCGTCATGACGTCATGGTTTACTTCTGTCTCAGTGTTTGTGATGAATCTGTTACACAATAAGACTGAACAGTGCATTGTGTGAATTCCCCTTTTGGACTTTAGTTAACGTCAAACACGCAGGCAGCTGCTGTCGAGTTCTCCTCGTTAATGGTGAAACCTTTTAACCAGAAATGATTCATCTGGCTTTTTCCTTTTTTTCATTCAAGACTGAAAGACTCAGCAACTTCAGGCTTTATTATTAATCTTTAAAGTTGCCTCATTAGTTCCTTGTTCTGACTCTTAAGACATGTCGGTAGATTCAAAGAAAGGTGTGTGACCTGTTTAACTGGCAACGACATCACGTCTGTGTGACGCAGTACGACACGGTTTAACCCTTTAACATACCGTGTCCTCTCTTTGCTAGGTTGTTATTGTCTTGTCACTGTCACTGTTTTATATGTTCATTGAAGCTACATGATGGTTACTCTGAACAAGATACAGTAACGTTAGACCCAGATGTCTTGTGCCCCATTTTATACACATTTCCCCCAAAATTCAGCCGCATATTTCGTAATAATGATAGTTCTGTGGGTTTGAGATGAACTGCACATCGTTTCTGGGTTGTTGACATTTAAGAGGTTGAACTCCGCTCTTCACTGCTCTTTAAGGAAATGTAAATCCTGGATTTAGGTTCAGGACGTCAATCCCCCCCCCCCCCCCCAAATCTTATGTACTTTTCCACACACACTCGCACACAACTATCCCACCCACCCATTGAAGTGGAGGTGACCGGCCGTGGAGAGAGAGAGAAGAGGGCGTCGGTCGTATATTCAACTGCCCTCTCTCCTGAGGAAACTCCACCCGGTCACACAAGGAAACTGTGTGTGTGTGTGTGTGTGTGTGTGTGTGTGTGTGTGTGTGTGTGTGTGTGTGTGTGTGTGTGTGTGTGTTGTAACTAGGAGTCTTATTTTACACATGAATGGAGTTGATAGTTTTTTTTTGAACTTTTGAAAAACAGAAAAAAGTCACACTTGTTTTTGTGTGTGTGATACAGATGTTAAGTAAGCAGTGGTGGAATGTCATTAATGGAATATACTGTGCAAAAGTACAACTTTGAGGTAGTTCTACTTTACTTGACTGTTTGGCAGCTTTATATACTTCTACACCTCAGAGACAGTTATTGTACTTTTTACCCCTTCTTGTCCAGTGAAAACCACAAATCTGCAAATGGTGCGATTTATTTATTTATTTTTTTGCTTTCTGACTGAAGGAGGAAGTGTTTTCTTATGTGAGGAGAACATCTTCCTACTTAAAGGATATGAATACTTCTTCCATCTCTGGAAGTAATGCTATTATTAGAGTGTGTGTGTGTGTGTCATCTTCACTCGTCAGTAACAACGCAGCAGAAAATAAGATGCATACCGCTGATATTTTACCTTATCTGAGGACAGACGGTCACAGATGTGGCGTGATCGTGGAGCTTTAGTGACGAGGAACACTGGAGAACGTTGACTTGGCAGCAGTGAAGTTGAAGCTGACGACTCAGCACTTTGTGGTTCGCTGAGGCGTTGAAACAAGTGATCCTCTGTGACCCTGAAATACCAACGATCACTCATCACTGGGACCAGCTGCAGACCTGCTTCACTCAAACGGCACATTGTTGTGCTCGTGTTGTGGTTCAGATATTTATGATGCGTTTCTGTCCTCGTCTTTAGTTTAATGTAAACAACTTGTGGTGAAAGTCGGAGGAACTGGTGACTTCAGCCTTGAGGCCAAGTTACAAGTCTTATTCTGACTCTGTACTTCAACATTTGACTTGATAATGTTTCTACACAGCTGACAATAGCTTTGACTCTTTATAGGTCTAATAATTCAAGCAGTGTGGCTCCTTCAGTAACACGAGTGATGTGGTATTTATCCAGAGAGTTGTAGTGGTTCTATAAGTAGATGATGTTTGATATTGTCTCAAAGACAGATGGCTCAAAATGTGAACAAATTAAACCAAAACCTAACTGCTAGATACGACTAGTTAAGTGAGGAACATGTCGTCGTGTATCTCCGCAGTGGGTTTTTCAGGAGGTGATAAAAACAGTCCTGTTTTCTGCTTTGTGACGACTCACTTATTAGATAAACTCATGTTTATGTAACATAATAAATAATCCTTCATTTTATCCTAAAAAAATAGAAGTAATAGAAACATGGTTTCACTACATATACAGTTTATGTAATTTAGGTGAACTGACCCTAAATTGAATAAAAAGAACACCTGCAGGTTGTTTTGGTAATTTTGTGCTTTGGAGCGATTAAAAAAATCTTGACTCATTTCCCCTTTTAAAACTTTCATCTAATATCATTTCTGAGCACCTGCCTGTCCTTATCACTGCTGGCGAATATTTAATTAGCAACAAACACTTTTGATTTAACAGCCGATAGTCCAGTTCAACTCGTAACGAGCCCTTTTTTCATTGTCTTGCGGATTTTTCCCACCAAACATGTTTGTCTCCTTTTCAGCTTGAGTCCTTTAGTTCTCGAGTTTCTGTGCGAGTTGTAAATGCCTCTGCAGGTTGCAGGACATCAAGCTGGAGCCTGAATCCTAATGAACATGCGGCTTTGGAGAAGGAGGGGAGGCAGCACTGACAAGGCCCTCATTGTTTCAGTGTAGAGAGAGAGGGTGATGGAGAGAGGGAGTGAGAGAGAGAGAGAGAGCCACAAGGACAAAGAAAAACAAGACGAGCACGACACAGTAATGCAAGACGAAGAATAAACCTCACTGTCATCCTGCCAGCGTTTCTATTTCTCTGCAGTCAGTCAGCGCTGACTCATTCAAACCAGCAAGCAGCCCTCCTCCTCCTCCTCCTCCTCCTCCTCCTCCTCCTCCTCCTCCTCCTCCTCCTCCTCCTCCTCCTCCTCCTCCTCCTCCTCCTCACGTGAGACACACTGATGCTGCTGAGTGAGGACAGACTTTAGTTTGATTTGAGTTGGTATCTAATGTCAGCGCTGTTTTTAAAATAGTGTAAAAACAGCAGCTTGGATTAATGTCAAAGTTTTAATTTGTCCCCCCAAACTAAGAACAATAAAGTTAAATCAAGTGTGAAGTAACGATGGATTCCAACGCCTGCAGTATAATGAGCTCCTTAACTTCTGAATTTGGTCTTCACGCTACACTTGAACACGTTTCTTTTAAAGCTGTGCTAATCATGTCTCGACCTGGCTGACACCAAGTCCTTTGAAGCTTTATCGGTAAATATGCAAACATCCCGTCCGTCACTGTACTATTTGTATTTTATTCCGTGTCTTAACAGGTCAAAACTTAAAGACTTGTAGAGCAAGTTTTTGTGACTGATACAAACACAACATTTTTTGTGTTCAGGCTGTTTCTGGGCGTTAACGTCTATGAAAACGCAGCGACCAGGTGACAGGTTGTGAGCACGCATCCAAGAGGAAGCTACAAAAATGGTGGATACAGGAACAAAAAAGAAAATATCGTGAGGCGAAGCACCAAACGGACAAAGCTCGTTCCACAACTAGAGTGGATCTGAGGTTATGAGCACCGTTGGCCTTGTTGAGCCGTTAACTGTGACGTCAGTGCAGTTCTTTTAGTTTATTAGCTGAACCTGATCCCAGCTAATACAACTCGCTTCTTATCAATCCGAGTCCGGAGTCGTTTCTAATATTTAGTCGACCCTTATTGAGAACCAGAACATGTCTCAATGCACATCTCAGCCACCGTGTACGCTGTGTTTACTTATATTTTGGGATTATATAGAAGTATTCTATTCTGCAGCAGTGATTTGAGAGCTGTGAAGTTATAAAATACATTCAAACTGTAACAGCTTCTCTTTAGGGAAAATGATTAACAATCCAAGGACTAAACTACCAACATTGTTTTTCCGGTAACGTTCAACAGGACAGGAGTTGTTTCACAGAGTTCTGGGTGGAGAATCACTTTATAAATCCTGCCCATGTTTCCACACAGGCTCACTGTTAAACTAACACAATAGAGAGTTACATCAGATCCTGTGTAGCTTTAGAACAGTTCACTCCAACTGCAGTTTGCTGACTGGAGCTGAACGTCTCTCTGCTCTCACACACACACAGAACTCAGTCATCTGTTCATTTATGATTGATAAAGACACGCATGATTAGCATAACGCACTATAAACACCATATAAATATCAGAATACATAAAACCATCAACTTCTGACTTGTGATTTTTACGTCATAGGATCAACATCAGAGCTTTAAGGTTTTTAGAAAACTACTAAATTACCTCGAGTGCACTTGTATTCCAAGAAATATTGCCATGATTATTAATTAATTATTATACATCACTCAAACTCATCAACATGCTTCATGTATATATATATATATATATATATATATATATATATATATATATATATATATATATATATATATATATATATATATATATATATATATATATATATATATATATATATATATATATATATATATGAAAATATTTTTAGTTATGAAGTGAGATTTTGACAAATAACATTTGACACATTTCTGTTTTTCTTATTGAGATTTAATACGAGTTAGAAATTCATTGAAGAGACCTTTCACTTCAATGTTTACGTAGTGTGGGAATACTGTTTTTTTTTTTGTTGGAGTAATAATAATAACAACCACATGATTGTTAATAATTATAATGATGGTGCACTCCTGATTGAAATAAACTGTTGTTCATTACACAAGATAAAAGAACAAATCCGGTAGATTTGTCACTGATTGATGTTATTGCTGCTCTCATACATGACTCATCTGTTTATTACATAACCTATTATAATGTGTCCGTGTGGAGTCGAACATGTTGAGGTATGAAACCAGGTTCTGCATCACTGGCTGCACGTTACGACCGCAGTGGAGTTTTACAATGCGACGCTTGGTGAGTTCAGTCTCAGATGGGCGGCAGCGTTGGGAGCTGTTTTGTTGTTGTTTTTTTGCTGGTGGCTTGTTTGACGGGACGACCGCCAACCGGACGAGATGTGCTTCTCATCCACACGACTGCCAGGAGTCTCCATGGAGACGCTCCCGTTCACCAGCTCGAGGAGAACATTTCTCCTCCGGACCAACCGTTGTACCTTTTCTTTTTATTCAACAGCTTTCCTCCCATTTCGCTCTGGAATTTGATCTCTCGAGATTTAAATTGTTTTTCTGAAAGACATCGCTTCACATTTGTTCTGACAGTTTTGCATCGACAGAATTCGTGTCATCAATCTGGGAGGGTAAAATATACCGTCAACGTATATAAATATAAAGGTGTGTTTATAGGGTCTTCACTGGTGGCTCAGCATGTGAAGTTATACTCTCACAGAAATCACAACATGTTTATTGAAAGCATATATCTGTCTGGTGCCTGTTTCTAATGCACAAACATACAAATAATCTCTTCGGGATTAATACAGTTCTGTGGTGCAGTGGTTCCCAAATTCAGGGTCATAAACCTGAGTGGTAGTTTGATGTATAACAATTTAAACAGAGAACAGACTTCTTTGCTTTTTTTTAAATTTAAATACTAGGTTACGGGTCTCTTGGAGACTATTGAAGTAAGCAGAATCCAAGACTCTCATTTTTATGCTCACAACTTCTAGAAACATGAAACTGGTGAGCTTCACTTTAAAGAGTAAAAGCCAGAACGGGTTTGAAACTACTGAGCAACATGTTCCACTGATGGAAACATCTGCAGCTCGTCGGTTCTGCTCGTCCGTCTGTCTCGTCACGAACTTAAACTGCTTCCTAGAAAAACCAACTGAGTCACCAGAGTTGTTGTTGTTGTTCTGCCTCAGGTGACAGGTAACTTTGACCTTCACGACTTCAACAAGATGTGCTGGACGTTGAGCAACAGGAAGAATCTGGATCAAAGCCAGCTGCTCATCTCCACCGACGACGCCTTCAAGATCTGGTGCATCTTCAACTTCCTGTCCGAGGACCGATACCCGCTGACCGTCGTCACTGAGGAGGTGAGCCGTGAGAGGATGTTGGTACCTTTACTCAAGTACTACTTAAGTATTCATTTAACTTGTACTTGAGTATTTTCTTTTGCCATTTTCTACTTCTACTCTACTACATCTCAGAGGGAAATATTGAACTTTTAACATTTATATGACAATCCTGGGAACAAATATTTAATAACTTATTTACTTTCACTAAAGTTTTCAATGCAAGAGTATTCTTACAGTGTGGTATTAGTACTTTAACTTAAAGTAAAGGATCTGAATACTTCCTCCACCGCTGCTATTTTGTGTCTAATAAAACCATCGGTGACTCATTTAAAACCAAAAGTCATTTAGTTCAGAAAGCTCCACGTCCGCCTCATACAGCAGTTTACGAACATGATTCAGGCCTTTGAGTCAGTGAAGAGCAGGTAAAAAGAATCTGTAGCTTCGAATTATATTTCATCAAGTGAAAACATTTGACGCGCTGCAGATTCTCAACTGTGAGAAAAGCACTTTGTCCAAAATGGGGGAAGTTATTAATGTAACTGTCCGACGTAGAAGCAAATTAGCCGGAGTTTGTCGGCGTTAACTTCCACTCACAACTCGTCTACGGACACCAACTGGGAGCTGGACTTTAGTCGCACTGCTCAGTGTTAGAAAACGCCTGTTGCTCAAGAGCAGAAAAGGAAGTTTCCAGCTTCCTGTTCTTTCACAAACGCTGGAAGATTTATTGTTGGGTACAGCAAACATCAGAGCTGAATCACAGGAAGAAATGTAGATTCATGTGCTCCAATCAGCCCGCGTAGAGATGCCGAGTGGGAAGAACACAGGACGGGGACGGTTGAATGAATTTTATTTATAGAGCGCTTTTCACAGACATAACATCACAAAGTGCTTAACAGAGCAGACATTTAAAAGCATAAAAACACAAAGTGACCCAACACATGCACAGAGAAAAATAAAAAATAAAATAAAAATGTAAAACATATTTTAAGAGCAAGTCTAGGACATGGGTTTACTTTTTACTCAAACGCCAGCCTAAAAAGGTGGTTTTTGAGCTGGTTCTTAAAAGTATTCACAGTATCTGCGAGGCGTAGAGTTGCAGGCAGAGCATTGCAGAAGACCGTTGTCTTCAATATAAATGAACCGCTTTAATGAAGAAGTAGAAAATCTGCGTGTGTGTGCGCACTAACGTAGTGATTTGTCTCCGCTCACAGATTGAGTACTTCCTGCGTAAGCTGACGGAGGCGATCGGGGGCAGCTGGGTGGAGGAGCGCTTCGAGGACTACAAGCTGCAGCTGAATATGAAGCAGCAGAGTCTGAACGCCTGGGAGCTCATCAGCCTGGTGGGGTCGGGCCACTTCAGCAAGGGCATCGACCGCCAGGCGCTCTCCATGGGCGTCAACGAGGTCTACCAGGAGCTCATCGTGGACGTGCTCAAACAGGTGGGCGGCACACCTGCACGGGGGGAGGAGCCGGTCTCCGTGACTGAACGTCGGCTGAGCTCCGTTACTGTTCCTGTCGAGCGCATATGAAGTTTACAAAGATAACGGAGGCATCTATGTACGACTGAAACAAGTGAACAAGAGCAGGCCTCTTATTTCTAGCCATCGTCAAACACTGTGCCTCTCTGTTCTCTCGACTCAAAGGTTCACTTACTGGCTTCTTCCAGAGCTTTAAACCGCATCTTACGGGTCTTCAGTCAATAGATGGGACCTGGTTCAGGTGGAATCATGTGTGAAGCTTTTGGTCACATGATGACAAATGGTGGAAGATAATAACTTGTCTCCGTTTTCTGGCGTCGTCATCATCCTAAAAAACAAAGACGGACAAACCCACTGAAAGTGTTGGTTGATGCTTTGATTCGTAGCCGGTCACGCAGCGACACGTTTGAGTTTGCAGCTTTGTGTCACCGGCTTCTATTGCAAATTATTTGTCTCCTGTTGCTTTGTTGCTCGTAGTGTAAACGTAGCAAGACGGTCACGAGCAGCAACACATCACTTCAGCTGAGAAGTTTACATATTTTGTAAGAATAAAATGCACTTCTAACAAAAATATCTTAATACACACAAAGAAAATATGCAAATTAAATGAAAATATGTTTCATAAAACATCAAGACAAAGCAGAAGAAATCAGAGCTAAAACCGCGCTTTGCAATACATACAATATATGAAATAAGGAACTAAGAGTTTGCGGTCATGCGTCTGGATTTTCGTGTGAAAGGCGGGAGTGAATGTGTTACTGTGGTCATGTAGAGAAAAACAACAAGGGAAACATTCCTGATTGTCAAAGTGAGCTAAAGAAAGAGCACAAAGGTTTAGGAGAGTTTGACTACAGAAGTACAGAACCCCACTTCTAATAATCCAGTGGGTCGCATACAGGAGACGGATGTCGGCACTTCCCCAGTTTAGAGGAACAGACAAAACAATGTGCAGCAATATGAAATTTAGCCACCTAGAAAAATGTACATCAGTTTACGCTATATTTAGAATATGTTGTGTTTAAATGACCCTGATTCATGTCCTCTCTCTCTCTCTCTCTCTCTGTCTCTCTCTCTGTCTCTCTCTCTGTCTCTCTCTCTGTCTCTCTCTCTGTCTCTCTCTCTCTCTCTCTCTCTCTCTCTCTCTCTCTCTCTCTCTCTCTCTCTCTCTCTGCAGGGCTACATGATGAAGAAAGGTCACAAGAGGAAGAACTGGACGGAGCGCTGGTTCATGCTGAAGCCGACCTCCATCTCTTACTACGTCGGCGAGGACCTGGCGGATCAGAAAGGAGATATTTTACTGGACGGAAACTGCAGCGCGGAGGCAAGAAGCTGCAGCTTTTTACCAAAACTCTCTCAGCCTGCTCGCCTTCATCGTGATCAATTTAATATGAGAGCAGGGTGTATAAAATATCAACCATATAGCCTCTATCAATGTGTTTACAATACAAAAGGCACCATTACAACCCTCCTACCCCCTTTAATTAAAAAAAGATCTTTCATTATTTAATTTGGTATTTTTTTAAAATTTGAATTCTTATTAATTTACCTATTTACTGACGGTAATGTTCATCTTTTTTACTATTTTATCACCTGTATGACCTGTAACAAAATGTAATAATCCGGGAATATTACGTGCATCTGATGCACAAATCGAAGTCCAAAGCTGGCGCTGCTTCATGAGTCAATCAAATCAAATGTGTTTCACACAGTACAGTGATGTTGGCTAACCAGGCATAATAATTAACTGGCTATCAGGTCAGATTAGGGGTTCGTTTCCCATGTAAGAAGTTCAGTTAATAAAAGAGAAAAGTCCTGAGGATGAAAATATCTTTGTTTTTCAGTTTGCCGACTGCATTTCATTCTCTCTCTCGCTGATGAAGAAACCGCTACAAACACAAGACTGATTGTTGTGCTCGTCACGTTTGCTCCTGTGTTCCTTGTGTATTTATAAGCTGGTGTGATCCTCATCTCTTGTTTCTCTGCAGCCGCTACCAGATAAAGACGGAAAGAAGTGTCTCTTCTTCCTCAAGTCGTCACATAAGAGCTTTGAAATCAGCGCGTCGGACAAGAAGAGGAAGCACGAGTGGATTCTGGGTGAGTAGTGACGTCGTTCCTCTTATTACTTATCATGTTTTTAATATTTCTATTGAGCCAACGACGATTATACACAGTTTATTGTTTCCACAGCTCATTTTATTCATATGAAATATTTCAAAAAATTATATTCATGTACATTCACAGATATAAAAAATAAGCAAAAGAGAAAGGAAGCGTTTTTTTTAATTTTTTTTTGACGAGGACAAAATAAATGTGAATATACTGAATGAAATAAATCAAAGTCTAATAACGGGAACATGAATCAGACTCGGAATATTGAATTATATTCTGAACCTCTCCAGTTTCCTATTTCCCTATAATTCAATCACTCATTAACGAATTGAATAAACTTTTACTTTGACGACTACTCACTAATCTATTAATCGACTGATGCTTTCAGCTCTAATACGAAGGATATTGATGGTGACTGTATCTTATTTTATCCCGTTATTAATGTGAAGCTTCACAGCGCTTCACTGATTATCTGGACCTTTCTATAAGTTCTACCTGTTTCCCCCCTCAGCCGTTCAGACCTGCGTGAGTCTGCTGCGTCAGGGCCGGCCGGCGCCGCACCGCGAGGCTCGGCAGAAGCGGCGGGAGCTTCGTCTGAAGCAGCAGGCCGAGCAGGAGGAGCTGGAGCTGAGGATGAACGAGCTGCAGTTGGCCAATGAGGCGAAACAGCTGGAACTGGAGGACATGAGGAAGGTGAGGAGAAAAAAAAACACAACAACAACAACAACACGCACGTTAAATGTTGCGTCTGAGAATCCCGTCTGCTCAGGAAACGTCTGGTGCGAGATCAGTCCCTGCTTGTAGTATCCTGAATTAAGAATAGCTCAGCGTGGAAGTGTTTCTCTGACTGGAGAAGGGCGGGAGGGATCCCTGATCACATGACGTGCTAAAAACTGAACCTGTGACTCTGGTGGACAGAGGACGAAGTATAACTTAAGACATGTTGATGCTTTTACTTTGGGCCAAAATGGAAAATGAGCATCAATTGTGCAGGTTTATGTTTCCATTATTTAAATGTTAAATATGTTTTATACAAAAGAAAAACACTGACGTAAGAGACTCGGATTCAAGCCAAAATAAACATGCAAAGATAAGAGCCTCGTAAAACATTCCACTCCGAGACGAAAGCAAACGCACAGTTGTATCGGTAATTAAAGAGCGTATGAAACGCAGCATGTTAACGGGCCATTATAAACGGTATCCTGGTGTTTCTGCTGTTACATCTAGTTACATCTACAGCGTTATCTACAGGTGCCACCAGCAAACAAAAATAAAAAGGAAAGGGCGGTCCAGGGATTCACTGGAATGTGTTTGTAAATGAAGTTTGAGGGATTTCCCCCCCCCCCCCCTGTGTGAATTTCTACACCTGTAAGATAATTACTGGACTCAGAGCACACAACACGGGAAGCGGTCCAGGATTAAAGGTTGAGGTGACCTGGAGGAGGAAGACATGTCGTTCTGTGTGTGTGTGTTTTAGACACGCGTGTGTGTTTTTATAGTTGACTCAGCTGTTTCTTGACACAAGATGAAGAACCTGAAACTTTGAGGAGTTTCTGTCTGCTCTCGTTCTGTCACACGGACAGAAATCTAAACTTTGATTTGATTGAGTCTCGTCAATTCAAATGGACTTTTAGGCTTCTGTGGAAAAACGTTCATTAGCAAGAGGGCAGTGCAGAGAGCTCTGGCAAAGTAAACGGACTCGACTTCTCTCTGAATCACATTCCTGGTCGACGACTTTGTACCATATTTCTACCGTTTACCTTGTGATGAGATAAAACAATGACCGCCGTGATAAGTTTCTCTTCTTTATAATATTATAAAGCGTTTCCGTGTTCAGCATCATGATATCAGGTCAGTGATACTACAGTGTAAAAATACTCTTACAAGTAAAAGTCCTGCATTAAAAACCTCACTGTCTATATATAGATATCTATTTATAGTTGTATCAATCAGTATTCTCCTCATCGCTGCAGTTACAATGAGTACTGCTGATGTCATCGCAACAAAAGCCTCGAAACTGATTCAACGACATTCCTCGGCGGTAACGTCACGCCTTTAAACAACGCGCTAAGAATGATGTGTACTTTCTGTACAGAGCTCAACAATGACAAACCGCTGGTTTCACACACACACACACACACACACACACACACACACACACACACACACACACACACACACACACACACACAGTTATAGTAGGTCACCTAAAACCTCATGAATGCCAATAATAGATCAGCTCCTTCTGATGAATAGTCTGTCGGCTGCAAACAGAGGAATGTGTGTTGAACCAGGAAGGAGGCGGAGCAACACGTTGGTCTCCATTACACACATTTTTCCAGTAAATCTCCCTCAACCTGATTCACACTCCTGTCTGATGACACTGTCACTAATGGCTGCTTCCTGTTAACACTGCCGACGGCTGTGAGGTTAACCCTTGAGCCGCACTTAAAATATATAACAATGAAAAGGAAGATATATATATATATATATATATATATATATATATATATATATATATATATATATATATATATATATATATATATATATATATATATATATATATATATATATATATATATATATATATATATATATATATATATATATATATATATATATATATATATATATATATATAGTTTTATGGCAGTGTGTTTGAGCCAGACATATTTGTCCTCTAATGACATCAGAGCAATCTCTTTGTGTGGTTAAAAGGACGTCAGGATTGAAACATACTATATCTTTATATTTAACTTCAACAATTCAGTTATCTGATTTTTAGTAAACTAATAAAGGTTTAAATGCAAAAGTATTATTTTCAGTGTTTTTTGGTTGAAGCCCTCCCTTTATTAGATGCACCTATAAACTTTAAAGCAATTCAACACAACAGATCTGCCACAAATTCAACATTTAGGAAGATACTAATGTTCGTTTTTGTTGTTGACACTGTCGGAGAGGTTTAAATTCAACTGTGTGTTAATTACTGAGTTCATACGCTGTTGTACTGGACTGCATTATATTGAAATGTGTTTCTGATTGCTCATGGTTGTTCAATATGACTTGATTCACTATAAAGCATTCCTGTTCAACACCACAGCAAACTAAAACCTCACATAACATACAGTTGAATTAACACCTCTCCGACCGTATCGATCAAAACATTTGTATCTTTGTAAAAGTAGCAATTATGTTTGAGGGGCTTCATCAGATTGTCCAGCTGTCCCGCATAAATTGACCATTGACTGTATTTAAAATATGGACGTATGCATGGTTCAGTTTCATAAATCTCAATAATTGTGAAGAATGCTACGAACACGAACCTCATTTACGCTCCAACAGCGACCCTGAAAAGATATCGATGCCCCTAATGACTCGTTTCCATAGCAACACTGCTGTAGTCTTTAGACCGGCCATCAAACAGAACAAAGAGCAAGCTCAGTTTTGCCACATGTGATTATTTATAGCACCATTATTATTAATAATTCATCACATGAACCATCACTGGCAGTAAAATCTCAATCATCGTTTCTACATGTCGGACCCATACAACACACTTTATAATGTGCTTCATAATTAAGGATGAAACGAGCAGCGAAACAGGAAATAAATCACAATCGGAATCGGCTCCGGTTTCCACTCCGCTCTCAATGTACACACACTATTTTACAATAAACAACAAAAGAATAAATAAATAATAAAGGGGTTCGTCTTCAATACAGTTGAAATAGAAGTGATTAAAAACAACCAAGAACAAAACCCAAACGTTTCATTATTTAGATCCTCGTCACATCACTCATGTCCTGGTCTGAGGTTTGCCTCACGTGTGCGCGCTCTCGCTGCATGTTCTGCTTTTATAGATGACCGTTGATGAGTGGGGAAATGTGTGTGTGTGTGTGTGTGTGTGTGTGTGTGTGTGTGTGTGAGCATCATTCACACATCTGGACCCTGGACTTACAGTGTTTCCACTGTTGTCACAGGTGTTTTCACAGCTGGCATGTATAATCTAAGAAATGCTGGAAAGGAATAACCCGTTAAATCAACTTCATCGATGTTTTTTTTGTTATTGCTTTGTTATTTTGTACTTGCGTGATTTTCTTTTTATACATAATTAATCTGCATTGTCAGGGCGCCTGAGATCTAAGATTTAAATTGCCAAGGACTGTTTCTCTGTAACTGTTGAGCACTTGAATGAAGCGTTCTAACATTAACACATTTATCTCAAAGGATGATATCCTTGGACTGAACTACAACAACACAATTACAGTAATTGTTTAAAGTGCAGCACTCGGCATGTCTCAGCCATCAGCAGAGAGTCAAACTAGTTCCCATAGTAGTTGTGTAACATAGTTTGTCTGTGTGTCACACTGCTCTCTAATGAATGCGCAACAATCTGCCATTGAGGTGAAAGTCCTGTCTCACATAGATGTTTGCATGAATGCACAATGCACACACACATGTATGGCCCCACATACACACAATAGGCAGCCTGGCCCTCACGCTGTGTGTGTGTGTGTGTGTGTGTGGACTGTCTCAGTCTTAAGACGGTCAACATGAGGTTACAGCTCAACCACCCGTAAAACGTAACTTAATGAGTAACTTCCCCTGTGGCATTTAATGTACCAAACAATGGAGACAAGTTTTTTTTTTTTTAACTCCTGTCAAAAAACAAAATGAAAAAGCGGTGAAGTAGAAATGATGTTAAACTGAAAGACACTCTGAGATCACAAAGTTTTGCTAAACGTTCCCCCGCACCTTTAAGAGGTGTTTTTAAATGACAAAAGACGGAAGAAAAAAACACAAAACTCCCAAAAATAGGACAACTAAAAGAAGACCAACTGAGTTCACACTTGACTATTTAAAATACATAGTATACACGTTAGGTGTACAAAGATGAACAGTTTGAAGAAGCAGTACTGAAGAGTCTGTGTACTTTAAGTTTATCTAGTGAATTAAGACATTTTAGTCGAGCCTTTAGTTTTTAGTTGCTTTATGTTTTGAGTGATTTAGGTACTTTGCAGTAATAAGAGTTAATAATGACAATGTGACACGTTTTACGTTTCCTTCCAGCTCAAAGATGTTTAGGACTCTTCGCCTGCCAAGACTTCACAAACTTCCTTTTTGTTTCTCGTGGAGGTTCATCTGCTCTTTGTTGTCCGTTGAATACATTTTCACACTTGTTTGTGATGTTGACGGGTCAGTTGAACTTTCACCCTGCAGTCAAACCACATAATGTACTTCTCCGTTGTAAAGGCACGATTGTGTAGCGACGTCTGCCTCCGACTGCAACAGCAATATTTAAATATCACTGTTTTGGGGTGCATGCCAACAGTCGGTCTTTGCAGGGTAAAGCATGAGTGAGTTGTGTATGAATGTGAAGATCAGGGGAGGACAGATCTCCTCTGATGAATATATAGAAGCAGAGTTTAAGTGTTTTGACTCGACAAAAATCCTTTAATCTTTTTTTTTTTTTTTGCAGCAGAAACTATTTAGACAGAAATTTACAACAATTGATTACAATCTGTCGTCAGTTTATTGATAAAACAACCAGCGTTGGTTGTTTTATAGTTTATAGGATGCAGTTTGTTGCAGTTATTGTTTTCAGGGCTAGAAGACAGAGATTCATTACATTAAACTATTTTGTCGGATAAGTTTTAGTTTACCTTTTGAATTTAATTTTCCTTTTTAAATCTGCAGTTCTGCATTATTTTATCAGAGGCCACTACTTATGTTCACTCTCAATTCCTCTTTAGAGCTTGGATCTCTTTCTTAATTAAATAAAAGTATTACATTTTAATAACTATTTACATTTCATATCTGTAAGCCACAGCTTGCTTCTTGGTCTTCAAACTAAAACTAAAAGATGAGTGTCATAAAGTGCAGTTCCCTCTCCATTTAAACTCCCTGTAACATGAGTTGAGATGTTTAACCTTCTTTATTTTCTATATTTCACATGAATTTTAGGGTGAAAACCTGTTTACAGAAAGTAAACTTTCATCTACTTGGAATAGCTGACCCTTTTTTCTTTCGGCCAGGCTCTGGAGGAGGCGGCGACTAATGCAGCAGAAGAAGAACAAAGGCGCCTTCAGACCCAAACTGAACTCCAGGACCGCTACAAGACGGACCTGGAGAGAGAGAAAACGGTATGTCGTCACTCCTCCTCGTCTTCCACTGACTCATTATGTCAGAACTAGTGGTGGCGCAAGAGCAACCTAAAGCTTCCTCTTTTTGTACAAGTAACGTTTATCTACAGGTGTCAGATTAAATGAAATGTGAAAAAGATACTCGGGAGAACAACTTGAAATGGACTTAAAGTTAAGACAGAAGTTATTTGAAGTTGATGTCCTCGGTACACATTTAATAATTCAGTGTGTGGTTAAGACGTTTCTACGTAGATTAATGTTGACAGGCTTTGCTGCTTGAGTGTGACTGGAGACGTGTTTGGTAAATGTAAGCACCAAAAAGACCGTTTCACTGCGTCTGATGATAACATCTGGACATGCTCGGTGCACAGCGTGGATGTGGTGTCCCAGTAGATGTTTATCTTCCACCAGTGACTTGGCTTTTTTTTCATGCAAGGACTCGAGTGTGAAAACATTGCAATACAACCGAACCTCAACAAATGTGTCTAATGCACACATGTGTACATACTAACGTTGTGTCGGCTGTGAGTCTTTGAAAACCTGATGTCCTCCTTTTAAGACAACTTCTTAAATAGTTGACATTGACCTTTTCCCGGTTCAACAGGTACGGAAGAAGATGGAGGAGCAGGTGGCCCAGAAGTCCACGGAGCTGGAGCAGTACCTGCAGCGGGTCCGAGAGCTGGAGGACATGTACCGTCAGCTGGAGGACGCTCTGGAGGACGAGAAGCGCGCCAGACAGGAGGAGGAGGCCGTCCGCAGGCTGCAGGCACGGTCGGTCAATACAGAGAGAAATGTATCGCCAAGATGTGCACAAATATGATCGGCACCCGAGGAAAACGACGAAGGGTTATTTTGGTGGAAATGAAATCTTCTACGCTGAAAGTATTCGTCTCTACTTCGGGTGCACAGAGTTGGAGCCTTCACACTTGATAAAAAGCCATCATTATTTATTGAATTTTGGCTAAATGTGGCCTCTTGGTGCGCCCCAAAAATAGACAAGGACAGCGGCCGTTTGAGTCGGTGGTGCATGTGGTTTAACTGCACTTCAACACGCTAAAACTGCACATAATGCCCCAAGTTAACTAAGTACCATGCAAACCTACGGCTTTTTGTATTCAGCTTGTCGAAACTGTGGCCACTATGGCCACCAGAAGATGCGTTTTGCAGATGTAGCAAGCTGCTCGTTATCATCTCGTCAAAGTGGTCCACGTCAGATATGACATATTTTACGTCGAGTTTGTCATAGAGCCACATGTAAACGGGCACATGTGTAGATTCCGCTCCTGTTTTATTGAGTCTCACACACAGCCAGACATTCAGCTTCTACTTCCCTCTCTCCACCACACGTCCTCCCTCTCTGCTGACGTTTGCTTTCCACCTCACGTTTGACTGCTGTGCTGCTCAGGGGCCTTGAATTAAACCACCGTGTTAAAATGACAGCGAGCGGTCCATTATCATGAGATGATATGAGCCGTTTACTGGATGCTTTCTTCCACACTTCGTACATAACAAGGTCTTTTTTCGGTTTAGGGAAGCAAAGGGCTGATTTGAGTCACATGTGAGACTAGAGACCAGAAACATTTATTTTCGACCTTTTGTCAGCAGCACCACTGTAGTTCCTGTGTGCTATGTGCGAAGGCGCTTGCCCGATTTTCTGTCAAGTTTTATATTTGATGCAAGTCAACAACCAAAAGATCCATTAATCAAAGAAGTGGTCTTACATTGTGGTTATTTAAACCTCTGGCTGCCTTTCTATACGAAGTGTGTTTAATTCAGAATACAAACGATGCAAATTACATTGATCTAGAAGTGAACGCTTACATTTACTTTAACCATCATCTTAAAAGATAATTGCACTCTAGCACCACCTGCTGACACACTGACGCATCACCTCCGCCTGACTGAACAACACATTAGTTGTTTCATTTTATGACTCGGACTGTTGAACTTTAGCCCGACCTCTTGCACGCCGCTTTGATTCAGATATTAGAGTTGTTATATACACACACATAGATTGTGTTGATGGTGGAAAGAGCAAAAGATGTTTAAAAAGTTTAAAAAGGAGGGAACTGAACGTACTAAACGCCTCATCATTCACATTGTTTTATGTGACACTGTAATGAAAGCTCAGACCAGCTGTAAATGAGAAACCAATGCACAGGACCATTGTACTGACCCTCATCTGTGTGGAGCAGGTTACTGGAGGAGGAGGCCACAAAGAGGGTCGAGTTGGAGGAGTTCCACCTGCGGCAGCAGCGCGCCATCTCGGAGACGGAGGCCGAGAAACAGGAGCTGGAGAAGGAGCGTCTGGCCAAGGAGAGCGCCCTGCAGGCGGCCATGACACAGCTGGAGCAGCTGGAACAAGAGAGGCAGGGGGCGGTGGAGCAGTACCAGGTCAGCTGAGTGGTGGAGGCGGAGGGACCGGCAGGTCCACAAGAGCAATGTGGTCGTTTCTAAATCAATTTACAGTGAACTCTGTCACAGTATGGCTCAGGAGGAACCTGCAGGAACAAAACCTGAGTGAGAACAGTTATGTGCAGCTCCACCCCATCCATCATCCATCATCCATCATCTCGTGTATAAAATGCCTGTTGGTTAAAGGAGCACTCCCAGATTACCAGACTTTCCGTCCAGCTCACGGTTTATGTTTGGGAACTCGACTTGTAACACAATCGGGGAGTGCATCTTTAACAAAGCACATGGTACAAATATTACATAAAGGGAAGAAAAGAAATGCCAAAGATTTATAAAACACTCATTTTCATTCAGAACATTAACATGGCAGCAAACAACAGTTTGCTCACAGTGGAGTAAAGCCATCCTCAGAGAATGAAGCGGTTTGTTTGAGCCGCTGTGCGTGACTTTTAGTCCATGGTTCTTCCAAGACCCCAATACATTGGTATTTAAAAAGCACTTATTAATACAGAAAACAATAACATGAAGTCATTCTAACATACACAGAAACTCCCCACCATTGACATTACTGCATTAAGGATTTTGTTCAGTGTTTTTGTAGCATTTAAGACATTTAGACTTTATATCGTCTACATTTACATAAAGAGACTTCAGTTCTTCGTAACGTAGTACCTTCCTCTACCACACGGTGTCACTGTTTGACTGCTGGATGATAGGCAGCTATTTAGACATGATGGTAAATCAAGACATTGCATTTTTATTTACATTTGTTCCAGTACATACAGTATCTCAAAAAGATATGTTTAAATCAGAAATGAGGTTCTCAAACCTATTACCTGTTAACAACTTCTCTGTGTGTTTTCTTGTGTGAACAGACTGTGATGAAGAAGCTGGAAGACGCAACAAACAACACCAAGACCTGGAAGCACAAGGTGGCTGAACACGAGGGCATGTTACGGCTGATTCAACCAGGTAACGGCAACAACACACTGACCACCGTCTGTCCCGTCTTCAAGGGGCCGTTTGAGTGGTGGGACTTGATTTTAGGTTTAAATTAAAGTTATAATCCTGGATTTTCACTGTATCAAACTAGTGTCAGATTAACGTGAAGACGACAGCAGCACCAGGTGAAATATGTCCAGAGATTCAATGGCCATCCATTTAATGAATGTATTGTCTCAATCATTATGCACAAAGTCAGTTTTAAAGTAGGACAAGCTGTAAAGGAGAGCAGAGGAATCAGTGAACTGTGTTTGGCATCAGTGTTATTGAGGTTGACAGTTGCTCACTGAGAGAAACTAGTTAAAACATCTCAAACAAACAGGCTCGTGCTCAGAGGTCCTCCATATCATTATCTGACTCTTACTACACTGTTACACTTGCAAAAGAATCAAATACTGTACAAAGTAAATACAAGTGGTTACTTTAGGTCCAGTAATGTATTTCCTTTTAGCACCTTTAGTGCGTAAAGGTGTTACTATTGAAAGGTCTTTTCTTTTAAACACATTTCGTCCACATATACGCATCTGCTTGAATTAGTTCTCCCTAAAGCCACAAACTCCTGCCATGAATAAACATATATTTGGAAGGAGACGGTTGAGTACCTGTATTATGTGTTGAACCGATGCTCTCATTGTTGCGCTCCTGGCAATAAGAAATCATCTTGATGAACTGGAAAGTGTGCAAAACATCCTGCTGTATGATAACTGGCACTGCTCTGGGATGCTGTTCCCCTTTTCTGATTTGCACACAAAATAATGTTTCCAGCCAACGAAAGCATTTCTTTCACCAACGTTAGAGGCCATTGTGTGAGACTCGTGTCCTGAAGTACAACCCTTTATTCTACAATTGTAATCCTGCTGATAATCCCCATTTGTACTAAAGGCATTGGTATATATCTTTACGTGACGCCAATGTAATCCGTTGGATTCTCCCCAGGGAGTGAGAACAATGTTAGCAATCCAACACCCAGAAAGGAAGAGGACAGTTGCATCTTCCAGCTGTAAAAAGCAACACGAGGAGAAACGGCGCGCTTTCACAGCCGCTGAACGTCTTCTTTTACTGACCTCCAGTGGTTCAACTTCTCAACCTGCTGCAGGTTCCTAATGTAGAACTCCGGAGTAATGTGACGTCACACTTCTGACAGGTGTTGAGCCACTTGTTACATTTCTAACGGGACTCTATGACCGTTGCATTGACTTGTCATTTACAATGCATTTAATTGAAATACTCGGACCTCTGTGGTGAGTCGTCTCTTGATTTGTCTCCCCTCCAGGTTCCAAGGGACAGCAGATGATCACCAATTGGGGTCCTGCAGCCTTTTCTGATGGAGAGCTCAGTCAGAGGCAGAAGAAATGGCAGGAGATGAAGAACCAGACGACCCAGGCCCAGTAGAGCCGCCGTTAGCCCTGAACCTTAAACAAGTCTACGACTCAAAGAGAACACAGGAGACAGGGCTGCTGGGATATACTGTATGTGACGCAGCATGTCCGAGTAGTGACTGGGAAATGTAACGGGCTAATATGAGGCATTTTATAATAAAGGGGCATTACATAATCAATGACCTTTGTCCCTTTTGTAGACCACCATAGATAAAAAGGAGCAGAACAGAAACTCCAGTCACGTTTTCACAACATGAGGATAAAGTTCACTAACTCTAGCAGGGATCCTACAAAAATACCAAGTGAAGAAATGATAACCAAGACAACAGCTGGAGTAATTAAAGCTTTGTTATGAATCGCCATGTCAGTCGCTTGGTCTTGTATGATTGAGAAGCTGAAACAGTTTTGTTGGTAGTGTGTTCAAAGAGTTCTCTTTTCCAAAATGGTGTACAGGACGTAACATTTGGGTCATTAACATTGATCCATCAACCACCACAGATAAAGTATATTAAAGTAATTTGGGCAGCTGAGCAGGCAAAAGTTAAGCATTAATCCAACATTTACCAAGTACTAATGACACACCAGTACAAACACACCTGTACAATGAAACGTACAGGAACAGGACGAATTTTGAAAGATGACTCCATCAACTTGGACCGTCTGGGCTTCTGTAGAAACACGGCTAAATTCAATCTGTTGACTTTACGATGTGCAGGTTATTACAAGTCACGAGTGGAACACCACTACCTTTAATCATTTTGACCTGACTGGATTTTGTATCTATGAAATGCACTAATTTTAACCAGAGTCAATGCCAACTGCTTGAGCATGTTTTAGGTTCATGTATTAGGTTCATGTCTTTGCTGTGGCTGTATCCTTCTTGGGGAAAACGTTGGGACATTTCTACATGAAAATATAAATATAAGGGATTTTTGTATTAATGTATGTATTAATGATTTTTTTTGTTCTCCTTACTAAAGTTAGGCTGCATGGAGGCAGCATCAGTAACATGTGAGGATGACATGTGGAGTCCACGATGTCTAACACACTTGTGTTTTATGTACGATCCACTAACATTTTCTCATCATGAAGGCGTCTTTTCCTCCTAGATTTCTATCCGTCTAAAGAACTGCCGCTTCAACATTTCCTGCTTGTAAATACTGTCACAAATGGGGCATTTGGCCAAAATCTCACCCACAAACAAGAATGCTAACTGCAGAACATTCGTCGTGTGTTGTTGTTGTGCTGTAACCATCAGTGCCTTTGATGCTGTCGTGAGTGAACGTTGTGATTTCTATATTGTTTTTATATATAAATGTTAAAATCTAAAAGAGTAAAACACGTCTTGAATAACTGGCTTCCTGCATTCAGTTTTTTGTCTTTGTATAAATGATGATCACAGACCAAACACTACAGTAGAAACGGGCCAGTAGCAGATGAATGGAGTGTTTGTGTGAACTAATATAAATTACAAGTGAAAGCCATGACCTAAAAAGTAACTTGCATTTAATGTCAGTGGGAACAGTGTTGTTGGTCACCCTTTCTAACCAGTGCGTCAACGTTTGGTGTCAGTTTGGTTGTGGCAATTCTCAGAACAGATCTGAGGTGTTCATCAGTTAGCTGGGATCTTACACGGTATTTTTTTTTATCGCATTAATGCATATTTTATCGTGCACTTACTTATGAAGCAGACATTTTTGACACTGTTTTTAGTGTAAAGGTTAATGACTGGGGTCTTTTTAGCAGCAAATTCGCGTCCATCGCCAGTCTCATCGCGTCTGTGCATAGGCTTTGTAATCTACTCGCGCGAATAATTCGCGCCACGTTTGGTGTGAACGCAGCATTAGTGTTTGTTTATGTGTCAGACTGTGTGCTGTTATGTTTTTCTCTGTTAAAGAGCATTAGTTGTGGGTTGTTAATTGTTATAAAGTTATGATCATGACTAGGGTTCCCTCTCAATACATATAAGACAACTAGCGCTGACCGCTGTCCATTAGCAGCAAAGAATACATTTAGCTGCCTGTTGAAAGCAGACAGCAGTTGTTTCGGCTATGCACCGGTATAATGGTGTGTGAAGCATTCATATCATACGGGAAATTAAAACCGGTATACTGCCCAGCCCTAGTCTTCATTATAGTATTATAATATTATATAATTATATAGTATAGTATTATAGTTTTTATAATTTTGTACCAATATTTGACGGGCCAGATTGCTGTAGTTTGCCCATGCCTACTCTTGTGGTTAAATTGTGTAATGTTTATGATTCATTCACTGATGTAACACTGCTGCCCTCTAGTGGTTAAATCGTGTAATGTTTATGATTCATTCAATGATGTACCACTGTTGCCCTCTAGTGGTTAAATCGTGTAATGTTTATGATTCATTCACTGATGTAACACTGCTGCCCTCTAGTGGTTAAATCGTGTAATGTTTATGATTCATTCACTGATGTAACACTGCTGCCCTCTAGTGGTTAAATCGTGTAATGTTTTTGATTCATTCACTGATGTAACACTGCTGCCCTCTAGTGGTTAAATCGTGTAATGTTTATGATTCATTCACTGATGTAACACTGCTGCCCTCTAGTGGTTAAATCGTGTAATTATTTTTGATTCATTAAATGGTGTAACACTGCTGCCCTCCAGTGGTTAAATTGTGTAATGTTTATGATGCATTCAATGATGTAACACTGCCGCCCTCTAGTGGTTAAATCGTGTAATGTTTATGATGCATTCAATGATGTAACACTGCCGCCCTCTAGTGGTTAAATCGTGTAATGTTTATGATTCATTAAATGATGTAACACTGCTGCCCTCTAGTGGTTAAATCGTGTAATCGTTATGATTCATTAAATGATTTAACACTGCTGCCCTCTAGTGGTTAAATCGTGTAATGTTTATGATTCATTAAATGATGTAACACTGCTGCCCTCTAGTGGTTAAATCGTGTAATCTTTATGATTCATTAAATGATTTAACACTGCCTCCCTCTAGTGGTTAAATCGTGTAATGTTTTTGATTCATTAAATGATGTAACACTGCCGCCCTCTAGTGGTTAAATTGTGTAATGTTTATGATTCATTCAATGATGTAACACTGCCGCCCTCTAGTGGTTAAATCGTGTAATGTTTATGATGCATTCAATGATGTAACACTGCCGCCCTCTAGTGGTTAAATCGTGTAATGTTTATGATTCATTAAATTATGTAACACTGCCGCCCTCTAGTGGTTAAATCGTGTAATGTTTATGATGCATTCAATGATGTAACAGTGCTGCCCTCTAGTGGTTAAATCGTGTAATGTTTATGATTCATTCAATGGTGTAACACTGCTGCCCTCTAGTGGTTAAATTATGTAATGTTTATGATTCATTAAATGATGTAACACTGCTGCCCTCTAGTGGTTAAATCGTGTAATCGTTATGATTCATTAAATGATTTAACACTGCTGCCCTCTAGTGGTTAAATCGTGTAATGTTTATGATTCATTAAATGATGTAACACTGCTGCCCTCTAGTGGTTAAATCGTGTAATCTTTATGATTCATTAAATGATTTAACACTGCCTCCCTCTAGTGGTTAAATCGTGTAATGTTTTTGATTCATTAAATGATGTAACACTGCCGCCCTCTAGTGGTTAAATTGTGTAATGTTTATGATTCATTCAATGATGTAACACTGCCGCCCTCTAGTGGTTAAATCGTGTAATGTTTATGATGCATTCAATGATGTAACACTGCCGCCCTCTAGTGGTTAAATCGTGTAATGTTTATGATTCATTAAATTATGTAACACTGCCGCCCTCTAGTGGTTAAATCGTGTAATGTTTATGATGCATTCAATGATGTAACAGTGCTGCCCTCTAGTGGTTAAATCGTGTAATGTTTATGATTCATTCAATGGTGTAACACTGCTGCCCTCTAGTGGTTAAATTATGTAATGTTTATGATTCATTAAATTATGTAACACTGCTGCCCTCTAGTGGTTAAATCGTGTAATGTTTATGATTCATTAAATTATGTAACACTGCTGCCCTCTAGTGGTTAAATCTTGTAATGTTTATGATTCATTCAATGATTTAACACTGCCTCCCTCTAGTGGTTAAATCATGTAATGTTTATGATTCATTAAATTATGTAACACTGCTGCCCTCTAGTGGTTAAATCGTGTAATCTTTATGATTCATTAAATGATTTAACACTGCCTCCCTCTAGTGGTTAAATCGTGTAATGTTTTTGATTCATTCAATGATGTATCACTGCTGCCCTCCAGTGGTTAAATCGTGTAATGTTTATGATGCATTCAATGATGTAACACTGCCGCCCTCTAGTGGTTAAATCGTGTAATGTTTATGATTCATTCAATGGTGTAACACTGCTGCCCTCCAGTGGTTAAATCGTGTAATGTTTATGATGCATTCAATGATGTAACACTGCTGCCCTCTAGTGGTTAAATCGTGTAATCTTTATGATTCATTAAATGATGTAACACTGCTGCCCTCTAGACCTTCCATTTTCCAACAGCTGATCACTGTCTTCTGTCTGGCTACGACAGAGACGTACTTACTATTATCTTAATAATGTGTTACTGAACTGTCATGTTTTTGTGATGTCTGGTTGATAAGAGACGTAAAGTACTTTGAGATCTGGGTCATGCAGAGAAGTTCAATTAAGACACGATGAAACATCACATTAGGACACCGCAAGTGTGAATAATGAGATAAACTTGGGTTTAACTCCCTTAATTAGCAAACTGAGTATGTTGCGAGCTATTTGTAATGTATGAATGTATTTTATGTTTTTTAATGTTTGATTTTATGAACACGTTTTTCATTCATTAAGATTCCAAAATCCTAAACCTCAAACAAATGGACAAAGTTTTTCAATCAGCAACTATCTGATGAACGCTTGTGTCAACGAGAGAAGTGCAGAAACGATCAATTAATCAACTAGATGACAAAGTTTATATCCAACATATATATTTACATTTATATATGTACACATCTATATATATAATTGAAAAAGTGAAATGTGAGGATTTGATATTTGGGTTTTGGCATCAGCGATATGAAGACGTCACGGTTTTATCGTGTAGTCTTAATAACATTTTGTTGTTTTTAAATGGTTTGATTATTCATAATGAAAAATAATTGTTGGTGGCAGGTATTCACGAGACTACAAGTCTAGCCACACACGACGAACCATTTTAATACTCAGTACGGATACATTTCAGACAACACCAACAATGATCAAAGCTAGCTCTAGTTACAATATAACCATACGACTATACTCAGTTTGTGTTTTAACGTCTAGATTCAGATCGTTTTATATCAATACTGGAAACATATTCTTGACATCCCGATGTTGATTTCATATATATTGTCAAGACCTACCTGAACATGAATTTAGTTTTTCTTACTAACCAAAGTACTAACTGGGAAATGAATTATCATCAGAGCAACTGAGACTGAACATAACATTGAACAAACAAAGCTGCCGGTGATGAATACTCGGCGTTATCAGACTCCTTTATGAAGGCGCTTTAATGCAGGTTAACTCAAACAGAGGAGCAACTGGAGGCTGTTTCACAAACACATGACCCGTCACACAGCGCTTCACTAGTTAATCTACAGAACAGGAACTTTTCCATCTCTTCGAGCGACGTGCCGGTGCTCGTCTAATCCGGACACCATTCAATATGCTTTAAACATCTCGACACCGCCAGAATAGAAAAACACACACAGTATCTAAACGTTATGCAAAACAGACCGCCTTGTAAAATCAGCCCCCGCTCAAAAGATCCCCAACTAAGTTAATTCACTCCATCCTCCCTCCGTATCGTGCAACAGTCGTTAATTTGAGTGAGACGGGACAGACCAAACAAACACACACAAAATACATTCCCAAAAATCTGCGGTCCAGATGCGCTCGGCACATACCACAGCTGCACTAACATTTCTTTATGCAACAAGATGGTCATTAACGCCGAGTGCCGCGCTCTGTCAAATCCCCCCCCCCCTCCCTCCACAGCCCCCAATAACCCCCAGCAGCGTCTGTATCCCATCATGCCTCTCTCTTTTAAACATCCTCACACTCATCAGCCTGAGGTTATGAGGCTTGTGGCACGCGTGCTGCATTCCTGGGAGGTGATGCGAAACAGAAATGCATTAAATTCCCCGATCTGGAATCCATCGCAGGGGGTGTGTGTGCGAGTGTGTGTGTGTGAGAGGAAGGAGGGCTGTGGGGGTGGGGGGGGGGGGTAAGGCGGGGTTAAGGGGTCTCACTACCCCCTCGAGTACCAGAGCATCTGAGATACAAAGAGTTTGAAGACATCTGAGGAATTCAGAATATATAGGGTTAGAAAGTTTTAGGAATTCTGGGTATTTACAGCGAATGGGGTTCTCGGGAGCCCCGGGGCCTGTAGAGGTTTACGGATCAGAGGAGGTTCTCCCGGGACGGTAAAATAAAACGCCTGCAGAACATTTACCTTCCTTCACAGTATCGCATATGACAATTCATGGACCCCAGGGGGGCGATACGGGCGTATTAAGAGCATCTGGCGAGAGAGTAGACAAAAATAGCACATCACTGCACCTTCACATTATAGACTTCTACAGAAGATTAAAAGGTCCCCGGAAAATTCCTGTAAAGGGCCAACGATGCAAACAGATGTCCTCCCTGCTCCTCATAAAAGTGAAAAACACCGAAAAAAGTGGGCCCAGAGAGTGAGAAATAAACTTCACACCAACAACGAAGACTAACGCTGGTGGAATCTCAGCTTCAGCCTCATTTCACCTGCATGACATCCCTCTCGTCCACCAGCACATGTCCCCCCCCCCTCCGACATTTCACAACATCAAATTAGAGCTGGATTTATGTAATGTGGGACTTACACCAATGACTGAAGGTTTTAGTTTAGAGATTTCGTGAAGTTCAAGGGTGCAAGGAGACGGAATTTGGGACAAAGGATCTGGCTCCAATCATCGGTTGACGCTGCACCCACAGGAAGGCCGAGCCCGAGGCCACAGCGGGGAAATCAAACCCATCTTTCTCAATTGTTCACTCCAGATATAAATACCTTTTGACAACACAAAGGGCCAAGCTGCGGGTGAGCAGCGTGCCACTCTGACCTCCCATTTGTATTTTTACCCTCATAGGTCGGAGGTTACCGTGGATACATGTAAAAAACAGCACACGCACATACACTCTCCTACTGTAAGTCATATGCAAATGAATGGACACTTAGGAAACATGCACCTCCATGCATGCTTGGTGTCCACACCTGGATGCAGGAATGCTGCATGTGCACAGTCACGCACCCTAAAACACAAAGATGCAGCAAGGCACACGACTAAATACCTAAATGTGCTGCAGACAAACACAGACATCTTTTCTTTCATCCGGCCTGATATAAACTGTAATAAGGCAGCAGTGAGGTGACTGGCCGATTGTACAATCTTACTCCATCTGTGAGGAATGCTTTACGTGACAAGATGGAGAGACTTCCAAAAGTCTCATCATCTTCCTCCTCCACGAACACAAAAGAATGTGTGGCAAGGCGCAAATATAAAACACAAGTGTTTCTGTGAAAGGAAAAAAAAGAATCCCTGCAACCCCCATGGACCGCTCTGCACTCCTGCCAGCACATCAAGTTCTTCTCTTTTTTTTCTGCTGAAACCGTCTGACTTTTCACGACCGAGCCAAGTTTGGAGCTGGCCTCCGACCAGAGCATTGTTTACCGGCATCCGACTTAATTGCACGGAGTGTATGAAACCGTGCTAATAATACCCAGAGTGCAGCAGGCTTAAAAGGAAGCAGGCGAACGAGTCAGCAGAGCTCTTCTTTTACCGGGTGAAAGGCCAAGTGCTTGATGAGGCGATAGTGGGTAGAATTACCTGCACGCTCCTGTACCATCATCCCATTCCCTAAATACACACCCTCGCTCTTCCTCGGGGATAAGTGTGTCATCACGGTTAAACTGCAGCTGCTATTTATGACCACGGAGCAACACAACCTGCTTTGTTCTCCTGTCAAAAAAGAAAAGAAAGACGTATCCGCCTCAAAGGAGAGAATGGCAGCTAATCTTAACAGTCGTAAACCTCCTGTGGCGAGGACTCACCTCAACCTCCACACTACTCATCCGCTTTGTACAACAATTAATCTCCAACATCCTTCCGAGTTAATGTGCCTGATGTACATTTTGGAAATGAGAACGCCTGCCTGGATAAGCACCGAAATCACTTTTACATAAAAGTCTTTAACGGCAATTTCAGTTGCTGTAAGCGTGTAACCAGTCTGAATTGAATGCAACCTCAGATCAACCTAAAGGCTGCAGCGACACAAGGTTGAATACGGACAGAGTAATTAAATGCATGTCTGGTTAGCCTGACTGTTGTCATCTAGTATGTACAAAGCAAAAACTAATCAACCACAAAACACAGTGAATGAGCCACTCTTAAGCTGATTGTTGTCATATGGGAACAGCTTATACTGTATTAGGGCGAAGGACGAAATCTTCTATAAGTAGGAACTTATTATTCATTATATTAATTATTTTATAAGAATTTAAGTGCAAAATAATCAGATTTTCTAAGAAATTTGAGTTATTTTATGCTTGTTAATATCAATTCAGGCAACGCAATAACAATTGATTTGATTTGGTTGCAGCCGTACTTTGGATTTTATTAAATAGGCAGCTGAGTGCGCCATGAAATGACTTTAGATGATTAAAAGTGACCAGACAATGAATTTTCTGTTGAGAGAAGAGAAGACGAGTATCAGTCTTCAATGATAAAATACTTTGTTTTTAAAGTATGTGGCGCTCCATCTCATCCACCAGTTGCCACATATATAAACACTGAGGCGCATTCTGTAAATGCTCCGTCATGTCATGTCTGCTTAAAACCGAAGAGGAACATTTACGTAATTACAAACATGTCTGAGTGACAAATAGCCTCCACTTTAACAGACAAATGAAGCCGGCGATGGGACGTATCTGAAAAGAGTTCAACAAAACCGTGGAACAATTTCAAGGGTACGTCTTAAAAAATAAAATAGATTCCTGAACCATTGCTCAAGTCATCTCTCCACTTAATTTGAAAGTGATGAAACATGCCTCAAACCACAGACTCCTAATGAGCACAATGTGACAGTAATTCCTTTGGCTCAAACAAAGTGGCGATAAACTCCCCGATTGTAACGAGGTGTCGTATAGTCACTGAGCTCACAAGAGGGCCGACGTCACATTTCAAAGGGTCCGAATCCCTCGGCGGGCGGCAGTGGGCGAAGACTGCGGCCGTTCGGCATGCGATGATGACTCACGGCAGCAGAATGCGATGGAGCAGGAAACATCGCTTGCAATTACACTGTTAACGTCACGGGGATAACTATAGTAAACATGCTATTTTCGAAACACGTTTATGAGCCACTTGTGGGACATCCATCTGCTGGAAGTTGGAGAAGACAATGTGGAATTAAGCCCCAAAACATCTTGAAAATGTGATCTACATTTGCTGCGCTTTTTACTTGCCTTAGTACAAAAATAAAAAGGAGAAACATAGTAGACAGCGACCAACGTATCCTTCCAGTTCTAATGTTTGTGTCTGTGACTATTGTTGGGTTGAATTGGCTTGGGACAAGACATCTAAGATGCTCATACACACACACACAGCTAGAAACAAGTTTAAACTAAGAATAGTAACAAGGTATATGTGGCAAGAACATGGCAAGTCAAACTTCCCACACGAGAAGAAAAAATGGAAGGTGGAGAAAATGAATAATTAATGCCGACACACCAAATATGAAGCTGCTGCTCATTGGCCATCATCAGAGGACTGGTTTTACTGGGCAGCTAATAGCTGTGAATCTGTCAAACAGGGTGAATTTGCTGGTAAGCAGCAGGATTGTAGCAGGATATTTCTATAAATCATTTGTATAATCAGGAAGATATTTATCGACCAACACTACAAAATGAACTATGTACCTGTGGGACAGTTATCGATGGCTCTGCCAGGTGCTGAGATCTTCAGCTTTCTAAACTCATTTCCCATCCTGCACCCCGCCCACTGGAATTTCAGACTGAAAATCGCCAGACACGACAGCTCTAAAAAAACACAAATATGTGTCAGCTGCGGGTCAAAAAGTACATTTGGTCTTAATTATTTGTGGCATAAATTCAACAAGGTGCTGGAAACGTTCCTCAGACGTTTTGGGGTCAGTACCCGTGTTAGTGGGTGTTTTAGATTATGGATTATAGATTATAGATGCTGATCTTTCTTAATCTTCTATCATGGTAAACTTAATATATTTGGGTTTTGAAGTGTTGGACGAACAAGACAAACGATATCAATAAGTATAATTCGGTGATGAGCAGATAGGTGGCGCTGAGAACACTGAAACACGAGGAAATGATAAAACAAATGCAAATCGTTTTTTTTATCTGTACTAGCAACAAGGCTCAATAAATGGCGATATCGTTCTGGTCAATCGGTCTACCACTTTGGTCCAGAAAGAAATATCGCAACAACTTTTGGATGGATTGCCTTGAACATTTGCACACACAAATATGGTCTCCAGAGGAGACTTTGGCGTTTCTCTGACCTTTACTGGAGCACCACCATGGGACCGACAATTTTGTCTTTTACCAAAATACCTCAACAAATATTTGATGGATTGCCATTGGCTACAGTGACTCTTTAAAAACAGCAACAACAACAACAACGGTGAGACTGCTGAGTTTTTAAGATGAAATGTTAAACCAATTTCTAATCCGTCAATCTGAACATCTGGTGTATGATTAAGTAAAAAGGTATGAAACTGCTGCTACAGTATAAAGCACTGAAATCAGAACCACTTCTCATCTGTGTTGACTTCCGTGTCATTCATGAATCACGTAGGAGGAGCACCATTGCAACACATTGACGCCACTTTTTTCGGAAATATTGACAGTGCTTTTAAGGGAGACGTATTAAAGCCTGCTACAAAAAGGTCAACACACGAGATCAACATCTGTGGCTTAAATGTGTGTTCAGATTTCTGGCCTTCACGAGTAACTATCTGTATTGTTTTGGAACAAAATATCTCCCCCCCACCTCCACTGATATTCTGACACGATACTCACATTTCTAACTGCCAGATAATGGAAAACCGTGCAACGATGGAGCTGCTAGCAAATCATTTTAGCCTTGAATGAACTTAGTGATCACAAATTCAAAGCGGCCAGCTCTCACACAGCATCAAAATGTGCACACTGTACGTCGTCTTGTGGAGATTCACCTATGACAGGCTGTGAGATCTGACACACCTGGTACCACAGGACACATACACCTGGCATTAAGCGGCCAAATGGCAGGAAGTAACTGTCAATGTCAAGCAATTAAGAACAACCCAGAACCCAAAACATACAAATTCCAACTTAAAAAATCCCCAAATCCATCACTTTAACAGTAGATCGAGTCAGTATCATCTGCCACATTATAAAAACCAACGCACACATGTTCTGTAGGCCGGGTCATGGATGGAATCATCAAGACCGTGATCTCTGTTCCAAAGTGATATCTTTCTCTGGACTTAGTCTCAACAATACTGGAAGAGAAACCTGTACTCTACATACCTTTAGACAAGATTTAGTTTATATTCTGACAAAAGGTTCTGCCCTGCCGCATCAGGCTCTGATGGACTAGTCTCTCAGGGAAGCTGTTGAGACATCGCACTCTGAGTTTATGTGCTGGAATTCCCATGGCAAACTTCTCAGGACCGTCTGGTCCCACACGCTGTAAATCTGAAACTCACAATCATAAGCTGTGCTCTCAATGGGCAGGAAAAGCAATATTTAGATGAGATATTGAGGAAAACGAGGTGGGGTTTGAATCCTTGTCAATCTCACGATTCTATCTCAATTCTTGGTGTCGCGATTCGGTTCAGAATCGATTATCTATTCAAAGCTATTCTTGATTAAAGGTATAGAAAATGGGGCACTGTACGCCAGTACTAGTTTTGGTACAAAGATACTTTTCCTTATGCATCAGACGGACGACTTTACAGCCTCATCATTTTGTAAACTTGAAGGTGTTTCCAGGACTTGTGTCTATTGACAACCATGTTGACTATCAACCAGGCGGCGACCTCCCAATGCGGAAGTGTCTTAAAGCTGCATTCTCTCTAGTGTCCATCAGGGGGCGACTCCTCTGGTTGTATAGAAGTCTATGAGAAAATGACTCTACTTCTCTCTTGATTTATTACCTCAGTAAACATTGTAAACATGAGTTTATGGTCTCAATCTCTAGTTTCAAGTCTTCTTCAACACAGCATGATGTTCATTTAGTAGATTATGATCCATTTAGAGTCACACAGACCATGAAGCAGGGGATGTATTGGGGCGGGGCTACGTTGGGATTGACAGGTCGCTACCAGCGCTGTATGCAGCATCTCTAAGTCACTCCTCCGCAAATCCAAATATGGTCACTTCCTTGTTCCATGGTCACCGGTTGCAAAAAGCCAAGATGGCGACGGCCGTAATTCAAAATGGCAACAGCCAAAACACCAAACTCGAGGCCTTTAAACGGCAGTCCACAAACCAGGCGTCGTCTCTCAACTCCAAATCCATTCACGTTTCTCAATACATGTGAACGTTAGGACCTCCCAGTTGTCCGTTACCAGGGAATCCACCGGCTACGTCGGCACCCCGGAAATATTGGCCCATGTCACCAGTGGCATCAAACTGATAAACGATGGGTTCCAAGATTGCAAAATACTAAATATGTAATGTAGAAGATTATGTAGCAGTTAATTAGGTCGTGTTGCTGGCTAGATTTTCAAACTGAGCCAATCAGAGCTGCCATGTGTGCTTGTTACACCTTCTTAAAGTCGATGTTTGATTTTTTTCTTTTATTTAATTGGAGAATTTTAATCTAGTTGACACGCCAATGTCATCTGTAGGCTTGTATAGTCTCGGCACGTGCTACATGTGTATGAAATAATAATAATATACTTTTATTTTGTTTTGCACCATGAAGCTATATTAAGCTAAAAGTGCTGAACATCATATTGTGTGTAAACATAAACTAGTTCAGATCGTTCTGTTATTCCTCTCTGAACACATCGGTCATGAATATGTGGAACATTGCCATCCCCTTGGGCAAATTTAATTGGTAAATATCTCATCATGTATTTTTCCGGGGAAAAAAAAAAACCCACATACGGTGATTTTCCGTTGTTTGGGAAGGAGGTAAGAGGCCTGACATTTAGAGTGGTGCATATCACGCGGTGCCTTTCCAGGGAGAGTTCTCTTTCAGACCCATGAAGAGCAGATTTAATGAAATCGCTATAATTCCTGCGTTTCCATCTCGGTAGTAATGAAAACACAGGATGAAATACGCAGCTATTAATAGACAGTGCATATCTAATATTATCACACGATGGGAGCCTGCCAACGTTGAGCTCACATCGTGTTCCACTGACCCCTGACTGTGGAAATCAATCGCAGCTTCAACCAAACCGCCTTCATTCCTTCTATATGTAATACAAGAGCTATTCATGAAGCAACAAGTCAAAAGGCAGAAAAAACAAAAAGATCTTGGCTTACTGATATGGACACATAGTAGGGTGTAACGGTACGCGTGTTCGTATTGAACCGTTCGGTACCAGGCTCACGGTTCGGTACGCATGACGAACCGAATACGTTTGAATAAAAAAAAATTTAAAAATGATATTTTATTTCTTTTTTAAAAACCTTTATTTAACCAGGTAGTCCCATTGAGATTAAAAATCTCTTTTGCAAGATGTAAGTAACAATACTACATAACATTAAGGAGCAGTTTTAGTTTTTTATGCTCATGTGTTGCTAAGAAGACACCCCAGAAGATGAGTCACTCAGGTATAGTTCCATCATTGTTCAAAGTCAAAGAATAACTTTATGATGTTAGTTGTAATGAATAAATACATTTTAAAATCAAGTACATTTCTCTGGCCTTTATAGTTTTCTACTGTACCGAAACGTACCGACCCGTGGCTCCACTGTATCGTACCCAACCCAACCGTGGATTTTGTGAACCGTTACACCCCTAACACATAGTGACCACCTATGGCTTGATAGAGTTGGATCATCTGTTTTGGAATAATGAAACTCTGCAGCACGTTGCGTCTAATTGAAAAGGGGAAAGGATCATTATAAAACACAGATCACTGAATCATCTTTTCGGGCGTGGTGTTGCCATAACGGTCCTGTGTTTATCTACTCAAAGCATCCAAATGCATTACTCATGTGCGTCTATGGACCCATCAAAGCTTTGTGTGCCACTGTGTTTGATGAAGTCATATCAAAAACAGACCCGACGTCGGCACAACTGCTTGTAGAAACGAAGCCTCCGGACATGGTGAGGAGGATGATCGTGAGGCTGGTAGTCAGTGTACCGTGGGCTCGGATTACATCAGCTGACTGCAGGTCAACACAAGAATAATAACAAACTGCGAAGGACTACCAGTACTTTGAGTCTTCTAACAGACCAGGATGCTAATTGTGCAATGTTCAAACTATTTCTTAAGTTGGGTCACACCCGCAGTTCAATTCCTTTGTACCAAGAGGAACGAAGATGTATTATTGTCTTTAAATTCAATTCCTGTTTATGTTCAATGAACCAAGAGCTGCTCATCGAGTCATGCAGGCCGAGAGGTGATTCATTGATTGGACAGTTTTGCCGACTGTCTTCGTGTTTCATCAGTAAATCTGTTCACTCGGTTGAGTGAAGGCCAAACGAAGGATCGATTAAAAAAATGTATTTTCAAAATCATTAAAGGTTTGGAGGTACGTTGGGCACAATGTGATGTCAGTCCTGTAGGGTAATCTGTAAACTTTACATAAGTAATATAAAATATGGAGCGTTGAGCCCTTTTGATGACTCTTAATTCCTCGTATCCTTGTAGCTAACGAGGAAGACGTTTAGGATTAATGCGTGTTAATCTGTACACTGAACACACTTGTTTATAACGCTTGGAAGTAACTACCGCTGGCTGAGTGGCACTCAGATTGATTTAACGGCTCATTTTGAGGCGCACAAGTTCAGTAAAAAGCACACGTTCCCTTGATAAGCTCTCACTGTGCATGTAGTTGCCACGACCACACTGCTAATTTAAACACACTTAACATTTTGTAGCCATTTACAAATCACAGATGGCTGACTCAGACTGAAATAGAGCCATCAAACAACACTTCTCCTTTAGCATTGATTCAGCCATTAACAACAATCACACCCGACTGAACTGCCTTAAAGCACGAACGGCCGACGAACGCACCCACGACTCCAAAAATAACCAGTTGCGAGACAAATATTAAAAGAAAAGACAAAAGAATATGCAAATGGCCTCGGTGCACGTAACTCTGCCATTTGCATGGCAAGAAATAAACTGAGAGAAAATATTTTTTATATTTGGTCAATTTACAAAACCCCGAAATGCACAAAACCAATTATTTTAACACTTCCTCCCAGAGAAGCGGTGCACTGAATCAGAACCAAGGCTCACACAAACTCGTAAGCATTAGGCTTTGCTGACTCGATTATAATCCCTGCATGTTTTTGGTTTGAGTGTCTACATGTGGGGTGGATGGGGTTGACATGAACTGTCCCACAGTCCCTCCCACTGGCTCTGGCATTCAGGTACAGCTCCCTCCCTCCTCCTATAAAGCCTCTCATGTTAGCAGCGTAAACTTCAGACTACAACTCATGGTAAACTCTTTACAACTGTAGAAAACAAAACTTAAAAAAAAAAAAAAGAAGGTACACAGCACACGTGGATGTGCATCATAAAGTCTCTACATTAAGTTACAAGGCCAAGCCAGAGGTAAGTGACTTTTTCCACAATTTTAATCAAAGTTTATGATTATTTTCAAGAGACTGCTGGAGAGTTCGTCAGGTGTTTAATAATGTAAATTGACTGAATTGAAATTTGGGATATGACTTTAAAGGACAGGGAGTTATTAGTCAGTGGTTTTGGGTGTACTGATGAACAGATGTTTCTAAAATAACCTGCAGAAATACATTAATATTGATTTGTGATTGACAAACCAACAGACTATGACTCTTATTAACCAACTCTGTTGTGCTGCTACAGAGCCAACCCTGTCTGAGATTGACCAATCACCATGTGTGGCAGCAGTTTACAGCTCACCTCCTCAACATAATCTCTTGATCTTCACCTCTGACAGCTCCCAGCCAAAATGAGATTAGCTCTGCAAACGGTCATCTGCTGCTGTGTGTTCACCACCGTCCTGCCACTGCTGAACGGCACCGCGGGCGAGCTCGACACCAGCCTGAAGAAAAGGTGAGCTGCCCGACCGACGAGCACCGAGAGAACATTGTGTTCATTCGGTCCTTTGACATTTAAATCAGGTGCTCGCCTTTAATAACACCACAGATATTTATAGCAAGTACTGTTTGTTGGAAAAAGGGCAGAAAACATCACAATAACAGTCTGAGTATTTCAGTGTTGCCATAGCTCGACAGATACTGGATGTTTATATTGAGATTTTTGACCTATATCGGTCAGAACAGATAGAAGCCATGTTTGATAAGGATCCCTGACTTACTTACTACAGAATATTGATCAAGATGTGTCGTAAAAGGGGTTTTCAAAATTTAAAAATAAGCCGCATCCCAGTGGACAAACGTTGTAATTGAGACACTGTCTACAAACTACCTCAAACATTTTGCCATTCTGTTCTGCAATGTCTTGTTCCCCAGAGGTATATGCCGATACATCTGTGTTTAGTTAAACACCGGGCGATATGTCACCCTGGCAGATTTATCGGTCATGCAACTTTTCCACGTGTTCGTGATAAAGGAAAACGCTCCATTGGCATCGAGTGAAATCGAGTGCTGCTGTGTCGTACTGATGTTATCACTTTGTGTCTGTACCTTGGAGTCTGTGTTGGCTAGTTTGTGCCATCACGACCTCTCCCGCTCTCTGTGGCAGGTTTAAAGTATGGCTGCAGAGCCGCGTGAAAAGAGACCTCTGCAGCAGCTTAGCGACAGCCGACGAGCAGCAGGACGACGTCACCGTTGGACCGCAGCAGGATGACGATGCAAAAGGTGTCTCGCCTCCACCAAGGTAACAACAACAGCTGCATTTTGATGGTATATTTGCTCACATTTGATGGCTGAGGTTTCGCATGTATTAAGTATCTGAAGGCCCCCCCCCCCCAGATGCAGTCTAACATTACAGGAATTCTAAATGAAATATGTCTAAGATAACTGAAGAAGGTGGATGATTTATCCTCTACTGCACCGATACGTTTACATGAATTTAAACTTGGGTTCAAACCCCGTCATCAAGTTAAGTGTAAACCCTGTCAACATTTTATGTGTTGACTGTTGAGATTTAACAACCCTGGAAAGCAGTCTGAAAATAGAGCGTACATTTTTGTTTTGTTTTTCTAGCTTTGGACAACATGTCAGATCCAGGAGGTCAACGTTGAACAAATCATCCGGCTGCAAGTTTGTCACATGTGTGTACCACGACCTGCTCCACCGGCTGCACCAGATCAACGAGCTCAAGTCCTGTGCCCCTGGGAACAAGATGGGCTCAAAAGGCTACGGACGCCGCCGCCGCTCTCTCCTGGACGCCGCTCAGCTCGCCCTCCGGACAGGAAGACAAAGACGGAGCACTGAAGCCGGTCAGCGAGTCCGCAGACACAATAGCACACGCACAGTGGCCTAAACACAGGCATGGAGAGGCAAAGGAGAATCCTTGTTGGGGTTATTTGCTCACAGCAGATCACGATAAGTCCCCTCAAAAGGTTTTATTCCACAGATTTACAACTAGATATGCAAAACCAACGGTTTGCAACCTCACAGGAAACTTTGCTCAGGTCCCTCTGGATGAAAGCGAGAATGCGATTATAGATGTGTGCATGCTTAGGCGCAGGTTTCAGTGTGTCTGAATTAAGAGTGTGATTTATGGATGAACTCAAGTCAGACCTGCGCGACTTGACAAGAATGTCTGTCTCTTCTTCAGCTTCCAATGTGAGACACAAGACAATTCCTGCAGATCTTCTCTGAAATACCCGTGAACTGAAGAGGAGCCGCGGCCGCGGCAGGGGAGGATGTTTTTGTTTTGTTTTCCTGGACCCCAAACTGCCTCAAGCAGGAGGATCCTTTCACCAGTGAACTGCTTGTGAAGTGCAATTCAAACAACATGTACTATGTCAAAAATATATAATTACCAGCTTGTATATAATAAGGAAATATAAAGCGACCTTATATTTAAGCACACAATACAACTATATTTTTATACAGCCAAATACATATTAAACATGTCTTTTTCATTTTTAACTTCAATGAAGTATGTATCTCAACTGTGCAAATACTTATGTGGATTTAGTACCTTTTCATTGAGTTATCTGTTGTGTTTTTGAAACATTGTTTATTAATCATGCTCGAGATGTTTTAAAGGCTTTTGTTTGGAGTAGCAGCTTAAGAACAACTGCAAAGTGGTATTCTGGTTTTTGGCCGGACTTTGGATGCCATGGAGAGTGATGGAGAGCCTGAAGTAGGGCTGATGAATAATAAAAGTGCTGTGCTGCCATCTAGCTTTACAGCAGGATACATGGAACACACGCGGGCCGGCGCAGCTTCAACAAAGCACTCCCTGTGGTCACGCTAAATATTCTGCTTTCAAAAGCCGTAGCTTTGAATTGTATCTTCATAAATCCTAGTTTACTCCGCTGAAATGACTTGACATGCTGTTAGGTAACATGATTTATGGGCTCGATGTGGTGGAACGTGGCAGGAACTGTAATGGTTTTCAGCTGGATGCAACGTCCTTGTTTTTGAAATAAATGAATGAATGAATGCAACAATGAACAGAACTTCAAGCAACTTCTATGTTGTGTGGTGACCTGATGTCCTAATATTCTGCTTAAGTGCATGCGTGTGACAACGTCAGGAGGCAAAATAGTTCATGTGCCTCGTCATGTTATGATGGTACGTGTAGTAAAATACGATCAAATCCTCAATGGTTTACATTCCATTCTAAAAATAACACGTGATTCATCAGCTGCACGAACTCATAATCATAATCATCACTGTGGAATCTGACCTCCACCTCACGGAGTCACAAACAACTTCACCAGAAATCTTCAAAGGATGATTTGAGGATTTCATCAAAACGTCCTTATTGGAATGACGAGATTATATCAATGCAATGCTTTACATCACTTGCTAATTTCTTCAAAAGAGAATTAATAATATGTTGCCAATTATTGTTTGTCCATGTAATGCAATACATCGCAACTCTTTCTTAGTTCTTTCTGCCAAGTGGGAGATATTTCAACTCTTAGAAATCCCAGATATCCATCACTCAGTGTTCTACTGAACGACTAAGAAGGTCTTTCGTTCCAGCAGCAGTCCGATTTTTTAATGCACACCGTTAGAGGTTTTTATCTTTCTGATGTCATCATGTTTTATATGGCAGTCTGGTGTTATTTATCCTTTGTAATATGTTTTTGTCTGCTGTGTACTGTGTTGTTGTGTAGACTGTCTGTATGAGTTTTTGGGTGGCAAAAGAGTTTCCCCACTGGGGATTAATAAAGTTTTCTAATCTAATCTAATCTAATCTATAATTAGAAGTCGGCTAATAAATCTGGCATTACGACGTATAATCAGTAGATATAAAGATACGTAACAAGACGTTACATAGCAGGAAACAAAGACTGGGTCTGAAGTATTTTAGAAACTGACGCATATAAATAGTTTGTCCACCAGAGAGCGCTGACAGGTTTGTTATATTTAACTGCAAAATGTTCTGCTGAGTATCTAAAAAACCAAAGATAACCATGACGAAATTATTTGTTAATGAAGTGTTAATGATTTATGTGCCGCTAGTAATTTCTTTTAACTCTCAAACATCAATATCAATATTTGCCTTGAAGATCAGGTGGGCTCTACTCCTCCAGCTGTCTGCTTATCATGACTGATGGACTGAAGCCAGAGAAATCCAGAGAAATCCCTGCTGTGATTTTAAAGCGGCTCGATTACTGTGGAAACTGTAAATATGGCCTCCGGGGGATGAGAAACAAAGTCTTACACTAATAACAGTTTAATTAAAAGGTCATATTTGTATGCATTTATTGGACAGCAACAAGAAACACTGTGATGTAAAATACTACAGTTCAACAGACGTTAAGGCGGTAGTACAGAGAATATGAATTGTGATGCAGCCGTCCAGGGGCAATGAGAGGGACTTCACCAACAGAAGATTGTCGTCTTTACTCCACCACTCTGATCCATCAGCCCCAGTTTACACCAGATACCCTATCCTGTATTTTCCACAAACAAATGTGTGCCACTGACACTCAGTGTTCCACTTAAAGCTGTTATAAACATATTTTTATTCTCTTTTAAGAATGATCCCTTTCCCCTCCTGCATGCCTCTAAATGAGAAGCACTATTATAATTAAATGAGAATTAAAAAGGTAATTGAGACGGAGGTGAGGTCTACCTTCTCAACACTACTGCAGAGTTCTGATAAGGTACGATAACGAGACAATAAAGAAGGCGTGGCAAAGGTGATAATCACAAGTTGTTCATCATCAGAAAAGCAACACGGCATCATTGGGTGTTTTGGATCTTTCAACATCAGACCAGTGGACCCAGTCGGGCGGAATCGAGCCCTGACCGGTGTCACAACTTTGAGGAATTTAACTTCCTGTAATTGTCAACGTGTACTTCTCTCTTTCAGCGGTTAGGGGACACCCCGATCATTAGCTCGACCTTAAAACGTATTATTTATATGTAAAGAAATAGTATCCGATACAGGTCCTTTATGCACCTTTTCATGCAATCTAAGATGTTGCCTTCACAGTGAACTGCACCTTGGCCTACACCCTAAATAAACGGACATGAGTGGGATCTATAAATAGTCTCCAGTTTGCAACTCCAAGCTTCCTCCAGCACTTCCTCTACCGCACTGACAAACAACTCACTTCCTCATTCCGAGTGGTGGAACTCGTAAAGCGGTGAAAACTCTGCACCAGTTGCACCAGAACGGCAGCGAGAGAGTCGACCGGTCGTGTGTCTGCATGCTGGAGGAGGCTGCTCCGACAAGACTCGTCTTCTGTCCCGTGAAGCCTAACAAGGGTCTCTAGAGCCGGCATTGTGCACGCCCCTTCAAACAGTAAGTACACTGCTGTCACATCTGTTGTTATTAACTTCTCTTCTTTAGGCCTTGTATCCACAGTCACATCTAATCGTTTCCAGCACTCTTGCATTCTTTCCAGCGCTTGCGCTTCTTTGTACGGTGGTATCTGGTGACTGAAATAACTTGGCTGTACTTCTGCTCCGGAGGATAATATTCTAAAGTAAAGATGCACATTTCTGAAGTGGTAGATGATTTTCAGTTCTATATTAATCATTTTTTTTCAGATCAGAAAGCATCTAGAATGTTTAAGAATAGAGGAAATAGAATAAGTTGTTTAACTTCAGGAACAAGAAATGGAAGAGTGACAGGAAAGCTTTTTATTTTATGTTTCTCAGCCTCAGCGCTTTCTCTGTGGAGTTTGTACAAAACACTCTGCTCATGTGTCTGCAGGTGTAATATTAAACTCTTGTTCCCACACAGTGCAAAGACGAGCCAGGTCAGGTAGAGTTGAGATTATACATTTCCCACAGGTATGAATGTGGTCGTCTATCAGCTGTGATGAGCAGCCATCTTACACTATTTTACTTGTTCATTACATGAAACTGTTGGCAGCAACACAGCAGTTAGAGAAACAGTGAAGTTATTGTAAAATAAGTACTTCAGATTTACAGGAGCTGTCCTCGCATGAGCATTAAAGCCAAATGCGTATCCTCATATATTCACGTAACGGGGTAGTTTGGGTGTTTTATAACACCGTCGGTGTATTACCTAATGTAAGTGATGGTCGGCACGCCCCCCAGTTTGGAGAAACAGACCATACGTTATATTTAGAATATTTTCCCACCATGGAAATGAACAGAGAGTGAAACTCATCTGTTTTTGTCAAAGGAGTCCTGTGGCTTTGAAGAGAGCGAAGAGAAGTTTCACTCTCCATGCTGAAAAGAGCTTTCTGATGTCAAGAAAAGGTGTGACGATATTCTAAATATAGCGTACGCTGAAACAGATATTCATTCTGTTAAAGTCGGTCTTTCTTTCAGGAAGCTAAAATACATTTTTGCTGCTACAACCTCACTTTAAAAACACCCGAACCATCCCTTTAATGCAACAATCCTACGCGCGAAATTAACATTGACGTATATGCATTCGCTTCCCGCTCACTGCCAGACAATGCAAGTGAACATTTGCTTCCGCTGGCAAAGCAAATTCTCATCTTCACGTCGCATGGAGTTCAACTTTGGGGAACTTTAATTGGCAAAGTCACAGCCTCAATTAAAAGCAAAGACGTGTGTGGTTGACTCCACTTGGCACTAGAGATAGCGATAAAAAACACCCAGTAGATTAAAAAAAAACACCCCGTGGAGTGCAGATGACCGTAAGGTATGTCTGCAACATCCACTGCTGTAATGTGACATTGAATGAGTACAATATATGAATACAGTGCGTCTTTGGCCAAAGAGAAGCAGCTGAACACATGAAAGGTAAAGTGACTCCAGTATGTTTAAGTGCCATTTTAAGAGTTTTAAGCATATTTTAATGAACATTTGGATAATATTATGAATCGCAATCATTTCGTCCAGCATAATAGTGGCATGAAATGTTCATGTCGTCCCATGCCTCCTTGCCCTGTAAAGCCGGACAAGACGTGATATAAAAAATAAAAAGGTCACATCAACGTTCCTCACAGACATGTAGCCACTAGCTTCATAATAGAGAGTTGGAGCTCTCCCTAACTGCCACATTGGGCATTGTGTTTGTTTAAGCCCATTCAGCAACACAAACAGCCGGCGATGACTAAGTCGGGAGAATAATCTCAGTCTACCTGAGAAGGTGCGGAGCAGTCAGACCGCAGAAACTCTTACGGTTCAGTTCTGTTGACAAACCGATTCGTTATTTAGCTAACATGGTGTTTCAACAACCAGTCGACTCATTTCTGTTGTCTCATTGGCTAAACGTCCATGAGGACTTGTCCTTCATCCTGCACCACGCGCAACCGTAGAGTTGAGGTCATGTTGAGTCCTTTTACGGTGTGGCAATGTCAATGTCAGCATGCTAACATGCTCACAATGACCATGCTAACATGCCAAGTTAAGCAGGTATAATGTTAAATAAATTCACCATCTTACTTTAGCATGATAGCTTGTGCCAATGGGAGGGTGATCACTGGTCATAAATCTGATTATTGGATACATTCAAAATGGTGATATAAAGGCAATCTAATAGTTGTTGAGGCATTTATACTCAAAACCACAAATGCAAACCTCAGGGTGGTACTAGAGGAAAAGTCTGAAGATCACCAAAGATATTATCAGTCATCCTCTGGGCGCCATGAATGTCTTAACCAAATTTCAAGGCAACCTAGGGATGCGGCGAGATTAGTGCTTTGCATGCAGGGCGTGCTGTGGTGACATAAATGCTCGAACTCCTCAAGACTCAAGTTCCTGTGTCTTGCTAAAATGTACACTGAGCAACATTTAAGCCTTATTCAAATTCAAGAGGTACGTTTAGTTTAGTTTAATTCAAATTTAACTAAAAAACACATTATCAATGCAAAATTAAATACATTTCTAACTAAAAGCTAAAGTGTAGATTACTTGAGAAATAAAATGTATTTTCTATGGTAATGATCATCTTTAACCACCAATCTTAAAACAGTAGCCTCCTTTGTGACCACACTTTCTAAAAATGCACAGTCATCCTTCCTTAGTGCGTCACAATTAAACACACAAAAACCAGGAAGCATCTGAAAGCAGCCATGTCCCTTATCTCAGTGAGAACCTCGACTGAGCTGAACAGTTCAACTCACATCAATGCAAATATACAGTGCAGTTGTTAACAGACACAAATAGACTCAGCTATGATTTTAAGGTTATATGTGTCATACTTTATATGTTCAAAATCCCACCCAGCAGCAAACACAGTGCATTCCATTATCCAGGACCGGCCCTTTTTAGTCCCCCAGAAACGCAACGCGCCTCAACATGTCTTTCAAAGTTCAGTTGTATACGTGAGACGGATGCACGAGTCTGCCTCACTGGGCGGAGAAGTCTTCACAGAAGCTGGTCAATGCTTTGTTGCCCTTACCTTCATGTTTACCTTCAGAAATGATGAATATTGAGGCTTAAACATGCAGATCTATTCTCCACATGAAGGGGGTAGCAGCTCATGCTACACATTTACATGTATGGACAATTTGACACAAAGCTGGTGTAAGTACAGTGTTACTGCAGAGCCTTTAGATGCAATGGTGACTCAAGTGTTAATGCTGCAATGTTTGGCTTTGTGTACATACGGCCTCTGACTGAACAAAAAGAAAAACAGGAAATTGCAAAACCAAGAGCATCTCAAGTGAACTGCTCTCAACAGACTGCCGACCGCGGTTTCTCTTTTTGTGCGCGTCTGTCACCTCAAAGTCGTACACTCGATCAGACAACCAACACCTGTCACTGTGAATTCATAAAAGAGTCATAAACCAAACTGTTTATTACTCACTTTCTGAATAACAGCCACAAAAACCAACACCATGATGCCTTTATAGAATAAAGAACCAGCTGCTTCCTGCTATGTACCGATCACCTTATCAGCCCTTCTCCTGTTATTCCAGTCTTTCAATATTTCAAAGTTAAAGCAATGGAGGGGGTTGCAAGTAATTCCCTCAAACTAAATCTTTGAAAGGTTTTTTAAAAGTCCGCAAAGGAGACATTCAAACTTTCGCGTGTTTGTCAGTCCTCAGGGTCTTATTAGAAATGAGCTATAAAGGCTTTGAGTCGACATGAGTAAATACTGCAGGTGGTTCAAACATTCAAGTTGTTTTTTGAAAAGTCTAAGTTTATCAAGTCACAGAACAAAAGTAAGTAATGTTTAAGTCATCATTTCTCAATTAACTTCATAAATTGTTATTGTTTTAGTCCTTTACAGTGTAGAGGACTGAAAATATACACAATTTATATAATTGACAAGAGGTGCATTGATAGCAGTTTTGGTCCGGTATGTCCACCTTGTGTCCTAAAATAAAACAGTTAAAAAATCTTTTTATTTTCTTACCGATTTGGCCGAGACTTAAATTCTCATTTCAAGTGAAATAAAAGCGGTTATTCTCATTGCATAGGAATAATTAAATCAATTCAAAGCTCCATTATGAGTCAAAATGTGCAAACTAAAGGATTAATAATAATTTGGATGAATGAAATGAAAAGACGATATTTCTCTGTGCGAGTAAGCGATGCAGTGGAAATGAACTCCTGCTCCTGGTGTGGACTGAGAAGGCTGTCGTGTGGAGACCAGAATTGCACTTTAATCTCCGTTAACTCCACTGACCCCCCCCCCCCCCCCCCAGCAGCTCTATCATTGCAAACACATGTTGCATGGGCAAGTGCTGTGTAAAGACTCAGAATCGTGGCAGTTAAGTTGGTATTTTGGCAACACCAAACATTTCTCACTCGCACTTTTCCACCTGCACGGAATCAATGTGTTATTCTTACAACACTTGGCTGCGCTCTGCTCCGGTTTTATAGTTTCATTTTTTTTTCTCAATGTGAATCTTCTCACAACATCAGCACCGGCCAAACTTGACCTCAATATGGAGCGGAGCGCTGTTACTGCGACACCTTTTTGAGGCTGATCTAAAGTCTGTTCCTGCACCATCAGAGAGACAATGTCTCGTCCCATTGATGGTTTATTTTCGTGTACTTTCTGAAAGGCCAGAACATGCTACTCCACTTCTCTGTAAATATTCAAAGTTCAGTGTTTACACACTACTGCACAAGGCAATATAATGATGTGATGATGACGAAACTGTGATATTAATGAAAATAAATAATACAAAACTGAAAGCCGCATACATTTGTAGCCAAAATCGAACAAGTAAAGTTTATTAGCATTCAACAACTACAGCGAACATCAGTCTTGTCCATTTGCAGACCATCAAAACCTCAATGGAGCAGCAGCAGTTGCCAATGGTAACAAATATAAGTCTCTTGCCTATGAGGTTCTAATATCATGTTTTATCTTTAGAGATAACGAGATGAAAGGACTCCTCTCTGGCCAAATACATTGACAAACAAAAGCTCGTGAAATGGAAGGTTACCCTGAAGAGGTGCAGGACGTTTGACCCCCCCATACACACTTTTGTCAAGTCAACATATTGTACCAACTATTTACTCCTTTAATTTGGTTCTGAAGACTGTGAAAACTCCACCAGCTCACTCAGAAGTCACATCTGAGATATGACTCTGAATTAGTCCACTGCTAATTAAAGCTTTGTCTCTCTCGATGCAGATCAAGATGAAGAGAAGGGATACGCCCCTTCACAAGCAGCAGTCTTCACCAGGCTTGGGGAAAGGTGAGAACATACTCCTGCAGGGTTTTACCTTCCATTATACGCCTCGGGCTGCAATTGTTCCGTGAGAGTTGCTGCCAACTTCATCGCTTTTACGAGAGCTACAAAAATTGTGAAATTGTCAAAAACTTTAGACCCTCAACCCCGACGGAACCCAGAGACACTCCTGTCCAGTGTAGTGTGAACATAGTCGACACATTCATAATAATAAAGTACCGATAGTCTCACGTATACCACAGTTCACCATGCATCTGTTGACAGTGTTGCTAAATCCATCGTCGGTGCTGGACGAGGACGAAACAGAACCACCCCACTTCACATTCTTGTCCTAAATACTGAGCAGGAAACAGTTTCGGCAACATGAAGAGCCACAATGACCGTGTAGAGTTTTCATCAAATAATAACACAGAACTGTAAGAAAAAGCCCGGACCAATAGCTTTGTGAACGGATCATTTTGTGACTTCGGGTAAAGGTTTTTCGAGCCCCGTTTCTCAGTGAGAAGACGGACACTCCTCCTTTAGACATGTTTTGCTTTCACTTTGTTTCAGTCAGATCTTGGATTGAGTTATTTTGGATACCAGGATACACAGTTATGAGTGCTGACTTTACCTTCCATCCCTCTGCACTGTATTCAGAGCGATGATCTCGTTACAGTGTGAACCATCCACATGAGACCACAGTAAAGCATTCACTGTACATGGCATTAACTGCGTTTCTCTTAAACCGTTACCAGAATAAAGAAGTAATATTTCTTGTTTAATGAATTTGTTGACATGACTTTCTGCAGTTTAAAACACTGACTGTAGCAGCGTGAACCCTTACATGCTAGCTCCACCATGGACAATAGCTGGGACTGTTTGCTTTTGGTCAATAATGGATTCTTTAAATTGCCTCAATAAAAACTATTTACATTCCATATTTAATCTCCATGGTCCTTAAATTCACAGTCAGTGGATGAAGCTATACTTAACTGTCATTTGGGGGAAATTAAGATTTTTCAAATGTATTTCCCCGTGACCCGTGGTCGTATATATTCCACCCCCTCCTCGTTGCCCCACCGTCTCACAGATAGCCGCTCACTCGTTAGCAGCCAGTTGCGACGTACCAGCTTGGATTAGCAGCCCCTGTTGCCATGACGCTTTCAGCACCCTAAAATAGGATGTAGAGAGGGACAACAACAACTAGCAGCTGCATAATACGCACTGTGTCACCCGGACCACATAAACAGAGGAGCAAGGCTTGACCGAGGCAGTAGGAGGGAAAAGCCAGGAGAGGAAGCGTCGTAGAGCCCAGAGAGCTGCAGGCACCAGACCCGAGGAGTCATTTAGAAGTGTCTCCGAGACAAAGACAGCTCAGAGCTTTATCGTCTTAGAAGAGACCGGAGCCGACACATGACAGCTGAAATACTTGACTCACCAGGCAGAGACAGAGTCATGGCCAAAATCACAAAGGAAGGTAAGAGACACATACAGCTCCTTCAGTCACTCAACGTCTGTGGGTTGAGTATCACTTTATGTCGGTAAGTACTCCAGAGTATTTCTAGGTACTGAAGCATTTTATAAAATATTTTTCTATTTTTCCAAAACACAAATGTGCATATCTTTAGAAATGTTGTTCCGTATGTTAACAGACCCCCCCGACCGACTGCTTTTAGTGTGTCAGGGTTCTATAATGAAGGCAGTATAGGTCAAGGTCACCCGAGAGGCTGCTCAGCTGTTCCGGTAGCAAGAACGTACACAAGTCGAGAGGCTCGTCAGAAATGCCGGCTTCCCAAATATGCAAGTCGAACAATTGTGCCAACGTCATGTGCGACGGCGCTAAGATGGTTGTGAGTTTTCAGACGGATAGAGTTGCATGGAGAGACGTTTGCTGTCCTGCACTTGTTGATTCACATACCAACAGGACGATTGACGATGGAACAGTGACCTGCACTGGCTGCAACTTCAACATGAACAGTAACAATGTTTGTTTACAATGTAACATTATTAGATCAGCGAACAGAAAAGCATTGATACCGATTGTCCTGATCGCATATGTTCCTGAATATTGGCGGAGAGCGATCGTCAGTAAAACTTTATTTCACACTGCGATGTTGACATTTAACTGTGTAATGGTCCACTAATTCACTACCGAAGGGTGTTGGATAGCAACAGTAGATCTCACACCAGTGGGATTCAGTTGGCTGCCAAAGGTTTATTTAAAAACACAACTCTGCTGTGCGACTCAAAATATGAATTCACAGGGTCTCACGTTTAAAAATAGGAGCCTGGCTCCTCGTGCCAAGAGTATGTAAGAGAACCAGGTCAATACAAATAAACATGATGGTTTTCCCAACCAAAGGGTCAAGAGGACAACAATGATGCTAATAACTGCCCTTCTAACAACAAAGAGGCAGACATTCCTTTTCCATTTACAGTAAAAAGCTGAATTATCAGGATACTTATCTGCAGATTCTTTGAGAATGTTTACTTAAGTTTGCTGTTGCTGCGCTGATCTGGTTTTAAAGTTTCTACAAAAGCGCTAACAAGGACGATACGTTTGACTGACTTAAAAGACTACTATGGCGAAATGCAGCGATGAAAAGCACGAGGAACAGTTGTCAACCACACTTACAGTGATTCATAGAGGTGTGAATCCGCCAGCGATTCAAACACATAACCATTCAACACCATGCATCTTGATGTGTTGCATCCACAATCTTCTATATTACTGCACATGGCTACTTTTGTAACCATTAACACAAGCAGTCAGATAAATCTGAACCCACTTTTGTTTCAAAAGTGCTTTTAAAAATCTGACCACAACAGTCTTTAACATAAAAGCGGATTCTTTTCAGCATCTGTGTGAGCCACCTCTGCACATAAACATACATCTCTGAATGCTTACATGTCTTTTGCACTGCAGGAATTAGCCTGTAGCTGCCATCTGACTCGTCCCGTCTCACAGCTCTTCTACTCTCACTTGGTTTAATCACTGCACCTCCTGACGGCTTCAACAACACCACGCTGGAATTTCAGCCTGCATGCACAGTTGTTTTTTTTTAGATTACGATCCGTCACTGCCTCGTTCACATACTCATCTTCCACCGCTAGTCATTAATGCAGATCAGACCCAAACTGCACGATAATGTCACGCTATTGGATTCAAATAAATAAACACAACGATACAGCCGACAAATAACACGCACTGTTTTCAGTTTGTGTTGCAAATCCTTCCCAGTGCTGCAATCACAGAGAGGCTGACCCGTAGTCCCGGTCGAGGACAGCCAGGACCCTGATTAACTCTGTTTACTGTAACTTGTCCGACGCGTTGGCAGGACATGCAGCCACTCAAGACATGTTTACTGGAGAGCTGCGATGAGGCATTGCAAAACATGCCAAGTGAATCTCCTCACCCCCGCCACCCCCTAACCGCCAGCTCGTATTCGGAGGTCTCATGTTTATCTTCTCCCTCACAGACAAACTACTTCAGTGCGGTGAACAGAGAGTAGGGGACTGACATGCGCTTAAAAACTTGGCTATTAGGTCATGTAAGCATGTCATTTCTGTAATTTTATCTTTTTCCAACACCAGTTTGTGGTTTTTCTTCTTGCCCACCAAACATAAAGAGCTTTTCTAGTCTTTTCCGACCACTCAAAGCGCTTTCACACTACTTGTCGTCATTCACCCATTTTGGGGTCAAGTGTCTTGCTCAAGGACACACCGACATGCGACTAGCCGGGGATCGAACCGCCGATCCTCTGATTGAAGGAGCTCTCCACTTAGCCACAGTCGCCCACACGATGTCATTTGGCACAAGCCTGCGGTCCACTGCAGGCCTACACAAGCAACAGCTCTCTGCCCAGAACCACTCCATCATTCACTTCTTTATTAATTGTAATAAACACTTTTGTCGGATATGCTTTTTTTCAGCAAAACAAAAAAAGAAAACATTCGCTGAAACTCGAATCTTTCTCGACTCCCTCAGAAATGCCGCAGCTCTTCAAAAGACTGTCGATGAACGAGGTGGATGAGAAGGTGCGCCTGCTGGCGGAGAAGGTGTACGCCTCGGCCCTGAAAGAGGAGGACACCAACGACGCCCTGTCGCTGTTCAACGTGCCGGAGGACTGTCCCATCGGCCTGCAGGAGGACAGGGAGCGGGTGCTGCAGGAGGAGCTGGCAGAGCAGCAGTCTCAGGAGTTTGCCAAGAAGTAGGAAATGTGTTTGATCAAATCTGCCTCTCTTCATGTGCAGCAGCCCTTTTGCGTCTCGAATCTCCACGTGTGAGGTGAAAAGACGCGAGCGAGTAATGGCCGTCCTCTCTCTCGCGTGCGTCACTAGGAAGAAGAGTTTCAAGTTGAAGCGTTCGCAGACGGTGTCGTCGCAGATACCCGGCGATGGGGACTGGGCCCGCTCCCCAACGCTGGACTCAACCACAGCAGAAGCTTTGCCCAGAGAGGACTCTCCAGACTTCCAGAGAGTGACCATCAGTGGAGATTACTGTGCAGGGGTAAGCAGGGTCAACACATAACATGAACTTGAAACTGTGGCTTCATGCTCATCACATCTCCCTGCACTAAACAAAACGAGCATCTTCATTAAAAGAAGTGGCTGTGCGCAAAGATCGACACAAGACACTTCAAAGTTTGGCCAAAGTGTGGCCATGTTTTTACCCATGTCTTGGTGAAGTATTAACTTTTTTCATGGCGTTTCCAGATCACAGTTGAGTATTATGAGCAGGCAGCCAAAAGTCTGCTTGGGGCGCTGTTCATCAGAGAGAAGTACTCCAGACTGGCCTACCACACCTTCCCCAGGACCACCGCCCGGTTCCTCCGCAGCGCCGAAAATGAGAAGTGGCGGGAGGAGGACGAGATCATGCCAGGTAGGGCCATCAGAGAACCTCCTCTTTTACTCACTGGACAAACGTTTTAAGTTAATACTCCTGTCTTTACTCTTGTGCGACGTGGGAGGAGCTATTTTGGGAGCTCTTGGATCCATTCATGAAAAAAAACAAAAAACAGCGACCCTCCAACTCTATGTACCTTCATGCTAGACCTGTGCAAGTAAAGCCGTTTGTCCAGCTCAACCAACCAACACAACGCTGTAGACAAGCGTAAGACCCTGTGATGGGACAGGTGACATATCTTGTTGTTGCCGTCAGTGAGCCTCGACTGCAGCACTCTCACATCCACGGTTAGCAAAACAACTCGGACTGAGAGCAGAAAGCAGCAGAGATAAGTCAAGAGACAGATATAACACCGGCTATTTCCCACAGTCGAGTCAATGCAATGGGTGTCCTTGAGAGAACAGCAAGAAGAAAAGCGTTGGAACAACGAGTGCAACATTCATTTGATGTCAGCGGTTCTGTGCCGTTTACGTTTAGTTGTGTTTTGCATGGTAATGATGAACAAAAGGTCTATGTTTACGACTTCTCTGTGTGAAGAGAGTGCGAGCCAAAGTCACTCGAACCATTCATGACTACAGATAGGAACAGCTGTCCTGCATACTGATACATATATGGATATGACCAAGGTGTACTGTAACCGGTCCATCAAGTGTGCTGCACTACACCAGACTTGGATTCGGGCAAAGAGAACGTGGGAGCTAAATACAGAAGGTTCATAATCTCAAAGGGTTCAGATAAACAGTTTACAAAAACATTATTTTTAGAGTTCAGATTCGTAAACTGAGTGCTACCCTTCGGCCCTTTTTGTTTATTTCCTCCCATCGTCTGCAGACATCTGGCCTTTCCCTCATGAAGGGGAGGACCCGTACTCCATGGAGGGTATTCCCGAGGACCTGAACTACGAGCTGCAGATGAAGGACGGCATAGTTAATGTTTACGACAACGCCGAGGCCCTGGAACAACAGAGGCCCCACAACCTCCCGTACCCTGACCTCGAGACCTTTGCCATAGACCTGAGCCACGTCCTCGCAATGATAGCCGACGGCCCGACGTGAGTGCACAAACGTTTTCAAATATTCTATTAAATGGAGATTTTTAACTCATATTTCACAAAAAAGCCTTCCTGAACTGTGGGGCGGTATGCCTGAGGAAAGGATTAGTGCCATATCTTACATTTGCCTCCATGCCTCACAGAAAAACCTACTGTCACAGACGCTTGAACTTCTTGGCCTCGAAATTCTACCTCCATGAAATGATGAATGAAATGGCCGAGCTAAAAGAGCTGAAATGTGTTCCACACAGAGACTTCTACAACGTCAGAAAGGTCGGTTGCTATTTTTTTTACACCTAGCTCTGCATGCAAATAATCACGATATAGAACCTCTACATTAAAAAAGATGTCATAAGATTCATGTGGCCGACATTGCTTCAGTCTGAGCTTTTACTCTGAAGGGCCGTCTCGCTACAGCAGAAGTTATTTCTAACTAAAGTGACCTCAGTCGAAATAAACCGAAGTTAATGGATCCGCTGTCATGAAGTCATGAACATCGTCTGCTTGGTGTCCAACACAGGTGGACACGCATATACACGCTGCTGCCTGCATGAACCAGAAGCATCTGCTGAAATTCATAAAGACCACATACCAGACGGAGGCCGATCGCGTGGTCTTGGAGATGGCCGGTCAGAGGTTCACGCTGAAGGAAGTCTTCCACAAACTCAACAAGGACCCCTACGACCTCACCGTGGACTCTCTGGACGTGCACGCTGTAAGAACAAATTCACAACCGTCAAACTCAATCAATTCCAGCCACATTTCTGCCATACAGTCAAACATCCGGCTCGCTTCGGATGATTTATCTAAAAAGAAAAAACGTCAAATAAATCAGGGAGTCACGTAATAACTCCATGTGCATGCCGAGGTTTAATTTGTCGTGTTCAAATAGCGACTGAAGTTTTCGCTAACATGTGCTTACTGACACAAGGATGCAATTATGGGTGTTGATGCGTTTCACGTGGTGTTACGCAATCATTTTTATGTTCCATGCGAGGTCGTCTTAATGTGTAATCTGACAATAATCAACACACTTTGTTGGCTGGAGAACGTGATCACAAGATTCCCCCTCTCTCACGAATCACTCTCTTTAGGGAAGACAAACATTTCATCGCTTTGACAAGTTCAACTCCAAATACAACCCAGTGGGAGCCAGCGAGCTGCGAGAGATATACTTGAAGACAGACAACTACATCAAGGGAGAATACTTTGCACGTCTCATCAAGGTGTAGTATGAGTTTAAGTACTAATATCACTCTGAGGTCCTAAAAACTGTGGTTTCATGCATTTAATTAGATTTCTGCTCAGGTTGAAGTTGGATGAAGCTAAACTGGAATTATGAAAAGTCAACAAACTCCATGATAACGAGGGTCAGCGAGATATCGAAGAAGCATAGTCTTTAAAGAGTACCTGAAGACATTTCTACATGAGTGGGAAAAGCTCACGTGTAAATAATGAAACTATTAATGGCTGAGTTCCATTTCGCTGGTTCAGTTTCAGGGTCTTGTGCTAACAAACACAACACTTACTTTAAAAACAGTATTAAAAAAAGAATAATAAATTAAACTAACTAATTTCTCAAGGTATTCGAATAATCAAAAGTGCATGGGTGCATTATAAAACTGATAATAATAATAATAAAATAATAATAATAATAGATCATCTTTCACAGCAACGGTGTTTAGGCCTTTGCCTTTTATTTAAAGTATAAATTATTTTTCTCCTCCTTAAAGTATATGTGTATCTTTGTGTAAATGTGGTTTGTATTCAGTGTATTTTGTGTATTTTGTGTGTAATTGTATTCCAAAGACTTGAACCCTCGGTGATAATTGCTTTGGTTGTAAAGGCCTTGCACCCACTGCTGTTGGACAACTGATACTAGACTACATGAAGTATCTTAAAGTACTCTTGCTCTATGGGTATTTAGAAACCAACTTGTTATCTGTTGCGTAAAGAATTAACCAACGGTCGCTTCTGTTTTGTTGAGAAACATCACCAGCGTCCTGTGGTTTGGCGTCTTGTTTCAGGAAGTGGCCAAAGAGCTGGAGGACAGCAAGTACCAGCACGCCGAGCCCCGTCTCTCCATTTACGGCCGCTCTGGCAGCGAGTGGGAGAGCCTCGCAACCTGGTTCATCCAGCATAAGGTCCACTCGCCCAACATGAGGTGGATGATCCAAGTTCCCAGGATCTAGTGAGTGCCGACTAAAATAATAACACAAGCTTCTTGTAACGCAAAGCTGTCTGCCTCCATTTAAATGTGACGATAAGTTCTATGAAAGGTTCCTCATCTTCACAATTGTTGTATTATTTCCTCCTTTAAATAATGAGTGATGAAATTCAGGTAGTTTATTTAGGATGACCATTAGGGACGCAACAACATGACTTTTTTCAGTTCCAGTATCGATACCTGGGCTATATCGGCCGATACGGAGTCCCGATCCGATACATTAAAACGATGCACCCCTCATAGATTTCAATCATCCCTTCATGTGTGCGGCAACATCAGGCTGAAGAAATCCCGAGAAGATCATTTTTAATGTCAGAGTTTAATTGTTCTGAATAAGCAAACAAATGCTAAAAATCTGTTTTTTGAACGGGAAGTTAATTTGATTCCTTTTGTCTTGCAGTGACATTTTCAAGTCAAAGAAATTAGTACCAAACTACGCCAAGATGCTGCAGAACATTTTCCTCCCCCTCTTTGAGGCTACGGTGAATCCCCAGAAGCACAAAGCAACTTATGTGTTCTTGAAATACGTAAGTACGCCAGTGATCGGTGGCAAGAAACCTTTTAAAGTGAAATACTGTAGCAGCCAATATCTGTTTGTTTTGCCCGGAGTATTCTCTGATTTTTAGTGACACTTCTTTGGAAACAGACTGAGCAAACTTTACCAGCATTAGAGATTGCCATTGTTTTCTTTGGCTGGTGAGTGAAGCAAATCTACCAGCCGCTTGCATACTTTACCAGCGTTTGAGCGGTGCTGATGAACAAACATGCATGATTGTGTAGTTTTTCTTTCACAAATGTGCCGCTGACGTCGTCGTCCTCTAGGTGACAGGATTTGACAGCGTGGATGACGAGTCCAAACACAGCGACCACATGTTCTCTTACAAAAGCCCGAAGCCTGAGGCGTGGACCGCCAACGACAACCCTCCTTACACCTACTACCTGTTCTACATGTACGCCAACATCATGGTGCTCAACAACCTGCGCAAGTACGTCCTGCATGACTGTGCAAAGATTCCCGAGTCGTTTTATGACATCGAAGGCCAATGCAATTAACACCTCGTGTTACTTGCCATGTTCACACTGATTCCTTCGTAAAAATTCATAGTTTCCAGTCTGATCTGCAGGTATTTTGCATCTGTAATAAAGCCAGGATATAAACACCAGAAATATGATGTTTTTTGCTCATTATTTGTCCCTCCTCAGGGAGCGAGGACTGAACACCTTCCAGTTTCGTCCTCACTGTGGCGAGGCCGGCTCCATCACCCACCTGGTCTCTGCCTTCCTCACGTCTGACAACATCTCCCACGGACTCAACCTCAAGAAGGTGCAGTCCTGAATCCATGCCACGGTTTGATACTCAAAGTCAAACAATTTGCTGCTACCTGTGACAGAAACCCTACAAATGTAGCACAAGTGCGTTTGTAAAGTTCCTGCAGTAACTCCGGTAGTATCGCTCACATTGCTTTGCTGTCTACACGCCCCCACAGAGTCCAGTGTTGCAGTACCTGTACTACCTGGCCCAGGTCCCGATCGCCATGTCCCCACTGAGCAACAACAGCCTGTTCCTGGAGTACTCCAAGAACCCGCTACGAGAGTTCCTGCAGAAAGGCCTGTGTGTGTCGCTGTCCACTGACGATCCCATGCAGTTCCACTACACCAAGGTCAGAACCACCAGGGCCAGAAGGCATCACATGACTATTTAAGCTCCTCGCAGTCAGCATCACTTTACGGCGGACTGTCTTGGTGACGCTATTATCAGCATCAGTATAATGCTCAATACTGTGTGTGGTGCAGGAACCCCGGGACTTCACTTGATGAAACTTAAACTAAGACGTAGTGGGAAGGGCTGCAACTGACTGGTATTTTTCATCAATAATTGTACCGATTCTTTCTTCGATGCATCCGTTTATCTTTTTTTTTTGTCAATGAAATGTCATATAAAAGTGACAAAAACACCAATCAAAACTTCACAGACTGACCGAAAGTCCAAAACCCAAAAGATATTTGGTTTACGATGACAAAGAGAAGCAGCAAATCCTCTCACTTGAGCAGCTGGAACCTCAGACACTGAAGAAACTGTTTCAGTATTTTTGTTAGATACAATTAAATAAATAAACGACAAACAAAAAATCAACAATCAAAATAATTGATATCATTTTTCTGTCCAAAGACGAACCATATCAGCTGTACTAGTAGGACACACGTAGTCAAATTACTCTCATAAGAATAAGCCATAATGAGTACGAATAAATGAATGTGAAATGTTCCTTTTAACCCTTTCAGGAGGCCCTGATGGAGGAGTACGCCATCGCAGCCCAGCTGTGGAAGCTGAGCACCTGTGACTTGTGTGAGATAGCCAGAAACAGTGTGTTGCAGAGCGGACTCTCACATCAGGTAAAGTCGATCTCGATCAGTTTCATTGCTGGCTTTTAGGACTTTACGACGTATTTCTCACAGTTTACAAGCTGACAAGACAGGCTTCATAAAATAGTCCAATCCTTCACAAAATAAGGTTCAAATTGGGGGCTTGACCTAAGATTTAAATCTCACGTCGTGTGAAGAATTTGAGCCTTTTGTCTGTTTAACAACGCTGTTCTTCTGAACACTATGTCCCTCGGTGAGCGAGCAAAGACGGTTCCAATACATATGAGAATTTAAACAGCTGAGAGACATTCTACCGTTTAAAATTAACGTGTCAGTGCTCTCTGGTGGACAAACAATGATGACACGGTTTCTAAACGGCCTCAAAGATATTTCTGGCATTACTACGGTTTCTTCCCTTTGTTAATACAGATATATCTTTGTTTAAGCTAATATTGGCCTATTCAAATTCTTCGCCTACATTCCCCTTATGAGCAAATTATTGGTAAAACATTACATTATATTAGCCCCACCTGCGCTATAATGAGGAGTGCTTCCTCTTTTGTACAATCCCTGTCTCAGTTCTTCAAAGGTCCATAAAGGTCTTCTTACGTCACTGTAATAAATCCAACTGCTTATGGAACGGTCCTGAATGAAACCTTGTGCTGGAGCTCATAATGCTACTGTGTCCTAATACAGAGGAACATCATTCAGTCACGCTGTAACATCAGATAAGATCCTTTATTAAGCTTGTTCTCAAATAGAAAAGGTCAACAATTCAACCAAACCATCTGCACAAATACCACATGTTGAGGTCACAAGTATGCGTTATATCTGCTCTACATCTATATCTATATTATATCGATATTTTTCTATTTCTTTACCTTTTCCCCCTGCAGGAGAAGAAACACTTCATTGGTCCAAACTACCGACAAGACGGACCGCAGGGCAACGACATTCAGCGGACGAACGTGGCACAAATCCGCATGGCCTACCGCCACGAGACACTGTGCAACGAGCTCAGCTTTCTGGTGGACGCAGTGAAGACGGATGTTGGCACAGACCTACCCGAGTGATTCACCACGCGAGCACAAACTGTGCCTGGATATATCCTCAGGGATAAAAATATATATATCGAATGTTAGATGACACGTCCATTTTTTTTTTTTTACACATTCTTATTAATGACCCAGATTTGAAAAATCGGGTTATTTTTATTTGATGTCGGTGCAGAAATGTCTCGTGTTACTTGATTGTTAGACCGTATTGAATGCTGCATCTGTGAACTTTGCCCTCAAGTAATTGGGAAAGAATTTTATTTTGACGGGTGTGAAGTGCACTTGTGGATTTGGATATATGAAAGATTTAGAACAACACAGTCTGAATATAAAATGAAAAATAGTTCTTATAATCGCAGAGTCGGCAGTGACTGGTGAATGTTTTTTTTGTCACTTGCATTTATGCATGTTAGAAAGACCTTTATCTGGACTATAGGTATGAAATGAAAGATAAGTGCAAGTGTGAGCGAGCTTTAAAACTCGTTTTGTGAGAACGTTGTGGTGAAATCAGCAGCACAAAACCCTGTTGTACTCACAGCTGTAAAAAAGACTACCTTGTAATCATTTTTCTTTTCTACAATTGTCATTTCTTATAGATTTTGATATGTAAATAAAGGCTGCAAAACAGTCGACAATGTTGCCGCAGAGCTTCTTTTTTCACTTGTGCATCTCCATGAGGTTACATATGCTGCCAACTTATAATAAGAGACATTTAGACTCCATCCACAAATTCAGAGTCATTAGTTTAAATACAAGCCCTGTATTCCTGCATCTTAAAACAACCATCTCAGGTTTTCAAATTGCATCCTTGGTATTAAAACTCCGATAATAAATAAATATCACAGAGCGTGTATGTCGTTACTTTGCAACGGTGAGTCTTTTGTCTAAAAACCGGAGTGCACTGCACATACTAATGAATGACTCATAAAACAAATACACTTCATGGCCATTAGCCACCTGTAACGAATGTATGAAGGACACTTCTACAGTGGAAGATGAATATATCCCCCATGGCCCAGAGAGAGGAAACTCATTACTGCTCCAGCTAAGACATATTTAAGTTCAGTATTGTGTGTAGACCATTTCACAGTTATAGTTCAGATTTGAGATCCCTGTTTAATTCCTGTCTTAATGCATGTGAATGACATAAGCTGATAGGAAGTTGTCTTGCAATGCGATCGTGTATATAGACTATTAAATATGGATATATGTAAATAATACGTTGGTATAAAGAGAGGACTTTACAATTAAGTTATAGTTAATGTTAACTATATATTCACAATTATGTATTATAATTATAATTATATAATAATTATAAATAGTATTAATTATAAATAATATGTATTATATATATAATTAATTACAAAACTGACATGTTAGATACGGCTTATTGTTAACACTAGAAACGTGTAGCGTGAGCTTGCTTGTAGTAAACATCTTTCACACACGTGTTGTGCAGGAACATTAGCTAGCTCAGTAGCTAAGAAGCTATCCCGACACGATGACGTCACTTTTCCACAGGCGCTAACTTAGTTTAGCCCTGATGCTGCTACATGGTGGTCGGTGACGTAAAAATCACATATTTCACACATTTGAATGATCATAAACTGAAAGTCTTTGATAATCGCCACTGTGTGTCTTTGTTCGATAAACGTACAAACTTACCGGAACAACGTGGACTTACTGTCGCACCGTGCTGCGTCCTCAGACTAGCCCCGTGTTGACGTCACGAGACCGGTTAGCTCACCTGTCTGTGCTCGCGATAAACTGCTGGATGTTGTGATAATAAAAAATAAAATACTGACACAATACTGATGTTTTCCCCCCAAATATCTCCATGCTGACTTACCTGTATTAGTAAAAAAAAACAAATATATATTTGAAATAATTAAATATATTTAAAATGAAATATATTTATTTGTTTAAAAATAATAATATATATATTAGTCTCATTTATCACCTCTTTTGATTGCTCATGTTTAAATTGTTTATTTGGCAAAAATACTTTTGATGGAAAATAAAGGCAGTTTTTAATGTGACCCAGTGATAAAAAAATAATGCCAAAAAATATGCACATTGGATGAATACAACATACCTCTTTATATTGGGTTTTTAACGTTTCTTCAGTTTTGTGAAAATATTTTAATGGCAAACTATTAAAAATAAATTTCCAATATCTTCTAAATCAATACCAAAATTATTATTACAACGGAAACATGGAAAAACGTGATTATTCAGTGATGTGGTGTAAAATAATGTTTCACAGGAGTGAGCTCACATGATGTATTAAACGAGGACAAATTAAAATATCTAATATATTTTCTTTGCATGTTTTTTAAATTAGATGCAAACAAATTAAAGAGATAATTCATCCTTTTTTCAATCCAACGTAACAAAGTCATAAAGTGCAAAAAGTGAGTATCTCTTTATTAAGGATAATACAATACAGTACGAATCAATTCAATCTGAATACGCCTCCTTCCATTCAGCAGATTCACATACAACATACGTCTGTGGGATCAAATGTTTTTACAGAAATCTACTCTGGAAGTTCATCTCATTCTTACAACTTAGTCTATACGTTTTGAACTTCTCCTGCTGCTGCATATTTGTTGTTGTACTGCTGTAAAAGCATTACAGCGTCAGATCATATCTCATCCTCCGTTGTTGCAGCACAAACACAGAGAGAGAGAGAGAGAGAGAAAGCTACAGTGAGGTTTCAAAGTGCAATTTTTCAGCTTCGACAACCAAAAGTTACTTCTGGTCAACTTAAAGTTCACATGTTTATGGTCTGTTATAAATGAAGAGGAACCACACACATCTATTAATGAATCGTCTACTCTGCAAAGTGAAACAGCTTTCATCACGCTAGTGCTGAAGAACTGCATCGTCTCATATTTGGAAGAATCTGTTAAAATTAGCTAAATATGAAACTGATGAACTCGCTGAATGTCACACAACAAAATGCTGAATTAGCTTTCTATATTTTTACAACTTTAAATGACGTTTAAAAGAATATTTCAGTTCTCAAAAACCACAACCGGCGGTCTCTCAACTGAAAGGTGCTGCGGATGATTTATGTGAAATACTTATTCAAAATAAAACTTCTTAAATTCAACAATTTTAATTATACAAGAGTTCATTTGTAACTGGAAAGCTGCTCATCTCAATAAATCAGTTATCTTCAACCACATGCATGACAAAAGACTGGGTTACGTAAACTACAGTACTTCTACAGCAACCAGATTAAAATAAACCTTAATACAAATATATACAAAGTAAAAAGATGAGAAAAGCATAGGTGACAAAATAGTGGTTATTTCCAACAGCGAAAAAGACACCACAGCAAGCAAAGTAGTTTAAAATCATATCAAACTCTTTAGTTCTGCACACTCAGAAGAATGAGTCGTACGTCCTGAACGGGATCAGAGCGTCCGTTCATTACAGGTTCACGTAAGGTGTGTCATGTGGGGTATAAACATGCGGGGTCACGTCGCACAGACCACAGAGCAGCTTCACTGGTGGGAAACAGAGTCGGTTTTACAGTCTGACCAGAAACTCCGAGTGCGTTAGAACATTTTGGGGAACAAATTCACTTCCTGCCGGAGAGCGAGATGAGACGATCGATGCCTCTCACAACAATCTTCTCATCTAACGATCCAAAAGAAAGTCAATAAGCTCATTTTTTTACTATTTATTTGAATTTCACGACTATGAATATCAGTCAGACTCACCAGCCCTCTGAGTCTGAGGGCCGACCTCCTTTGTCTCAGCTTCTGTCACATCAACATGAAAGGGTTCATATCATAAAGTCCTCCTCACCCATGTTGATTAAACCCCAAAAATACTGTAAGACCTGTACTTTTGGTTAATGTGTGTTAACTTAATAGATTATAATGTATTATAACATACCACAAATACAGGATTTCGTACGTATTATCACACACATTTCCCATAAAGCACCACATCTACAATACGTGGGTTACAAAGACCATCCTGGGATATTTTTTGTAAGGACTTAAAAGTTTCCAAACCTGTTGCGAGGAAGAAAAGGAGGAGGAAACCCTGCTGGTTTCGTCTGCGTCGTTAGCTTTTATTAAGACAAATCTCCTCCTCGGTGAAAGGGACATTTTGTGTTGCAACATGTCCGTGTGTACTTGGTGCGAGTCGACTCCTCCTGTCACCTCATTGGCTCAGTGTGCCGCGTGTTAAGGCCTGTGCGGGTGACCCGCCTCGTCCGCCAAGTTGAGGATGTAGCCGGCTATGTCGTCCTCTGTGGGGAAATCAGACATTACCCACGATTCATTGGCAGCGGTCACTTGCAGGCGACATATGGGACAGTTTCGGCTCCGCCCGCTCCTGCAGAGAACAGGAGAGAGTTTGTATTCGTCAGAGACACCTTTACATAATTATCAAAGCAATACAATAATGAATTCAAGCTTGAATCCTTCATCTCACCATTTATCAATGCACTTCTGGCAGAAGCTGTGTGCACAGGGCAGAATGAGGTCGGCCTTTCCGTCCATACAGATGCAGCACTCCTCCTCATCCGTCAGCTGCTTCACTCTGAACGGCCACACCAACAGAGAACAGATACAACGTTTTCATTATTTAAAAAAAAAAAAAGGGAAGGTGTTACTTTCCCGCGCCCAAAAAAATCTTATTTTGGAATGAAATGCCTCGTGTTGGCTGAATCTTAATGGCTTACTTTAAAAGGATTTGCCTGAGAAAAATATATTTCGATGTAATAAAAATGCATGGAAATGCAAAACTGATCCCCTTCAGCTCCTACTATGGACGGGAATTCATCCAGAGGGATGAACAGTCATTCTGCTGCTAAATAACTTCTTAAATCCATCATTTCAGTTCCCCTGGGACATTTAAAAAACATGCTTCTGTTGTCCAGCAGCACTGACATCTAGTTAGTAAAAAAAAAAATAAACGCTTTAAAACGGCATTAATTTATTTATTTTCTAAAACACAACATTCACATATTATCACGTCTATGAAGTTGTTAGAGAGAATGTGTCTGAGCAACATTAGCATTCATTTGGAGCTGCGTTTCTGGTCACCTGATGAACGTTAGGAAATATTAAATTCTACTTTTAGCTGTTTTTAGTCTCCACCGACTCCTGGCGGAAATATGGTAGCCTTTAATCACACGGTCATCTAATCAATGAAAATACTGAGAAGTCCAGGTTCAGTTCAGGGTTGAACAGAGTGGTCATGACATCGTCCTCTTTCCCTTTTAGGAGTAGTAGTGTGAACCCCAACACCAGGAGAGAGAGTTGTAGACGTTATATGTAATATGGACGTAAATGAAACAGTTCATTTCCAATAAAAACTCTCCTTTCAATCTAAAAAAGGAGGTTTCTTTGACTGTTTGAGGGCCCACTTCCTGTGCACCTACCTGCCCATCCACATGCTGGCTTGGCAGGAGTCGGTGGAGGACAGCTGGGCCGACGGGCCCTCGGTGGCGCCCTCTGCAGACAGCACCTCGGCGGCCTGGCTGGTGATGTCACGGTACAGCTGGATGAACTGGTACAGGTTCATGATGCGCGACGCTTCCATCGTACCGCTCTCTTTGTTGATCTAGGGCGAGACAAAGGCGATCACACGAGTGCATTATCACTCTAGTGATGCACAAACTCAACAGTGTGTTCCCTTTAAATGTAATTTAATGACTCAACCACAGTACATGAGCACAGCTGGAATACTGGGGGAAACATGTAGTATTTCTGCGTGCAATAACCTCAAACCCCTTCTTGTGCTCCACGATGAAAAACACTGACTCACAAGTCTCGGATACAGAGTGAAAGTATTAGATATGGCTGCTTATCGTTTGATGCCCTTAAGACTTTGGTTAGAAGGATAACCACAACAAGGAGACACACGTGAACCCAATAATATCCTTGACCACATGTTTCTCCACCTGCAGCTGTCCTCTTCTCTCCTACACAAGATGAAAGGTGTGCACAGATGCTCTTGTTGGCTCGTGATGTGTGTGGACAGGTTGTTAGGTCTCACCTTGGTGCAGAGGACCCTCACAGCCACCTTCCACAAGGCCGTGGCATCGGATCCTGGCTGCACCTCAAACAGCAGGTGCTTCTGCTGCCCAGTAGCGAGCTTGGCCGTTCTGAGAGAGATCCAGCAGCAGAGTAGAAGGAAAGAGGGTATGTTAAACTCAAGAAACCATTCTGCAAACACACACAAAGTTACGCCCAATGTTCGGAAACATTGCTACATTTATCCCTAAATTTAAATTGTGTTTCTGGCCAAAACTGCTGTGTGTTGCTTATTGTGTGCACTCTGCAGTTTAGGTACTGCTCACTCGCTAAACATGCTCTGCTGGAAACTCTCCATTCTAGGGTCCCTCCACAACATTAAAGCGACTGGAAACCCGCTGTACGTTTGCACAATCGAACATCAACGTCCGGGACAGACTGCGACTTACACGTCGTTGAGTTCGGACACCCTCGCCAGAAACTCCTCGTAGGTCAGATAGCCGCCGTCACGCACCAGTCCGGCGTGTTTCACCAGCTTCTCAGGCAGACGGGTCATCACCGACTGACCTGAGAGCTGCTGGCCCATCCTGGCAGCAGCACGTACGAAACAGCACTGGCAGAAAGCTGCTTCTCATTCAGTTCTGCAGAGCCTGTTGGCAAATTAACAGTTAAGCACGAATGAGATGAAAACGGCAATGTTGGGTGATAAGACTTGGCTCCAAGTCTTTGTTCCAGTCCATCACATGAGGGTTCAGTGTGAAGGACTTTGACATGTGGACAGTAGGAGCCAATGTTGTGATTAAAGGACGAGGGTCTCAGGACAGCGGGTGTGGTATGCCGTACAGATTGTAAAGCCCCTTGAGGCAGATTTGTGATATATAAGTCAAGATTGACTTGTTTTGACATTGTAGAGCGTTAAGATTTGGAGCTAAGGGGCCAAGCCCAACCTTTGACAACCAGCCCCACACCAAAAGAACATGTCAGTGAGTGTCCACGTATTTATGGGTATAAAGCCACACTAGTTGTGTATTCACTTAAACTGAACCTACTAGTTTTCAAAGGCCATGTTGTTTTCAATGAATCCAGAATCACTTAGCCTACAAACAAATCATAAAACAGCCATCACAACTTCAACGAGCCAAAAGGCTGGAATCAGAGATATTCCGAAATGATTCACTACATCTGTTGACAAATGACTGACACGAGTAAAGAATGGTCAAAATAGTTGCCAATCTTCTTTATTCTGTGATCAACTAATCAATTCATCGACTAATAGTTTCAACTCTAAGCCAGCTAGTCAGGCATTAACTAATGAGCAACTCTTTGATTCAATCAAGAACAAACACATCCTGTCTAATGAGCTCATTACATTAACGTTAACACGAATTTAACACATCTAATTAACAGTTGACAACATCTCAACTTAGTCATTAGGAACTCAGATAAACAACCAAATCGACAATAACGTACTTGCAGGATTCACCTGTATTAGCATAATGACGTCCTACTGACCAGTACCGTTAGCTGTTAAGCTAACTGAACAAACGTTAAATATTGTTCATGTCACTGTGGTGAATGGTAGACTAATTCTTAAAGTTAAAAACACATTTCATTTTAGATATAATCCACCAACCTCAGTTCAAACACGACTTGCTAATCTTAGTCGGTTAATACTTCTCAACAGCAGTTTGCTAACGACAACTAGCATCATTTTAAACGTAAATAACCAATAAATAAAGCCATGAAAGATGATACATTAAAAAGATGATCCTCTGTTGTGACATGAGGAGGGGAAAAAAGAAGCTTATTTTCTTACCAAACACTTGACACCGTTAAAGGCGAGAGGAGTGGGAGTCCAAACTTCACTCTTCGCTGTTAGCTTCGGTTTGTGTTGACACAACACGGTCGCCGTTTGATGACGTCGCAGCAAAGCGTCTTCTTCTTCTTGTTTTTCTTTGGGGTTTAACGGCAGTTTGCATCCTTGATGTTGCACTACTGCCATCTCCTGGAGTTAACTAACTCCTACATCGTCCAGCATGGCCGTTATTTAAAATCTCATCAGTTTGTTGTTTGGTGTTCTGACTAATCATCTTCTATCTTGTCCACTTTGACTTTACTCTTGCTCCTCTTAGCTCAACTCTTTCTAATGTCTCCCGTCATGTTCTTTCTCTCTGAAACACATTTCCAGCAACTAACAAGCAAATACAGTGTCTGGTACCTGATACACAAACACCGGTTGGATGCTTTACTACGATGATCAGATTACTGTCCTATTTAAACTCGGTCATGACCGTCTCCTCTTTTCTATTAATCCATCTTACTATGAATTCCTCGTGCCCATAAAACTCACTCACCAACTGAACTTTTAATTGTTTCAGTAGTTTCAAACCGACCACCAACGTTTCTAGAAGCCACTAATAGGCCACATTGCAGTTGGACAAAACTCCTTTTCATGCACTCAAGTCTCTTGCTGCCACGTCTCCTGTCCAGCTCAGACTTAATCAGTGCGTTTCCCAGCTGGCTTTCAGCAATCTCTTTGTTGGATGACCATCTCCGTCTCCCCTCAGATTCATCCAGCAGTTTACAAGCAGCTGTGTCCACCAAAGACATTTGTCCTGCACACACTGGCCATGTTCTCACTTCTCTCAGTCAGGAATGTCAGGTCCCCAGTCCACTCCAGACGTTTCCACACTTATCCTCCACATTTCTAATACGCTCTCTCTAATAGTCTGCTCTGTTGCTTAATCTCTGAGATAAAAACCAGCATCATAGCGTACTAAGTGGAATAAAATAGATTCACATTATATAAGAAGAATAAGAACACAAATCAAATGTTTGATGTTTGTTTAATCCTGTCTGAGATAAAATGCTTGACTATCTTTTCTTTCTTTTTTAACTGATGGGGGTAAGATGATGGAGATTGACTCAGATGACTTGTGGCTGCAGGAGGTGGAGGAGGCAGCAGGTGGTGAAACAAGAGGATATGAAGAGAAATAGGACGAGAGAAGATGCATTTGATTCGGGAGCAGAACAGATCACATCGGGACAGATATAAAGAGGATGAGATTATTAATATTGAAATAATGTGATTCTATTTTTATTTAATTTGTAACAGTTTTTACGAGGTTTTGTTTTGAAACTTTCAAACCAAGATTTGAGACATTTTATTACATTTGCAGAGTAATTGTTAGTTTTTCTGGTTCGGTTGCTGATTAATAATAATGTGTTTCTGTGTCTTTGATTCTACCAGCAGATGGCAGCAAAGGACAAACAAACTAAAGAGATACCTTCTTATAAAAGTGGTCAGACTAATTCTGTATATAATACAGAATATAATTATTTTAACAAATGATGTGAAGTCATTGATGACGTCAGGAGGATCAGCTGTTTGGTGACTCCAGGTTCTCTTTAGGGAATAAAGCTTTTTCCAATACAGGTTCAATTACCTCGTCTTTAAGGAATCAAGTCTTTATTCTCAAGATATTACCAGCTGATAGTTGACTTGTAGAAGACAGAAGTCACAGTTGACTCGTATTCAAGTTTTTTCTCACACTTCCGAACGGGAGACACTTCTTTCATATCATTATCGGATCCTCAGGCAGCAGCTCAGCTGACAGAATTACACATGAAGAATGTGTTAATTTTCTCCATTTCATATCTCTTTTAGATTGTGTTTAATTTTAGATGTAGGAAACAGTGCCGCACTGAACACATCCTCGCTCTTTTACAGACTTTGGGTGCATAACTTCCTAAAAGAGAAAATCCCGAAAACATCTTGTTTCACTTCATACACAATTTCTGTCAGTGACGGATAAATCGTGATTCTACACGTTTGTAACCAGGTTATAAAAATGTAAAAAAAAACAGACGCAATGTCCTTTTAAGGTGTGACAGACAAACAAAAAACAAGGAAGCAGTCATGTAGGAACAATTTTATACAGAGATTTAGGAAAAAGAACAACGGTATAAAGGCTCCATACTGTACAGAATCTGTCATTTTAATACACATACACATTGAAAACAACCCAAGAAAATATGGATTGCTTTGAATCCCATGAACACAAACTTCCCAGAAGTAGTCCAGAATGAACTAGCGTCCAAAAATAACACTGTACAGACAGACGGGCTATTTAAAACCCCGCTCTGCTACTTTTTAAACTGGCTCACGGGCTGCGTGGTCCATAAGCTGACAGTTCTGATGATGAGCCATTCTTTCTGGCCGGCGGTGACGACGACTCGCACACACTCGATGTCGAAGCCGATCTTGTGGTCCACGCTGTCGACCTCGATGCCGCCGCCTTTAAACTCCCCCAACGTGATGTAGGAGGCGCACTGTCTTCCCTGTTTAGTGTCCACGGCCTTCTGTCCCACCTCCAGAGCGCCGTGGTGAAGGACGTCGTTCTGTCTGTCCTCCGTGCCCGTCACAATTTTAATTCTGCTGATTTTCGTCGATTTGTTGAAGATGATGAGGAAGAAGTCTCCCGTGCACGGAGGCTTCCCCCAGAAATACTCATCGACGGTGCTGTACGCCTTGGTGGCGTCGTAGTTCTCAAAGACGTTGATGTTTGTGTACATGCTGGCGGGAGGGTTGTCAGGAATGTCGATGGAGTCTTCCTCGAAGTCGTCGTCCTTCAGCTTGTTCTCGGCTCCTTTGTAAGAGGAGTAGTAGCCCATGTGCTGGAACAGCGAGGGCTTGAAGCGGATCACGTCCTTCTGGGCCAGCAGACCCCTGAAGTGGATGAGGAGCCAGTCGCAGGGCATTTCCTGGTAGAACATGAGGAGGAAATGAGCCAGACGCGGCAGGTCCCTGGAGTGGTACAGCTTCCCGATGTAGCCCAGCTTGGAGAACTCCAGCATCACCCAGTAGGAACCTTCCCTGGAGGTGATCACCTTCTTCAGCGCCGTCAGGAAGTTCCTGGAGCAGCGCACGTCGTCCTCCAGCATCATGTAGAAGTGAGAGAGGTTCGTGCAGAAGTTGAGGAGGAAAGCGTAGTCCACGTTCTGCTTGGAGCGGAACCGGACCCGGTCCTCGGGGTCGTTGTAGTTCCTTTTCAGCCCGTCCAGGGACGGGTAGTACTCCTCTGGGGCCTGGATCACCAGGAGGCGTCCGGCTATGATGTGGTGGGCAAACTTCCTGGTGATTTCCTGCACCAGGTTCTCACACCAGGCCAGGTCAAAGTCTGCCAGGTGGACCACGACCACGATCTCTTTCAGCTCCTCGTAACTGGACTGATCAAAGATGGACTTGATCGTCTCCAGGAGGTAGTTCCCCTTTTTCCTCTTGACAGAAGACAAACCAATGGTGAGATACTCTGTGAACAGAAATATATCTGAGTCACTTCATTATGCAGCAAAAACCGACATCACGGCAGCGGCGCCTCGGTGGAAATACATACTTTTTCGCGGCAAAGGAATTCCCGCGAGGTAGCGATACGTCACGTTAATAGTCCCGGAGAAATTGGACAGATCTGTGAAGGTGTGGACGTATCGCTCAGAGGTTGAAGGATGCATCAGCGTCTCTCCCAGCTGCCGCTTTTCAGCCTCCTAAGAATAACAAATGACAAGCACACGCTGAGTCAAGGCCGGCGGTGGAGGAAGTATTCAGATGACGAATGACTATTCATCTTCTGTCAATCGATTAAACGACTTTTAATCATTTTCATTTCCACTTTTCATGTTTTGTGTGCAGAAACCTGAATTTGTAAAGTAACTAAAGCTGTCAAATAAATATAGTGAAGCAGAAAGTACAATATTCTCCCTGAAATGTAGAAGTATAAAGTGGCATAATGGAGAAAAGACCTAAAGTACAAGTACCTAAAATGTGTACTTAAGAGCAGTACTTGCGTACATGTATTTAGTTACATTCCACCTCTGGCAGCAGCAGTACTGGTACATTAAACTCATCAACCTGTGGAAGGAGAGACATCTTACCAGCACAAATCCACCGTCCATGTAAAGGTTGAAGAAGAGGAGGAAGGCGATGAGGAAGCCGAGGAAGGGGAACATGGAGCGTTTCCTGAAACACCTCATCTTCTCCACGAACGTCCACATGAGCATAAAGATCACTGCGAGAAACCAGAGATGAAACAGAAAGATGCTCATCAAAACTTTAATTTACTGGGCTGATGAGCGCCGAAGGACTGAACCAAAACAATACAGCTGTGGGCCGTAAAACAAGACACTCCTTTCCCATTTCACACGCTCCTCCGATCCATTGTTCGTGTCCAAATATCAATGAGTGCAGCTGTAATTAAAAGACTCATCAGACCCTGAAGCGGGATGGATATCCATCTTTAATTGAGGCTGTGATGAGGTGCTCCTCCCGACAGATGTGGCGCTCAGCGCCGACACAGAGATACCGAAGAAGGCCGATTTTCAAAGCTGCATCATTGGATTGTTTGCTCATAAAGGATGATTTCTGTCGTTAATCTAACCGCTCACGACGTGAAACAGTCATGTGTTTCACAACCTAACGAGCACCGAAGAGACAAATGCCTCCCGTTTCAGTGTGATGTTTACTCCTAGTGCTGACGGTCCTTTAAGTGAAGAAGAATCTCTCTCCGTCCTCTTTGGCACCTCATCTAAGAAACTACCGATCCCACGACACCCTCCCCAATTCTGATGTTGCGTAACACAAGAACGACGCCTTTCCATGAGAGGAACCGTGAGCTTCTACCCCCCCCCCCTTTTGCCACAATTATGGCAAAGGCCCGCTGAGCTCACCGCTGAGCCAAATAACTCAATAAACAACTTATTATTCATTGTGTTATCATCTGCCATCTGACAGAGAAGTAAGCCATTTTGTGTTTCTGCCACGAAAAAAAGAGCTCCACCTCGGAGATGGAGCGGCAAGAGTAAGAGGGAAAAACACAATGACAGCTGTGAGTCAATATTATGAGAGCCCTCCACACACACACACACACACACACACACACACACACACACACACAGCCTGCAAAATCAGATATTGAGGCAACGAAAGAATATCTAACAAGGCGAAATAAGGGCCACATGCAGAAAGAAATACCGCAAATAAATTCGATTTTTGTTTGCTTTCTCCGAGTGAATCTAAACAACAAACAAGCCTCCCATAGGTCACGTACATTTATATGGAAATGAGGGTTTGTCTATGAATAAATAAGCACTATTTGTTGGGTCTGTTTGCTTTAGTTTAAGAAACGCTGCTCTGCCGAGTTGTTTTTCTTTTCTTTTGTGTTTTTTTCCTTCAGCAAATTATCGGCGTCTTTGCCCCCGTGAGCTCATTTCTACGACTGAAGTCATTTGAGATTAGAGCCAGTGAAATAATAACAGGTAGAGAGGAATACCAATGAGTCCTATCGGAGGGTTTCTCTCTAACGCTCTCCAGAGCACAGGACCAGAGGATGTTCCTCCACTTGTCTTTTGTTTTATGAAGGAAAAAGGGAATATTAGTACAAGTCTCTTTTGGTTTACAGGTAAATCTTCTGGATGAAAAAACGACAGTAAAAATGAAGCTGAGCGATTCAGACGTTTCCATCGACGCTGCTTCAACAATAGCTTGGGAACAAATTATGATGAAAGGAACAGACAAACTTGTCCTCAGACGTGGGAGCACTGCAGCAGGTTTTTATTAAATCAGGGGGTACTACTCTCTTAAATTGCACATGAAGGCGGCCGGCAGCCGCGCTCTCCGTTTATCCGGCAGCAGAAAGGATGTCTTCTTTTCTCCGCCCGTCTGATGTAAATGTGATGTTTTTACTGATCACTCTGAAGAGCAAACAGCTGAACAGTCACGTGTCCTTCAACTTAAAATGGAATGAACGCAGTCTTCACCGCCCCGACCACATCTTAACTGTACTTTATTACCGTAGACTCACTTTGATGTCACCCGTTGGTTTGTGGACTGAAGTTCAATCTGAAGCCTTCAGTTCAGCATTTAGGCCGTCGCCATCTTGTTTTGTGCAACCAAAAGTGACACGAGAGGGCGGGGCTTCAAGTAGGTGAAACATCTTTAGTTGATCAAAAATGTTACAATTAACTTCATGAACTGAAAACACATTGTGAAAGGGTTGAAGTTGTAAGACGGAAACACGGACAACTCTTAGACCGGACAACGTGGTGGTAGCGACCTGTCAATCACAAGGCCCGCCCCTAAAGCATCCCCTGCTTTATGGTCTGTGTGACTCTAAATGGACCATCATGTACTAAATGAACATCATGCTGTATTGAAGAAGACTTGAAACTAGAGATTGAGACATAAACTCATGTTTACAATGTTTACTGAGGTAATAAATCATTTTCTCATAGACTTCTATACAACCAGAGGAGTCGCCCCCTGGTGGTCAGTAGAGAGAATGCAGGTTTAAGTCACTTTAGTATTGCCTTCACCAGAGTTAGGTTTGCAGAGACGTTTAAGTAGATCAAGTAAAAACACACAATGAGGATCAACGAGAGGTGAAACAAAAGGCTGCACAACCACAGAAAGAGGATATCACCACTTCCCGATGTTGCCCCGTGAAGTCCCACCATTGTTAGTATTTAAAGCCTCTTGCGCTCAATTACCCATCATGCAATGTACTGTTTGTACAGGACGTAAGTGTACTTTAATTCTGATGGCCTTCTTTACAGAGCTCACACCAGAAGAAGCATGAAAGAGCAGAAATGAACGCAGTGACTGCTGAGGATCCCGTGTGCTCATGGAGTCCATGATGTGAACCAGCTGTCATGTAGATGCATCACTGTGGAGTCTCGTGGCGCTGCAGCAACAAGTATCTCATCCATCTTTTATTATTATTCAGGGAAGGTTGTCTTTTTTTTTTGCTGAGAAAGCAGACTGTGTTTCACACAGAGACACACTCGGGAGAATCCCAGTGCGACCACCACAGCCCTTTTTACTGGTGCGGGCTTTGCTGCCACTACTGAAGCTAATTGGGATGAAGTGCCTTGCTTAAGGGCACCTTGATGGAAGTTGTTGAATTTAAGGCGTCACTCATTTATACTCCACAATCAGGCTTTCACAGCTGGTTCTAGTTATTGAGTCTGAAACCCTCCAGCAACGAACTCGTCTCCTTTAACATTCATTCAGGCTGCAGGCCGACAATTTTACAAATTACTGCTCAAGTCAGACTTTTTACGGGCTGTTAATCTTCATTTGAGGATCTGTTTGTGATGCGAACTGACAGGGGATGTGGAAAAAAATCCATAAAATGTGCAGAATCACACCAACAAAAAGGCATTTTCCATCCAGCTGAGGTTGTTCTGCGTGTTCTCGGCTGTGCTTTCTGTCTTTCTTGCATCCTGACGGCTTCTTTCTGTCCGAATGGGCTGAAAACGTTGAGATCGGATGATCCGACAAAACCCCGGATTACGTCCAAGGTCCTCCACCGACGCATGAAGATCAGTTTACTCATCACAAGTAGGACCACCCAGTTGAATTAGGCCCTTTAGGATTCTGGAGGAGCTCTCTGATCCAATAAATATCTCAACAACTATCAGTATAAAAGTATAAATATAAAACTCTCTGACTTGTTATTTAATGCCATCATCCGGTCAAAGTGTGACATCCAAGTACTTGCTACAACCTTTGCTCATCCCAACTTGTATTCTCTCTAGTGTCCACCAGGGGGCGACTCCTCTGGTTGTATAGAAGTCTATGAGAAAATGACTCTACTTCTCTCTTGATTTATTACCTCAGTAAACATTGTAAACATGAGTTTATGGTCTCAATCTCCAGTTTCAAGTCTTCTTCAATTGTCAGTTGTGGATTAACAGATAATTCGAGCTCTCGTGAGTATTTGGGGCTCCAGACTAACGTTTTTCACCAGCGTCCCGAAAAACAACTTCAACTGTCCCGAAGTGAATGTAAACCGTACTAAAATCAAAATGTTGTTCCTTTACTGTGTTGTTATCATCTGTAGTTGTTTGTGGCATTAAAATGTTGACGATGTTTTGATTGCCCAACTGAAAAAAAGAAGTCACACTGATGATAAAATAATCCAGATTACTGTGTATTTCCCTTCAATGACCCTGCCTGGTGTTACCTATTCATGACGTGTTATATTGTTACATTGTGTCGATGTCTTTGTAGACGTGTTGTGTATATTGTTACATTGTGTCGATGTCTTTGTAGACGTGTTGTGTATATTGTTACATTGTGTCGATGTCTTTGTAGACGTGTTGTGTATATTGTTACATTGTGTCGATGTCGTTGTTGACGTGTTGTGTATATTGTTACATTGTCTCGGTCTTTGTTGACGTGTTGTGTATATTGTTACATTGTGTCGATGTCTTTGTTGACGTGTTGTGTATATTGTTACATTGTGTCGATGTCTTTGTTGACGTGTTGTGTATATTGTTACATTGTCTCGGTCTTTGTTGACATGTTGTGTATATTGTTACATTGTGTCGATGTCTTTGTTGACGTGTTGTGTATATTGGTACATTGTGTCGATGTCTTTGTTGACGTGTTGTGTATATTGGTACATTGTGTCGATGTCTTTGTTGACGTGTTGTGTATATTGTTACATTGTCTCGGTCTTTGTTGACATGTTGTGTATATTGTTACATTGTGTCGATGTCTTTGTTGACGTGTTGTGTATATTGTTACATTGTGTCGATGTCTTTGTTGACGTGTTGTGTATATTGTTACATTGTGTCGATGTCTTTGTTGACGTGTTGTGTATATTGTTACATTGTGTCGATGTCTTTGTAGACGTGTTGTGTATATTGTTATATTGTGTCGATGTCTTTGTTGACGTGTTGTGTATATTGGTACATTGTGTCGATGTCTTTGTTGACGTGTTGTGTATATTGTTACATTGTCTCGGTCTTTGTTGACGTGTTGTGTATATTGTTACATTGTCTCGGTCTTTGTTGACGTGTTGTGTATATTGTTACATTGTCTCGGTCTTTGTCGCCGTATTGTGTATATTTGTGTTTGTGGCATATGGGGATTAAGTCGATCCTATTATATCGGAGCTACCTGTGGTTTGTTGTTGTTTTATATCTAGTTAATGTAAAACACCTGGAGATCAATAACAAGTAATAAGTATCTTTTAACATTTTAAAGAAAATATATGACTTTATTTTCTGTTTTTTATGTTGTTTTTGGAAACACTTCATTCATCTTTCTACGTTTCTTGCCTACGTTTGTGTCTTTGAACGCTCTGTAAACTGCCTCTCAGTGCAGAACCGTGTGCAAATAAAAGCAGACTGAGTGATTTCCCTTCAAAGTGTCTCGAAAGTTTAGCGCCATCTGCAACCTGAGCAGTAATAAAGATAATGCCTCTGCACTAAGATGTTGAGGAGTAGATCATCGAGGCGCTGCGATGTGCTCTGGAATCCGTGCCGAGGGCTCTTAATGGCTTTCTTTTTTTAAAACCCCCTCTAGTTTATGAACTTCACAGAGCCTTGTGGAACTCTGTGAATATAATTTAATACACATTGTGCGTCTTAGACACTATATCCAGCTATTATTCTCCATCTCCATCCTGCCTCAGCGGGCCTCGGGCAGAGAGCTAATGTGGGTCAAAGCGCTGGCTGCGGAGAGGAGAGCCCATCCTCATTACGGTCCCCACCGCTGGGCCCGAAGAAGCCTTTCATGTTCGTCTTTGACCTGGAAGGTAAATACACTCCAGATGCAATTTACATGAACTGCAGCCTGCTGCTGAAGACTCCTTTAACCTCGAGGACTGTGCAGCTGCCGCTTTGCAGGCGACCGTGATCACTGATTACAGAGATCTGATTACTTTAAACGATGGTAATCTAAAAAAATAAGGTTTCATGCAGCACTCGTATATGCAACAGATCTGAGTTCAAGTTTGAGTTTTGTGCTTATGTCTGCTGATTAACTACAATAACAGAAATGCCAAATATATGTCATATATAAAGTTCTATCTTATCTTAAATAATGACAATAAAGTGTCTTGAATGTTGAATCTTTAAGGCGACTCGTCGCTATTTCATAGATTTCTGTTCACCGAAGCGCTTAAACAACTTTTTTTGTGAATTTTTCATCTGTGAAACGTCTCAGAAGTCATTATCAAATGTTAGCGTGCTGCGACGCTAAATGAGATGTCAAAGATGGTAAAGATGCAGAATCTGCTTCAATCAGCCTGTTAGCATTCTCACCGAGGATTCTGACATTTAGCTCAACGCAACTGGAGAGTGGCTGCATTTCATAACCACGATTACATTTTACTGTTTTCACATGACGCAATATTACGCATTTTTTTCAGGTTCAACGCTGACTGAAGATGCATATCGTTCCTCATTATATGAATTCATATGAAGCTAATGTGATCAGAAGCTACAGAACAGACAATAAACACTGTTTTTACATCTCAGAGCAGAAAAGCTTGAGTTTGAAATTCAGCGTTTCTACGCTTCCTGTAATAAGTGGTATGAATATGGACGGCTGTTTCAGTGAATACATACGCAGAATATTAATGAAGAGGAAATGCTCTCAAAAAATACAATTAATCTCTTATAAAATGGCTCCTCGGGGCCTCTAATGAGATGCCATTTTAATGTGTGTTGAACAAAAAAGCCATTTGGTAAACACCATTGTTCATTTCTCTGTTGTCAGGAAGTGTATGAAGCCACACGGACCCTGCTGAGAGAGTGTGTGTGTGTGTGTGTGTGTGTGTGTGTGTGTGTGTGTGTGTGTGTGTGTGTGTGTGTGTGTGTGTGTGTGTGTGGCAGGACAACAGGCAGCAGGAGAGTGTCCCTGATGAGATCGTGTTGCTGCTGTTGCTTTAAATGTTCACTGATTTTATTTGAATGAGCTTTTTAACACATTATTTCATTTTGCTGAACAGAACATAACAAATATTTGGACAGGAGGAGGACGACAGAGAGTAAATAAGGTTTCCCCCCCGATGTACCGTCACACTAAAGTACTAAACCAGATCTCAGCTGGTATGTTGTCACAAGTACAAGACGTTTTACCCCATAGAGACCAATGCAGCGGTGCTTTTCCTTCTTCCAAAATCTAGTGTGGACTCTTCAAAGCAATATTCTTGGAACCTTTTAATGTTCCTAGCAGTTGCTCTTGCTATATCTTTCATTTGGAGTCGTGGTTCTGGCAACCTGACGGATTTAAGCCCAATATTCACCGTCCTCTGACATGTGAGGCTACATCCACACGAACATCTCTCTCTTTTACACCGTTTCAGAAATAATCTCCGTCCATATCAACACGAATGAAAATGCATATCACATCTTATGTTTTTCCAAGTGTGATATATTTAATGTAAACATACGATTCTAGGTAAAAAGGCACCTTGTTAAACTATTAAAATGACAACTCTATCGCCAGTCATCGAGGACTGTGGACTTTATGTGGACTTTAATAAGGGTCGCTGCGGGTTTGATTGAGCCACTGAAATGCAATTTCCTGGCCAGAATTAAAGTTGCTGCACGGAGTCAGAGTCAGAGGAAGAGATGTTAATGGAGTTCAGAGAGAGCGGGGCGGTGGAGTCATCAGTGAGTAAACAGCGTTTCTTCCAGAAGAAAGCAAATCCTCCTCTGCTTCCAGCTGAGGAGCTTCAGCGAGCGGCTCTCTGCTCGGTTCGATGTGTTTACTTATTCATCAAGGTGGAGGGGGACCAGCGAGACTCCGGGCTCCAGCAGTTACCCTCTTCCTGCTGTTGGACAAGAGGGGCAGACCCCCATTAAAAATGCATTGGAAACAGGCGCGGCTGCAAGAGCTCTGCCGAATATTCATGCGCCCTCGCTGCATGTTTTGGTTGTCGGCATGCAGAGCTGATGCAACGCTCTCAGCAGAGAAGGTTTTTTTGATGTTTAAGTTGATGCAGCATTTCGTCTTTGTTGCCAAACGGTTCTTCAAAGAGAAGTGGTTTCCCATGTTTCGGCCAATTTACTGCAAATAATGTGCGTGAACTGTTCTCATTCGTTTTGCACAGGCGAGAAGGAAGAAGTACCTCAGACTGCACTTAAGTACAGCGGTGGCCAAACTACAGGTGATTTTTAATGAAACAATCTAGAATATAGTTTAAGCATATTTCTAATAAATTGCACAGCGCCTACATTGCACTTCCCTGTTTAATTAGATACAGACTAGGCTGAATTTAGTGAAATAATCTCTGTCTTACATTAGATTTGCATCGTGATCTTTTAAGATACTTGTTTTAAACATACTCTTCATTTTGTATATTGTTCCTTGTTTGTGTAACACACAATAAACCATTTCTGACTCTTGATTCTGATTCTTTAGCCCATGAACAGAATCCAATATTTGGTCATTTCTACCTGTTTTAACTTTACTTCTTTACACATAATATATATGCAGAAGGCCGTTTACTGTAGTAGAGATTAAAAGTATTGAATCAACTCAAATGAAAGTGAAGAGCAACAGAAACTTCACGTTCGCTACGTGACTCCTGGCATGTTTCTGTGGTTTGACTTCATGAATCACTCCGTCTATTCGAGGCAAACAGCTCGTCTGATGATCATGCAGCGCTGAGGATCGGCGATGGGCCGCGATGACTAACGCAGCTGTTTTTTCAGCTTTGTGTGACGTCAAAGCCGAAACTGAATGGTGTAAGAATGACAGATTTGGGGGAAAGGCGGTGGACAGGAGGTGGGTTCAGTGGTGTGCTCGGTAAAGAGGGGGGTCATAGGAAACATGGTCACTTTGGAGACGATTATAGACGTCGATAACTTGGATAATATCTTCTTCTTGTGTTCGTTTATCCAGGGAAACATATTCTGGGAGCTAAAGCCACTAAAGGCGCTTTGCTCAAAGGCACGTGAGAACATTACAAAGCTGCCAAAGATAAAATATCAGTTTCTGTGTTTCATTTTGTCACATTTCGCTCTGCTGCTTCACTCACAGGTTTGAGCTCCATTAAGTTTTACTGGCGTCGGCTTCACTCGGCTTCACTCTGACAGTCGCTGCATGTGAGAGGAAGATGAACTCAAATCCGTTACTTATCAGAAGTCCTGTTTCTGTGTGCCAACGTCAAAAAGAAACGTACTGATAGTGAAGTGTCCCGTCAGAGTGTCGCATTAATATGTTCATGGTGCAATAAAACACAACAAAACATCAATAACCGGAGATAGGAAATCAAGAGAAATATTGGAGGCATGAGAGGGGAAAATGTTTAAAATAAAAACAGGAAACAAACAAGGAAGAAAAACAGGAAAGATGAAGGAAATGAGTCAGAACAGAACATAGAAATGATGAAAGACGAGAAGAAGAGAGAAGGAACATAGTTAAAGATAAATATTTTAGGGACTATTTAAGCTTCGCTCATGTTAAATCAAAGTCACTATTAGACACGGCAATCAGATACAGTGGTGGAGTGAATGTAATGAAGTAAAAGCCTCCTTAAATACTCAAATACCTTGAAGAACAGAATCTGTCTAAACATGCAGTGAGAGTGTGAGCGGGTAAACCCGGCTGCTCATCAAGACGGGAGTCTCATTAAACATAACCTGCATTCTACGAGACAAGACGTCTGAAGTTATGAGTTCTAAAGAGTTTGATTGGCCGTCTCTTTAAAGGCCGATCAGACGAGGTTATCGGATGACGCGTTGATTCTCAATTAAAAGCGCTTTGTTAATGATTTTCCTGCTCTTTAAACTGCCTCTGAGAGCACCGGGCTGGTAATGAGGAGCTGGTCACGCTTCGTCTTGTCTCAGCAGCCTAATTGGTTAACAAGTGTGCCGAAACTTCCTCTCAGCGCACATGTTTAATTAACCCGTAGACTGCAAATTAACCTTCAGGCCGGCATGTGTAACGGTTCAAAAATACTCTCTGTAGTTAACCGTTAACATCCCTACTTCATCATTTCACACGTCAAACCCTGATGGTGGCAATGTGGCATTATCAAAGGTAGAAACACGTATACATATATAAATAAAAGCCTTTTCAAGTCTTAATTAAAAACCTTTATCAAAAACGAAATCTAGATTTAACTGAAATGTATAAAAAGTAGTCAATACCTGTCAGATAAACAAAATATCTGAATCAATTATAAATGACCTGTGAGTGCATCCTACACATATTATTACACGAATAGTTTCAAGATGGTGGGTCTTATTGATAGACTTTATCTATAGATGGACGTCATGACAGCCCCCCAAAAGTGAAGTCAAGAAATCCCAGATCGACCCCTGTTGGCTGACTGCAGGCCATAAACCCCGCCCCCTGTGCCAAACTAAACACAACTCCTTAATAAACTGGAATCAATACTGAGATCAGTGGATCTGTGGGGGAAGGCAGCAGGTATGTCGTGGCCTGTAAAGCTCAGCGGTTATCAAATCACCCAATCACAGAGCTTTAAACCAGCAACCTTCCTGCTTTTTCAGCCCTAATCCTGTCAACACAAGTTCCTGCATTTCCCTTTGCGCCGCCAAAGGACTGACACGCTGCGGATCTACCTGGGAGGAAATTAGTTTGTGAGGCCGGCGATGGAAGCACTCTGACTCATTAATCATTCATGGGGCAGAGGAGCGTCTGCTGAGAGACGATTCTCGGCGTTTAGACGGCAGCGAGACTACAGTATGTCCTCCTCCTGTTATTGCCTCTCACTTGCTGTGGGGCAATAGGGCGAAAGGGATGTGAAATCTGCCAATAATACAATTCCATCAGCGAGAGAGGGGGGGGGGGGGGGGGTCAACCCGGTCTGAGACACATTTTCAATAACAAACAGCAAACAGCCCTCCTGTGAGGAGTCAACAATGCCCCAAGGTGAGACGCGTGCCATTTGTCACTCTGGACGCAATGTGTGTTAGATAAATGCAAAAAATATGTGCTGGGGGGGGGGGGCAGATGCTTCACGTCTGAAATGAAACTGCCTGAGAGGGAAATACAGACGTCAATACGTCAATAAGCATTCTCAAAGCCCATCACTTCCTCTCAGCTCTGCAGGAACAGGAGGAGGAGAGGTGCATGCGTGTGAAGCAGATCGGATGGAGAGACGCAACGGAATATGAGGGAAGAGGATGCTGGTCTCCATGGCGACAAGTGTTTAATGGAAACATTAGTCGGCTTTGAGACGCCCAGAATCTTTGTGACTATGAAACGATAACGCTCGCTGTAATCTTACAGCTCAGAGAGAGAGAACGAGAGAGAGAGAGATATAATGAGAGGGAGAGAGTGAGAGAGTGATAATGAGCGAGAGTGAGCGAGAGAAAATGAGCGAGAGAGAGAGAGAGAAAAAGAGAGCGAGAGATGCTTTGGCAATACTGTTTCTAAACTTTCATGCCAATGAAGCAAATTGAATTTAATTTAAATGAGCGAGAGAGATAGAGGGAGAGAGACACAGAGAGAGAGAGAGAGAGAGAGAGAGATAATGAGAGGGAGAGAGACACAGAGAGAGAGAGAGAGAGAGAGAGAGAGATAATGAGCAAGAGAGATAATGAGCGAGAGAGAGATAATGAGAGAGAGAGAGAGATAATGAGCGAGAGAGAGAATGAGAGTATTAAGTGTTTATGTTATTGTATGTTTATTATTTGATGCTTTGGCAAAACTGTTTTTAAACTTTCATGCCAATAAAGCCACCTTGAATTGAATTGAGAGAGAGCGAGAGCGAGAGAGAGAGAGAGAGATAGAGAGAGATAGAGAGAGTGAGATGTCTCTGAAGCTCACTCGGTCGCTATCATCCTCCCGATTTTCTTTTCTTTTCTCTCCATGAGTCGGTGATGCAGAGATATGCTAATTAAGGAGCGTGGAGCTGGATTCACACCACAGCTGAGCCGTGTCCCAATTCACATCTTCCCTCCTCCACTTGTGAGGGTGTTAGAGAGGGGGAGGGTTTGAGACAACATGTGAACGGCATGACGATAGAGGACGTCGTCCACGCGCTCAAACGAGGAACACAGAATGCACAAGTTTGGTCAAAAGAAAGTGATTCTCTCTTGACGTATGTGCTCAATATGCAGAAAGAAAATTAAGTAATATTTAATTCATTACAGTCACAATGTGAGCAACATCTGATGAAAATAAAACATGTTTTCTGTCATGGTATTTAGTAAGTACTCAAAAGTAAGTACTTGTACTGCATCCCTAATATCACGTACTCGGTGTTACGGTAAGAAACCAACACTGACTGACTGACTGAAAACACAAAGGTTGTAAACGAGCCAACGGTTCAGCTTTATGATCTAAACTACTTTATCTGATGGCAAAACAAAAAGTGAACACACAAAATGTAGTATATGTATTAAATGTATTACTATATAATCCTCTGTTGCACATTGTTGGCCGGAAAAAAACTTGCTTTCAAGCACGCGTTCACACGACGCTGCCTCGCGTATCCATATTGGAGTGTTGGTTTTTCATATCTTCGGTAATTATCAAGACACAAACGCGTGGTTAACAAACGACTAGACCTCCGGCCTTTGACAGAAACACCTGTGCATTATGATATTTTGGTTTTTGATAACACTTAAGCTATATGTGAGTGGAGCCTTTCCTGTTGGAGGAACACAGTTTTCATGTAATTTGCCCAAAATATTGCACTCTGCACTCCAGAGTTCACTCCGTTATTCATCCATCTGCCTCTTGACACGCAGTCATCCTTCAGCTTATCACCAGCTCCGGTGTAAATGTGGCGGCGCGGAGGCTTTTCTTGCCCTCTGAGCGCTGCCTGACATCGCTGTCGGCTCATATTGATATCAGATATTTATTACAGCCAAGCAGAGACGTGAACAGGGAACCAAAAAAAAAAAATCAGACAAGGAGTAAAGAGATTTGGAGCCGAGCCCGAAAGCCCATGTTGTGAATGCAACCTGACTGAGAGCGCAGAGCAACAAAATCATCATTACTCAGGTGCCTGCCAACAGTGTACCCGAGAAGCTGCTACTATGAGATGAACATAATGGGATGCTAATAAATCCTCTGGAGATCAGCGGGAGTTCAGAATGATGTTTCCCAGAATGCTCATCAATCAGACGAGCGGGAAGCTGTGTTGCTCTTGGATGGCGTTGTGTTTCAGCACAGCTTCGCCTCGTCTAGTGTACAACCCACACCGGTGTTTGTCTCTAATGTCTCAGTTTGATGTAAATAACCGTCATTTGATGAGCAACGCCGCAATCTTTTACCGCTTCACTGTTGCTCAGACTGGCATCACTTCTCGCCTCCAACTTGTCACTGTCTGTTTGCTCCCGCCTCATCCTGTTTGGTGTTGTTGTGCCCGAGAGGTTTCAGTGCTGCTGCTGCTGCTGTTCGTCTTTAGTCGGTGACTTTCATGCAGTTTTGAGCCACACGAGCAGCGTGGCTTTAGAATGGATAGTTTACTGAACGGGCCGACAGGGAACAGCCACAGCGGCCAGAAGTGTCAGAGGCCTTCACCTAAAAAATGTCAAACACACAGGCCCATAGCAACCAGGAAGTAACTCACAGTGACCACAAAGAAACAACAACAAGATGAAAAACGACTACAAAGAGACGCAAAAACAACTACAAAGGGGGTAAAACAATCACGGCTAAAACAATATCTACAACAACACCAAAACAATAACAAAGTGACAAAGTTAGCATGCTAACACGCTGAACTGAGATGGTGATCAAGCTAAACATGTTTCCTGCTTAACATTAGCATTGTAGCATTATCTGTGTTAGCATTCAGCTCAAAGCGCCGCTGTGCTTCGGTGCGTGTTAACAGAGCCACCGGTCTGGCTGTAGAAACTTAGAATTTAATATCTGTAAAATGTAAAAAGATCAGCAATTAATTGATACCGTATCAATACTGGGGTGGTATTTAATTATCTGGAATGTACTGTAACACTGCACCGACCTATTAAGAGGAACATTTTAACTTATTCCATTATCTTTGAGTTAATACATTATCAGCTGCTGTAAGCCTCCACGCTCCAGGAAACTAATGTCATGTATGGCATTAAAGAAGGGCTTTTTTTCTGGAAGGGCTTTTAGTTTTTTTTGGTGTGAGATTAGCTGAGGACGGTGCTCAGCCTATAAAGTGGAGTTATGGATGTGCTGGAAGAAAATGTTTTTTGTTCTGTTTGTTGAATTCCTCTCTTGGCTGAACGCAGCAGCAGTTCTCTCCACGACTGTTTTTATTTACTGAGAAGCTGTTTGGTTGAGAAGAGAACGGCAGGAAGGTGAAGGACTTCCACACCAACCTCAGCGGCATCGGTTGAGACGTTTAAGCCGTCTGAAGTCACTCTCGTTTCCAATCGGAGGATCGTGTGCCTGCCTGGAAGACTAAGGAGAGGCTGACTCGTATCACTCACCCAGCTGAAGAAATGAGCCGGCGGACAAAGTTCAGAGTCCTCAGCTCCAACATTAAGCCTGTACTACTCCACGAACCAGAGACGTGGAGGACGACCGACACCGTAATGAAGACGCTGCAAACATTGCAGGAAATGTTAACAATCTTCCTTCTGCTCAACGGATCAATTCTAATGTTGGTGACTCACACTTCCATTAAAACACCGTTCGTTTCCTGTTTTATTCTGCCATTGGCTGCCTTGTGACTCCTCACTCACTACTCCTTTAATTTTGTTTTGGAAAAATTGTACGAAATGTCTTTTGCGACGACTTCGAGCCGATTGCCTGCACACATCGCCGCTTGTTTTGGGGTTTGAATGAAGTGTTTTACGACGCCTTGGTGTTGGCAATTGTGGGTTGTATTTAATTCAATTACAAATTACACTTGATACAAAGTAATATATAGTAATAGTATTACTTTTTTCAGGAGTAATAAGTACCTGAGTAACTGAGATACTGAATTCCGAGTCAACACTAAAGAAACAAATACCAGTTGAAGTACAATGGGATATTATTACGTCGGACTAAATACTTCTTAAACACATTTACAAACATAATTCAGAAATAAGGGTTGTTTTGTTTGTTGTAAAGTATTTTTTTAACCATAATATTTGCTATCTTTTATCTGGTTTTGGTGTTAAAACATTGTTTGGATTGTTACATTAAACATTTTCTTTGTCCCGTTCCTCGGGGACCTCGACTTACAGACAACTGGATCTCCTCCAACAGACAGAAGAAGAAGAGTTTTAAAGTATAATACTCATCGTTATCTCCTTAAAGTCTGTTGTGAGTTTCAATTCAAGTTGTTCCAAGAACGAGGTTCAGCCGGAGAGATTCTGTGCTGCTGGAAAAAAACACTCGTGCTTTTTGTCGCCGCCATCCGCGACGATCAAAAGCTTTGAAACTGAGAAACTGGGTCCTCCGAAGGTGCGGACGACTGGCAAGCCTTCAGAGCAGACGAGCTCAGCTTATTAAGACTTGAGGAGCTGCACACTGTACGTAGCTGCCTGCTGGCACCACTTCAGCTAATGCACGGAAACTCAAACAGATGTTGAACAAACATTTCTAAACACATTACCTAACCTACAGTCCTGTCAATTTAATATGAAATCTACTTTAAGTTATGCATTCCTGACAAAGCCGGCAAAGCTGCTGTAATACGTCGGTTTGAAACCGTTTTTTACAGTTTTGTTGAGTTCAGCTGCTGTCTGTTTAGTGTGTTCATGCAGATTGTCCCTCCTACTCACAGAGTAGTTTGCCCGAATGAAATCATGGAGTCAGGTAAAGTCACTGATGGGATATTGACTCCGACATCTGCTTGAAACTGCAAAGTGAAAAGCAAATTATCTCCAAAGAGTGAGCACTCAATCCACAGAAAGTTTCACCCTTTCACCTTTTTCTCTCTCTGGTAAAAACACACACCGGCTGTATGAACGTGGTTGATGCCGTGTGCAGTTTACTGAAGGCTACAGCTGAGACTAACTACTCAGAAGGTATGCAGAGGCCCTCGAAAATGTTTTTCCTCCGTGGAACCTGAAGGCCACATGAAACGGCCCCAAAGACAGCTAAACTGAAGGTGCATTCAGGCGCTCTTCATACGCGTGTAACGTCAGACATTTCAAAATCAATAAGCAGGAAGTGGCCCTGAAGCAACACAGGATGGACAACTGTTAAGTGAGCAATACATTTTCCCAGTTTTAACCCTTTGTCACTGTGTTCATTGGGTCATTTATCTGTTATATGCCAAATATATGTCAAAACTTCTGGATCAATATCTCCATCAAATCGCTGTCTTTTCTCTTCCTATTTCATACTGCACTCAAATACTATTGGTTACAAGCGATGCACACCTGTCCTATGAACCGCACTTGAGCTCTTGTGGATCGTAGTAGCCCACAGAGCGATACGGAGCGACAGGAGGAGACGTGCGTTTGGATACGAGTGGCCAACAGGGCTGGCTACCAAGTTAGCGGTTAGCTCGCCCGGCCACGGCCATCTGTTTTCACGTGGACGAGCAACTCTGAGCGATTCGTAGACGGTTGGAGGTTTCTCACACCAGCACAGGCCTCCACCTACCTACAGCGGCTCACATTGTGACGAGCAAGCCACGGGTATCTACTTAGTATTCCAGTGCAAAAACAAAAAGGATGACGACACTGTACCACAACCCGGCGCAGCACAAGTGCAGGGGTAGAGATGGAGAAAAGAAGAAAGCTGAAGTCGAGAGCTCAACTCAACTTTCGGCGGGCAGGAAGTCCGTGACGAAATCCTCTCTGGGATTCGCAAAAAAAAAAAAAACAAGGTAAGAGCGAGCGTTGAATGTCAAATGCTTATCTGGTCCAATCAGTGACGGGCTTCAGTTTGTGTCAAAGCAGAGGAGCACATTGCCTCTAATTAGTGAAATAATCCCTGATCTGAATGGCATGTGCTGGGAATTTAATTTGTGCGCTCTTCACAGTTCACCAGGTTGCTGATATAAATGCGCAGGATTGATAAGCTCCCATCTGATTGTCCTTCTGGCTCCAAATTGACGACAGGCTCAGTGATTGCTGAACTGTTAAGTGGCTGATTTGGTTCTTGCTCATTGTTTGGTGTCACTGCTGAGTGTTTATGTATAGATGCATCGGTGTTGGTGGGGTTTGACTGTTGCATTGTTCTGCGGGGATTCTTTGGACGTCTTCTTGAATGATATTAAGACGATGATGAATATTAGTTGTGTTGCTATTGGTAGTTGTAGTATTAATGTTAAAATGATTAGCAGCAGCAGTGGTGCAGCCCAAGTACTTTACTTAAGTTATGTACTTCATCATGTTACTTCAGTACTTACATTTTCTAGTACTTTATACCTCTACTTCACATTTCAGAGGAAAATATTTTTACTTTTTACGACAGCTACTACTTAATTTGACATCTGTACTTACTAATTATATTACAGATTAAGATGTTACGAACATAACGTGATGAAATATAATGCATTGTTATTGATTTAATCACCGAACAGTACGTTACGTAGTAGCTTCATGTTGACCAACCGACATTAAGATGCTGTGTACACAGTAATGCAACATTTATATTTATTATATACAACTGACAGGGACTATTAGTAGCTACATTAATACAGGATTAATAAATACGGTGCTTTTACATTGTGATATTGCAACGTAACCCCTTTGTCAGCTGAATAGATGAAAACAAAGGAAGTCTTCTCAACCTCTGGCAAAGATTTATTTCATTGTTTAGCTGCAAAGGTAGAGAGAGACAATATCTTTAAAGTTTCCATTTCACACTCTGCTGCAGAAGCATATTTCATTCCACAAATGTTCAAAACCGTATCTTGAAATCAGGACTTCTGTACCTCGTTATCGTTTGAAGTCTGAATGAAGTCAGACTTCTGAGATAAGGTGTCCAATTATTCTTCTCTCCTTTTGGTGAATTCAATGCTCATCCATTCTCTGCTGTGCATTGTCCCCAAATTATGTTTATTAACCGACTTTTGAAAATGAGCATGTACTGATACACATTTCGTGTCACTTGTCATTTTCTACCAGCATTCCATGAAAGTTTTACAAAGTGCAAGCGTCCGCAGAAGGACAGTGGGCGGTAAAAGGTTTTAAATAAAACGCTGAATATTTCTTCTCCCGCTGACTAACAGTGATACTGTGGTATTAGCGGGTTGCCAGTTATGTTGAAGTGATACTGTGGTATTAGCGGGTTGCCAGTTATGTTGAAGTGATACTGTGGTATTAGCGGGTTGCCAGTTATGTTGAAGTGATACTGTGGTATTAGCGGGTTGCCAGTTATGTTGAAGTGATACTGTGGTATTAGCGGGTTGCCAGTTATGTTGAAGTGTTACTGTGGTTTTAGCGGGTTGCCAGTTATGTTGAAGTGATACTGCGGTATTAGCGGGTTGCCAGTTATGTTGAAGTGATACTGCGGTATTAGCGGGTTGCCAGTTATGTTGAAGTGATACTGCGGTATTAGCGGGTTGCCAGTTATGTTGAAGTGATACTGCGGTATTAGCGGGTTGCCAGTTATGTTGAAGTGATACTGCGGTATTAGCGGGTTGCCAGTTATGTTGAAGTGATACTGCGGTATTAGCGGGTTGCCAGTTATGTTGAAGTGTTACTGCGGTTTTAGCGGGTTGCCAGTTATGTTGAAGTGATACTGCGGTATTAGCGGGTTGCCAGTTATGTTGAAGTGATACTGCGGTATTAGCGGGTTGCCAGTTATGTTGAAGTGTTACTGCGGTATTAGCGGGTTGCCAGTTATGTTGAAGTGTTACTGCGGTTTTAGCGGGTTGCCAGTTATGTTGAAGTGATACTGCGGTATTAGCGGGTTGCCAGTTATGTTGAAGTGATACTGCGGTATTAGCGGGTTGCCAGTTATGTTGAAGTGATACTGCGGTATTAGCGGGTTGCCAGTTATGTTGAAGTGATACTGCGGTATTAGCGGGTTGCCAGTTATGTTGAAGTGATACTGCGGTATTAGCGGGTTGCCAGTTATGTTGAAGTGATACTGCGGTATTAGCGGGTTGCCAGTTATGTTGAAGTGATACTGCGGTATTAGCGGGTTGCCAGTTATGTTGAAGTGATACTGCGGTATTAGCGGGTTGCCAGTTATGTTGAAGTGATACTGCGGTATTAGCGGGTTGCCAGTTATGTTGAAGTGATACTGCGGTATTAGCGGGTTGCCAGTTATGTTGAAGTGATACTGTGGTATTAGCGGGTTGCCAGTTATGTTGAAGTGTTACTGTGGTTTTAGCGGGTTGCCAGTTATGTTGAAGTGATACTGCGGTATTAGCGGGTTGCCAGTTATGTTGAAGTGATACTGCGGTATTAGCGGGTTGCCAGTTATGTTGAAGTGTTACTGCGGTATTAGCGGGTTGCCAGTTATGTTGAAGTGTTACTGCGGTATTAGCGGGTTGCCAGTTATGTTGAAGTGTTACTGCGGTATTAGCGGGTTGCCAGTTATGTTGAAGTGTTACTGCGGTTTTAGCGGGTTGCCAGTTATGTTGAAGTGATACTGCGGTATTAGCGGGTTGCCAGTTATGTTGAAGTGATACTGCGGTATTAGCGGGTTGCCAGTTATGTTGAAGTGATACTGTGGTATTAGCGGGTTGCCAGTTATGTTGAAGTGATACTGGGACTCTAATCTTTCCAACTGCGACACACCATAAAGAAGAATACGGGACAATAATGGCAGAGATGTTTTGAAGCATATATCTGGAGCTCGGTAGGTTTTTTGTTTTCTTTGTTGTTGTTATTTCTTATAAAACAAATATTCAATAAAACGTTGCAGAATATTGAACAATCCTCTCTGCTCATTAAACAGCTTTCCACAAATTTACCAACATCCCTCTAGTTTAAGCTATTGAAGCCCGACATCCTGTTTCAACCGTCTGGAAGCTCAAAAACACCGTTTCAACCTGACTTTGAACATCACTAATACAATAAAATAAGCAAATAAAAGACGAGCAATGAAGACAATCTCCTCTAGTGTCTGAACACAACGGGGACTTGAGTTTGGGCCTCTGATCGTCTTCTATTCACTAAGTTCTCTGACGTCGGTACTTCCCGTCCTCTTGCAGCCACACATGACTTTGTCATAATTACTTTTCGCCAACAGAGGTGAGAGCGGAGATTTGAATGATTAGACACGAACGCTCACTTCTCCTCATATCTGATGCGATCGTATATCATCGTTTGATATTGTCCATAAAAGTTTAACCTTCACTGTGGAGGAGGAGATGGACCCATTCAACATTTGTACAAACATTCAGGAATTTCAATTATGACACTAAAAACTGAAGATTATCCTCTTTTTTCATAATATCCCACAATTATAAGTAGATTTATTTTTGGGCCCAGATTAGTGCCTTCAAGTGCAAACCCAAATCTGAATGTTAAGCAGCTTAGCATTACGACGTCTCTGTTGAAGGATGAAGTTGCTGCTTTGTAGAAATGATGTGTTTTTTTGCCGGTTCATAAATGTGCACAAAGCTGAAGTCACTCTGCTGTAGCTCCTCACTGGGTTTAAACAGTCAAACGTCTTTTAGGTCTTTAAAAAAAGAGGATAAATGTTTTACAGGAAGCTGGAAGCTCACCAAATGTATAGCTTCTACCCATAAGAAGAGGGATTCAAACCACAGGTTTGATCTGATTTTATTGACTTGACTGTTCTTGGCTACATCTGTGCCAGCGCCAGACAATTCTGCAAAAAATGAGATGATAGCGAGCAGAGTTTGTGATCTTTTCCCCCCCGATAGAGGACATAAAGACACGTCCGATTGCACGGTGAGGTTTCCATTTTTTAAGAGCAGGATTTATTGTGAGCTTTGAAGGCGTTGCTTTTGATATGCTCCATTCAACTGTTATTATTAGAGCGAGGAGCTGCAGCACAGTGATTTTAGCTCCACGCTTTCACAAGGTTTGGGTGTCCTCTAAAGGAAAACTGAAAGAGTTCCCTCTTCCAGTTTCCACTTAGAGACACTGACCCGTTCCTCTCTGCAGATTCAAAACGCCTTCAACACCGCCGTCTCTTTTCTATTCACCGCCGTCTCTTTTCTATTCACCGCCGTCTCTTTTCTATTCACCGCCGTCTCTTTTCTATTCACCGCCGTCTCTTTTCTATTCACCGCCGTCTCTTTTCTATTCATCTCTTCTGGTGACACGAGGAAACAAATACACGTATAAAAAACACCTGGGTTTCTCTGCCAGGACACAATCACATCGAGTCTTACAATTGAATTTGAAGTGAAGTTTTATTTTTCTGCAAGCATTTCAAGCAATGCTTTATCAGCAATTCATCACATGCAGGTTCATCCTGTTTGAAGGGTATCCTGCTGCATTGTGGTTTGTCTCACATCGTTGCAGTTTATAGGAGAAGTTGTTTTCTTGTAGAATTCATGATTAGTACATTGATACAAGTTGACATTATATGAACCGCCTCCTCATCCATGTTCTCCACTGACGTCTGAAACTATCAGCAGCTGTAACCTCCGATCACGCGGCCGCATTGTGTAGTCTGTTGTTGAAGCCGTGCCTTTTTTTGGTGAAAGCACTTTTAACATCATTGGACCCTCGTCTTGTTGTGAGCTACAGAGACATTTTAAACGAGATCATATCATAATGATTAAGGGCCATTTGAGCACTAAATCAAGATTAATTGAATGAATGAATTCACTGCAGTCTGGTGTCTCTTTTGTGTGCATTTCTACTGATTTTATGTTGTTTTACCGTTTGCTTTTCTCTCTAATCAATCATCAAACTACAAGTGAGCAACCTTGCTGAGATCAACACTGATCAGATCAAACAACAATTAATTTCGTACCCTAAGAAACCATGTGATGTTTTACTACAATAAACAAGTTTTTTCTTTCAAATGTAAAAAAAGCCTCAATAATGACAAAATGACATCAAAGGAATCTTAATACGCTCACAGAAGCCCTGGCATCTCTGCTCCAGCTTTGTCTTCGGAGCACCTCGCTCTTATCTCTCCCTTTGACACAAATTGTTAAAATGTCCTTGAGCAAAAATCCTAATAACAATTCTGCAGACTTTGAGGAGGCTTATTGCACTTCAGAGGAGAAAAATAAGATTCTGATGAAAGCAGAAGATGCGTCTCCATGGACTTAAAACATCCGCAGAGAATACGACTAAAACTGAGCAAAACGTAAAGACGGACGTGGTTATTACAACGCAACAAAAAGCTTTGAAATAAGACAACACTGCTGCAGACCTGTGAGTTGATCACCCTGACCGGTGGCATTTGATGAAAGCTTTAATGCGAGTCATGCACTCAGATATGTGTATTTGCAGGATAATGAGTGCTCCCATCGGTAACAGGCCGGTCAGTGATGTCTTGCTCTGCCCATTGAGCTCCACGGCACAAGCAGTTTTTTTGGCACCGACATCATAAGTGGAAGGGATTATGTGCTCCGCCTGCCAACACAGTCTTCTGATGAGAAGCCAGGTAATATCAGACTCTCTCCATTAATACCAGCAGCTCCATCTCCTCTTGGCTGCCGTTGTCTTGCAGGCCTCCCCTCTCACCGGGTTGTTATCTAGTCTGAGGGATAATTAAGCCTTGAGGGACTGTTGTAGGCTTTCCTCTTCTAAGTTGTCAAAAGTTAGAGGGAGGCAGATCAAACGCTAATCTAGCAGAGACAGTAGACGTATTGGTGGAGATGTTTTCCCTTTGACTCTCATCTTGCACTTCGAGATGAGAGTCCACTCAAACGCAGGGAAACAAGTTCACAAATGTGCAACTAAAAGGAACCACATTAGAGTTTGCTGCTGAAATACATTTAAGAAATTGAGTTTAGTACCTAAGTGACCATTTATTGGTCAATTAATTCATTACTCAATTGCAGAAAATGTATCAAAAACTATTTTGATAATTGCTAAATTGTTGCATTGTTGAAAACGGTCTTTTGCTTATGTAAGTAATCAACGGAGGAAGTTTCATGGGGATATCTATAAAGGTACATTGTTGATGCCTTCGTCACCACACGCCCTCCACTTAGCCTTCACACATTTTGAAAATAACACTTACAAGTTCATGGGAATCAGCATCACAAACAACCTCCATCTGTCACATCTCCATCCAGGTGAAAACCCCCCAATTAATGTCTGTATTTCCTGCGCCAAGTGCTTAAACTTTAAACTAACTTTTAGAGAAGAGCAATAGATCTCATCCTGAATGGAAGCATTACAGGCTGGCATGGGATGTAAACGGCCCAGGACAGGAGGGCTCTACAGCGGGTGATTAAAACCACCCAGAAGAGCATTAATGGTGCCCATCTACAGAGCATCGGTTATATTGGTGACAAGAGGTGCCTGCGAAGAGCCCAAAGGATATTTAAAGACTGCTCACTCTGGCGTTACAGAAGTATCACTGACTGTACAGCCGGACTTCAGAGCAGCTTGTTTCCTCAGGCTGTGAGACTCCTGAATTCATCCTCCACCTTATAATATAGTTGTTGTTTTTGTTGTGCATTTTCGTATGTAGTAGACGTTTTCTCAAAATGTGTTTTTTCTCAGACTCTGAGCCAGAAGTCTCTACTTCAGTAGCTCTTACATCCTTCCTATCCACGTATATTCTGAAGGTTTTTACACTTTGTTCATATGTTATGCATGGCCTGATTTACAGAACATTTAATTCCTAAAAGTATGGTGAATTTTATTTTATTTTTTTAATGGCTGTTGATAATATTTTGTGATTCATGTCGTGATAAAACGAGATATCCAAAACCCCTCTTTAAAAACCTTTGACTCCAATGTTCAGATTTCTACACATAATCGATAAGATAATACCTCATTTGCATATCTAAACATACATTTTCAGAAAACTTTTAAAAACAAAAACGAATTGTCTTGATGTGAGTAACACACTGGGTGAGTTTCATGGCGATATCTATTCGTTAATTCTTAATATTCACCTGAGCCGTCTGACCATAAGCTGTTATTTCCAGAGTTCTCTGTAACCTTCCTTTTGAGAACTGATAAATAAGCAAAAGGTTTTTCTGTCTAAAAAAACGTTTACTCCTTTTACTTCAGTTTGACCAGAATCATATCAAAAATAAACGAAAGTACAACAGAGTTTCTATGAATCCGTCAAATGAATAAATGAATGTATGCCGCTGTCATACCTAAATCACAAAGTGTGATTGTGAACTGAAACCGAGAAACGACACATTTGGATGAAATGATGAGGCGGACTGATAAGCGGCGCTTCTGTTGTAACAGTCCTGGAGAAGAGACCTTGACAGCCTTGAACTCGTACCTGTTTGCTGATGAAGTGGTGAGGTTGCTGTCCGGGTTTCTTCTGCTCGGTCGGAGGACTGGCATAGATCCGTTACGACAGCATGAGCCTGGAAAGAAACGAAGAAAAAACAGAAAGAAAAACACTTTACGGTGACGCATTTTGTTGTGTAACTCAAAAGACTGTAATGCCTTTTCACCCACACATCCTCTAATGAACTGTCTGGTCATTGGAGACAGAGGACTGCATGTTCAGTCAGACTCACAAACACTACATCTGTGCTCAGACGGAAGGAAAACAGCATCATTATCGTCCGTCTCTGAAGAAAAGTGTCGTCTTGTTTATTGCAAATCTGAGCTACTTTCCATCATCTGAAGACAAACGTGCACATCTCTGCATCTGCACTCCAGCGTGCACAACATGTTTTACTATCGTGTTCCTTATGACAACAGCATAAATACATTTTACATTACAGACGGAGAAATGTACCTAAACACCAGGGTTACATATGATACCAATACATATCTTTTCATCTTTATATATTTATTTATATTTCTAACTCGAATTAGAATGAGTATTATTTGTATTATTCATATTTATTTGATTACTAGCCTCTTTAGTCTCACACCTATGCTACCCTGCATTTACTAATTGCATTTGATAAATAATATGATTTACTTTGGCTCCGTAAAGCATTGCCCTTTAGCCATACTGTAATACACGCATAGGAAAAACAGCTGCACAGTAAAGTGAACACACACACACACACACACACACGGGTAATCACTGAAACACGTGACTGACAAGGAGAGCAGTGGTCCAATAAGACCGCCCCGCAAAGTGTGTCGAATTCTCCTTTTTCTCACCAAGTTGGAGAAATTCGAAAAATAAAGGAAATAACGAGTCGCTCAGGAGGCGTCAACCCCGAGCAACTAGTGGCAAATCTCAAAGTAATTTGTTGGCTGCAGCATCTGCTTTGGTTTTCAGGTCAGATTAGATGTAACCAACATGTTGTGCTGTGTGTGCCGGTCGCTGTCGGTACGAGACGCTTAATTGCAGGAGTGAGAGAGAGTCTGGTTGCTTCGAGGCTGCAGCCTTGATTAAAAAAATATATATTCTGGAGCGAGCAGATGGCCGCGTAGACTTTGCTCGCTTGTTTAAAAGTAGGCAGTCCACCCACCTTCCGAATATCTCACACTTTATGAGGGAAAAGCTGAAAGGGAGACCGACTTCTCAAGGCCGAGAAAATAGGAAGACACACTCTCCATTGCTCCAAAATGCCACATTGAAAACCACCTTTCAATGTTTTTCTGTGTGTTTTGTTGGTGATGAGAAACATCAATTTTGTTTTTGCCAGATGGAAGGTAAGTGTGTCGGGACCGAAACGACTGAGACCTGAATCTCCGAGAGCATGATTTGTCTGGAGGTTTACGAACAACATCCAACAGCTCTGAATGTGCAACTCTGCTCTCCTTGAAAATAACAACATATATAGCTCATTTGGTTTTGCTAAAGAAGCAGAACTGCGGCCCGAGGTTTGTTTACTGGCGATGTTTGTGCAACATTTTACAGAACAGAAGCTGTAGATGCTGTAGTCGAGGTGGATGCTGGGTTCAGGTCCTGAGTCCAGTCTGTGGTCAGGTTTAGGCAACAACAACACTTTTGTTGAGGAAGGTTAGGTTTGGAAAAGATGGTGATAGTGGTTAAATGTATGTAGTATATAACTCGTCCTGCCTCGTGCTCCAAGTTCAGTTTTCACTTTAAAGAGCCACTTAAGGGAGAACACCACCTGAAGTATGAGTCTGTGTCATGATGTTTTTATGGCCGAGAAAAGTTGAATCAATATTTGTGAACCTGAGTTATTCAGAAACCGGAGGAGCAACAGCCAAAGCAGTTTTTTGAGAAGCCTTTTCGACGTCTCGCTTCCATTTTATTAAACGTGTCATTGCACACCGACGCCTCTGACAGCGCGCCCCCCCCCACCGTGTTTAGGTTACGCTTCAAGTCACGTCGCTTTTAGTGAAGCGTAATCTGCACAGACAGCAGTTTGAATCACAGGCCTAGCACCACGGTGGATTTCGTCCCCCGGAGCCGACACGAAAGCTATTTCGGTTCAGGAAATGTCTGCCGTCAGTTAGCCGGGTGACGGCAGACGTGCAGAGACGTTTACTGAAGACGGAGTCGGATGAGAGGACGCTTACCAAGCCGCTCCCGTCTCGCTTCCAGTGGGGATTCCCAGTAAGTCTCAAACTTGTGACGTCATCGAGGATAAAGCCTGGAGCTGATCCACAGAATGTTTTTTGTCTTTTTTACACCCAAATGAGCTTTATTCTATTATCTATTGTAGTGTTCTCAGTTCATTAACAGAACATGTATCTGGATACTCAGAACATTCACCTGGGTGCTCCAAGTGTCACCGATAACAGCTTTTGGCTGCTTTCGTAAATCCAATCTGTTGACTGATATTTTTACTGTCGGAGTAACATGTACGAGTTTTGAAAGTGGGCGTAATTCCCCTTTAACATCGACTGAAAATCTTGTTTTCTGCTGACCTCCAGTGGTTTACCTCCTCAGCTTGCCGCACTGATGTAGAAGTGTACTCCAGGGTGTGTCAGTACACCGTGACATCACCGGCGTGTGAGCTTCTGACCACACCCGACCAAGTCCCTAAACATGACCACAAAACTGTTAACGGGGCGACGTAGTGCCGACCGCCAAACCTGTTTCAATGTTGTTTCTCACTAAGAAATGTATTAGAATGTATTAATAGCACATACAAATGTTAATAGTACGTTAGTTGTACAATTTGATAGGAAAATAAATCGTACAATGTCATTATTCAGGTGTGTTTAGTGACTACACGTTTATTAAAAAGCTTTTCTCATGATGTTGATAAAGACGACACTGAATGTCTCTCAAAGTGTTTCCGCCGTTGCAAATTACTTGTATATAAAAATGTAATGATGCAGTTTTTTCTCTCCCTATACTGATAATAATACCTAAAATCATGGTATTAGTAGACATCATTCTGTACACCTCCCTGTGTGGAACATGTTGTAGTTTAGGTAACATGAGGGCGGAGATATGCGTGGTGCTATAAAACGAGTTGTGACTGAACTTCTGTAACTGATGGCAGAAACATAATTGCATAATGACGGCAGCTTTATTAAATGTGGATACGGTGCCAACACACGGGGAAAAGATCTAGAAACAGAAGAAATCTTTAAATTGCCGTTCACAAAGCAGACTTTTGAGTAATCTGGCTTCTTTTCCTCACAATCATATAAGTTTCGTGGTCTGTGGCGAAAACACTGAGTGTTTTTGTCCCTTCATGCACTGAAATCTTTATTTCTCCAATTGAATTTGTGCTTGCTCGATAGTTTCGACATTAACAAAACGACACCGGTTCGCCAGCCGACCCGCTGCTGCACAAGTTGTTCAATGTGTTTACTAGCTGTGTCGTTTTCCCTCCTCACATTGTTTCTGCTTGTTCATCGATCCTCCAGCGTGAGATATTTCCCCCAGCTGCAGCACTGAAACTTTAATATGATCTCTCCAATTTAAAGGAAGGTGATTAAGGTTTCTGAGGCCAAGGCAGCAAGAAAAAAACACCAGGAAACTGATTCTAAAAACATCTCTCTCGGAGGTCAATCTAGGTAACAGCCAGTCTCCTTTATTGATTCCCTGCACCGAGTCCATACCAATCACAGCAGAGGGGATGCAGGTAAAGAGAAGCAGACACATCAATGACAAGGATTTCTAACAGATGTGGAGAAGGAGGGGCTGAAGATCTACACGAGAGAGATAAACCGAATATATATATATATATATATATATATATATATATATATATATATATATATATATATATATAGAGAGAGAGAGAGAGAGAGAGAGAGAGAGAGAGAGAGAGAGAGAGAGTGATGGAGGTGCTCGCTGGCGGTAAATCCAGCCCACAATAAATGTAATTTCTAATTTCAAAGGGTCCATTAATTCTTGTCCAGCACCTCTGCCAGGAGTCGTTCTGGTGGGGGGGGGGTCAGGAGGAGAGCTAGCATTAATAACAACAGCCTTATTACGACTGGATGTGGCCGGCGACAGCGTCCCGCTTAGACAGTGTCCTCTTGAAAAATAACGTATGATGCCATTAGGTGCCATTATAGGTCAAACCCCACGCAAACACACCCGGGCTGACGGGGAGCGGCAGTAAATCACTCTAATCCAGGCGTGAGATGAAGGCGGGTTATTCCCACATCGCCGGGGGGGACGGGGATTTGTGTCACAAGCTGAGCTGCAGTTTACCAGCTTGAGTCACGATGAACGCTGTGATAGAGCTCAGCTGTCACTCAGGAGGGCTGAGCCACACAGCTCTCATCACCTGCCGTCTAAACCTCCCAAAGGAAACTCAGCGTGGACGTGAAGGGACGCCCGGGGGAAAAGATCCAGCTCTTTATGCTAATGTGGGTTTTCCAGGTGCCCATGTTTTTACCTCAGCTGTGTTATGAAACCAAACAGAAATAATAAATAATGCAGTGTGAAATCTGACTAGCAGCCAAGGCTTATTTGTGCAGGATTATTGTATTTTTCTTCTTATCTCTGCTCTCGCACATCATCAGCTGATGCCGTTACCCTCCTGGTCCCTCAAGCAGAGATTTGACTCATCTCTCTTTCTCGTCCTCCTCCGACTCTCAGCCCCTCTGAGCCCAACTGTCAATACGGAGACGCTGAACGCTGCTCAGACTGTCAGGGAGAAGCTGCAGCACCACGTTCACACTTTACCCAGTACCGCTGCACAGCCTGCATGAGCGCAGACTGCCAGCAAATAGAAGAGTGTTAAAGGGGTGTAGTGGGCCTCAACAAGACCCAAACTCTGCAGAAGTTCTTCGCTCCTCTTCGCATGAGACGGGAGAGAAAAAGCAGATAAAAACTGTGAAATGTACACCCAGAGAGAGAGAGAGAGAGAGAGAGAGAGAGCTCACCTGCCCACGGCGCAGACGCACCAACGGCTCTGTGGCTTTTCTTCTGCTGTTGCTGCCGCTCCGCTCACTAAAATCACTCCCAGGACTCACGCAGAGGGAAGATAACCGGCTCTCAGGAAAAGTGGAGTCAACACTCGTCGCACAAAAAAGGCAGGCAGGGCACTCGCTGCAGCGCTGCTATCTCTCATCCTCGTTCCTCCTCCTCGGTCTCTTCCTATGCTTTGATCTCTCTCTCTCTCTCTCTCTCTCTCTCTCTCTCTCTCTCTCTATCCAGTGGTGCCCCCCTCTCTCTCCATCTCTGCCACCCCCTCACTCTCCACCACAAGGTGTCACAAACAGAGTGTGTCTGCACCCACTGCCTCTTATTGGCTCTCACTTCTTTCTTCTCCAACACTCCCCCCCTCCTCTCCTCACCACCTCTCTCTCTCTCTCTCTCTCTCTCTCTACTCTATTTGGTTTAAAGAGGCAATGCATCACTCCACAGCTGCACAACTCGTCCACACTAGATTTTTTTTAAAACGGCAACACATAAACCGTGTTGTCAGGTCCTATATCGTAAAGCTCTCTGTCCGCACTAAAACTCCTCAACAAAAAGGAAAATGTCTCAAGCTGTTCTTCCCTCTACCGGTCCCAGCAAACATCTGGATCAGAGGGAGGGGGGGGGGGGGGGGCAGCTAAGTTATTCCACTCAGTCGGTTCTTCACCTACATTGTGTTCTCAGACATACATCTGACAACTGAATAAAAACCAAATAGTGGTTTGATTGCGGGTCATATATTCTGTTAACCCAAAACCAACGTCACATCTACTGATACATGAGGATGCAAATTTACAAGCGATTATCATTTGGGAAACGTTTCCAACATCTGCGTGTAAGCAGAACTTCTATATAATTTACTCTTGTGAAACAGGGTTGTGTCCAGATAGTTACTCTCGTCTAGATTATCCAAAACTCTCGTGAGACGACCTTTCCTAAATTAACCCATTCCAGGTCAACGCCTGACCTTACATTCTCCTCTCCTCCCATGTTCATCGAGTGAACGAGAGACGAGAGAGAGAGAGACAGAGAGAGAGAGAGCAGCCGGCGTTATAAATGTTATTTTCTGATCGACTCACAGCGTTTATATTCTAAAGCACAAATAAACACCCCCACATGGAAATGGTTGCATTTTACATCTTCAACCATTCGAGGTCAAGGCCTCTCCTCAATCATCGGGGGTTAGAATCCAGACACGACCGTGACACAGGATAAGAGTACAGATTCACTCTTTCATGATCACAACATCGACTCCCCGGATGTAGACGGATGTGGGTGGAAGCCAAACATTGTCCGTGTATTCCAGCTGGTGTTCTCCTTTCCTTTCGCTATCTGTGCTTTCTTATTTTACCATCACTGCTTAGCACCGCCCAAGAAGATTGTGATTGATTTAAAGCCAGACGTTTCTTAAGCGCCGACACAGCAATCACCTATGCGTGACCAGGTTAAAGGCAAGAGAAAGTTGCTCCCAACTGTGTATATGAGCATGCACACGTCATTATTTTAAGTTTAGTTTCCCCGAGCCAAACTTTTTTTTCAGATTCACCCTCTCTGGAGACCGTTTTCCAATTTGGTTTTTGGGTGTAAAAACCTGCAGTTTAAGGGATCAGTGTGCTGCAACAGAAAGTTATTGACTTTCCGCTGCGATTGCTAAGGTGTAGAGTCGGCGGGATTTGAACTTCTTCTTCTGCACAGCCGAGTGTAACACCATAACTTTGATGTGTGCGCTAACATGCTCTTTCTACACGTTTTATGTCCGAGCCCTTCTCTATGACAGCGGCTTTTCATGTGGCCATTTTCATCTTCGGACGTGATCGGACGACACGTTATAGTTTGTTTCAGTTATGCACCGTCCTCAACTCTGGAAGCAGCCACAAGGGCCTCGTCGTCAGAAGGAAGATTTAATCCTAAAATGTGCTTTAGAGGAGCTCTTCATTTCTGAGGGAAATTCAATGACTTGTTACAAATCCCAGCAGTGGCAGCCATTAAGTCAATTGAATTAGGTGTTTAAAACCGGACCGGCGCTCACATCTCAAACAGAATCCGGACTCTAAAGGTCTGCACCCTTCCAACATGTTTTTGTCTAATATCTCCGTAACAAAATAAAACTGCTCGTTGTGCAGCTACAATTAAAGAGATTTATTTATCTTTTTAAAGTAGATGATGTAAAGCTGTGAAATCGCACAGCGCTGTGTGAGATGCAGAATCAAAATAAAAGATAAAGAGTCGAACACCAAGCTGCCCTCACCGAGAGGATGTAGCCTGAAACGATCAGTTCAAACTGGGACTGAGCCGAGAGAGGGCCAGGAGTCAAGCTGCCAATTTGCAATTATAATTAGCCTTCAAGCCCCTTAAAATGTAGATTACATATATTATCCATGCTGCCGTGTGCTCATGTGATGTTTGTTATAATTCAGCATGAAAAACAGAGATGTGCAGGAGTCGGGAGGCTTGAAGTGCTCTCGGTGTTGTCATGTTTGAAAATGTGCTGCAGCTGTTTTCAAATGCAAGTGTCCCCTAAATCATTCAGGTCACACCGTGTAACACGGCGCACCGGCACAGAGTCCCCGCTGTGACAATACTCCTGCAAAGCGTTGGCTTAATTCAAGTGCAGCAGCTTTGGAAATGAACAGGAAATCAGAGAGGAGCGCCGGAACATGTGTGTGGGAATCAGGAGGCGTCTTGTTGTCCGCCTTGTTAGCGGTTGTTTGTGGGGTTTTATACGACGCTCCGTCTGCTCATCAGCCTCAAGAAAACACAATTAAACCCGGTTGAGATTTGGTGCCAAGATTTCCCCGGTGGAGATCAAGAGTTAGAGCTGGAATTCGTCGCATTAAATGATCTGTATTTATTTAGTCACGAGATGCATTTATTCATGGAGGAAAGATATCAGATATCAAACAAACAGTTTCAGCCTCAGAGGAAGCTGGTCCTCTGTAGATGTTGTAATAAAATCCATTATTGTGCAATTATTATTGACTTCCAGCAGAAGATTCATATATTTTCATCTTCCTAAAAGCTCGGCTAGTTCCGGTGATGAATGAGGTCGTTGGGCAAATTGAACAAAGATGGCGGAGGTGCTGTTGCACATTTTAACGATCACATTCATCATGTTTTTTCCTTCCACAGAACACCCTGTTGTTAGATTTATTTCCTACCATCCAAGCAGCCACTTCTTGTTTTAAATTAATTTCCAGTTTTTCAGACTCACTTTTAGTTAAACTGTCCTTGGTGATGCATTCAAGGACACGCTGCCAGCTGACATTTGAGTCACCTGCATTCATCGGCTGCAGCGTTACCAAATAAAAAACCTTGAAGATAAATAATTAGAGATTAGATGCTGTGAAAGTCAGTGTATATTCTGTCGTTTACCACATGAAAGAATCAACTCAGATATCAGAAAAGATGGATGATGAGATGGATTATGTATCTGAAGCACATTTATCAACATCTGACTCAACTTGTTTCAGCTGAAACCTGTGCAGCCGTAAAACAATCAATGAGCAACGGTTCGGTACGGAAAGATGCCAGCAGCAATGTAACGTGAATGCAATCTGTAGTTAATGTGCAAAACCACTTTATGGCCCTTAAACACATTATTAAACTGTGATCCGATGTTATCTATAAACCTTGTGACAATGCTCGAGCAATTTTATCATGTTTTTGTTTTCATTACATTTTTAATTAAAGTTGGACGTCACACAATCGTGTTTTTATGTGTTGTTAGAATAGTTCCTACCTTCTAAGCAGCCACTTTTTGTTTCTAGTTATTTCCAGGACTCAGTTTCACGACTCTGTTAGTTAACCTGTCCGTCTCCTCGGTGACGCAATTAAGGACACACTGAACGTGGCAACTGTTAGTGTTCACACGAGCCAGCAGCTTGTGGAAGACGGTGAGGGTGCACGCCACGGTCAGAGTGCACGGTGAGGGTGTACGGTGAGGGTGCACAGTGAGGGTGCACGGTCAGAGTGCACGGTGAGGGTGCACAGTGAGGGTGCACGGTCAGAGTGCACGGTGAGGGTGCACAGTGAGGGTGCACGGTCAGAGTGTACGGTGAGGGTGCACAGTGAGGGTGCACGGTCAGAGTGCACGGTGAGGGTGCAGAGTGAGGATGCACGGTCAGAGTGCACGGTGAGGGTGCACGGTCAGAGTGCACGGTGAGGGTGCACAGTGAGGGTGCACGGTCAGAGTGCACGGTGAGGGTGCACAGTGAGGGTGCATGGTCAGAGTGTACGGTGAGGGTGCATGGTCAGAGTGCACGGTGAGGGTGCACAGTGAGGGTGCACGGTCAGAGTGCGTGCAGGTAGTCAGGTTTCTCTCATTACAGTCCTGCAACAGCCACGGATGCAGGTGAAATTCATTCAGGCAGCGCTGCTTGGTGTTCAGCACTAACACCGCTGTGGGGGAAACGATGCAGCGGGAGTTAACACGGTGATTATATCAGGCGCCTCAAGCAACTGTCAATGTTCAGTCCAGTCAAACAGAAAACAGGCTTCAGCAGACGCATCGCCGCCTCGATCCTCTCCACGCGCCTGATTAAAGCCATCGTTTACTGCATTTTGTCTCGGGAACTCAGCTGTTGATTCCAATTTTTAACAATCTTCTTTTGGGAACGACTTCATTAAAGGCAAAAGTTCCCCGTCAGCTCCTCTGAGCGGCACATCGCCCGGAACCATCAGCCGCCATGATGATGAGTGACAGTCAGCCGACTATCGAGCCACCGAGGGAACGCATTAATACATCAGGGGGCTGCTGTGTACTTTAGATACCCGTGTGTGCTTTAGAGACAAGCTAAGCTAATTTATGAATAGATGAATAAATCAATTTAAAAATTGATGAGGCGACGCAAAGTCCTGCTCAAAGACATCCACGGGTGACTGGTCTCTCGGCGTTGCGCTGCATGACCTTCTTCTCTGAGATATGAATATGGATTTCCTGCCTGAGACATCGGCGTCGAATGTGTCAGAACAAGTCTTAATTAACTGTTTTAAAAGTTCAAGTTGCTCCGAGAGCAATTCGAGGTCGACAGATGACACTTAGACCATCGCAGATACAGGAGGGGGGGGGGGGGGGATTGAGTCTTATCCCGCTGATAACAGATGCAAATGACTATTTCCTCCATCTGGAGCGCATTAGAAGGAAGATCCTCATCATATTTCGCTGCCAAACAAAGTTAGGACTGTGACTATAACTTGGTGCAACAGCCGCAATCTAATGTTTTCATTGATTTTGAGTTTTTAAACCTTTGTTTTCCCTAAAGCACTTTCCAGTTCCTTTATATAACTGAGTGCATTTATTCAACTACTGTTCTGGTGTTTCCTTTTAATGCTACTTTATACTTTTTACTCCACTTCGTAAAGTTACTCGTTACTTTTCTGTTCACCGTATGAAACACTTTGTTGAAGATTAGACGAGGTATCAGGCTGTGTCTCCTACAGTCCGAGTTGTTACAAGCAGCAGCAGCAGCGTGTAACATCTGGATGCCTCAGAGGTAAAGAGAATGAATACAGAATAATCTTGTGACCTTTGGACCCCGATGTTGGGAAACCACCGACTTAATTATGAAAAGGTTGAACAGTTGACCAGCTACAACAGTACATGTGCTGCTTACACATTGTTGCATCAGCATGAACACTCTGCTCGTGCAATATGAAGTAACACATCACTTACTCGGGCCGTTTGTTTTGCAGAGTGAGTACCTTCACTTTTGAGATACTACTAAAGTGCTGACGTACTTTGACTTGTAATGGAGTATTTCTACTTTGTGAAGTAAAGGACTTGAGTGCCGCTTCCACCTCTGAAAATATCATTAATTCCTGAGGCGATGAATGATTAATACGACACCTTGAGGCGTGCGATGAGAGCAGTGATTGTGCTCGGTAAAAAGAAAAAAGAAGTCAATACTTTCCCTCATCTCCTCCATACATCACGGGATTTCCAATCACAGAGGGAACGTCGTGGATCATGGCAGCAGTTGAGATTTTGCCTTCATCTCCGGCGGCCGGCGGCTCTTTACATCAGCGCCACGAACGGCCCGGCCCGAGCTCCGATCCATTAGCCTGTCACAAACTTTTGAATTGGAATTGATTCCCCTCGCCGTAATTATTCATCTGTCTCGATTATTTATCGCTGTGACGACGGAGTCCGTGCTGTCGTGTTCGCTTTGATTTTTTTTTTTGGGAGCAGAATTAGAATTCAGACAAAGGTGTGAGCGAACCGACCCCGAAACACCGGATACACACATCTGTCTGGAGCAACAGCCGGGGGGGGGGACGTCTACCTCTTAAATTAATTTACATCTGTGATTAAGTGTGTCTGTTTTCCATTTCCCCCAAAACTGATTCACAATTTTTTATTAATTTGTCATTGTTGCAGCTAATAAAGAAACAAAACAACGAGGCAGACTTGTGGTTCTTTAAGTAAGTGACACCAGAAAACACCTAAACCAGACACTGCAGTTACATGTTCACTACGATGGATTATGTCATATGGGGGGGGGGGGACAATGAGCTTTAATATCTCACGCTAAGAGTGTGACACAGTGGTGCAATCTGAGAGAGAGAGACTGGCACAAAAGCAAAGAAGGACGATGTCACAGAGGTGAAGTGGGCGACGCAGTTCAGCAGCACCGCAGAGGAGGAAGAGGAGGAGGAGGAGGAGGAGGAGTGAATGATCCTGGATGAATGATGTCTGCAGACAATGCCGCTGCAGGTATCCTGACAAACTCCCCGCGAGTCCTTGGCTGATGAATGGATGACCGAGAACAACGCGTTCCGGTGATGACGGGTTACATAAACGGGGCCAAAGTTTTGGGAAGCGTCGACTTTGACTTTCAAATATTCTTCCCTCTCAAACGTATGATGTGAGTTTGGTGCAGAGAGTCTGACTCAATGTGAAAATCACACCACAGTCTCGGGGCTGTTGATACTGAAGGTATTTTTAAGGTAGTTTTGCTCCTGCGGGCTCAATTGGATTAAGAACATTTCAAAGAACTCAGAATTTGGTCGATTAAACTTCATTACATTACAGATCACTGAAGCCGGGACTTGGAATTAAGAAGGTTTTTCTGCGTAGGAGGCAGATATGAAATGTTGAGCATCTAAGATGTGCGTACCAGCTCGCATAACTGTGACTCTGTTCACTTTATTTGTGTTTTTTTAAATATTCAAACCCAGAAAGTTGCTTTTAAAAACAGATAAGATAATCCTAAACATTGTGAATAAGTGGATTTTGATTAAAAAGGTCAGAATAAGACCGTGATGTCAAGCTCCCAATTGTTTCACTGTTATTTTTATCCCAGGTAATAACTGTAATAACGCACAGTTACGGCGCTCCCTGCCGTTTGCTGTATCTTCTAACCGCCTGCCCGGTAATTACATGCTTGAAAGGCGTGAAGGGTAGCCATTAATATCCGCCGTGTCAGCGTAAAAAGGTGAACGCAGAGTTATAACACGAGCTGGGAGCTCCCGTCACCCAATCAGCTGTCGGAGCTCCCGCTGCGCTCCTGCTCCGTCCCCTCGGACACAAGGCCTGAATATTTCATCACGGATCATTTGAAGGGTCGCAGGAGCTCCCAGCGGGACTAAAGGCTCAGTGAACTGGAACTCACATGTTTAACCCGGTGGAACGGGATGAAAGGCTCCTCTCCACCTGGAGGCTCCGGGCCAGGACTCCCCGCTCCCTCTGTGACGGTTCTCGGGGTCGGATCGGTCTGAAAAGACATAAATAATGTTCAGAGATGAATTTAAAACATCTTCAGCTGATGTTAATAGCAGTGGTCAACATTATACCAGCGAGGGACCTCAAGGTGCACTTCATACGAGGTCAGGTTGGAAGAAGGTTGAATTATTGGCTTCATTTAAATCACTTCCACACAGATCACAGATGTACAGCGGAGAACAAAAACAACCTTTTACAGTGATGAAGTCGGTCCAGGTCTCACTGACCACTATGAACGGATGATTACTGTAACCAAAGAGTTTTTCTGTATTCCTCGTGCAGATCACCATCTAATTGACGTTTGTATATCTATTAAATGAAGATAGAGTAACGAGACAGCGTTGTTTTATTGACCACAGGTGGCACATTCACATTGCGGTGGAAACGGATATGTTAATTAACGTGCACCATCCCTGGTGAATACATAAACATCATATATAATAGTAAAACATTTAACCGCCCAATGAGTACTTAAGTTTTGAATCTGTGACTTTTACTTGTAATGGAGTACTTTCAGAGTGTGAAATGTTTAAATGAAATAAAGTTAAAATATACATTCTATCTCAGCTCTGAACACATGAATTCCCATCAGTGTGAGCTTCTTATAAAACAACCAAACCTAAAATAACAGACTTCTGTCTGAACCACAGACGCGTTGGTCATGTGACTTTAAAAAGTGCCCTTCAAGTATCCATCAGTCTGTAACCTCGCACAGCTGCATGGAAGCTTTAAAGATGAGTCAGAAATGCTCGTGGAGCCTCCGACAGTCCAGTCGTACTTCAGAGCAATGACCGGAATCAAACAGAGACGTCTCGGCTTCGTCTGCGTCGACTGACTCGTGTGTTTGAAGACGACAGAGTGGAACTGGCAGCTGATGAATTCAGACTCAACAGGCCTTCACCGGCACATCACAGCTTCATTTGATGCGTTATTGATGATTATACATTGTTCTTCCCACAAAAACACACACTGAAGTTTGGTGTAAAACAGCTGCAACAGAAAAACCAGAAGCTACAGATAACACGAGGACGTTCCACTTCAGGCCAACGCTCACAGAGTTCTGTTCTCATCAAACCTCGAGGGTCCTCCAAAACCTTTTCCACCGACTCATCAGCCCACTGTGCGTCTCTGGAACAAAGCATTTGGCTCAACCTCTTATCTGCTAATCAATGTGAAGAGACCACTCCACATAATTGATATAGGATGTCATGCTGTTTCCTCCCATAGAGTCGAGCGCGCGCACACACACACACGCACAAAGTGGATAAATTCGGATTTGCATATGAATAACAGTGCATAATGAATTCCTCCCACTTGTGATTGTTTGAAGTGAAGCAGAACACGTGTTCCCTCTTGATTGAAGCCACAATGAAAAGTGTCTATTGTCTTGAGAGGCATCACCATTGTGCTACATCAAGGAGCTGTTGCAGAGAGAGAGAGAGAGAGAGAGAGAGAGAGAGAGAGAGAGAGAGAGAGAGAGAGAGAGAGAGAGAGAGAGAGAGAGAGAGAGAGAGAGAGAGAGAGAGAGAGAGAGAGAGAGAGAGAGAGAGAGAGAGAGAGAGAGAGAGAGAGAGAGAGAGAGAGAGAGAGAGACTCCCAGCGGCTTGTCTGACTCATCTGAGCGAGTGAAACATAACAGAGCAGTGATGGACGTCGCTCCCGTCTCACAGGGATCCCTCCACGTACTCCTTTATGAATTATGGATGAAATATTTAGTCTTCACCCAAAAGAAACAAAGTTGTTCAGAGAAAAACTTTGTCTTTTGAAACACATCACCGTCGTGTAAATGTCTCAGTGTGGTTTGTCTCAAACCAACTTTCAAACAGTGGAATCAGAAGAAGTGAATCTGTAAAACATCGAGCCGTCGTGTGTTTGAGGGGAGGGAGGAGACGGGATCTCAACCCTTTTTACACGGCAGTTAGTGAAAGAAAACCTAAGTTAACTTTATCTCCGGTCCAACAAGTGTCCCAGAGAGCAATGACACAATACCGGGAGCCGGGAACCTGCTCACCTTTGTTTTTACATGTTCATCAGTGAAAGGTCTCTGTACTTTACTTTAGTGTCTACAACATGAAAGCCTTCGACACCAGACTGTCCTAAAGTGACCCACGGTCTCTGACCCAAACCAAACTCATGTGATCACAATGGTTCCTTAACATTAACCAGAAGGTAGTCGACAGATACTGAAGAAAGAAAATACATTTTAAAGGTTCCCATTAGCCGTGAAAAAAACTGTTTTTTACAGAGTCCTAAAATATTGATGTCAGATATAAATATGAGATCCATTTCAGCGATGACATCGGAAGAACATAATAAAACACCTGAGCTTATTGTTACAGTCAGCCGATGACTTGCTTGTCAGAAAATCAATAAAGAACTATTTTAAAGACCACGTGTGTGTCAGCGATTATTTTGTGCTGTTGAATTGTTGAAATTACTCGCGTTATTATTATTTATGTGCTTAAATGTTCCACTGCCTGAGAATCCCCTTTGAAAACAGGACGGTGCCTCTCAAGGGGTTCATCCTCTGGCTCAATGAAACAGAAGGAGCGATGGAGGGTCTGGACATGTTTTAAGATGACAGTTTACAAGTGGAGAAATAACACACCGCTCGGCCGCTGCGATGGTTTGAAGAGCAGCTTCTTGGAGACTGTTAGCGAGTCTCCGTCATCTCTAAACACACAGACGGCTTCTCACAAGAGGAAGACTTCATCAACAAGCAAAGTGCATCCAAAGTTCAAGTACCGTTGGTTTGACTCTGTGACCACTGAGACGTAGAGACATTCAACAATGTATGGAAACACACACACACACACACACACACACACACACACACACACACACACACACACACACACACACACACACACACACACACAGCTTTATTTCTTCTTCTTCTTTTTATTTCCTGCTGTTAAACCTTTATTTATCCAGAACATCTTCGTACGGCTCCGGAGGTCAACTGTGGGGGATGTGCACATTATTCATATTGCAATAGCTGCATCTGCAATGATTATGTGCTGCTGGCCACTTTGCTGGGTGGTTGGGGGGGCAAAGTGCCATGCTCAAGGGCACACATGTTTTTATAGCTTTTGACACTCCAGACCGCCTGCAGCGGTTCAGTTAACTGAGAGTTTAATGTGCTAACAGAGCCCCGTTTAGGGTTGTTTTTTTTGTGTTCTGGCAAAAAGCTTCTTTGTCGTGACATGCGGTATTTCAGATGTACTCTCTGCCGCCCACGCAGCTCGGCTCTAATTGATGAGGACAGAGCACCTGTGTGGTAAACAGCTCAACTAGTCCATCTGAAAGGTGAGGCTGGTCTCTTACAGCTTAGATGCGCTTCAATGATCGTTTACATTGAGTAACGGAGTATATTTATGTCTCAAGAGCAGCTGCCGTGTCTTTTCCTGTTATCGAGTACAGAGAGGTTCAAAGATCCTCTTACAACCCTCTTTATTTGGCAAATAAACAACAATTGTGTGTTCTTTTAATCAGCGTTTAGGTCACGGCCTGCTGACTTGTTCCTATTCGTCTCTCCTGAGGATTTAAGCTTCTGTTACAATCCCAGACGGACGTGTTCACGGTGCGCTGCGGACCAGCTAACAGACCTGTCTGTCCTTTATTAAGATGTTTGCTGCTCGACCGGATTCTTCAAAAGAAAAACCAAACTCAACAACAAGAGACATTTCAACCAAGGTTACAGGAGACAGCTGGTCCTCCTGGTGGAATCCGACATCTTAAATACCCCTCATCACACTGTACACACGGGACAGCATCCGGCTGAATTTGTTTGTTACAGATGTTCTAACAGGCAGCTGATATACTGATGCCCCCCCCCCCCCATGAACACTACTAGCTCCGTGTCCTTGTAGGCACAACGGTGCACTGAAGCAACAAAGTGCGTTGTTAGACGTCCCCTGATAGATCTGCTGTGAGTGGAATTCATGTCTCCAGTGAGAGGGATGTTTGGCTGCAGCTCAAGTGTGTGTGTGTGGGGGGGGGGGGTATTCATCACTGGAGGTGACTGGGTGTCAAATAAAAAAGCAGTGCTGGGTAATTTTACAGGATGAAAGCCGATACAGGCAATCATCTGACGCTCACTGCTACTGTATTCACAGCCGTCCTGGGACAGACGCTTAGAAGGAAGAGGGATGACATTTAAAAATATACATATGTATAAAAATACATCAATTTAAAGGAATATGACATTTAATCTATTTCTGTGTTGGAAAACAGTTATGTTCTGTATGATTTAAACATTCTTTGTTAGTTAAGTGAATTTAAAACACATTTAAAAGTACTTTTTTTAAAGAGGCAGACTATTTATTTGGGCTGAACCAGTCTGATAGCTTCTGTTTGAGGAACTTCTTGGAGCCTCTGCTGCTTCCTGCACGCACACACACACCTCTAGTATTCTTTTACAGATTAAACAAACTCGATATAACCAGCAGGCCATTTGAGAGGGGAGGAGACTCATTGATCCTTAATGTGACTGAGGTTTGTAAATAACAGAGCTAGACTCTACGGCCCCGCCCACAGCTCTGAAACAGAGTGTTGATGAATCCATGGCGCTGTCCGTGGTGCTGAAGTAGCAGACAGATTTATAATTACATTACATTACAGTCATTTAGCAGACGCTTTTATCCAAAGCGACTTACAATTCAGAATTGAGACTTATTCTCCGAGTCCCGCCCGTCTGTCGGTTTGATTTGGTTCTATTATATTCTTTATGCTAAGCTAAGCCGGCTGTAGCTCTGCATTTAGCATATAAACATGAGAGGCAACAACCGTCTCGCTGAAGTCTCAGAAGGAAAACAAATTCCCCCAAAATGTTAAACTGTTTCTTTAAAAAACTCAGATATTCAGCTTACTATCGTATAAAAAAAAAAAGGGCCAATCCTCACTTTGGAGAATGGACTGTTTCAGCTTCAATATTAAAGAATTGATAAATCGATTATTATATTGTTGCTGATTAAAATTAAAATCACGAAAGAGAAGCTGGAGCTACGACATGTTTGATGTCCCTTATTGTCTCTCATAAATGACCTCAGACGGGGTGAGAAGTACAATTCAAACCTCTGAATCATGCGACTATCAAGTAATTACATTGAGTGCTTTTCACATTTCAGTGATGTGTTGTCTGGAAACTCAAAATTTGACCCTTATCGCAGCAAAAAAAACAGCGTAGGTTTGAGTTTCACCCTAAAAGATGATGCTGATAAGAGGCTCAGGGTTACTTTCATGCTTCCAATATTGAGTGGGCAAAAAACAGGAAGGAAAGCAAACCAGCTTTTGATTTATATTCAAATGAGAAGTATACAGGGGGAAATTGGATTTCTCTTTCATTTCAGAGAATGAATTTCCTGGCGGCAGATCGCACTGCTGGCGTTAATATCCAGCTCGGAGCATCGGGAGCGTTTCTTCATTACCAAGAGGAACTTCTCTACACCTCCTCGCCGCACAACGCAACCATAATTTCCATTTCTGCTCCTATGTTCAAACAATACCCCTAAGGCCGCTTAAGACGCCTTTTCTCCCCGTTTTAATTTACACATGAAAGACGATAACATATCAAAGGAGTTTCTGCTTCAGATTCAGAAGAAAACTTGTTTCTGTTTTACGTCCCTTACATCAACGAAGTGAGCTCATTCTGTTCCTCAGAGCGAGCCGGAGGAGGAGGAGGAGGGTCCTTCTGTAGGTGTGACCGAGTTCAGCGTTCACAACAATGCTAATCAGTCCTCCGCTGACTCCAGAGAGCAGCCGCCAGTCATTAGCAGTCAGAACCCCTTCATGCCTCACAGTGATTTGGTGTTTTGAGTTTGATTCATACACGCTGTGATCCTTCAGAGGAGACGTACACGTGGTCGCCTGTCACAAATCACAAGAAACGCAGACCGGAATTCACAGAGAAACTCAGTTTGATAAAGGAGTCATTCCCAAAATGGCATGACAAACTTAAAACTTAAAATATGTGTCAAGAAGCCACAGAGTGTCGAGTTCTCTCTGACACCACCTGGTGGTTTTACACAAACATACTCAAAACACTTCTGCATTCATAAATCAAATGTCTCCTTTTTTATTTTGTATTGACACACTGCTAACTGACCAATGATTGGGTAGTTTAAGTGTGCGTTCACCCAAATGAGTAAAGCAAAGACCTGTTCTCGTGTAGTCAGAGGGGTTTAATCATGCAAATAGTTTAAGTTTATCTGGTTTACAGATTTCTGCTGTCGCCAAATACAACAACGGTGAATTAAATTGAGTTTGTGAAGTGTGTGGTGCTCCCAGCACGTCTTTAAGAAACAATGTCCGAGTTACTCTTCTACCAAAGAAAAAGTCTACATTACAAATGTTGATGACTCCTCTTATGTACAAGTGTACGTGTACAAACACGGATGTTTCTTAAGGTCAGAACTCGGTAACATGCTATTCGTCTGGATAGTGTGTTTTGTCACGGTGATGTATTCCTCCAAAGATGTTTCGGTTGATTCATGTAATTATTTATTTCTGTGTGATAAGATTTCAGTCAGAATCGTGGACGAATAAAACCAAAACTATCTGCACGGACAGACAGAAAGCTGTCGGGCTATATTTGGATGAACTGACCCTTTAACTCACAATACAGAAACAAATGTTCAGCAGATGAAGACCGACTGGACCATTTATTATTGTGAGTCTTTGGCATGTGTGATGACAAAGCTAACGAACACACAGGTAACGCTGCGGAACTTGTTCCTGTAGAACGGTTTCTCTCCATCTTCTTTGTGTCACCGTTTTACATGCAAATAGCAAAAGTATCCAAATAAATTAAAAGTCAAGTTCTCTCATCACAAAACTTGAAGTTCATAAGAATATTGAAACTGTCCTTCTGTACATCCAGGCTCCTCGTGTAATCCAACGGCAATAATCCGTCTCGGTTCTCCCCGAGAGTCTCTTCGTCATAATATTCCAAAAATGATGCAACGATATTGTTCAGAAAAAGTAAAAGAAGTCGATCTGCATGCAGGCAGTTCATGGAAGGGATCTCCAAACATACGGCGAGGGAGCGAGATGAGCATCAGGATCACAAAAACACTAATATTTGTAATGTGAAGATCCAAAATCAATCCACTGCACTTACAGAGGGGAGCGGCTCTGATGTTCCTCATAATCTCTCTCCAAAGCAGCAGGAAAACATTTTGAGAAGCTTTTAAGTTGCTCAAACACCCATTTGAGTCTCAAAAACCTGGAAGGCGTCTGCAGGACACGTTTTCGTATAGAGTTCATTCTGACTCAATCAAAAGTGTTTGTTCCTCCCCTGCCTGTATATTAGTGAGGAAAGTGTGTGTGCCTGGAAGATCGCCAGTTTGAGTTCCTGCAGGGAGGAGGAGAGGTTCATAAGTTGGCAACGGCTCAGCGGCCAGTAGCAGAGGGTTGTGTTAGCTATGAACATGTGTGTGTGTGTGTGTTCAGCAAAACTAAGCAAAAGAAATGAGGAGAGCAGCCGGACACATTGACACTGTAGCTGTACCTCTAGTATGCAAACAAAGAACGTCACAAGGTTTTCCCCTACAGCTGGACACACCTGCACTTCCTCCTGGCCGGAGGACCGGATGCAGCTGTGTCGGCTTTAAGGAGGCTACTTGTTGGCAGAGTCCCCGTCGGGCCTCATGCTGAAGGGCTCCAGGCGCTCGCTCTCGGGCAGCATGTTGTTGAGGCGCTCCATCAGCGGCACCGTCTGGTCGATGCCCATCTGGATGCGTCTCAGGATCATGGACATCTCGTTGACCTTCTGGATCTGCTCGGCGTACTTGGCGTAGCGCTTCTGGCGTTCCTGCATTATGCTGAACAAGGTTTCCACCGACAAGTCCATCTGGAAGGAAACAGTCGGGAGAGAGAGCGAGAGAGAGAGAGAGACTTGACGAATCATCTTAAAAACAACTTCGACATCAGCAACACCGAATGCATGAATATGATTAATGTAATACAAAAACACACAGTGCAAGCATCTCTCAGTAGTATAATTTAAATTTAAAGAATAGGACGTGTTAAGAGGTGAAATCCTGACGATACCAGGCGTCTAATAAATGTGTAGTTTCAAAATAACATTTCCTTGAAATTCACATATAATAAATTGTTAGTCATGTAACTTCAGACTGTGTGAGATATTTCACATTTGCTTGTTATATATATATATGTATATATTCTTTGTATGTGGGGGATGAGTATGTAGGAGAATTGAAGTAAAAACAACATGTTAAATCTTCACTCTTGTTGTATAAAACCCTTTGAAAATCAATAAAATGTATTGCAGCCTCACCTCTTTGATCCTCTTGACCAGGGCGTTCTGGTCGAAGGCCACGGCCTCGGCACACTGGTGCAGGTGGTCCTGGTAGCGGATGCAAAGCTGCAGAACCTGAGCAGCCTCCAGCCTTTCCAGACACACACTGCTGGGCGACGTTTGGCCACTCAGCACTCCTGTGGAGAGCAAAAAAAGCAAAAGGACTTACACAGACATGCTGGAACACTCGACAAACAGAGTGACACTCAATTATTGTAATTTAGCTACAGAATGTACCCGCAGTGTGCCCACACAGGCTCATTATACACCTTCTAACACAGTGCAAATGGGCTGCAGCAGCTATTAGCGTTCAGAATGAACTGGTGGGAACTTGTTGAAAATAACATGAAACCCTCAAATGGTAGAAGTAAAAAAAAAAAAGATCTGCACAATCTACTGACAGCTCCCAATATAAGTCATTTCACAGAGCAACATTTCATTATAAAGATAATGTTTGACAGAGCGGGTCGTCCTTCAATCACAAGATCAGTGGTTCCCGCTCCGCAAGTCGTTTTACCCCAAATTGCTCCCGTAAGCTGTGCCTACGGTGTGTTAATGTTGCGTGAGTGGGTGAGTTAGTCCTGATGAGCAGGTGGCACCTTGCATGGTAGCCTCCAGCCATCAGTGTGTGAATGGGTGAATGAGTGTTAAAGCACTTTGAGTGGAGACTAGAAGGACGCAATACAAGCACGAGTCCATTTGCCATTACTTATATAGTGTCTCATGCACCAAATTAGGTTTTATGCTTTATAAATATGCATTTATTCATAAATTCCCAAAAGTCATAGAATATCTGTCAGAGAAAATGGGATCCGTACCTTTTAAAAGTGGCTGAAAGGTGGGTATCTCCTGGAGTTTGATGACATCTGGGTCGTTGTGGATATTTCGCATTGACTGGGTCCCCTGAGCCACCACGACGATATCATCCATCTTGGCTTTCTGCTTTGCTGGAGAGGGAACCACTGCAATGACAAAAATCCTGTTAACAGTGACAGGCAGTAGTTACTTCACATCACCCCATCGTGTTGCAGTCAGATCACTAGTTAGTACATATGAGAATGTTTTAAGTAGAAATGTAAAAAGGTACTACATTGATCCATAGAAGTAGATTTCAAACAAATATTTGCTTTGTCATTTTGGACAGTGGACAAAGAAGTACTCGTGTCCTTTCCTGGTGCAATAGAAGTAATGTCACAATGTAAAAATACACCATTAAAAGAACTATATCCATTATTTGACTTATAGTAACATCAGCAAATCATGCAACGGTATGAAAAGTGAAAGTACTCATTAGGCTGTATGGCCCAAACACAACTGTTATGGGTCGTTGTCAAGTAAAAAGTGCAGGAAGAAATACAAATAATCACTACGAGATGTTGTGGAATAAAAGTATAAACCATAAAATGGGATTACTTAAATGAATTTAGTCACATTAATTAACATATTTCCATTAAGCTATTAAAACTGCTCTAGTTCACTTCTATAAAAACATATGCAAATGACTAAATCATATGTTCTCTTTAATGTCACAGAGGTTATCTTACCCGAGGAGCTGTAATCGGAGTGCTTGTGCTCCGTGTCTCCACTCTGTTCGGCTCCCATGATGCTAGCGGTTAGCTTAATGCTGTGTTCAGTAGTCAACGTTTCCAGAAACGCGATAACGTTTATTTAATTAAACGTATCTGCAAAGACTTCACACGACCTCCGGACTCACAACGAGACGACCATATCCCACATGAGGGGCAACTGAATGGCAGGGTTGTTGTTGTTAGCGCTGAGGTTTCAAGCTAGCTAGCTATGTTAGCTAACGTCAGCTGCTCATGCTAGCATGTACTAGCTAACATGTTAGCAGTCCTTCATTTGAAGCTAAGTGAGAGACAAGCGGGCTTCTGTCATGTCGGTGAGTGATACCGATATATCTTTTTATCAATGTTTACGTGACACGACGCGACAGAAATGACGGTTCAATACGAGGCACTACTTCCGTAAATATTGATCACGTGATCTTCCTGTTGCGCGTGTCCATAAAGTCTTACCGCCCCCTACTGCTGCTGAGGCCCAAAATAAACAAGACACAGCAGACAAGTCAACCGATGTCCCAAATTATTGTCAGAGGTGGAGGAAGTATTCGCATCTTTTACTTCAGTAATTAAAAGTATAAATACCACAATGTATCGCAGAGCTTCGGTGTGCAAAGAGAGATAAATACTTGTTGAGGGTATTGTTAGTGGCGTGTTATAGTTTACAATATTTACACAATGGAGAAAATAAAATGGATACTAAATGTATGTGTGTGCATATGTATGAATATATACAGTTTATGTACATTTTGTTTATTTAAGAAATGGTTCCTCCCTTTGTTGTGTGATTTGTATGCAGTTGGCACATCTGTATCACTTTTGTTTATCTGTGCTCTAATGAAAAGTAAATAACAAAACAATATCACAATATAAAAGTACTCCATTCCACGTTAGAGTTCTACATTAAAAATATCACTCCAGTAAAAGTACACAGTGAGCAAAAATGTACCACAAGTAAAAGCACTTCATGCAAAAAACACAAAACCTGAAACATTATTTAAAATAGTTGCCTATTAAATACATAAGTACGACTTTAGAGCTTTACTTGTATTTTTAAATTGTGGTATTTTTTACTTAAGTAAAAGACCGTAATATTTAATCAACACGTTTTAGTGTAATTGTGCACCAGTGTTCAGACCTCCACATAATAAAACGAAACATCAGATATACAAAGACATCTTTTAACTCTGTAGATTTAATGAACAGGACAAAAGTCGTGCTTAAAAGCACAACTGGAATACAAAACACTTCCAAATAACATTAACAAGTAGAAAAACAAATAATACACCAACATGTATCACTTTGGAATTAACTTAAGACACAAACAACATTTTAGGGATATGAACATTCTCCTTTAACGCTGTTGTATTTGGAATCAAAGCATTTGAATGTGGTCATTTGTAGGAGTAAAACTGCTGCATTTAAGTCTTTGTGTCTCGTTATTGACAACAGATATAAACACAAAACAGGCTCATAAACGTACAAAAATCTATTTAGTAAAACAGCCTGAAATTGAACATAACTATCCATCTAATAATAAGATAACTACTTTGCCTGAGAACACAGAAGCATTGGTATGGTCGAAGAAGGAAAGTGAAAGAGCCATACATACAAGGGGCTTCATGCAGGCGAGTCCAGGCTACACAAGTCCAGACAACACAAGTCCGGTCCTCTCCGGGTCCGCCTGACTCCCGTTGTCCTCTTCAACCAGAGGGTAGGGTCGCAGGTCCAGGGTCAGAATGCGGCTGAACATGCATTCTTCAAACTGTGAAGAAGAGAATACCGTAGTCACTGTATTGTCACACCACGCAGAAATTAATGAGTTCTTCTTCTTCTTGTTATAAAAGGTTTGTTACATCTGAGTAGACTCCCAGCAAAGCGTCGGCCCTGGAGAAAAACTCCTCCTTCAGGGAGATGACAATGATCTGCATGTTCTCTCTGGACTCCTCTCTGATGAAACTGGTCACCTGGACACAAACACACAAGGTGTGCACGGATATAATTCATAAAAATAAGGTAAAAGAGCAGAGTTGAACACAGTCAAACGTCATGATTACATGATGTAACATGTGATGTATGACATTACTCTGGTTGTTTTATATGTTCTTAATGCTGTGTGCAGCACAAGCTAAAGTTGATAGAAAAACTCTTTTCAACTCATGTCAACTCTGTCTGCAGGTAAGTTCATTCTGGTTCATTCTGACTTGTACTCGTACAAGTTACTGTATGAAGTGCTTACATATGCCCGAGCTCGTCTGGTGGGAGGAGCTTAGGACAGAGAGGGGAGAGCTGTATTTTCTCAACTCAACCTTAAAATGGTCTGTGTTGTCCGTCAAACGGTCCAAATTCAAAGATATTCAGTCAAAAAGACAAAGCAAGTCCTCACATTGGAGAGCAGGGAATCAAAGCCTTTTCAAATTTCTTATTGATAGATCACTTAAATAGTAAATAGCTTGTTTGATTCATTGTTTCAGCACTACTGTGGATATTAACTGTGAACCCTGGACGCAGCTGGGGTCGTACCTTGCCTACGTTGGTGTTGTCCAGCGCTGCATCCACCTCGTCCAAGATGAAGAAGGGAGCAGGACGGAAGCTGAAGGACAAAACACAAACAAGACAAGAGTCAAACAGTCAGTGAACCAGCGACGTGGGTCAAATGTTTGATCAGCAGCCATTAAAAACTGATATACCGAGTATTAGATAAGATGGAACAAGTGCTTCAAAAGAGGTGCTAAAGTCTTGCATTTAAGAAGGTTTTTAGTACAAAAGAACAGAAGTAGCAGCGGGGAGATGTCAAGTGTCTCTCTAGAAGAGAGTTAATGGTGTGAAAGAGGAGAGGATCAACAGGCTCTCCAAATGACAGAGCCTTCACTTTAATAGTCATCATTCATCAGTTTAAAAACGCTGAGTCATTACAAGCTAAGTACCCAAAGTCGACTGGCTTTCCCCCCAAAAGTTTCTGGAAGATGTTTCGTGGTGTGTCAACAGCTGTGTTTATTCCTTTATTTTGCTTTGTTTTTATAGCTGTGGGGAGTAATTAAGCAGCTGTCCAACTCACACAGATTATGTTCAATGATTTTGGGGAAATAGGATGTTGGTAAATCAATCTGTCATTACGGATTTATTCATCTGTTTATTCTACTTCTTATTTGGTGCTTTTTTGTGCAATCGTTGTACCTTGAGTTGATGCTTTTACACAAACCACAATTTTCCACTTTCCTCTATTATAATTTAATTTCAATTCAATGTATTTGTGTCGCCCAACACAACAAATCACAAATATGCCTCAGAGGGCTTTGCAATCTGTACAGCACACAACATCCTCTGTCCTTGGACCCTTGGATCGGAAAAGGAAAGCCATAATCTCTTGTTTTATATATTGTTATCTGGTCTGTTTGATGTGTTGGAGTGTTACCTGTGGATGGCAAACACCAGGGCGAGGGCAGCGATGGCCTTCTCTCCCCCAGACAGATTGTCCATGGACATGAAGCGTTTCCCCGGCGCCACGCAGTTGTAGTTGATGCCTCCGAGATACGGCTCGTCTGGATTCTCTGCACTCAGGATGGCCTGCAGCACAAATGGCAGGAACGTGTCATTTTAACACCTTCTGCAAAGCCAAGTGTTAATGAGAATTATGTGTAGTTTACACTTGAAAAGTGTCAGGTGAGGAACTCTTAAGTGTAGATGTGTATATACCCCCACTTTTAACACTATAATGTTGAGTAAATCACATTTGAAGTGCACACGAACCCTACTGGTTGGTGATGACGGAGTATATTCAAGTAAAGCTTAAGTTAAGAGTGTTTTTTACAAACATGAATGTGAGGGAGGGCTGCAGATGAACGCACTAGAAACAGAGAAACTTGAGAGCGTGCTTCTGTGGTTGAGGTTTTGTTGCGTCACCTGGGCGCTGCTGTTCCTGCATATCCGCTTGTAGATCTGATCGATTATGACACACACGTGTTCGAAGCACCGGCTGAAGCGGTTCATGCGTTGGGCTTTGACTCGCTCGAACGCCTGACTGCATTTTCTGGCCTCTTCGGTGCTGACCTGAAACGCTGAGCGAGGGGACGGGGAAAACAAAGTCGACTCGGCAGTCCATGTACTTCAGTTATCGTGCAACAACCGCCTAGTCTTACACAGTTATTAATAACAGAACATGAATACAAATCGAGCGGATGAGATGTTTTAACATATAAACATTCACTAATATCAAGACTTTACATTTGAATATGCATTGAACAACAACATACATACCGCCCGTCACTTCCTGTAACTTGTCCCTAACCTCCCTCATCTTGGCCAGAGCTTTCAGGTTCGGGGTCGTGGTGCGATGCAGCACTCCCTCTACGGAGGAGACCGACTCCTTCAGCCTCTCCATGAAGGGCTCCACCTCCTCCTCTGTCTGCAGACTCTGTACGCACACAAATTCAACGCATGTTATAGGTGCGTTTCTGTTCGTAGGATTAAACAGCACTGAGAGAAGATTGGGTCAAAGATGAGGCTCGATGTCTCGACCCTGAGTTCTGCGTCCAGGCCGGAGTAGTCGATGACTAGTAGTGCCTCTCTCTCATAGATGTTCAAGGTGGTTGAAGTGCTTTCAGATTCTGTGTCCAGCTGTAGAGAGGAAGTCAGACATCAGGTAAGATGTCGTTTTATTACTTTTTTAGTTTCTCAAGAGCCAGCAGGGTTTCATAGATGTATTACTTTAATGTGAGGAGGTTTCTACAGCTTCTATTATTACATTCCCCTTTTTTAAGAATGAACATCCAGTACTTTTCCATAACTGTGCGGGTTATTGAAAAGAGACAAAGAAGGGTTCATTCTCTCCGTCTTACCTGCACCTCACTGATTTCGCCCAGGCTCCCCGACAGCAGCGTGATGGGCAGACTCTGGATCTTGCAGGCCAGCAGCATGTTGTGTCTGGCCAAGCGCTTCTGCTCCAAGGCCGTCTCTGCACACATCACCTCCCGCTGGAGCTTCACCAGCTCACTGTGACAAAGGTCGGGAAGAAGAAACTCAAAAGTCAAAGTGGATTGGAATATTATCTGGCCGCTTTACAACAGACGAGTCTAGCAGACGTTTTTGTGATGTAACATGACTTTTAGCTGGAGACCATCTCACATGTTTCACTTTGTTCATGCAGAACTTACTTTTCTACTTTGTTAAGGGTTTCAATAGAACATTTGATTTATTTTAGAACTGAACTGACTTAAAAAATAAGCCTGTTTTTATTTATTTTTACAATTTAAACCTCCAGTTGAGTTCTGCATTATACAATGACATACACTTTGTCAGAATATATAGAGTAATGTATAGAAAAGGAGTCGTTAGTGGCCGCCCTACAGCACAGAACGTATGCATTAGTGTTACTTGTTGATCTCTTTGAGGCTCTGGGTTTTCTGGTCCAGCTCAGCTTTGGCAGCGGCCACCCGGCTCCTCTTAGACAGCAGCTGGTTGTTCAGCTCCAGCTGTTTGTTCTGACCGTCCTCCGCCGCCGCCAGCAGCTGCTTCTCCTCCTTGAGAAGGTGAGGGGTGGAAACATCAGGCTGGAAAAATCTGCTGAGCTGTTTTATTTCACACCAGCCACTGAAACATCCCTAAACTCAAGACTTCTTAAATCTCATTTGGAGGAAATGGATAATCCAGGAGGATTAATTCAACCTGTCATTCTGGACACATTTCACCCGTTTGACAGTTTGACGGTGAGAAACCAGAATGAATGCCTGAGTCCACTACCTCCCTCTGCTCGGCCATGGTTCTCTCCTCCTTGTGGATGGTTTCCTCCATTTTCTGGAGCTTTTTTTTCTGCTGCTCCAGTTGGTCTTGTTCGTACTCCAGCCGAGCATTCAAGCGGGTGCACTGACTCTCAAACTCCAGCCTGAGAGCACAAATCATGTAAGTAAACACAACTAGTGTATTTTGAACCTGAATCACAGATTGTCTTACACAAAATCATAATAATGGAAAACAATTATTTTTTATTCCAGGTTGATCATGTTCATCAGGGATTTGTCTGTTAAAGCTCAGCACATACAGTATAATATATACAGTATATAGTACTATATCTGTGTGGTTTGTCGTACCGCTTCCTGTCGAGCTCTGTCTGCTGTTTCAGGTTCTCCTGTTCATAATCTCTGATGTTGTCCACACCGATCTCAGCACAGAAGTCAGAAAACACCATGTCCTCCACCTGAATGCCCAATATCACAAATCACATATCTGCACAATCTGAACATCATAACCCTCTGTTATTAGACCCCAAAAAACTTTCAACAGGGAAAAGGAATGGAAGAAACAGAGCAAAACAGGAGGGATTCCTCTCTGTGGACGAACGGATGAGCAATGGATGCTGTTTGTACAGAATAAACCAACATCGTCAAATTACAGTATGAGATGTCAGTGAAAACCCTATTTGGTATTATAGCATTCTGTTGTCATCCCATGGTCAAGACCCAAAACAAAACAAAACGCCACCTTATGATATGCAATACGTGACTGAGAATGATGAAGTACCTGTTCGATCTGGTCTCTGATCTTCTGCATCTCTGCTTCCTTTGCCTCCACACTCTTCTGCTGCATCTGAATCTGAGAGTCCAGGTTTGCTACTTCGCTCTCCATACGAGAAATCTCCTGAAAGAAATCAGCAGGAGATTCACCTCTGCTTCCACCACACAATAAATCCTTGAACATCTCACATGATTTGGGATTGGAAGAGTGATGAAGAAACACCAGGGGCTCTGATTACGTGTACACATGCAGTCGAGCCGTGATAAAGAACTGGAGGTGCGATGGACCATAAAACTCCCGGTTCGGATCAGAGTCACAGATCAGCACAAAAGAAAAAAGGGACCAAATAATTCACCTCTAATGTCTATTTATGTTGTTGCGAGTAGAAATGCATTAATACCGATTGTCCTGATCACATATTTTCCTGAATATTGGCGGATAACGATCGTCAGTAAAACTATATTTCACACTGTGATGGTTAACGTTAAACCCGTCCGTTACACCACTACAAAGAACACTGTCTCAATCATGCTAACATTTGATTAAGTCACAGCTCTGTGGCCCTTACCGCTTGGCATTGTGGGATGTTTTTCTTCTGAATGTTTTCCAGCTCTGCTTTGGAGTATTTGAGGCGGGTCTGAGTGCCCTGAGCCTGAGCAACTGTCTGTTTCAGGTCCGAGTCCTTCCGCTTCAGCTTCATCAAATCCTGTCAGAGGGCCAAAACACACGATTTTCAAAAATATGTGACATTTGTGGTCACAGCGCATGTCGTATAACCACAAAAGTCCCGGGTTTGATTCCAGCCGTGGGATAATTTGCAGCACGTCATACCTCTCCCTCCTCCTCCCCCGTCCTGATACTGTGTGTGTTTGACTCACGCGCATCTCTGCTGTCAGCTTGTCCTTGCGTGTCTTCAGCCGCATCATGTCCTTCTCGTCCCAGCATTGAGCTTTGATCCGCAGGTAGCTGGAGCCTCCGGAGATCACGCCTGCCTTCGTAAACAGCGTCCCGTCCAGAGCCACCGTCTACAGGGAACACATCTGATCACACGTCTGCTGGCAGCCCCACATTTCAGGCAGTAAGCAAGTGAGCAGGTTCAGGACTGCAGGTGGTAATATTAGAGGAGCATGTGTGGATTGTTACATAAAAGTAAACAACTGTATGTCCTCATCCCTTACCTTAATGCGCACTGGTCCGTCAAAGGCCACACTCCTGGCTTCCTTGATGGTCTCACACACCAGAGCGTTGCCGCAGACAAACTGCACCACTTTCCTAATCTGGCCGGCACCTGTGTTATTGGTAACCTGCACAACATCGACCACCATCTTGGCACCGGAGGTCTCCCTCAGCCGCTCATTCAGAGGACTCACCTGGGCACACACGGTGGTGATGGTTATCACATGTGTTTGTGTGCTACTCTGATCTTCAACCATCCAAAAAGTACTCACATCCAAGTAGTCGATGGGCAGGAAGGTCTCGCGTTCGGCTCCCTCCTCCTTGATGAAACTGATACAGTCACGGGCCACTTTCTCTGAGGACACGACGATGGCGTCCATGAAGCGGCCAAACACCTTGATGATAGCCAGCTGGTACTTCTTATGGATCGGGCTGCACAAGTCAGACAGACGACCAAACTGGGACAGGAATGAGAAGTGAAGAAAATATGAAGAAGAAGAATTTAGACTGATAAAATAAAGGGCTTTGTGAACCTCAAAAACAGAGAGTAATGACTAATATTTATAAATAATTATCTGGTTCACAAGGTTTAAATATATATATATATATATATATATATATATATATATATATCCCTCTCTAATGAAGCAGCCAGACATTATGAGTGGCACATAAAAAAGCCCACAGTGAGTATGAAGACAGACGGGGGACTTGAAATGATTCAATTCTAAATGACGAATGACCTCCAAGTGGTTTATCGCTACTGTAGTTTTTGAAGATGCTTGAAGGAAAAATGTATTTTGATTCATAGGGATAATATGGAGAGATTCATCATCATCTTCCAGGAAAGTGAATTGGACACGAGGGGTGTTTGAGATCAAGGAGTTGACCGATCTTACTGTCAGCGCTCTCCAAGGTGCTGATCCTGCTGCTGGGAGGAACTTCCAGCCAATAACTCACCGGACCTGAGAGGCAACATTTCGCCTTCCTGATGAGTTATGTGAACAACGAACGCTTCATTGACAGAAAAAAACTAGTTTGTCAGCTGGAGAAGATTTAGAGGCAGCAGCAGTGGAGCCGCCCTCCGGCAGCAAACAAAACAGCGCTGAACAAACTGCTATTCACTGCTTTGTAAAGTAAAGCAGGGACTTTCTGCTTCATGGTGCATTCAGGTGTACCTCGTAGACTCTGATAAACTCAAGCTCTTGTTGTAAAATACCCTCCTGCCATCTAGTGGATGTTGTATATAATTTTTATAACATACACTCTTAGTGTTCTCTTTTTTGTTTTTAGCGCCATAACCTTTTTTGGTTTCGTGCTTTCCATTTTTCAATATTTTCCTTCAGTCTCCTGCCTCTCACTGCAGACCCGTACTGTCTTAGCTCTGCTCGTTGTGCTCGTCCGTCTCTTACCACTGTTTCAGGGAAGAGTCTGTGGAGCTTCTCCAGCAGCTCTTTGCGCCGCTGCTGGGATCGGCTCTCATGGCTGTCCAGATGTGCGTTCCCCAGCTCCACCAGGACCTGGCCCAGCTCCTGCTGCAGCTCCTCGCTGCGCTGGCGGCCTCGCTGCAGCTCCGCACTGAGGCTCTCCTCCAGCTCACGGCACTTTTCAAGGGACGACCTGAAACATGCAGATGATTCTATGAAGTTTGCCGGGATTCCATCTGCGATTGTTACATCCTCATTTCAGGGAGTATAGAATTTGTCATTGATAAATAACCATGCAGTTCAATCAACAGCACCCTCACAGTCATTATTAAGGTGAGCACATGCCGTACTTGCAGGACTTGGTGTACTCCTCCAGTATCTCTGCTCTGCGTGACAAATCTTCCAGCTGAGTCTGGTTGTTCCTGATGGCGACCTACAACAGATGACATTCAAAGAGAAATTAAAGCGACTGTAATTATTTTAATGTTTTGATTCACTCTCACTGCTCTTGTGCTGTGTATCAACCTGTTCGGCACCAAACGGTAGACAAAGTTAGCGACTAGCTGGTGAACATAGTGGAGAATTTAGTAGCAAAAAAAGCCAGATATTTCCCCGAGGAGACCAAAAACAGAGCTAAAAGAGAGTGATTATTGGATTTACAGCTGTTTCATCCCAGGTTATTAACATGTGCCACTGACAGTACCTCCACTTCTTTCTTACGGCGCTGGTCGAAAGCCATCTTCTCGTTGTCCGCTCTCACCTCCCAGTACAGTTTATCTGCCTGCTGGCTGAGGACAGCCCCCTGCTTTCGGGCCAGCTCCTTCAGCTCTTTGTATTGCTCGAGCTGTCGCAGAAAATAAAGAGAAAGTCACGATTCTTGTACGAAACAAAACAATGAATGTTCTTCAACGTGCACTCCTTTATAACCGCTTGCATACCGTTTTGGGGAATTTATTAATAATCCCTGATGATATGCCTGAAGTTTCTTGCCAAAAACAGAATTTTACAAGATTACATTTAAACATAATAGTAACATTATAATTTACCATTGCCCAATACTCATTTTTACTGAATAGCACTTGAAAGCATCAAGTAACACGATGCAAATCCCCTACGTTAACTGTTAGCTCCTGTATTTAGCCAAGCAGTACTTCAATAGCTCTCCTGCTGATTTCAACACGGATCGGTTGTTCACAATGTAGCATTATCAGGAACATTAGCTATCGTCCCCAGGCCGATGGGACGCCATTAGTCTTGAGCCCTGATCCTCTGTAGCTACGGTACCTTTTCAGAACTGACTTGGTAACGAGACATCTCGAGCAGACATCTATGCTAAAATACAGTGAGGCAGTTATGACACTGTCATTGGGATCTAACGGTATTGGTTAATTGTTATTCATCAAAACACAGATTTACAATTTCTGATTCATTGCTGTTTAATATGCATTCATTTGCAAGATAAGCATTGGTGGTTAGATTAGATGAAATCATATATATATATATATGTTGTGGATATTCAACATTCTATTCAAGATAAATGAATCGGAACAAAAGCCCCAAATGTCTGATGTATATATAATATTATAATATATATAAAATCTGAACTAAAGTGTGGCCTTAAGAAGTGACCTATCAGTGCATCTCTGCCATGGAGTTGAATGATGTTATCCAAACTCATTATGTGGAAGTCTCCTCTGTACTGTAGACAGTGTATGTGAGTAACGCATTGAAGATTTGCACCTACAGTCCACTGGGTTCATTATCATGTTGAGAATATATGCTGCACAAAACAAAACATTTACAACCCTGACCTTTATCCTCTGATATTCAACATCATGTTAACGGACAGGAAAGGAGTTTTCTGACACAGACTCACCTGATCGTCATCCAGCTCGATGTGTCTCTCCATGGAGGCGCCCTTCTTCTTCTGCTGCTTCTCATAGATCCTCCAGGTCCTCTCCAGCTCAGAGATCTCCTGCCTTTCCTCTGCTAGCTCCTGCTCTTTAATAGCAATCAGCTTCTGACTCTTCCTCAGGGCTTTATGGACCTCCTCCGCCTTCTTCATGTGATGGGAGGTGTTAACTTTGGCTTTGATGTACTGGGATCGAGACTGAGACAGGACATGCTCCTGGGCGCTGAGCGACAGAGTGAGAGAGGACCCAAGTTAATTTATTAAGTTAAACGTTGACAGCTTGTCTTTAATACATCCCTACATGTGGAAACAAAACAGCTGGTGAGGGTCAAATTAAATGTATCCTTCAACTTACTTTCGGATATTTTCTGATATACTGGTTAATAATTTTAAAATACACACAAATACACACGCACCGGATCTCCTTCTCTATGTGCTGCTGCTCTCTGGTGAGACGTCCGTGTTCCTTCTTGTCGGTTTTGAACGTCTGCTCTTCCTTCAACAGTATGTTGTTCTTAGCAGCTGCAGCCAGCTGTTTCTCCCCCAGGGTGTCGCTGAGAGCATTGACGCCCTTCTCATTCCAGCAGAGCTCAGCCAGGCTCAGCTGCAGGCGGTTTTGGTCAAGGTTGTCCACCAGCTCCTGGTACTTCTGGGCCTGGAAAAGTGGGGGGTGGGTTAGGATTAGGTCATGGTGTCACCTTTCGTATGTAGAAGCGAGTCCAACACGATGAAAGCCTTTGAGGAACGATCATCCCCACGATATGAGAGCAGGTTTGTCACCCCACCGTAGTATGTCAAAACAGCTACAGACTCTTTTGCCTTGATTCATGCTCGGACGAACTAGCGTGTTTTGTGAGTACCTCTAGTGAACTGAAAACAAGTCATTCCATGAGGAGTTTTGATGTTTGTTGATGCCCTTTTTGTTGCTTTCGGGGAGAAAGTTAAAGCATTAAATAGCACTGTGTCCTCCAGATTGAAAAATGAATAAAAGCTACCGGCTCTAAGCCACACTCTTCATTTGTCTGTGAGTGCTTGTCAATGTAGCTGGCAGGTAAAATAACTGCAAGTGTGTGTTGACTTTGGGGATTCGGGTGTGTGACTTTACCTCTATCTTCTCCTGGGACATCTGCTTCCTCTCGACAGTAGCAGATTTCTTCTTGTTGAAGTGAAACTGTGTGTCCTCTTTAGCCTTCAGCAGGACCTTTTTCTTCATGTCATACTCTGCAGCAAACTCTCTCGACTGACTGATGCACTCAAACATCTTGGTCCTCTCCTTTGGGTCCTTCAGAGCTATGGACTCCACTGCCCCCTGGTGAGAAGAATAATGAGTAACAGACTTGTTTGTAAGCCATTATTACTACCGGCAATTATAATGGCTCGACGGTAAGTCCCTACATAACTCTGTAACAGAAATGAGTGTTTGGGATCGACCCTACAGGGTTAATAAGTTACATAATTTAACTTTAAATAGGGATAATACTGTATATATTCTCCAAAATATAGTAATGTACTATGTATTGTGCAGTCTTGTATTCTGTCTCGTTATCTTTCAACCATGTATTTGTGTGTTTTAGTGTCCATATCAAATATTCACATCCCTTTACATTCATTCAGCTCCAGTACCCACAATGAATGAAACTTGTCTGGGCAGAGAAGCATGACTATAATGAGTATATTGTGTTAGTGAGTACACAACAGCATGTTTTCAAGTGTATGTACACCAATGTTTATAACAGTGTTTACCTGGAACACCAGACAGTTTCGAGCTTTGGTCACAATGCCGATCTTCTCCAACTCCTCAATATATTTGGCCAGTGTGACATGAATACCATTGATGCGATACTCAGAGGAGTCACCTAAAAAAACACAATAATAGGCAGTTATAACATAGATCAAAACTTTGCCATTAAAACTACTGTCCTTATCTCTACTTGATACTAGTGGGAGCACCTGGGAAAATATGCTTTTGATTATTTTGCAACTGTATAAGATCTGTTTAATGCAAAGTAGAATTACAATAAAATCAATTGAATTGAGCAGCATGTTAGGTAGTAATCTACCAAACATAATTATTAATATTCTTGCAAAAATCTTCATGAACCAAAAAACAATACATCTAGTGAGCAACTTTATATACACTAGAAGCAAGTGCTTGCGTCATTTACATATAGGTCGCTTTTCGAGACAACTGTATTGCCTTTAGCCTGCTCTCCATTGAAACACTAGAAGCTTCCTCGACAGTTAACTACAAAACTACAAATAATATGTAAATACTCGCCAAGCAAAACTCATTAAACTGACCTGAGATGCTCCGGCAGAAGACGGTCTCCTGGTCCTCCTCGTCACAGTACCGCAAGGCCACACGGGCAGGCTCGAGGACCGGCCGGCCCACATGGGCTCCGTGGATCAGGTCCCTGAGGTGTTTCACCCGGAGAGAGGCGACCCGCTCCGCCATGGCAAAGCTCAGGGCGTCCATCACGTTGGACTTGCCTACAGTGTGATTTTTAAAAATCATTAGCATGTCTGAATAACGTAAAGCTAATGGTTTTAGTCGTTGACTTTAATGGTTAAGCTAGCATTGAAGCTAGCTAGCTACGTTTGCTTAAGCTAGCCTTAATTTAAGAGGTATTCATGTTAACACAAATACACGTTTTTATGCTCTATTGTTTTTTATTACCTCCAACATTATATTCAGTGATTTATAAATAGTCCGTTATCCTAAAAAGGGTCATATTTAAAACTTTAGAGAATAGGCCAAGTTCGCTTAGTACCATTGTACTTTAGCTAGCTCACAAATTTAATATTAATTCAGCTCGGCTAACATGCTAGTAGCATCGAGAGCTAACGTTAGCTAGCTACGTTAGCTACACTAGCCTTCATTTAAGAAGCATTCATGTTAACACAAATAAATGTAGACACCTTATGCTCTAGTTGTTTTAATTAACTCCAACATTATATTCAGTAATTTATAAATAGTACATTTTCCTGAAAAAGAGTAATATTAAAATAGGCCAAGTTTGTTAAGTACCATTGTAGCATCGCCAGCTAACGTTAGCTAGCCAGAGAGTTAACAGATACATTGACTGTAAAGAGTTCACTTACCAGAGCCGTTCGTGCCAATTATACAATTGAATCGCATGAACGGACCGATGACGGTTTTCCCTCGCCATGACTTGAAGTTTTCAATATCAATTTGTTTTAGAAACCCCATTTTAATCCCACTTTGCTGCAGCAAATCAAGCAGCTAACTAATGTCAGTTAGTCAACGTAGACAGTGGGAGGCGGGAATAACTACTTTTCACAGTTTTTTCTTTAGCATATTCCAGATCAGTTGATGCAACATTAATATGTTTATCCATGGCCAAACATAAAACAGCAAACATAATGTAATCCTTACTCTAATTTTGATGGTGTTTTAATTAAGGAATACCACTGTATAGAAATACTCAGTAACAAGTCAAACATTCACTTCAAGAAAAGTATTAGCATCAAAATATACTTCAAGTACTAAAGGTAAAAAAATACTCATGATGCAGAATGGCTCATTTCAGAATAACATACATGATAGTAGTGAATTATAATAATTCATGCACTAATATGTTTGTACTTTCATCCATAATAAGAACTCCAACTCTAGATTTGATTATACTTTGTATTAATCATTTTGATCTACAAGGTTAAATTAAATGTAGTGCAGTAAAAAGTACAATATATTGTAGTTTGGCCCCGGGGACACAAACAGGACCTTTCAGGCACTTCCTGCTGGTTTTATCCAGCAGTCGTAGCTAAACATGTAAAAAATAATGCTTTGTTGCACCACAGCCACACTGAATAAAATGATTCTCTACATGTATCAAGTCAATTGAATTCAGACAGAATAAAAAGAAGCGCTGAAACACGGACACATGAAATATTCATGACTTTATTGGTCAATATTGAAGTCACGTGTCAAACATCAGCACAGAAAGATGAGAAAGTTGTTCTATGTCAGTTCAAAGTTCAGCCTCTTTCCACAGGTCACAGCGATCAGTAAGGATGGTCACGGACGTACACCATGATGTGCTTCAGAGCCAGCCAGGTCTCGGAGGCGGTGGGAACGATCTGATTGGCTGGCAGGACGAAACCAAAGCGGCCGGTGTCCCTCAGCTCGAAGGCCAAGGAGTACTTGATGCCGTTGTCGTAGGACCAGTCGATGCTGCCGCCGCTGGCTTGATCTGAGAGGAAGAGGAGGAGGAAGAGGTGAAGACGTGATGCTAGCAGATCTACTAACCACGGCTTTTTGTCAACATTTGAGTTTTAAAAATCGGATAATATATCAACTGATATTCAAAGATTTGCATTAACACATCAAATGAAAATGACTCCTTGAATTTGTCAAAGAATTATGATCACAAATATACTAAACGGGACTTTTATAGTTGGAAAATAAACTCGTCAGTGCTCTCTGGTGTATGTAAATGATCTAAAACATGTCTTTGGCACATCTGTCCTCTGATTTCTTGTTACTTATTGGCCCATGTGTTTATTTATCTGCAATAATAAACCAATACTGTCTTATGCATCGGTACGAGTGGCTATAATCAGGAACCGTTGCTGTATGATTAGTACTAATATTACTGGTATTTTAGAGGAATTGCAATTTATAATTTCTCTTTAAAGTTTATTTATTTATCGTGCCCACTTGTAGCTGTATTAGTTTATTATTATTTGTCATAATTGCAGCTGTGTAACTTTGCCGTTTGAATTGGAGGTAGGGCTGCACATTTAATCAAATATTATTAGTAATCATGATTTTGGCTTTCCGCAATTCAATGAACATGATTGACTGAGATATTGATGATTAAAATACGTGTTCTATATATCAAATGAAGCGCTTTCAGAACTAACAGCCATCCAGCGGGGCGTGATCCAGATGTTTTGGAGTAGTTTACTGTTCAGAACTCGTTTCCAAAACAACGAGACACTGAATTCCGGTGAAGACTACCCTTATTTTCTTATAAAATAAGAAAATAATCGTGATTATCAGTTCGGCCATAATGGTCCAGCCATAATTAAAGGTGCTGTGAAGTTACAAAGACAAAAATAAAAGTAACTCACAGATGATGTTGCAGATGCTTCCAACCTTGTAGCTGGTGCCATATAAGGACTTGAGTTCATGCACTGCGGCTCTGCCCAGAGAGTCCTATTAGGAACACAAAAAGGAACATAATACTGTAGTGAGGTACCGTCAGTGGTGGAAGAAGTATTTGGATCCTTTAATTAAGTAAAAGTAGCAGTGCCACACCGTGAAAATACTCCACTACAAGTAAAATACTGCATATAAAACCTTAGAATAATGTAAGTATCAGCAAAATGTACTGAAAATATGAAAAATAAAAGTACTCATTGTGCATTCAAATGTTCCCTGTCAGTGTTTTACTTCCATATGTGATGTTTCTGAATTAACATTACTGCTGCGTCAATGTGTATGTGGCTTTTCACTGCTGTAGCTGTTTATGGTTGAGCTCAAACTGCAGCATATCCCATAAGATCATCATGTGTTTGTCGTGTTGCTGTCCTGTGAGAACCTCGTATCTCTAAATAGAAAAACAGCATTTCATAGCTGATCAAAGAGGCTTTCTAAAGAGTTTATTTATCTTAAAAAGTAGGAGGATACCTCTAATTTGCACTTGCCTTAGAGGGCTTTGATACAATCATATGAGGACTGTTTAGGCAGTTTCTCAACGTTAATATTCACAAGAACCTTTTTATTATTATAGAGGATTCCTGTCTGAGTAAAGAGAGACCATTTGTTCATTTGTCATCTGTAGTAGTGATGAGTTTATAATTGGCAAATTCATCAATCCGGGAGCAAATAGTTTGAATTTTCAGCAATAAAACTTGAATTAGACGAGGCACTGTAACCTCAAGTTGTACAGCTAAGACTTTCAAAGTAGTGAAATTGCTTTTCGTTAATAATCATTAAACTCATTGAAGGATAACAGAGGCAGAAGTTCTCAAATTAGGTTATAATAAAATTCAGCTGGCTCTCTGTTTTAGTTCACAGCTGTCGGATGTATTGTGCCTCCTCATGACTGACTCTGTGTTTTTCCCTCCTTACCAGCTCAGCCTGATGCAAGGCGTTCTTGCAGGTGTACCCGTAGGGGTACATGAGCAGCTGGGAGTAGGCGTGGACGGAGATGAAGGCCTTGAAGTTGCCGTGGCTCTGGATCAGGTCCACCACGTTCTTCACCTCAATCTCAGAGTGAGCCGAGGGGCCGTGGTAGGACTCGGAGCAGGGGTTCCTGCTGGCCCCGGGGCCTGGAGGCGGGAGACAAAGTGAAAAGAACAAAATGGACATCATAACACAATACTTAAGAGGGCTCACAGAAATCTAGAGCGCAGCGAGTCAGCTGACAGTTTATTCGTATATATATATATATATATATATATATATATATATATATATATATATATATATATATATATATATATATATATATATATATATATATATATATATATATATATATATATATATATATGTATTTGATAAGATAATGCATCATTTGCAAATTTAAACATACATTTTTGGAGAACTGTATTTTCCTAATGTAGGGAAACAATTGAGGAAGTTTCATGGCGATATATATATGTATATATATATATATATATATATATATATATATGTATATATATATATATATATATATATATGTATGTATATATATACATACATACATACATATATATATATATGTATACATATACATATATATATATCGCCATGAAACTTCCTCAATTGTCTCCCTACATTAGGAAAATACAGTTCTCCAAAAATGTATGTTTAAATTTGCAAATGATGCATTATCTTATCAAATACATGCTAATTTGCATTAATTTCCAGAACAGAAACAGAACATTCTTTCATTTTGTTGACATATTTGAGTCCAAGATTTGTTTCTATTTATCACTCCGGTAATCAGAAAATACATTTTTGCCATTGAAAATAGAGCTACTGAAGAGGAGATTTCTGGATCAGAGTCTGAGAAAAAACGAATTTTTTTTTTTTTTTTCGATACCGACCACCAAAGCCTGCGTCCCAGTTCCTGTTGGGATCGACTCCGCGGCACACGGAGCCGGAGTTCTTGGAGCGGGTCTTACGCCACATCCGGTCCTGCACGTCAGTACACGGACTCAGTCAGTTAAGCACATAACTGCAAAGTATTTTCATGTTTTTCTTCGGATCTAAACTGTAAAAACTGGCTCGTATCAACCACATCGTCCTCTCAAATAATCCACCGTACATGTACAGAAAGAATGTCAACACTAACAACAGGAACTAAAATGAAAGAAGTGGCAGCGCCAACATGAGTGACGGTGACGTACGTTGGAGTGGGTGTAAGCGTAGCCGTCGGGGTTGGCCAGGAGCAGCATGTAAATGTCCATGGTGTCCAGGAGGGACGTCAGGGAGGCGTCGGTACCGTAATTAATGGCAATCTAAGCAAGAACAAGGCTTTAATTATGTAGAAATGACATTCTCAATACAGGGAGGCAATCGTAACGGTCTCATGCAGGTGACAGTTTTTGTCCAGAGTTAATAATATCTGTCTTTAGGGTAAGCCAGATGTCTGTATCTGTGTATTTGTTGTGTGCTTTATGTGATGTTGTGTGATGCTCTTTTTGTTAGTCTGTTTGTATTTGTGTCTATAGGACACCCTCGGAAATGAGAAGCTACATCTTCAGGGGCTTTCCTTCAATGAATTAAAATTTACATGTACAGAAAGAAGCAACACAATTTGTTGAGTCCCTTTCTGGGAAAAAAAAAATGTATATATTCATTTCTTGTCAACTTACACATCATTATAAAGAATATATATTATCAGGGCTGTCGCTAAAGATTATTTTCATGATCTATTAATCTGCTGATTATTTTTAAAGATTCATAGTTTTTTAGATTCGTTGTTTTGTCCAACGAAGATATTTAATTTACAATGAAATATGAGCAGGAAAAGCACCTTTAAGCTCTATTTATCATATAGAAACGTATTTGAAATGCACCTCTAAGATCTTCTTTTAGATATCTAACATATTCCACTCTATCTTTCTAATCGGGTGGACATGTTGTACCTCGTTGGCTGTCCACACTCCGGTGGCCGGAGACACCCATTCTCTGGAGTGGATACCAGTGTCCATCCAGATGGCAGGACGATTGTTTCCTCCAGTGCTGAACTATAAGACAACAGAATCATCCCGTTATAAAAGAATGGATGAAAAGATACATCAGTCGTACAGGTGAGGATGTGTACGAGTCCCACCTTGAGCACATACATGGGCCTGTCCTCATACGACCTCCCGATCTCCTGCTTGGTGACGAGTTTCGGGTGCTCGGCCACCAGAGTGTCCATCCAGCTGTAGATCTGAACGGGAGACACGTTATCATTCAAATGAGTGACAACAAACAGAAATACTTCAGGTGTTCACAAGGTTGACTAATCAACAGTTAATTAAGGAGTTCAAGAAAGGACTGTGATCACATCACTGCACTTCCTAATAACAATATTTATTAAAAATAAAATACCTCTGGTCTAATTCGTAATTCTTTTATCCTCTAGTTTAGTTTCCCGACGACTTGACAAATTCCAAGATTTATTAAAATTTGAATTTGTATTTGGTGCCTTGATGATCTGACTCTCATCTCTTCCCTACCCGGCAGTATGTAAAGTAGTCATTTTTCATTTTCAGAGGCTTATACTTTTGTACTTTTTCATCAGGAAGAGACTATTTCCACACTTTTTCACAGTTTTGCTACTTAAATAATCGGAGTACTTCTTCCACCACTGCGTATTTGTCATCAATCAATATTCTGGTAACTCATGTGTGTTTGATATGCAGTGGTAATAAGGTGTTCTCTTGTACTCTGCAGCATCATGAGTAGCTTAAAAACCTCACCGCCTCCAGAGGATGATAAGCTGTGAATTTGAAGGTCCTGCTGCTGCGCTCCTTCATCTGGTTCTCCACCATCTCGGCTTTCTCCTCATCCAGGAGCTCCTGAATGTGACATGCAGGAGACCTCAGATCCATTACAGTCCTCAGATTTTTGCAGAGTTAAATAGAATCAGGGAGACTTCAGATGACAGACCTGCAGGTTGTTGATGATGACGGAGTAGGGGATGCCGTGGGCGGTGAGGTACTCCATCACAGAGCTCACACTGGAGCGAGGGACTCTGATGTCGACGGGGAGCTCAGTGGAGACCGGGTGGAGCCAGAAGTCCAGCTGGGATCCGACAGGTTAGAAAGCACAGACTGCACCTTGATACTTTCAGTGCCTCGTCTCCTCAGAAGAGATCCAGAGAACACGTCGCTCCAGTTTTAAGTGAGTTTTCATTAGAACTGAGCTCAACGTTTACTGTTCATGAAGCCATTGAACCAGTGGGTTGTTGATCTGTATGTGTGTGTAATAATGATGAACTAAATAATTCAACTGTAATTCCTATTTATACTGTTTATATGTAACATATTTAAGAGATCCCGCTGTTCTTATTCACTCATTTCGTTTTTTTTATATTTTGTGTGTTTGAAGCACATTTCTGCACATAGTTCTTCTATTTCTCATCCCTTATTTTTATTATTTGTTTATATTCTCTGCATATATTGTGCTTTACACCACAGAATTATGAATATTATTTTTGTTATATTATTTAAAGTCCTTTATTACTGGTATATTTTGTATTCTTCTTTACTGTCATATTTTCTATTGCTGTTTAAGTTTATTTATACTACTTGATTTTTTATCTTCATTTCATTTTATTACTTGTGAGCAATGCTGCTGTAATCCTGTAATTTCCCCACTGAGGGACTAATAAAGGATTATCTTATCTTATCTTATTTCTATTTCCCTTATATTTCTGTAATGTACCAAGCTGCTGCACATTGTGATGCACTTTGTCAGCTTGCTAAGTATAAATAAAGATGACTATTATTATTATCAATACATGATGACACCCAGATTTCTTGTAAACACCCAGATGTGATCCTCTGCGTTTCTTTTTAGCTACTCGTTACTTCCTCACACCATCGTTGTGGTTTTAATGTATGACTTGGAGGGGCAGAGAATATTTAACAAACAGAATAAAATAAGAGGAAAGGTTCCTCTCTGGATATGTTTCTTTCTGTATTAAAGCGTGCAGCACAAAACATCAGCCGGGCCTCTGGGACTTTCTGACTTTCCGACTCTGTTAAACTTCAACCCACTGAAAACTCTCAAGTGGATTATTTAAGGTTGAGCTTGATTTGCCTTCTGTATTTCTGGAAGGTTCATGTGAAACTGTTTGGCACAAGCAGCTGAGAAAATTTGAGGTACGTAGGTGTTTGCACAGTGTGTGTGTGTGTGTGTGTGTACCTCCCACTCCTGTTGATTCTCCAGAGCCTGCAGGAGTTGCAGCTGTTCCTCAGACTGCACATTGACCCTGATGACCTGATCTCTGGAAGAACAAATTAATTTCAGAGTCATTACATCATTACTTATATTTTAGGTTTTCAGGCGGTCTACGTGCAGAGCGAGTTCAGCAGCGGAGGAAGATTTAATTCACTGCTGAGCAAAATGAAAAGCAGTTAATGGTGCAGAACAGCTCCAGACCCGTGACTCCCACTCCGCTCCCGTTAATACGACCGTAATTAGGATTTAATCTTTCTCGAAACAAAAAGCTCAGGCATTTTCTGCCCATTGAATACAAATGTACTTTTTCAACTTGGATAGATATTTGACTTGCTGATTATAAAGCACCCAAGGGAGGAAAGAAAAACACATAATCAAGTCTCTAAATACTTAAATTAAATGACAAACACTGCATACTCTCTTAATAAAATAAACCGAACAGAGTTAATGGACTCTAGAAGTAGATGCTTGAAAATGTAATGTCTAAATGTATTTTATTCAGGTGTGAAGGTTCATTATTTTTGTGAGAAAATGTACTTTATGAATCCACAAACACCCGTCACCTTTCACCTCAATCAGATTCCCTTTTCCTTTCACTAAAGCAGCTCTGCATCGCAGCACATTTCGGTCTTTTCCTGACTATTGTAAATGGTTGTTAGGTGCCACAAATGTTGATTGCAGTTCCATTCATCATATCAATAACATTTTCTAGAATCGGAGGAAAAGCTTCATTGTACAAGCAGGTTTTCAGTCAAAATAAAGAGATGAGGAAAATGCAAAAGACAAGAATCATAAACATGTAATCATGCAAAGTATAAATATATATATACATGTATCTATATCTATATATATACACATATATATACACATACATACATACATACATACATACATACATACATACATACATACATACATACATACATACATGCATGCATGTATGCATATATATATACATACATACATATATACATATATACATACATACATACATATATATATATATATATACATATACACACACACATTTGTAATACAAATAGGGTGGAATGTGAAAGAGAAACTGGCTGGTTTTAAATATTATATAAATGAAGTCGATATAAATGAAGAACTTTAATGACTTCTGTGCCAGTCACAGTTCACACAGAGATATGCATTTCAGTGTGAAAGCTAAGGTTCAGATGAAAACCACAGCGGACGTCTCTTCTCACCCAATAAAGAGTCGCTCAGCGTTGGCCGCAGCCACGAGCACCAGCAGCAGCCAGAGGCCTCTCATCTCGTCTGAACGTCCGGACTGTGAGTTTGTTCTCAGCGTCTCCCGCCTCTTAAAACCCATCAGGCGACAGGTGGTCTGTTCCCACACAGGAGAGTTGCCTCACTCTGCCGATAAGCACACAAGCAGCTGTCTGGAAAAAAACAAGTTATTTTGAGGGACAAACCTGCTGATTCAGCTTGGTTTTATCTGTGCGGCGCTCAGCTGCAGATAGTGGTGGTTTCTCTTGATTCGCTCCTGACTTAAGAAGTAGGGGGATTGTCTAGGCACATAAAGGAACACCTCCTCTTGCAATTTATCCAATTTATTCTAAATCATCAAATTTGTAGATTTCAGTGGACAGGAAGTGGATGAAAATCTGTAATCTGAAAAGTAACTAACGCTCTCAAACAAATATTCTTTTGAGATTTAATGAAGTAAGAAGATGGTTCAAATTCAAACATATAAACTCTGCCTGTTTAAAATGCTGACAGAGCTTTTAATGTGGGTGATACATCTACGGTTGACTCTCTACACTAGAAGCCGTTTGGGTGTCATGATATGAGTCGGTCAATAATATCAGTTCAGTGATATAACAAGTAACGCAACTAATTACTTCTGATACCAAGAAATAAGTGACGTCATACCGTTGCTTTTTAAAAGAGCAAAGTAACGTGTTACACTTCCTGAGTTACTCGCCCGACACGGGTTCAGATTAGATGAGTGGTTCAGTTTAAAACAGGAGTCAGCTAACGTTTTCCTAGCCAATCAGAGGCCGAGTAGGGCGGGTCTTAAGGTTGCTGATCCCTGGTTACGAGACACAAAGATGTTTCAAACAATAGTGCACGTCCTACTTTGTGCCAACAGTTTGGGGAAGACTTTTATCTGTTCTGACATGGCAACACCAGGTCCTTAAAGAAATAGTTGTAGAGTCGACTGGCCTAAAACCACATCCAACACCTGCTCCACCTGTGAGCCAGATCTGACTGACGCTCTCGTGGCTCAATGGATGCAAACCTCTGCAGCCAAGTACCAACATCTGGTGCAAAGCCTGAAAGCAGAAGAGTGGAGGACGTCACAGCAGCAGATTAAGGCCCATGACGTTGAACTGGGATGTTCAACACTCACACAAACAGTGTTTTTATGGAGTTAAACACCCAGAGATTCAAGAAACACTTGAACGTGGGCACCGTGGCCAGTAGATGGCAGTGCACCACCAAACTTCTTTAACCACGCAGCGATGACATCACAGCCCGTTTACGGCTACAGTGAGTGACATCAGACGAGAGCATGCTGGAATTACCCTGAACCCTAAATTATTGATCAGCCAGCGAGGTTTTATTAGAGTCGGTGAGTACGAGTGAGTGGGGAATGTAATTTATTGACCCTAGGGTCACATTGTGGTTTTTTTATGCTTTTAAATTTCTGCTGTTAAGCACTTTGTGATGTCATGTCTGTGAAAAGCGCTCTATAAATAAATTTCATTTCATTTCATATGTCATGACTGCAGAGGATTTTGGGGGTTTTGTGTGAAGTCATTCGTCCTGATATCCGCTGGCTGATACCCGAATGTGCAGCACAACAGCCTCCCGGCTCCCGTCAGCTGCTGTGACACCCCGCCAAAACCCCCCCGCCTCTCTCAGAAGTAATAAGAAGAAGAGTTTTAAACATGTCACTTCCCTTTCTTTTCACTCCCAAACAATCCCGTGAGACGAAGTGGGGAGGGGGGGGGGGGGGGGGGGAGTTGAGCCGGGGCTTTCAGTCTTTCTCAACGTGGAAATTATTTATTGCAATTCCTGCTGTGTTTGTCTAAAAGTTTAATAACACAATGAAAAGTGGCTTTACATGCAAATGTGGGTGTTGTAGAGCACTTTTGCCCCCCCCCCCCCCCTGTCATTTGCCTCTAAGAGCTATATGAACATGGCAACCCCCGACTAGCTGGTTCCACACGACTTCCTCTGCCACACTATAAATAGATCCATTTACATTGCATTTCATGGCTGAGCTCTCTCTCAATATTTCAGAGGCCCACCAGTAAATTGACCATTAATCATTTATTGCTCACTCGTTCATCTCATTTTGGACACATACACGCTTTGATATTACAACGCATTTGCCGCAACACAGTCAAGCCTTTTCTTAATTTGTAGATTACGTCCATAAATAAAACGTCGTGTGAGAGCGAGAAGAGGATTTGACGGTGAGTGATGGCGTTTGTGTGTGAGCTGCCATGTCTCACGCGTGTGATTCTGTCACCTGTGACTTTCTTCCTTTGTAAGGATCTCTCCTCTGATTCAATTACACTGTTAGATATCAGCTTATGATTCACCTTTGTGTGCATGTGTTCATTTTATGGCATCGTTTAATGCACCAACTTTCCTTTGTCCTGAGAATAACTTTCAAAAGCCGGTGTGAACAAGACGATGTGACATTTTCTCTTGCTGGTGAAAAAAGTAAAAGCCAGACTTGATTTAAAATGCAGCGAGATGTGAACTTTCTCATCTGTTTAGTCACCTGCCTCTTGTGCTGAATACTACATATTGGCTGACGCTGTTGAGGCTACAAAGGTGCTCTTTGACTCTGAGGGTTGTTGATGTTTTACATCGTTGTTACCAGAGTTTAAAACATTATAACAAATAAGTTCTGGTCCTGAGGCTGATACCTGTCTCTGTTTTCTTCTCCACCACCCACACATTTACTTTTAGGTCTTTTGTCTCTTCATCGTTTGGTGCTGGGAAGGTAACGTAATTGAAGTTCTGCTAAGTCCCGCCCCTCGGGCCCACAAAACCAGTTTCAGGCTGGTTCTGTGGATTTGGAACTCGACACAGTTAAACATTGTGTAATAGTGATACTCGTCACTCAAAACGTTTCGTTTCTACGTAAAAACCTGTGGCCAACTTTAGAGCTGGAGTACATTAGCACACAATTAACTAGCGTGAGCATGTCTATGCTACGCTAGCTGCTGAAGGTATACTGAATGTAGACACATGCTGCATTTGCTTTCTGATGATTGCAACAGTGAATAAAGACCTACTGGGCTTTACAGGGACAGTGTTTTTCCTTAATTTCATTGTCTTCTGTCTCGATCACCAGGTGATGTGGTGGTTGACTTTAACACTGATCGGTAGACTTTAGCTTCCATCTTGATCTTCTTAACCCGTTTTCACTGCTGAATCAGTTTGACATCCTGGATATATCCTTCAAACGCATATTGTAAACTATTCTGTTTACATCTTTTTGAAATAGTTTTTTAGTTTTCCCAAACATTTGATATATATATATTCAGGGAGTGTAGTTAGTGACAGTGTGGGCTCCATGATGGCTCCGACAGGTTGAGAGGATGAGGTTGTTTAATGCAAACAGTTGTCTGTGGCGTTATATCGGGATGTTGGTGACGAGAGAAGTGAGATTCAACTGTACAGTCTGTGTCCGGGCTAAAACATCCTAAGAGTTGAAGTGAAACGTTGGGTTTTTAATTCTCAGCTGATCCGGCAGTATTTACATGCCTTTCACTTCACTCATTAATCATTGCGTACCTATTTGAAGCCATGATTCAGGCAAATACATACACGTTAGTCTCATGTTCCCTCTGCGTTTAGCTGTTTTGGTCTCTACCAAAGCTTTAACTTTGTCTTTATGTGTTCAACTTTCTCATGAGCTTGTCACTAAAACAATAAGGTTAAAGAGGCCGACAGTTGAAGAACTCTAATAGTGACTCCTTTCACCGTACAGTCATTTTTTAATCCTTGTGAATAAAAAAAATGTAAATATCAGAAAACTAGTGTCGAATGTATGAAAGAAAAGGGTTTGTGAAAAATATGCATTCGGGCGTTTACACTGATCTGTATGAAGATGATATAAGCTCTGAAACAGTCACGTCTCCAGAAAATCCTCCATGGCGCGGTCACGTTTGCATTCTCCATGTTTGCCAATTCAGTCTTGACGGAGCCGAGACCGGACAGGCTTGATTCTCACTACATGAGAACGAGCAGTGCAGGCAGATATTTCTTAATAAAATCCACATTTTATCCTCTTTAATATTGTTACTTCTGCAGACTCAACATGACATGTCTCCCCGAAGACTAACTCATTACCTTTCCCTCCCCGTCAACCATCCGCACTAACAGCGAGCTGACAGCCTGTCCTTTGGGCTGTTTAACCCCGTCAAGACTCCAGCACACATCAGGCTTGTTTTTGCAAAAACAGCCAAACTGCCTCACAGAAAGCCCTTCAACACATCCTCTTATCCTTTTTTTTCCCATCATAGCACATGACTGGATGATGGAATAATTAATTTGGGGTCTGACGTCATGCCTTGAGATTTATTTATGATGTAAAAGTCTAAGAAAAGACCAGAACAGCCCAGGAAGGCCTCAGCTTGTGTAAAAATAGAATGGCAGGCACAAAGCGATCCGGTTATATTTAGCAACACGCTCCCGTCCACTGCCAAGAATAGCAGGGGAGATATTTTCATTTTCATCCTAAGACTCGCCAGAATGTTTCCAACCCTGTACTTTCTGAGTCGAGTGGACAGACGCCGCCTTCCGCAAGGGTTGGTGTACGTTTGTGTGCCGGCTGCGGGCATTTTTGAGTTGCATGTCATCAAAATTTTACACACTATTCCTTATTCCATTACTCATCTCCGCCTATTTTAGTGCTCAGGCATCTCGGATTTGATGAGTTCGTAAGAGGGCTCGAGGGAAATAAAACTGGGCGAAACGGCAGCTCGGAGACTCAAGTAGCTCCCCGTATCGGCTCAAGTGGTATTAGAATCATGCCGAGCTTGTTCACGTCTGCTTTATTGCTTTAGAGTCTTGGTGCTCGATGCAGCCGGTCACCGTAGAGAGAGAAGCTGGGACGTGCATTCTAAAAATACTTGTTTTTTTGTGGTCAGATGAGATGAAGCAGAGTCTGATGGAGCTATGCAAAATGAATTGATCTGTTTTACGAGACGCTACGTAGAAGCATAATGTCTGCCTTTATTTAGTTCCACAAATAAACAAGATTAGATTAGATAAATCAGTGTCCTCTACAAAAATAAAGACACTTTTATCGATTTGCTTTTATGTGGTAATGGTTTTAGTGCATAGATTGTGGTTTTACTGTTCACTGCTTGTGTTACGGTTGTTTTAAGTGCAGCGGTTGTTGCCATCGATCACACTGTTCTCATTAAAGGCATAGTTGGGCTTTAGGGAAATATGCTTATTCACCTTGTTGCTTGGAGATACGATGAAAAGATCAATACTAATACTCTCTCATCTGTCCGGTAATGATCACGCTGGAGGGAAGAGATGATTAGCTTAGCTTAGCATAAAGACAGGAAAGCAAAAGGGGAAAGAGCCTTTCAAAGTAAAACTAGAATAAGCACCTTGTGGCTGTACACCTCAGCCAACCAGTCAAGTCAAACCTTAGACCTTTGCAAGTTGGCTTGACTGCGTAGCTGCTTAGATGGTAAACGATTGGATGTGCCATCATTTTTAAAAATCGAATTCTGACAAAACATAGGCTCCAATCATCGTCCGTGAACACCTTAGTCCAGTCGTGTTTTATCAACTGAGGAATATCGTAAATTAGAAGGAAGTTAGATCAATACTGTCATTTTGGACCAGAGAGGACGACGTGCTTTAAGACCCTCGCGCCTCGATTACTGCGATGCCTTTCTCAGTCGAGCTCCCCAACAAATTGTACAACAGTGAAATGCAGCTGCCAGACCACTGACCTGAAGAAATACCGTTTTTCACACATCACCCAATTTTGGCTTAATTTCATTGACTGCCAAAATCATTTTGAACTACTTTTAATCACGTACAAGACCTTACATGGCCCGACACCAGAGTATATAACTTAACTTCTGACCCCTTCGTGTCCAAACAGGCCTCCCAGACTTTGAACTGTGCCCGAGTTCAGGCTAACAACTATGATGATTGTTTTGATGCACAGACCCGACTCAGGAACAGTCGTACACAGAGGTGCCTCTGCTTTCAAATCTCGTCTTAAAACTCATTTTATAGAATAGCTTTCCTTCACAACTCATGTTTTCTTTCTCTTATTGTTAGACGTTTTTATATAGCAGTATTTACTGTATACACATTATATTTGGTATATTCTTTTGTTTTGCAGCTGTTTTAGTGCTGCTTATATCCTGTCATTGTTTTTTTTTATGTTACCAGCGTAGAAGAGCACACATATTTTCTATGATTTTTTAATTGCATGTGTTATTCTAATCAAAAGGTGCTCAACAAACTTGATTATTGTCAGAAAGCCATTTTAGCATCCCGAGCAGCAAATACAACAGATGCTGACTTTGGTTGTGATTTTTTGATAAAACATAAACCCACCATGTTTTTGGTGTGTGTGTGTGTGTGTGTGTGTGTGTGTGTGTGTGTGTGTGTGTGTGTGTGTGTGTGTGTGTGTGCTTTAGAGTGCCAATTAAAGTTTCCGATAATAGCCTCAAGTGGGAGGCGACCGTACTAACATAATAATTCAACGTGAAGTAAAAAAAAAAAAAAAATCACATGCAGCTAAACACACAGAGCAGATAGCAATGAGACCTCATTAAAACCTTGGACAGGACTGGAACGACGAGGAAGAGAGAAAAGTCTACCGGCTGTAATTAGCACACTGCCACTTCTTTACAAAAGCAGCCCACGCTGTTAGCGTGTCAGATCACTTCCCAACAGCGTCAGCCGATTGTTAAGCTTCCATTCTGAAAGCGTGTCACGACGGCGCCAGATAAGAAGAAAAACCTCAAGTGCCATAAAGAAGCGTTGGACTGTGTCTCTATGAAGACAGGAGGCTAATACACTCACTCAACACTGCCTCTGCATCTCCGACTGGGAGGTCAGTTCAGCCAAACCACTGATTGAATTAAATGTGACACACAAAATGAAAGATTCCCGTGTGATGCTTTCTGGAGGTTTGATTTCCTGCACCACAAAGCAGACGTTCCCATGACGATCTGTTACTTCTGCTTGCTTTGTCGCTCTCTTGATGCTCCACAAAGTGGTAAATAACGACGCAGCGCTTCCATGAAATGTGAGCGTACAAAGAATGTCATATAATGTAAAAGGTGAAAGGCCTTCGAGGGATCGTTCAAGTGTGAACTGCAGACGGCTCGATGTGAGTGAGACACCTCCCGATATGCGACAGCACCTCCACCCACGTCTGACTGCTTCATGAACTCAAACCAAAAAAAAAAATCCATGGCAGTTTAAATACAGACCCGTTTTTATTAGTTCCTAAAACATTGAGATTTCGTACATACAAAGTTTTCACCAACAGTCAAGAAATACCTTTTAAACTGAAGCCTGTTCACTCCCCTGCATGTTGTTGCTCCCTACAGCAGCCGGAGGTAATTAAATGCTTTGCCTGGCAGTTTATTACATGTGCCTTCCTGTTATTCAAATCAAATCAAAAGCACGCACTAGTGATGTGCACCAGTTTGTTCTTCAGAGAACCTGACAGTAAAAACACAGCTTTTACACACACCTCCTCCATTACTGTGCATGTAGTGTGTTGCAATGGTGCGTGGAGAGAGGAACTTTGACCCGTGTTTGGTATTTATTATTTGGGTCTTTTTGTGCAAGATAATAACCAGCCTTATCTACCGAGGCGGCAAAAGAAGACGCTGGATTTGTTTCCCCTCGAAATGCAGGCAAAAGGGAGGCTGGTTTCTCAGCCAGGCTTGGAGGTGTTTGGAATAGGACAGCCTGTCACCCCGTCATAACGCAGTAGATCTGGAGATGCTCACTTTAAAAGGTGCAATGGTGTGAAGTACATCTATTCCAGTGCGATGGCGCCGTTTGAACCGATTTTACTGGCATCGTCATCCAGGACAGGTGTCGATCAACACGGAGAGCATCTCTAAGAAGAGGAGTTTTGTCGGTAAACGCAATAAAATGCCAAAGAGAGGCACCAAAAAAAATCATTATTGGCACAAAATGTGTTTTAGTTGAGGGTCTTTTTTTTAAATAGTGTCTTGACATTCTGAGGATCCAGTGATCCACCAAAAACAACACAAAAAAAGTTTGATATGAATATTTATTTAAAGACTTCAACTCTTACAGAAATAGTCATTTCGAATCAATCTTTCGGGGCTTTCATATTTCCTATTAGAACAGTAAAACCTGTGCCGTCTTACAATAACTGATATTTAGTACATATTATTCATCGATGGACAAGTCCTTTTTGATTAGCGTAATCACAAGCATCATGCAGAAGTCGTGAATCACTTTTTTTTGAGGGCTGATGAAAAATGGATTCATGAATTTGGGGGTTTGAGTTTATGATGAAATCCAGATCGGTAGTACCTTTAAAGACGGCTGTTCATAGCTGGGCAACATTATTCTCAGCTCAACGATTCTGTCTCTTTGTTGAGAGCGAGACATCCCAGTTGTTGTGTTTTCCCGTTCGGATCACTCTCCCTCTTATTCACATCACTTCAACCACTGGGTGTGAGAGAACAATGCTGTGACATGACGCCTGATGAGTGGCTGTGCATCAGCGTACCAAAACAAAAACTCTTCAAAAGAAACATCTGAAGGCATTGCACAATTTCAAAACCGATGAGACTTTTAAGGCAAAAACGTTGTCAAAAATAACACGTAACGATGTCATATTACAATTATTTTTAAACCCACTGATGCATCTCTGTTAGAAAAGAAATCTACGCATGCAAACTTAATGCATGCTATTAAAAAACAATAAAAACATCAGAGTAAAACAGGGTATTCATCACGAGCATTCGATTAAACCACTGTGTTAATATCGTAAAGGTACAGTAAACCACTTTCATGTTGAACGTGTGAAGGTTACGTGGCCGTGCGTGCGGCCCGGCATGCTGACACGGCGCCGACTCGGCAGAGCGACACGGATGCAACGATGAGCGGCGGGAGGCAGCGAGGTGTAAGCCGACTTCATTAGAGCGCGTTTGTCCACCGATGGCACAGGGTTGTTGTTTTTCCTCGCCTTGTCGTCTCCTACGCAATAAATGCTTTTGATTGTCACTCCTACGCTGACGCAGAGGAACAGTGATTTCACACATCGCAGTGACAAAAAAAAAAAAACCCTCATGGGTTTATGTTAAGACTCCCAACGCCACCGGGCTTCTGTGCAAACTGTATGTTCTATTCCTCGTGCCGAGGGAAAGAGAAGCTCGACGTGCTGTCACATATTCAGACTGCACAGCAGAGGATAATATGGGTCCTCTGGTCGCATGATGTGGCTGAGCTGCTCATATTATTTCGTCAAATCAAAAAATCAATTAACCGTTTGTTAAACCTCTACCCGGATCAGCGATTGTCCAAAACCAAAAGCAGGAGCCAAAGTGTGTTAAATATGTAAATGTGTAAATGGTTTGTCTATTAGTTCTGCTATCGGTAACTTGTCTAGTTAACCAGCTGGCAGTAGCAATCCATCACTACTAGTAAATCATTAACTAACTTCATTGTTTTTGGGGTCAGAAGTTACGATTACATTTGAGGAAGTTTACGCTCAAACAACTCCAACAATGTTCCTCGTCATAACGACACATAATTGCACAGTCTTGGCGAGAATTTTGGTTTCAAAATAATCCGTTTGGAGTTGCCTCCAAGAACTTGAAACAGAATACCGTCCATGCCATTCAGAAAGTCCCAGAACAACGTCACATCCTGGACCTGAAAATGTGGTCACAGGACATAAGAAGTTGAGAGACTCTGCTTTCAAAGCTGTTCATACTTCACGTTTGTGAAACCACTGTTTCTCTGAGAAAACAAGCACCAAAAAAACCCTTAATCTTCACTCAACCCTGGCCTTGCTATGTAAGTGTCATGCATGTTTCATACACAAATACATGTACTGGATGCACAGCGTATATATACGAGAGTGTGGGTGTGAGATGAAGTTGACATCGTGTCGTGACAAATAAATGAGAGGCCCTGCCTTGTGTTTCAGGAGGAGAGTCACAGAACGTTCCTGCCTGATCTGGTCTGATCCGGCTCAGTCTGATGCTGCTCCAGTCCAATACCAGACCTGAGACCAGTGCTACATTGTGCAATCTGCCATCAAACAACAACACTGAAGAGTACAAAATCTACCGGACCACCCGTCCCCACACTGAGGGACCCTATTCAGCCAAACTGAATAACCAGGAATGAGTTTCGGGCCAACGATGAGACGCTACACTGAAGGGAAAGCTCGTATTATTTGAAGTAGGGTTGTATTGGGTGCTTATCCATAGTCGGCGTATCAAATACAGTAGATGCCGGTCGGCACGACCCCAGTTTGGAGAAACAGGCGGTAACGCGATGCACTGCTGTGAATGGAGGGCAGCAGCAAAATGTATTTCAGACACCTTCAATAAAAACAATACAGTGTAAACCGCTCATGGAGAAAACAGTGATCAACCGCTTTATCTGAATCGAAATGCTTGGGACAGAATCAAACCTGTGCAAATGTCAAATAATTTGCTTTTAGTTATCAATTCATCCACTTACAGCGTTCGTTTTGGGTCTTTTTTTTCATACATGACAAAACATGGGACATTGTTTTTAAACTAGGACCCTAATTGTGTTGTTGTGACACAATGAGTTAATAACACACAGAAACTAACCGATCGAGGCAGCTGTGGGCCAGCAGCTAAAATGATTTTGTCAATGGAGTCTTTGAAGAGAGCATATATAACGGCTTCAGTTCTCCGTCATAAAGGGCCGTCTTCGTGCATGGAAAGTATTGTAGTAATAATTTCAGATTTTTTTAAGTGGCTAAACGACATTGTTGCTTCTTCCCCCGTCCACAGCGGTACATTTCTTTGCTCCTGTGCTGGTCCTCCCGTCTCTTTCGCGTCGTTCGCCTCATACAGCCCCACTTCAAAACATCTGAAACTTTCCCTTTCACAATGTGTCAGATTTGGCAGGTAAATGTTGCTACGTGGTGTACTTGATCACCGGGTCTACTGTTAGTGTTAAACATTAGCTTATAAAAAATGCAGGCCTGTCGTTCATGATTTAAATATGAATAACTTATGTATAAACATGAATAAGGCCTGTTAGTCATGATTTAAATATGATTACAGGCCTCAGTATAAAATGTAATACTTATATCAGCAGTCAAGAAGCAGCATTACATATACAGTATATTGTCCAATACACAAAAAAGGCAAACATTTGTACAGTGTATAAATATCTGAGAAATGTTTTAGAAGCAGTTTATAAGTAGATATCTTTATGAAGCATCATCAGCCAAGAAGTATAAGATGAGTTTGAGGCGTAAGTTTAGAAAAATGACGTAAACCTTCTCTCACATTGATCCCTTGACTGAATAGGGCCCTAAACGGTTTGCAGTAAAGAGAATCAAACGTATGATCGCTGTTCTTCACACATTGAGTTAAAAAGGGGCCTCTGGTCACGGTGGCTTTCTGGCAGGAAATGGTTTGTGCTTTTCTTAAAGTCTGTAAAGTTTTCATGTACACGTTAATGGGCAAAACAGCAGCAAGGTTGCGTTTGAGTTTTGCCCCAAAACTTGGCTAAAAGTGGCAGTGCAAGGACCTGTTTTAGGATCTGAGTATTTCCCCGTTTTTAAAGGATAACTTCCCCCGAACAACTAGGTTTTGAATATCAAATACTCAACACCTGTAGACTCTGGAACGTTTGCGGTCTGCTCTCTTGCAGAAGACATTTACAATGGATTCCAGTGGAGGTTAAAAAACGTCAATATACTGTTTTGCAGCCAAACTACATAATGTCGCTCCACTTGACGGCCGTAAACGGCTTCCATTTGTTGATAACGTAGTTAGCTGTGTTGAACTTTGATCTTTTTTTTCCCCCGCCATGAACTGGGTCGATATTATCCTCATAATCAGACTACATGTGTTGAACTTTATCATTAAATAAACGTTGCTGAACAGTGATTGGTACTGTAGATGGAAGTTTTTTGGCATTAAGTCTTCCCGACGAAACAAAAACAGAAATCTCAGAAAGCCGTTGTGGAAACAGGGACACAAGAATCCATTATAAGTGTTGTGAATCTAAGCTGAGAGCAGCTGATGTCATCCCAGAAGTATTCAGAGTCATCCTTCAAGCCTTCAGGAGGAGAGTTTGATACTGAAAACATCGTTTAGTTTTCTGGTGACTGTTCCTTTAAGGAGGTGATTAGCGACCTGCTACTGAACTACACCGTCGGGATCATAACTGATTTTAGTTGCAACATTGTTGGACAACATGGAACTACAACAAAAAAAACTCAGTCAAAGTTCCTACTTTGATCCATAAGGGTCGCTGCTAAAATGAAAGCATCTTTGCCTTTAGGTCGGTCGGTTAACTGTTTCCTGTGCACATATTCACAGTGTGCAGCTAACACAAAGGTGTGAGTCACCTGATCTCACAGCTACCGAAGTGCTTTAATTCTCAACCTCCAGTTTGGCAAATATTTCATGATGTGAGAAAAAAAAACAACCTGTGAAACCTCCAGACTGATACGCCGACATGTTGTTATTTCAAACATCTTTTTTTTTGGCAGTACTAAACAAAGTGAGAGGTAGAGAGACGTAAAAAAACTTCTGAAGAACAATGTTGTTCCATGGAAATAAAAAGAAGACGTAACTTAACACACAGTCAGGTTCGGTAGTGAGAAGTGTGTTTTTGACTTCTGGGCTTGGAGATCCACATTCCCAGAGCCCACGGTGGACACGGTGCCCGTGAATGCTATCCGACTAAAGAGTAAGGCTGCTTCAAGTGCCTGCTGCATTTGATTTGACCCGACTTCCCAGGGAGCACAGCTTCCATCTGAGTCAAGACCGGTGGACGGAGCAGAAGGTAGGAGGAGTGTGGGAAGATATCAGGCGACGAGTTTGTTCTTAATGGAACATGGCAGTGGTGGTGATGGTGGTGGGGGGGGACAAAGCCCTGAGTGCAGGACAACAGTGCATGCTTCTCTTAAAACTAGCACATGCTCCATTTATGAAAAAAAACCTTAAACATACACACTCTGTAATGAAGAATGTGGCACCAGGGCCTAAAACGCTTTTGTACAAAGTCACAACTTCCAGTTTCTGCGGCCGAAAAATAGGAATCTGAAAGGTTTTCACATTGATTGGTATAAATTTCCTCCTGAAAAAAATGCTCCAGTCCAGTCCTCAACTTTGTAAACATTTGAATATTGAGAGACATGATTTTGTGAAAGACAGAAGTGGAAATAGAAATAGCAGATGATCAGTCAGTGTTTCAATCTGACAGCTTCATGTGGTCGGTTTCCTGTCCCGTCCACGCATCCTGGTGGAGGTCGATCTCGGACCCTCTCCCCACCACGACCCTTTAAAACCCCCGACCTTCATCCGCTACGGAAAAAAGGTCCCTTCCTCTAAAAAGTGGAAGCGTCCCGCTCGGGGTTATCCGCATCATGGCCCTCAGCTCACGATCAAACGTTCCCGACAGAGAGAGAGAGAGAGAGAGCGGGCGAGGTCCGCCGTGTGCTCAAAAGCTTCCAGTGAAGAGTAGGAAGAAGAAGAAGCAGAGAGATGAGAGGAGAGACCAGCAGGGTCGGCCGGCCCGGCGTCGAAAGCGAGGCCTCCGCCTTTAGATTCGGCTTACCCGTCTGCAGAGGAGCGGGTGGAGAGCCGGTGGAGGACAGGGGGTGTAAGGAGGAGGCAAGGGGCCGGGTTTGATCCCTCGGGTCCTCATGTAGGACAGGAACTGGTCCGGGATTTCGGCGAGCACCTCCTTAGCCAGGCGAGCCATGCTGAGGATGTGGTTCCCCCGTCGGTCAATGTAGTCTCTGAAAGGAACGAACTGTGGGGAGGAGAGGAAAGGAAACGAGGTGAGGAGATGAAAGCATGAGAGGAGATAAGGGAAGGAGAGAAAACAGAGTGAGGAGAGGAGAGGAAAAAAGATGAGGAGATGAAACCATGAGAGGAGATAAGGGAAGGAGAGAAAACAGTGAGGAGAGGAGAGGAAAAAAGGATATGTGGGGGCAGGATAGGAAATGAGGAAAAGAGGAGAGTAGAGGAAACAGAGAGAGGAGAGGAGACAAAGAGTCAGAGGAGGAGAGGAGACAAGAGGAGAGGATAGAATTTCAGAAAAGTGAGTGAAAAGGACACAGGAGAAGGTTGGATGTGGTTCAGCGGAGCGAGACAGCGGGAGGAATATAGAAACATGGCCGACTGAGAACAAGAGCACAGCAGAGGGTCAAGCACGTTGACCTTTTTCCCATTAATCATAAATCCCACATTTCTCTGAAGACTTTCTGCTGAGCTCACAGCCTCACAGCCGTGTGTCTTCTCTGTGAAAACACTCCGTACCTGAACGATGTCCCTCTCGGCGTATCGTCCTTGGGATGAGATCCTCTCCTCGTCCCCATCCAGCTCGATCATTTCTGGGGAGGGAAAGCGCATCGGTCACGCCCTGTCGGGGGGGGGGGGGGGGGGGGGGGGGACTCGATCCACGCCGAGCAAACACGACACGCACTTTAGTGTGTTTTAATCTGCCGGAGCCATTAGCGCCACTGGGTTACATTTCCTCAGAGTGTTGGTAATGCCAAACGTGGCATGAGTACACAGGGCTGTGCACAAAGAGGATGGAACATGCTGGAATATGTGCAAGCAAGAGCCAACCATGTGCACCACGGGGAACGTCATGCACACTGACTTCATGAGCGTGACAGGAGTCAACGTTTTTTTTTTCTTTTCTTTTATACAGAGGAACTGTTCCGTGAATTGTAAACACGACAAAAACAGGAGCGAGGTGAGAGAAACATGGCCGTCGTCAGATGAGAAAGAGACGAGAAAAAGAACAATCGCTGGTCTGACAAATGAGGATTTTTCACATCCACTTAACCTCAGGGTCAGAGGAGGAGGAGGAAGGAAGAAGAGGCAGAGGAGGAAGAAGGAAGGGGAAGAGGAGGAGGAAGGAAATTAAGGGGAAGGCGAACGAGAGGAGAGAAGAAAAGATGAGCCGCCCGCACAAGGAATGGCTGAGCCATGTGGGAGACGAGATAGGAAGTAGAATGAAGTCAAAGGATTACTGCATGCAAATAAACACACATGCGCGCACACGCGCACACACACACACACACATGCGCGCACACACACGCACACACACACACACACACGCACACACACACACACACACGCACACACACACACACACACTCTGCTTACCGTCAAATTCCGCCGGTCCGACCCCGACTATTATAATTGACATGGGCAGAGACGCAGCCTGTTAAGGGTAGAAGGAGACACAAAAAGGGCTCATCAAAGGCGGGAGGGAAGGAAGCCGCGTTCTTTCTTTTCACCACTCGCTATCTGAAACGCCGCAGGCTGTCGGTGAAATACCCCCGCCAATTACTGACTGCAAGCTAACAAGCCCATAAATAAAGGAAGCTCAATGGCAGAATTCAACGCCATTGTTAAGGCAGTCCAAATCCATCTGGCCTCTGAAGCCGGTTTCATAAAGCCTCTCGTCCGGACGGAGTTTTTTCTCATTTCACGCATCTACAACTTTGTCAAAATCCCCCAAAGGTTCACGGCTTCAGAAATGACTCCCATTTACATCTTCCTCTGCCCCTGAGCTGCAGCCGAACATCTGCCCGGCGCCGCAATAATGTTTATTAAATCCTAGCCGAGTGGGACGACAGCGTACAGTTCAAGTGATGAATGAAGGTTTTAGTGTTTCATAACTTCCCCTGGTTATTAGATGAACGCCCCCCAAATTGCTTGAGATATGAAGGGGGCATGGATCCTCCGCGGGCCAGTAAATAATTACTCATGAATCTTACTTTACAATAACATTACATCACATGGAGGCGTGGGGGGGGGGGGCTGTGTGATGAAGGGCCACGAGAGCACTGAGGCTCCAAATATTTGAATAAAATCGTTACACATCACGTCTAATTAGAAAGCATAGTTATTAGAGCTGAACGTAGCGGGGGGGGGGGTTCCCTTATTAGTGAAGATGAGCGAAAGGGAGAGAGGGAGGCACTAAAAAGTGAAGGACAGCTTTTCATTTCCTCCCTCTCGTACGGTATGTGCGTTGGTGTATCAGACTCCATCAGAGGCTTAATCACAGCTGGACCTCTGGGGCTCCTCACACGCTTTACAGTGAATTAACGGAGGAGATATGAGCACACCGTACATGGCCTGCTGCTGCACGCGACGCCGTGATATGCATTCATTAAAACCATGTAAAAAAATGAATAAATAAAAAATGCCTTTGCAACTCAAAGTCTTACCAATCAGAGCTTGGACAACACAAACATACAGTACATAGATTGAGTCTAAATCTGGTACTGTACATTGACTATGGACTCCTTGGTCTGCGCCATGTCCGTGATCACGCCGTCAGAGATGATGAGCAGGATGAAGTACTGCGAGCCGTCCGTCACTGCTGACGCGTACCTGGCATGAAGAGAGAGGGGGGGGGGGAGGCTTTTAACATTCTATTCAAATTAAAGGGGAAATAGACTTCTCTTGTCTGCCAACATCTTCCTCTATTCATTTAGGAAAGGGCACTCCGTTGATTCAACACATCACGACCAATTAACTGTTGGCGCCGAGTACAACTCAACCTTTGAAACTTAGTAGAATGTCTTCTGTGTCTCTGGAGGACATTTTTTTTAAAGTCTGAGAAGACTCTGAAGATGTTGTCACAGGAGGAACAGAAAGCCTGAGTTAATAACTGCAGGCAGAGTTTAAAGAAGGGAGGGTAGATGGGAAAAAAGGGTTGCATTATGGGAAGTGTAGGCTCCAGTGTTTGACACAAACTGTGGATGTACAAGTGAGGACATCATTCTTTACTTCTGTCTGTGTCACTCAAGTCCGCCAACTTTATGGAGGTACAAAATGAACTCGCTGGAGTTTACGCCCGTCTCAAACCACCGTCATTGCTGCCGCAGTCTATATATCAGAGAGAGTCCCATGTGAGGATATTACCCCTCAGACATCACTGAAACATTGGGGACAAAATGATCCAATTACTGCAGAAGAGTATTGGAAAAATGATTTCGAGATTAAAGTCTCAATGTCAAGAATACAGTCAAACTTTCGGTTTTAGTGCCAAACTTAAGAGAAAATAATTCAGAGGAGGAAGTTTTATTTAATTTCTTGATTAAGTCGAAATGTTAAGAACAAAGTTAAAAAACCTGTTCAGGTAGAAAGTAAGAAAGAAATCGAAATACTGTTCGAGAATCAAGTCCGACGGTCGAATAACTGTCGAACGACTAGTATACTGAAATTTCGTAATAATAAATTACAGTATCGTGCTGTGTCATGTAAAATGTCAAATTTGTGATAATTAAGATTTTTGGTATTTAAAGCATGAAGTACATAGCAGTGTGTGTCTTTTGATATTAAATAATCAAGGATGTATTAACGAGTGAATTGTGATTCTTGTCAGCTCTGAACTAACACTTCTAGCGGTTTTATGTTGCATATAAACCAGAGTTGAATGTTTGAAGGGACGTCACAGGACAATGTTTTGAGAGTGCATGTTAAATAACACAATCAGACAAATAGGAATCTGACTTTTTTTCTTTTAGCGATGTCTTCCTGGCTTTTAGTCAAACGCTCCAGAGAAGTGAGCGCTGAACAATGCAGCTATTCTCAGGGCGAGTGGGCGGACGGAGAAGGAGAGCGAGAGAGATGGGATTTGAAAAAGCCAGAGATGAAAGGTGGGAGAAGCGCTCGTTACAGTCAGTCTCCAGGATCATGACACGAGATCCTGCGATAGTGAACGTCAGGTGGAGGCCGGAAAATACTCAACACGTCACTCTTTATCAGGGCTGATCGGTGTAAACGGAGAAAGTGCTTCTGAAAGTTGAAGGTAGTATCTACCAGAAGTGTCTGTTATTTGTTTTAAATATTTAAAACAGTGGAAGAGCGGCTTATTTTTATTCGTTGCTCCAATAAAAATGTAACTGCACTCTAAGGCCCACATGTCTCTTGCTAATGGACTTTTTTAATAGTGAAGCTCTGGTTTCTACTTGTGCCTACGAGGATTCATTAACTGTGAAGCGGTGGGAGGTGAGACATTTACTGTTACCCACAGCACCGTCTTTTCTCCTGGGTATTTTATTTTATGGTTTCCTTGGTGCCTGGTCCTGCAACTTAAGGCAGCAGATCAATCATCCTGCAGACTGCTCACCCTCGAAAAGACGATCATGTCCAAACCACCACTGAAAAACAGTGAACGTGTTGTGTGGCGATTGGATCGCTCAAATCCCCGTGGAGAGGTTGGTCAGAACTCTGGGCTCACTTCCTTTATTTAACGCTGTATGGTGTATTTAACTTGAGATGACGGGATACACAGAGTACAACAATATAGGAATATCTATAGCGATACTTACTATTCCTTTAATAAACATATTGCTGTACAGCTCTTATTAGTGTCTATTTGTCTTACTGTTCTAACTCACATGCTGCCTCGATAAACATTAACATAGGAAAGACAATGAAATGAACATAATAATAATGATCCACGCTGTTGGCGAGCTGGTCTTATTGTGCTTTGTTGCTAGGCAGGATTCAGATGGCCGCTTTAAACCGCAGTGTGTAGTGATTCCTCTTGAAGAGACAGAGTTGTTGGCACATCTATTTTAATCCCCCTCCCTTTGTGTCACGGATGGCTGAAGAGGATTTGATCTTACTTCCTCGGTGGAACTGTAAATGAAGCGGTGGCATTGTACTCCCATGCTGCTGGCGGACGGCTGTGATTATAGTGGACCTACCTGGCCACGTGGTTAATAACGGGGGAGAAGTGGGTGGGTCCGTAGAGACGCACAGATTTGAGACTCTGGTAATAGGCCTCCATCACCCCCTCGATACCGCTGCAGTACGGGTTCTGTGGATTGCCGTTCTGCACAAAACCAGAAAGGCAAAAAAGAAAACCGTAAATGGATGCAGTAGAGGATAACTGAACTGTAGATAATGCAGGAGACCTTGGGCTGTCTCGATTTTTTGAGTTACTTTTGTGGTAAATTGTTCCGACTTTGACTTGTGTTTCGACAAGATAGCTGAGAGGAGCCATAACTCTTTATGTCCTCATGGCAGCTCGTGCGCGACTAAACTAGTGGGAAGACACCGTGCATGCTTCTGATGTGTGGAGTCCCCTTCCTTGTACCAGTACTGTAATAAAACACGTCAATTTAAGACAATGGAGACCACAAATGCCACTAATCATTCTGTTTTTCGTATTAAAAAATTAAGATATTTCTCATGCAAAGTGTCCTTGGAAGTTCTTAGTACCCCATGATGCGACGTAAATTCATGACGGCTATTTTAAGGTATGTATATTCATGGCGGATGTGTGAGCTTTGTCTATTAATCCCTGTGTCAGTAGAAGCTCTGTTGAATCAGGGATAATGTTTCCATCAAATGTCTTTTTGCAGCTGCTGCAACACCATTGTGCAGAGTCAGGAGAGCTTTTGGTCTTTATTAATCTCACTTTGTACTTTTTTTTTCTTATGTATGGAGGCATGACGCATGAGGTTGTCTATGAGTTTGATTGCACTTTAATGTCATTCCTGGAACTCTAAAATAGCAAAAATGTACAAAGGTTACTCATTTGTTTTTCTTCTTCAGGATGATGCTGTTCTCCTGCTTTGGGTGTTCTCTACACGCCACCAGCTAACAGTTAGTTTACATACAGCGAGTCACCGTCATTGATTTAATGTCAGCCAGCTAATGTGTTCAAAAATGTGTCAGATATATTCAAGGGCAATTAGAATAACTCGCTTACATCCCGTCTCTGTGGGACCGACTGTACGCGCATTTTAACGCTATGCATCAAATGAAATTGAATATAGTTTGTTTTGCTATTCAGAGACAGTGTGGCTGAAAGGAATAATAACACCACCATCACCCAGAAGGAGGAGGAGGGGAACAAAAAGTATTTGTATATTTTATATCCCTTCATGGGGGGAAAGGCTGATATGGAATTACATTTTTTTTTTTTCAAAACAGGCATGACTTTCCTGCAAATTGCAGCATAACAGGATTACATGCATACTCAGAGACATCAAAATTGGCCACCCGAGGGCCAAAATACCAATAATACTCCAACACTATGAAAACATCTTACCTGGTATATGAGGCACTAGAGGGTCGCGGGCCTTAAGGACGTTAAATCCAATCTCACATCGAACACATTACTGTGGGGAAATGTCGCGAGTTTAATTCTCCTTTCACAGTGTTTCGGTAGAGAATATCCTGAGGCGAGACATTTCACAGTTTTAACGCTGATTGAGGAACGGATACCAGCAGAGGCCTTTTCGGTAACAGCCATCATGGTGGGATACAATTAGTGTTTTAACAGAGGTTACAAGAGGACAAAACATGGGGCTGATTTGTCTGAGTTTGTCGAGCAGAAGCTCATCCACTGGCTTCAATCCTTGTTTTAAATGGTCACTTTGGTATTTTTCAACCTGGACCATATTATCCATGTTGAACATGTTTCATGGACCATAACTTTTAATATTGGTCCAGTATTTAGCGAGAGCACTGCAGAGTTCAGCCGCGAAACATTTTGTGACGTAATCGCTCGGAGCAACTCCTCGTCATCAATGTACGTCCACTAAAAGTGTTTGTTTGCGCCGCTGACAGGCTCAGATTGTTATTTCAAGTGTCTGACAACATTATGGAAAGAACCTCAAAGAGAAATAGAAAAAGGTTTTCTTTCCCTTTTTCATTCCATCCGGTCTGCGTGTTCGCTCGGAGAAGTCTCTTTCTAAAATCTCTCTCGAACTCTCACTCCAGTTTCTACCGTCTCAGCAACACAATAAAAAACAAAGTGGAAAAGTTAAGAAAAATGTGTTATTGCTCTGTAGGGTCCCTTCTACAATGTTGCCAGACACTCGGAGCCTGTCGGTGGCAAAAACAAGCACTTTTAGTGGACGTACATTGGCGATTACATTGCAGACCGTTTGGCCGCTGCCAGCTCTCCCTCAATACTGGACCAATTAAATAAAAATGATCCGCATTAGTCAATTAGACACAGAAACATGTTACCCTTGAAGATGTTGAACCAAAGTTGTTGCAGTGTTCTTGTGCCTCAGTATTAAAATTGATGTCTGGCTGACTGGGTTTAAAATATCCAAAAGAAACTCTCAAAGAAGCAAACTATACATTATTTAAGCCACCCATATGTTTTGTGCTTCTTTTTTTTTTAATGATCTCAGAATGAAACCATCTTGACTCTCACTCTGCTTGGTTGCCCATGAGCACGAACAGCACACATGAGAATCCTTTGTTTTGTAAGTGGAGCTTGCATAATCCCGTCGCAGTCAGTGGTGGCTTTCTCCCACTGCGGCTGCACAGCTGCAGCCGTCCTCTTTAAGAGTTGACTGAGTGAAATCCTTAATGGTTAGATTAATGCATATGCGCCTGGTTTTCGACGTTTGCCGCCATCGGGGAGGCCGTTACCCAACGCTGAGCAGCTGTAATGGCTGTAAACGGCTCTGGAGCAAACATCTGGAAGTGGCAGTAGACCAGAAAGAGGATTATGGGTGGCTGAGGAGTGGTCAGGACGTCTAGAGCCCGAAGTGCTTGACATTGGCAGAGTGATGTAGACAGACGGATAAACGGATGCATGGTTTAATATTGAGAATGGCTGAACAGAGAACACAGCTAATCCAGATCCCCAATGCATACTGTGCGCATGATTTCCATATGTTAGAATAATCAAAAGACTGTCATATCGTGCTATAATTTGCATAAAGAAATGAAACTGTCTCCGTCACTTCAGTAAGACTTATACTAACATTTCTTACATAATAGATAGATATTTGGTGTATTTACAGCCAAAACTAACCCGCTCATCTGGCTTCCATCACCGCAGTGTGTGCAGGCTGGTTGGCTGAATTTCGGCAATGTGTTGAACAGAAGCATTCACACCCGCCAATAAACTGTCGCCTGTAATCGGACATGTGTGTATAATAGTGCCTGGTTGCATGCTCTGTGTTTTCTGTGTACTGTTAGAGGGTTTTTCTTCACATTGTTCTAGTTCTAGTACATGCGCAAGTTGCATGAGCTCTCACTGAGACTGACAAGCGTGTTGTTATACTACAAGTCCTAATCTTAATGTTTGAAATTGGCACCACACATTTCACATGAGCCCTATGGCTTTATGTCACAAAGAAATACTATTGAATTGATTGCCATTCAATTTTGGTCCAGAAATAAATTTTTCTGACAAAATAAATCCAAATAACTTCGCTAGACTTTTCTTTTAGTGAACACGGCAAGTCAAAGTTTTGAATTATCCATTCACAAGGTGTGAACCTACAGTCTACTCGGATGATGGAAATGATAGGAGAAGGTTGTTTCCTCACCAGGGCAAACTCGTGCGAGACCCGCCCGTCTGGGGGAAGCTTGGCGCCGAAGCCGAGTGCAGGAAACATCTTGTCGCTGTCGTAGTCCTGGATGATCTCTCCGACGGCCCGCAGCGCCATGGCGTAGTCGTTGAGGTGGTATGGGCTCATGTAGTGGAGCGAGGTGGGCTGGGACGGGTTGCCTGGGACCCGAATGGTTCAACACAATAACACACACATCAGCATCAAACTGTAATTATGCCTGCTGCCCCCTGGGCCTTGACTCATATTAAAATAAAAAAATAAATAAATAAGGGAGTGGGTGGAAGGGGGTTCAAACGCAGAGTTTAGTTATAGTTACACAAACATTTCTCCAAGGCACAGCTGCACTGGAGGCTGAAAATAATCTGGTGTGAAGAAGAGGAACCACAATTTATTCTGCATAGCTGAGTTACATGAAACCGCTGTTGCAGTTTAGCGACTACACAAATAAGATGATGAGCAACAATGACCTGCTGACCACCCAAGAACTTCTATCCCACCGTCAGAAGTGAATGAAATCAGTCAACGTGATATTACTGCGATATTGAAATGATGCAGGATCAAGAACTCTTTCTTCTCCATTAGCAAGAAGAAGAATCTTTAAATCCAAACTACAAACAAGGAATGGTAAGAATGGTCAAAACAAAAGTCTGTCTTGTCATTTTTTTGGGAAATAGCAACAAATAAAGATAAATACATGAGTAAATCCAATAACTGTAACCACAATAATGACATTAAAGGATAAGGTGTCTGAACCCATTAGTTCTTTCTGAAGACCGAATAAATGTTTTTATCTCAGAAATGATTCTGCTTCAATCCATTTGTTGGCGTTAAGCCTTTCAAAAACACCATAAACTACATTCATACGACCACAATAATCCTCGTTTTCAGGGCGATGATGATGTCATATGATGACAGACATCTGAGGCTTCATTCGAAAAGTAAAACGATGACATTTGGTTCCACAATAGCTCCCGTGTTCATCATAATTAAGGAACATGTGCAACGGTGTGGCTACGAAAGAGTTTTATGAACAACAATGGAGCTCAATGTCACAGAGGAATACGATGCATCATGTTTAGGTTACAAAGTAACTTAAACAAGTATTTGCTATAGGATATGAATTCATTGTGGTTTTTTTTGTTTCATATTATTTTTCTATAATGATGAGGCCTCGTCTTTTAATATGAATATGAATGTGTACGAGCTTGTTGGATGCAATATTATAAAAGAAAGAAAGAATCCGTTATATTCAGACACAACTTATTAGTAGTTTTGAAAAAAAACTCTGCATATTGCCAACAAAAGAAACAATGTAATTATACGCATATCAGTTATTTCAGCCACTCAAGGATGTGGAAAACTGATTTGATGGCAGTAAAGAAAGCCACCCATTCCTCCTGTGACATAATAATGTGTCCAAAATTGTATTACATATATTAACTTAGTACATTATGTCTCACGAAAACATCACTCATCAGTGACAAAGTCTCCTGCGCTGAATTGCTCGTTGTGTTTGTTTGTCATTAAATTGTTGTCAATGACAAATGTACAGCAGTCTAACTGAGGGGCTTCATGAACACCCAACTGGAAATGTAATTTGAAAGATGTGGGTGTAATGAGTTTCCCTCTACACCGAGGAGCAAATTGTACGAGTTGTGTTTAAAGAAAACTTCAAAATGAGCTCTTCAGAAGTTGCAAGTACTAGCTAATGTTCACATAACTTTTCAGCTGTTTTGCCTTTTTTTTTTATTTGGTCATTAGAATAAGCCAATTAAAACTGATTGATAAGGAATCACTAAAGAGTTCACATCAAATAAAGATTGGAGTATTAACCACCAAAGTACACTTACGGGACTTCATTGATAACGGCAAAAGCTTTCAAACACTTACCATTTGATGCCGTGAAATCAATTGCCACTGTGAAGTTAATCTGAGTCCTACAAGAGAAAACAAATCACATGAGGGGTGACGGGGAACCATCAATCATGCTAGATTATACCACAGCATGTTTCAAAGCACGCAGCCGCGAGCACTTAAGCAGCGGGCTATCGGCAGCTGTCACTCCTAATATTGGAGCTGTGATAAAACTTTTAAAAGACGCGGTGCGGTGATCCTCTCGGTGTGCAGACTGAAGTCTACTCAACATGAAAGTGTCTCTGGGTTTAATGATGAGAGTGACACTGGTGCCTCATCTCCTCATTTATTGTGAACTCACCCGCCTCGGATGTAGTCCAGGAAGGAGAGCTCGGTGTCCACGAGGCAGGACAGGAGGGTGACCTGCCAGTCAGGAAACAGACAATAACCGTGTTTTCACTGTGAACAGTGTCTGTTCATGCAGCACCTTGTAATGGGCATCATGTTTGACATTTTGTGCTGGTAAAGATAGGTTCAACATGCGGACCAAACCTGATCTTGCTTAAAATTGAAATGTCTCAGTGTTGCGTTGTCAGAATGAACGACAATGAGGCATAAACGTGTAAATAAAGCCAAATAGCTGCTGCGACAGGTATTTCAGTTAAAACCTGAACCCACAAAAACACATCTATAAATGAATCATATGAACTATTAATGATAATCTGGAGCGTGGGTATAAAGTGAAACACATCAATGAAAGCTGTCGACTCACCGTTCCTGAGTTTTGGTACTTTTTCTTCTTCTTTCCTTTTTTCTTTGGATTGAGAACCTGTGGAGAAAACAGAAGCTTTGATACACCTTTGACTATATTCAGCAGCACGCTTTATACAGCTTTGTTTAATTTCCGTGTCCACATTGTTTGAGTTCACTAGCCACTGCATGCTTCCAAAAGAAGTCAGATCAGAAGCTTTGAACATACGTCCCTACTCGTCTCTGTGGATCATTTCATTCTCTATACTGTGAGTCCAGGTCACAGGGATATTGTTTTTAGGGCGGCACGATTTTGGCCTGACTGACAAGTCTTTTGGTCCTACAACTTTAACCCTTTCACGGTTTGTTTTCAGTTCATTTTAAAAAGGTAGTTGTAACCTTTTTGGTCGCCTAAAAATGTTTTGTTGGGTTGTATTTAGCTCCACCCTCTCGTCTCACTTCTGGTTGCAAAAGAAACCAAGATGGCGACGGACAAAAAGCTGAACTCGAGGCTTCAAAACGGCAGTCCGCTTCTGACATAAAGTCTGCGGTGGAACGACGTGATGACTCCCCAAAAGTAAAGCCAAAACATCTCAATAGCGGTTGGTGGTTGGCTGTTACTTTTGGAAGCCAAAAGTCGTGATCACAGTTAAAATATGATTAATTGTGAAGCCCAAATTGTTTGTTGTATTTCAAGCTATTGCACTCTCTCCTCACTCGACATGAGTGCTCCACCGAGGCTTCTTGCACTTTGCCTACATTTGAAGGTACCAGAGCAAAATTAGCTGGGCGATGTCTCGGGACTCTCCTTTCTCCTCCGACTGTCTGCACCTCAGACGTGTGAAAAGGTCGACAGACGGGTAAAAAAACACTTCATGGAGATTAAAACGAAATGAACGTTTAAGAGTCAAGAAGAGGTGGAAGGAGTCTGGATAAAATCCAGCCGGATTGAAAGGTGACACGAGTGTGGCGATGTTGATATCACATGTTGCGTCACACGTGTGGAGTCAGAAGGCCCTGCTCCTCCTGCTCCTCCTGCTCCTCCTGCTCCTCCTGCTCCTCCTGCTCCTCCTGCTCCTCCTGCTCCTCCTGCTCCTCCTGCTCCTCTGCGCTAAGTGATTCAGGTTGCGCTTCATAAGCGCCTCTCACTGGATCTTGACCTTCAGTGAGTAATGGTTTGCTCACATGCAGCTGGTGTAGGAGTTAATCGGACCGGGTCAGTGAACCGCGCTGAGCTTCAGAAGGAGACACAGAAGACGGTCTTTTGAGGAACCGCTGCTGGCGTGTATTCAACTCAAGGGCAAAGCATCCTGTGAATAATCACACGAGTCGATGTAGAACTGCTGATGTGTTACTCCATGTCAGTGTGTACCGACTGGCAATATAGACCGGAACGGCAGGTTGAACAAGCAAGCCTGCATTTTACTACTGTATTTTATTTCTTACACTGCTTTTTAATGTTTCAATGACGGTTCTTAATAGTTTTTAAATCTCATTTTCTTTTGCCTTATGTTTTGATGCTTTTAATGGTTTTATGTGAAGCACATTGAATTACCATGTTGTTGAAATGTGCTATACAAATAAACTTGCCTTGCCTTCGGAATCAATATAGAAACTGCAGATTAAGTATGAGGTAGGGGGGACACAGCACTAGCTCATCTTGAGGAAGGATCTGGAATAAGTTGGCCGTGCTCAAGCACTAAATTAATGTTGAATCAGTCAATTTTGAATAACCAGGTCAAGGTAATGTGACATGGCTGATTTCAACAAGCAAAGTATGAGTCCATGCGTGCATTTGTCCAGTTTTAGTCAAGATATATGCTGTTCACATCCGCCTCGAGAGACACAAGGCAAGAGGAGAATTTATGTTCACATTATGGAAAGAAAAATCTATTTCCTTCCTGACGGCTCCTCCGTTACGTTGTATGTCTTTGGGGTATTGTTCTGACCGTGGTCCTGTGCAGTATGTGTGGGCAGCACTACGCCAATCGCTCAAAACTTTGAACACAAGCTGAGCTGACCTTTGTGAGCTCAGCCTGGTGCCGTACGGCAGCACTTGTGCTGGAGGGAACCCACGCTGAGGACATTTTCCCCAGCGGGTTAACAAACCAGTGTTACAGATAACCTGTACACCCGACGACTTACAAGAGCGCCTGTACACCGCCTGCAACGTGAAGGGAAGTCTGACTCCTGCTACTCTGCTGCTGCTGCACGGCGCAACTTAGCATCGAGGAGTTTAATGCATGTTTTTTAATCTTCCAGACCAAGATGACAATAAATGATCATATATTAACATGGCTACGGCTGAGCTGGTGGCTAGCAGCTAACAGTGCTAACAGTGGCAGATGTAATCGTTGTAATGAGTGCAGAGCAGAGTGCCAAACCCCCGAGTTAACTACTTTCCCTCACTGGCTAACTACTCCATGTCCCTGGTCCTCACTCAGTCAAAGGGCTGGCTGAGGGTTAAGACTTGGTTTTCTGGTTATGCTTTGTATGAGGTAAGGGAAAGGACTAGAGGATAATACATCCTCACTAGTATGGAAGTACAAGTGTGCATGTGTGTATGTGTGAAGAGCATCACCTCATAGATGTGGAACTGTGACTGGCTTCTGGACATTTCTCTGTAGCTGGTGCTGAAGTCGCCAATAAAGTCATGGCTGTAAAAAAGAAGAAGAAAAAAAACGCACACGGTCAAATTTCATCCCAACTGAAAAAAACGACATGTTCTGTATTATAATGAGAAGCACTGTAGAGAATAAAAATAAAAGCCCATAATAACAAGAGTCAAAGAACCCATAATAACAGTAAAAATGTTTGCTGGAGATTCAGATTTGATTCAGTTCTGTGTATTGATTCATAATGTGTATTCACAGTATCAACGTACAGGAGGAATCCATATCACGAACAAGCTCCTTGGATACCGGAGGCGTGCAGCAACCAATTTCCTAATTTCATGGAGATAATCAGCACGGTTGGAATCAGGGGCCAGAAATTTGTTGAAAAAAACGCCCTCGAAGTGTCAGAAAAACTGTGAAATTAGCTCAAAGACGAGGCGAACTGTGCTCCTACACACCGTCAAGAGACCGTTCAAGCAGTATTAATAGTTAATGTGTATCTTAAGCAGGAGGGAGTGTTGTCACATGAAGAGCTCTGCAGGGACCTTGTTCTACAGTATCTGCTCTGAAGAGGCTGCATATGGACAAACATATTGGAGAGAGACTTTAATCCAAAACGCCGCTCCGTACTTTGAATATATGCTTTTGTATTTTTGGCAGTTTTTTTTCTGTCATCAGGCGAAAAATCGTTGTATCTTAGAATGGCATTGTAGGATTACTACATAAAGAAATAATAAAGTAATCACTCCATACTCTGCTCCAGGGCCTTGTTGCAAATATATGTTGTGTTTATTCCACAGCGGGAGGCAATAAAGTGATGTTCAGCAGTAAGTGGACCGGGACAAAAGAAAGAGATTGTTGCGCTCACCCTCCGTCTCTGTCCCAGTCGTACACCTCCGCCTTAATGCTCCTGTAGGGAAAGAGAAGAGGGACGAGGGGAGGGGGAGGAGAATCCCATTTAAAAAACTAATTAGCACCACTGATTTACAGCCTTGCTTAAAACGATGGTAGCTGGTCCGTGGAAGGCTTGGGGGGGCAGAAAGTGGACAAGCCTACGTAACGCAGAGAGGGCAGTTATCAGTATACCCTGGTGTAGCGCCGGCAAATAAAAAAAAGAGTTATGAACAAATAAATAAGAAGTAGGAAGCGCTCCACCGCCGAGGCTGCCCAGTCCTCCGAATCTGTATTAGAATGAAATAACCAACGGGTCTCATGACGCCGTTAGTGAAGGTATCGATGGGAAATACGACCTGCGAGTGTTTATGGCATCAGAGGAATGAAGCCGGGTGGTCGATCACAGAGCTGCTTGTGTCAAAAATACTGTAACTCAAACTTCGGCTGACGTGAGGCATCCATGCGTGTCCCTGTTAATATGGGCTCTGTGCTCTTTCAGGGTAAAGATCAGGAACCGAGCGGAATCGGTTGAGCTGAAACAAGCTGAACAGAAAACCAGATTTCTGTTGATGAAGCGTAACATTAGTTAAGTTTAGCAACCGAAAACCTTGTTACAAACACAGGACGGTGCTACTCTCGGCGAGCTTTTTCATAGTAATTAACTACTTTAACTTTTCACTGCTAGATTGAAGCAACACGTCGCCTGAGCCAGTTTGTGCTGCTTAAAGGTGTCAGCACTTGTTAGTGTAACATTTGGAAATGTTGAGTAGCTGAAGGAAGTAAACGCCGTAGGTCTTATTAGTTCAGCAGTGTACTCTTTATCTAACAGGTGGAACGCCTGATATGCAACATTACATTTCTACAGAAATGGTGAAACAAAGAAGTTCTGCTAGTTCTAGTTGTATGTCAACTACAGGTCTAGTTGTATTTATAAATCAAACTCCCTCTTTTTTTTGTATTTTTTCGAGATAAGTCTTTGAGTGTCAGTGGGTTCATCTACTGTACCTGTCGTAGTCTCCGTTACACAGCGCCCTGACAGGAATTTTAAAAGCCTGCCACACGGGGTCCAGAGTGTTCTTCACCACCTCTGTTTTGTGGCAGATGGTGTACCTGAGAGAGAAACGCACAGAGCTGTGAACAGACGACACATTTGTCCTCCTTTTCATATCAGATGGCTGGTTTCCATCTCCATCTTAACAGAGCAGATATGCACGCTGCACCACACAAAAAACGACTTTAAGGTTAAACAGCCCTGTGTGCACTTCCTCTCTGTTACTTCACGAGGCCCGGCCGGTCTTTGGCTGAAATAACAGCTTCCTGTTCTTTTCTGTGCGACACCTCGGCCGGCTCTTTGTAACCGCAGCGTGCTGCTGTTACGCCCTGTGGCTGAACATTTAGGCTGCATCAGTAGATACCCAGCTGCACAAAAAGAGAATGCGTGTCTCCACCAAGACGCTGAAGTCGACTTGAATAAAAAGCCTCTGCGGGGGCAAAGAGAGTGCGACCTCCACACACGTTTTTCACTTAACTCCATCTTATCCGCCCTTTCCTCCCTTTATGTTACTCTTTGTCAACTCTGTCCTATTATCTCTGCTCATCCCTCTTTCTGCTGCTTTGTCCCGTTAACGTCTGGACGGGAAAGTCTCGGCATACAGCACCGAGGATTATGTAACATAATCCAGTTTAGACCCTATATCCTCTGTATGGGAGCTTTCTGGAGCATGATAAATCACTCTCAGTCTCTATGCATTTCAGGCATGTTTACTTGCTGTGCGTGTGTGTGTGTGTAAAACTGAGAAAGCTGCTTTTGTTAAGTCAGCAAATTGACATCCACAAATACCACGGGGGAGCTGCTTGTCAACTTACGACCCGTCTTCGTTGCTGCGGTAGAAGACGAGGAAGGGATCAGATTTTCCAAAGAAGTCCTTCTTATCCAGCTTGTTGCCACAGAACTGCAGCAGCACCGACTCCTGGAACGGAGGGAAGTCACCAAAATCGTGATGGTCCCAATGTGACCAATCGCTATCAAGACATGTAACATCAGACACTGTTGTTTACATTCAGTTAGAGCAGGGGTCACCAACCTTTTTGAAGCCGAGAGCTACTTTAAGGGTACTGAGCAGTACGAAGGGCTACTTGTTTGATACAAACTTCCTGAATAACAAAATTGCACAGATCACCTTTTAATAATAATAATAATAATAATAATATTATATGTGAAGAGACTGTCTGATCACGTTTATGTTAATTATTCCTCACAATAATTAACAATTATTTCCACAACAATGATGGTAGGAAACAGATATATTTAAGCATGAAACATTTATTTGTTAATCTCTTTCAACATTTGAAAGTCAGAGGACTGTAACATTTTTGAACAGATCGTGAACTCTGTCCCATGTTTATACAAATGATCAGTTATGCAAGATTTAAAAAAATCAACGCTTTCACTTTTTTAAATGAATCCTATCACATTAGTACTAATCACCAAATCTGTGGCATGAATGATGCAGTGGTAATGGATACATTTTGGGAAGTCTGGGTCACCTTTAGTGCAATGAAGCCTGCATGCCGGCCCGTCATGGCGGGAGCACAGTCTGTTGTCACCGACACCAGCTGTTCTAACGGGACCTTTTTCTCCACAAAGAAACTCTTCACCGCGTCAAATTCCCCTCGTCGTTGTCTTCAGGGGCAGAAGTGTCAGGACTTATTCTTTTGTGGAGAAATCATCGAACACCATTCGGATAAACATCATCAGCTGAGCTGTACCGGTGCTGTCCACGGACTCGTCGCACCGGATGCTAAACCACCTGCACCGAACCAGATCCCGGTCCGGTTGCTCCGTTAAGTTTTCGGATATAGCCGACACCCTTCCTACCATCGTACTCGCCCCCCAGTTGCACATCAGAGAGCGCGGAGACGGCATCGGGACCATTCTTCTCGTCTTTGAGCGCAGTGTTTGCAACCATCATCATTGCTTCTTTAGACCTCCCCGTCCGGAAAAGGCTTTCTTGTTCTTCATCAAAAAATGTGCAGCTCTAAACGAAGCTCCAGTTGTTTTTTTGTGATTTTATCACCGGCCTCGTGAAAAAAGACTGTTTGCCCAAAGCTGCCTTTAAGTCACGCGCTTTTTCTTTCCGTAGTGCGCTGCCAGGTGGGTAGTTAGCATGGCAGCTATTGTGACACGTACTGAAGTGTCTCTCCACGACATTGTGCCGCTTTACCGTCGCAACAGTTGCCCCGCAAATGAGACACACACACTTGTCTTTCACTGTCGTCAAAAATAACTCTTCCTCCCAATCACTGTGGAAGTCGTATGTTTTCTTTCGCTTTTCTGCCATGTTGTCTTTAGTTTGGGGGGGTAAGAACCACGTCTAGCCTCGTAGCATCCCATCGTAGCTGCGCACACTTCCTTGTCTCAGCGATGGCGATTTGACATGCGCACAATATTGAACTTTGACTTCAGGCAAGGTCAGAGTTCATATATACATAAAACATTTTAGTTTTTAAAATGTTATATTAAATATTGTCATATTACATTAATTACATTAATGCAAGCGTTTTTGATTAAAAAAGGAACAGCGACTCATTTGTTTTAGATGGAGCTTCATGGTGACTGGTGCTATTTTTAGAACATGCCTCGCGGGCGACTCGCATGGTCCTCGCGTGCGACCAGGCTACCTCTGAGTTAGAGACACATGTTGGGGAATAATTCTGATTTAAAAAGTCAATTTGATCCTTCTGATTTTTGTATTATCACGTAAATGTAGGACTGGCCCAATATTTCAATATCACAGTACATATATCAATGAAAGTGATACATAAGGGATTTGTATACATTTTGAACCAACTGTCGTTCTGGGAGCTGATATTAAAATGTAATCTTCACCGTTTGATGTTTTCATCAGAGAGAATAAACTATAAATCATCTATCACGCTTCACTAGAGATGTCTTGTAGTGAAGTGATGCATCTGCAGGTGGAAGAAACACCAACAAACGAGAGACCAGCTTATGATGGGATGGAACGAGCTGCGACGCCAAATCGGGCCAAGGGGGTAAAGTGGGGGAGCCAATGGCCCCTTTCCAACTTCCCACCTCCCTAATTCCTGCGCCCTTGCTCGCACCACACCCATCTTCAAGTTCAACCTTCATTTTGATAACAACTGCACATCTGTGAAGCGTCGCGAATGCATCTTGCACGGTTGCGGCGCTATCGCGGTCAGAATGATCTGTCCTCAGACACACCAGCGTCACAGCTGGAAACAACAGAACACGACCAGAATGGACAGGAAGGCTGAACAGTGTCCAAATGTTTAAGATTAGCTTTCTTTTCTTTTGAAATAGAGGTTCAAATAGACACAGTCACAGTCTGGCTCATCACAAAGTTCAACTAAAGACGTGGCAACAGTCTGCTTTATCTTTCATTTAAATCCAGTCCTCTGACACTGCAGGTTTAAAACTAGAACAAAAGTGTTGTTTGCTTCTTTTGTCTCCAGAGCGAACATAAATGAAAACCACACTTTCTCTTTGCAAACGTAACTACAAACCTGTTAAAGTGAACTTATTAAACGTATTCAAATCCAGTGTCTGTTCTGTGATGATGCTTAATGTTTCAGTGGTACTTTTAGGCAATAATGCCTTTGGTGCATTCTTAAAGCAATAAGTGCTAAAAGGCATAGAAGGAAAGTGTTAACATTTATAATATATATTTATTGTTTTACACTCAGCAGTCTAACAGCCCTTACATAGCCCTGGTTTCTTCCTTTCTTTCTCCCTGTTGAAGGAGATATTTGGGGGAGTCCTTCCTGTCCCGATGTGCGGGTCCCGGGGCAGACGACGTCGTATGCTGTACAGACTGTAAAGCCCTCTGAGGAAAATGTGTGATTTGTGATTTTTGGCTATACAAACACATTGAATTGGTATGAATTGAAAAATAAGATCTAGGTTATAATGTTCAGATTTAGTTGATTCCACTAGTTTGTGGTGTTTTTAAATTGTTACCGATATAAATAAAGATAAATAGATAAAGGTGGAATTTATTGCAACAGTGTTGTATAACGCTTAGCTCCGTGTCCCGAATGAATTCTGTACCTTTGTGTCTGTATTCATGTGCGAGTTATGTTTGTATAAAGCAAATAATCAACCAAACTTGTGTCTCCTCATAATTCAGAGCTTGTATTTGGAACTGTGTGGAGTAGCCGACGGGTCAGACGTGTCACTTTAAATGACATAAAAACCAGACGCTTGGTCTAATTGGAGGAAAGTATCTGACAAGTCTGAAAGTTTGACTTCAAATGAATCGCCAGGGGAAGCGAACAGACTCTTACCCTGCAGTTGCTCAGCTCTTCTGCTCTCACTACGATGGTGCCACATTTCTTCCCCGGGATCCCGCTAGAAGAAAAGAGACAAAAACAAAATATTCCCTTTACGTCCAAGTAGCCAAAGGCCTCAAACAACGTCCGTGTGACAGGTAGGACAATGGCTTGAAACCACAGCGTTAATAAGAAACTATATTGTATTTATAGTTCATTTTGAACTTCTGCATGTCATGTTTTATGTTTTTGTTTCTTCCATCTTCTTTTCATTTCAATCTAAAAACACAACTATGTGCAAAACCCCGTCAGCTGAAACATCGTGCTTCATGAACACTGAAAGAGGGGAACTCTGACCCGTAGTGAGCTTTACTGCACACACTGAACGTAGTGGTTTGTTGATTCACAAGGTCCCACTTCAAAACGATTTCCGTTTTGATTCAATATCGATTTGATTCTGGATATACAACACCAATATTACTTGGATATGAAAGAGATTCTCAGAGATCTAATGCTGCACGTTTTACATGGAACTCTCTAACCTGGTGCATTATTAATACAAATGAAAATACATAAAATAAAGAAATATATATATATATATATATATATATATATATATATATATATATATATATATATATATATATTAATATCCTTATTAAAGAATTGAGCCGAGAGCTGACCCCTTCACTTTAGCCCCTGTCCCGAAATGCAAACAAGAGCAGATGAAAAAACCCAGCTTACGCTTTGATGTTTGCAGTGCGACTGTGTGAAAAGGGACAAAGTCGGGTTTATGTTTACATATTACATCGTTGGTATAAGAGCAGCGTAATGTGTGCACAGAGCAGCTGTTGGCATGTTTTGATTCACGTGCGGTTTGCTAGATGGGTCAAAGCGTCACACGTCCACGGGAAGAGGCATAAACCTGAGATCACTCTTTCAATGACTCGATATCGGATCATTCAACGGATCAATTTGAATCCACTGTATAAACCGTTAATGTATAAGCACTTTGCTTGTGCTTGAACTGCATTTCGTTGTACCGACGGAGTTGAATATTCTCAATCCACCCTTATAAATAATGTCTTTCTCGACATGCAGCATTTATCCACCAATCAAAAATAGTCTCAGGCAAACAGAAGCTCTATGAGAATGTCAGATTATTCTGCTGTTAAAATGTCAATTACATGTTCAAACCGAGCAAAACTCACAGTGCAAAACTCTATCAGCTGAGCCCCCTGCAGAGCTGGAATCAAATCCCTCTTCTTCTGAATGTCTCTCACATTTATTTGCCTGATTGTCTTAATAAATATTAATATATGCAGAATCAACACCTTCAAAAAAAGAGCATCGACAAAACGTAACTACATCCAGTGACATTTCAGCTGCGATGTTTGTTTACGTCCTGAGCTGGCGAAGCGTAACATTGAGCCAATAAAGCCGAGGGAGACTGACCACTAAAAATAGACCCAATGAATGCCACCGACCGCGGGCCTGATGCAGAGCGAGAGGAAGTGGGAGAGATCATTTCATTTGGTTAAGGACTGTCCAGGACAATAACAGACGTGGAGAGAAACCGACGGCAAATTGAAGCGAGGCTTTGATACTCCCAGCCCCCCCCCCACCCTCCCCTCCCCCGTCACCTGAGACGGACCGCCGTCCCTTTGATGCACGGGGGAAGCATTCAGTGAAATGAATTCATTGTACGAGCAGAGAGATTGCTCTGCGAGGGGGCGGATGGGGAAAATGGAGACGGGTAGAGAGAGAGAGAGGGAACAAGAAAGAGATGGACAGAGGAGTGGAAGAAGATGGAGGAGAGAACAGAGGCTGGGGAGAGAGAGAGACATAAATGGGATTTTAGACTGCGATAACCTTGTGTGCTGGTAATCCATACCTCACATATTAAAGCAGATATATCTGTTCCCCTCGAATGAAAAGGCAGCATGTTATCATACTCAAAATTGTATTTAATAACCAAAATGGTGATTCATTTTTGTTTTCTTTGACTGATATTTTGGAAAGTGTACACTTTATGCATATTACTACTATCCACCATTTTTTCTGTGCCACTGTCCTGGATGAACATGAAAAGCAGCAGTTTTTGCTTCTGGGCTACTGTGTCGTGACTACTGCCTCAGTCCGTGTGTCCGGTGAGCGGTGGGCTATTCAGGCCTGTCGTGGTGGAATAGCTGTCAACACTGTGTACAATACTCTGAGTGAAGCCTCCCCGGTTCGATTCCCGTCCAGAAACCATTGTTGCACATCATTTACCGTCTTCCTCCCCTTATTTCCCGTCACCTTTCTACTGTACACTTTCAAATCCAGGTCAGAAATGCCACAAAAACTTCATTAAAATGTCAGCATTCCATTCCGAAGCAGGCAGTCGTGTGTTCTTCATGACATGAGACAGAGAGTTAAGCTGATTCCAGTCCAACTCTTGATTTCGCGTAATTATTTAAATATTCTCAACTTTTCAGCGCCAGGCTGCTATATTAATACTCTGAATGTTAAATACAGCTTCTTTAATTAACAAACTGTGTGGAAGAGACTGGAATCATTCGTTTATGTGTGAGGCAACACCATTAAACCGGGTTAATGACTCAGGATGTGAAACGCTCTCAGAGTCACTGAGGCTCATGTCGATGCTAAACGTGACATAATCCAACAGTGACACGGCTGTGTGTGTGTGGAGCGTATTATCGTCATCTCAGTCCTCTTTGTTGCTCTTTATTGTCGTGATCCGCCTCCACTCGACCGAGCAGAAGTGATGCTGCTGACTGAAGATGTATTTCACTCAGAGGCAGTTTGAGTACACACACACACACACACGCATACACACACACACACACACAACATAACACAAAAAGTTGCACAAAGTTACAAACAAGCATCATAGAATAATAAAGAATATCTAAAAACAGCTTCACATATCAGAAGAAGAGGCTAAAGCAGACTGGGTGAATGACTGCAGGCCGAGGTGATTACGTAACACGGCGACAGAAACACATTCTTACATCATGTTTGTTGTGTGTCGTTCTTCAGAGCACCAATTCAGCTGCAGCCGCTCATTGATTCTGCCACACACACACACACACACACACACACACACACACACACACACACACACACACACACACACAGACTGACATGAATGTAGACGCCAGTAGTTGCTCTCTCTCACACGCACACGCACACACACACACACGCGCACACACACACGCGCACACACACGCACACACACACACACACACACGCACACACACACACACACACACACACACACACACACACACAGACTGACATGAATGTAGACGCCAGTAGTTGCTCTCTCTCACACGCACACGCACACACACGCACACACGCACGCACACACACACGCGCACACACACGCACACACACACACGCACACACACACACACACACACACAGACTGACATGAATGTAGACGCCAGTAGTTGCTCTCTCTCTCTCACACACACACACACACACACACACACGCGCCCACACTCACACACACACACACACACACACACACACATATACTGGAGGACAGGCGTGGAGGCGAGGGTCAGACTACTGATGGCTCGCTGCCTCCGGAGAAAACAAAAGCAGTTTGTTGTCTTCAGTAAGCTGAAGGAGAAGATGCTGCAGATCTGCTGTGTTGTGTGTCTGTGTGTAGCTGAGAGAATATAACACACACGGGTTGTGCTTTAACAAAGAATTATCTGTTTATGTCTTTTTCAGAACTTGGTAAAATGTCTCCCCTCCCCTATGTATGTTTGTTGTGAATGACCTGCAATACGTTTATAGATTATCTAAGAGTGATTATTTCTTAAATCAGGTCGTATTCTTTACAAAACGTAAAAGCATTATTATGCTTGACTGGTGTATGGTATAGTATTTGTGCACTTTTTTACCTGGTAACATGATATGCAATACATACTTACAATCAATTAATATACACAGTGCATACGATTACCAACATTTATACTTGTGTTCAAACCCTCAAGATCTAATCCTGTCTTTTGATGAAACATAATATAGTACAAAGATATCAAAACGATTAAAAACAGGTTCTGTACCAACAAACGTCTCCCTGAGAGAATAAGTGAAGCCAACTGACACTCTGGTCCAGCTCTTGGTGCCAAGTTTCAGTCCTCTGTAGTTTTTGATTCTTTACTTCAGTGCTGAGAAATACTTGATATCTGATTCTCACCCGAGGGCTCGACAGTGAGGGTTGCCAGGTTGCAATTGGCAACCTATTTTAGTCTTTGGTTGGGAACAGTGGTAACTACTTTTTAACAGATAATAAGCAATAAGGAGCGGAGACGGTTGGAAAGCCTTGGCAGCTGAATGGTTACCGCTCATGCAACGTGAACGCAGCGTCCCTGGTTTGAGTCCAACTGTGGGACCTTTATTGTAAGTCCTCTCTCTCTCTCGGGACAGAACAACTTGCACCCCAAATTGGATACATTTGTAATACTTATACAATACATTAGAGCTATTTCAATATTGCTGTTCCAGGCAGGACCGGGACCGTTTACTCGCGTTTGCACAAACATCTGTTTTAGAGACAATGGCGACCAAATTGAGCTGTTTGACTGTTTGTTTGTTTCTTTTTGTTCGGTTACTGTCAAAAAGCTTTGATTCTCTTATGCCACATTTTCATTTTTAAGCTAACAAAAAGCTGCATAGTATGTTAATTACTTAAAATACAAGGCAAACATATTTTCAGTTTCGGCAACCAAAAGCTGTTCCTGGATGCCCGCCCGGCAACCGCTATTAAAAGCTGGCGTTGAGCCGTGCGCCCTTACAAAGTATAGAGCGAGTATGAATCCTGTATTTCTGTGATAACATGCTGACCTCTGTTTATGCCAAACAAACCGACACATTCAAAATATTTTCTGGGATTTTGTTTTGTCAATAAAAGTTAGTTTGTATCAGAGAGTGATTGGAAGCCAAAGAAGACTTCCTGAGCACTGGAGGAAGTTTTCAGGGAAACACCAAACCCACACATCCGTGATATACTTCATGAACTGGCTACAGGTTTTATTTAGTTTGACTAGAGAGCAGAAATCTGACGTGTACTCAGATAATAAATGCCCCTGATTATTTCTTTATGCTTCAGCTGTGGTTTCGGTTCAGTTTAGGCTTCTTGAGAAAGCGAGCCGGGATCTTCCCTTTGGGCGAACTGTCCCTTTTCACCATCTCGGCGTGTTTACGGCCTGTCAGTAGGCCCGCTGCTGTTTAACTATTCATCTCATTTGGCTGATGGAGACAGCGTACGCTTTCATCAACATGAAATGTAAACCTGAACCTGAGCCAAAAAACAGCTTTTTACAGGCACCTAATGATAGCGGAGTACTGCAATTTCAATTATGAATGAGGCATCTGTTTGCCTGTTTGTCGGTGCATGTTGTGTGCATGACTCTACTTACATCAAAGGCTTTTCCAGGCGGCTCCCCAGGGAGCCGACTATCTCGCCCAGCGTACAGAACGCCTGGCCCAGGAAGTCCTGCAGGTGTGAAAAAGCAGACGCTAAAGGAGACATGTAGTGGGTGAAAAGCAGAGAAATCTTCTTCATTCAGCATACGGGTTTGATCCAAACGCACCACGCTACACCACGCTACACCATGCTAACACCATGCTACACCACGCTACACCACGCTACACCACGCTAACACCATGCTACAGCACGCTACACCACGCTAACACCATGCTACACCACGCTAACACCGCGCTACACCACGCTACACCACGCTAACACCATGCTACACCACGCTACACCACGCTAACACCATGCTACACCACGCTACACCACGCTAACACCATGCTACACCACGCTACACCACGCTAACACCATGCTACACCACGCTGCACCACGCTACACCACGCTACACCACGCTACACCACGCTACACACAAACCGCTTAAAGAAAGTTTATAGTGTTTCAGATTTAAGTCATTACTTATTTTCAGAATAAGGGTGCATTGGCTCTCATTTTTATTTCATTTCAGCAGTTTGATTTCAAACTCATTTCTTTGTCGTGTTTGACAGTAAACTCAGGATTCTTGTTTGTCATCTTAGGCTGTGAGAAATCATACTGGACATATTTTACAATTTTTGGACATTTTATTCAATAAATGGTTTGTTGATTAACCTGTATTAAAAATAATCGTTAGTTGCAGCTCTCCTGCCAGCTTTCACCAAAATATCTTTGTTAATCAGGACAACCAAGAGTGAGCTACTCAGCTTGTAAAGTATTTCAAGTTGTTCCTTGTCTGGATTTAATATTCGTCTGGTAAGAAATTCATATTTTTAGCCTCATCTCAGTTTTTCCATTTATATTTCACACATTGACGGCTCAGCCTGGCATGCCCGTGTCCTTGTGGATCACTGTAGGGTGACCACGAGGGAGGATTTGGGTTTTGGGGAGGAGGAGCCGCTGGCCAACAAGAAGAGCAGAGAGCAGAGAGACGGGGGGGGGCATGCAAAGTCTGTTGACAGGCAAGGAGGGATTGTTCATTGAGGCCTCCGTATTGAGGCCTCCCCTACTAGATTGTGTGTGTGTGAGTTAGCGTGCATGTTCCTGTGTGTGTGTGTGTGTGTGTGTGCGTGTAAAAGTGCTTGGCAGATGAGCCGTGTCGAGTCCAGCGGGCAGAAAACTGCTCCAAAGATCTTTGCCGGTGCTGAGCATATTTCTCCCCCAGCCGAGGTCTTGAGACAAAGAGAGACGACAAAAAGCTCCGGCCTCTGCATACGAATGTGCTGCTAGCTCGAGAAACCCCGCCGCAGATATCTGAGGCCAGAGGCTGAGGCGCCTCAGATTAACAGGCTCAGTGGTGGCAGGGGAGGAAAAAAAAGAAGGTTCGGAGGGTTTCTCCCAGGAAAAGAGATCACAGCTGAAACACACAAGTCCTACAGTCCTTCTGGAAGTCTCCTCTGATCGTTAGGCATCTAATACACAGATATATCTCATATGTGTACATACTGTATACATATCATATTTAACATGGGTCATATTTTTGTCAGGACTGATTATTGGTCAAGATAACGTTTAAACCAAAATGTTTTGATCCCAGTTTGTGAGTTCAAAGTGTTTAAAATAAAAAAAACATAAATATCCATCAAAAGACTGATAGGCTCCATGGCAACAGCTGCAGCTAACCATCCCACAGAAACAAACACGTCAAAACAACGGCAACTCAATATGGAGAATGCCGAAAATAGCTCAAATATAACAAACACTACAGTAAAAAGTAAAGAATCTCAGAGATGATCTCAAACACTCGTCTTTGAGTCTGATTAAAGGTTAACGCAGAAAGTTATCCAACACTTTTCTCGTCAGAGCAAACATCTACAACGTAATCAAGACCAACAGTCATAAAAGACACAACAATTGACAAAACAATAAGAATAACACCGGTGTACATTCCAACATTCTGCTGGAATGTGTCCTAAAACTCAAAGAGGAGTTCGGGCTCCCTCGTTTCAAAGTCAGTGGGCTTTCTCAATGGGTTTTTCACACCAGTCATGAATTTTGAAGCTTTTACGTGTCATTAAAAAGGTTGGTTACAAGTTGCTAAATGAGACTACGAAACACCATCACTAGAACACTCGTCTGCCTTTAGCTTAGTGGAGGGGACGTGTGACCGTGGTGGAGTTTGTTTCAAGGCAAACGTGAGCTTTTTAATTCTTTAGATTACATTTACGCTCCAAAAATAAGAAAAGTAATGTCTTGGGTTCAAGTCTGGTGAAGTCATATTAGCCCCACAACTGTGAACAGTCCAATTAAGATGAAAATGTCACACAAAAGGTTATTTTAGTTGCTTTTCTAGCAACACTACATTCACTACGGGAGATAAAAGTTTGCAGTAAAATCCTGGCAGTTTCCAAACAGTCGTGAGGGAGCAAGCAGGCAGTTAACTTAATTACTGCCTGCTAACAGAGACGCTACTTCCCGGCCTGGATTCATTTGCTAATCATCAAGTTTGGAATAATGAATAAAGACTTTGAAATGAGATTACTGTTTGTGAGAAGGATAATGCGGTATTCTACCGCCAAAACAAACAGAAGTCTAATAAAGGATTGTGCAGGGTGCTGTGACGAGCGTCTGTCAGAATGAAAAAGCAACACTTCATCTGCTAGCACACAGGATACACGGCCCTTAATTCGATTTTATTCGCTGTGTACTCCGTCTCTGCACAGCTTCCCCTGCAGCCATATCTGCACAAGGTATGCAAACCATATGGCACGGGGAAAACATCTGCTGTGATGGGAGGAAGGAGTCATCCTCAGAAGTTGCCGTTGTAGCTGCCAAGAGAGATACTGTACTCGTGTGCAATTATTATTTTTCTTCTTCTTCTATTTTCCGTTATTTAAAGCGACTGGGGATGGACTGCGCGCGGACAATGGCGCCGTCACTGCGTGCCAGATCTCCAATCCCACACATCCACAGCGACGACAGGAGGCACCCAAGCGTCCCCAGCCTTCATGCTGAGAGTGAGTCGCTACGCTCACATTGCTCAGCGCTCTCAGTGGAAGGCCCGCGGGCACGCTGGGGCTGGGCAAAGAAGCACTGCCTCCAGTTGGCAATGAGTATAACGCCGGGTAATAGGAAGAGGGCTGGGGGGGCGGAGATGGAGCCCAGGTTTTAGGCCAGAACTGGAGCAGTGTGCTGCAGCCGGAGCTTCTGTTTGAACTGAGAGCAGAGGATGGAGCTGAAAGGGCGGGGAAATCGGAGGTTGCAGGGTTTGAATCAAGGAGGAGGTCGAGCTTGAAGAAATGCTGGCTGGATGGTGTTTGGAGCTGGTCACGCCGAGGCGCATCTCTACAAAACGTGGTGCTCCTGAGCATGAGATACTAACTCGTCCTCAAACATCTACCTGCCTCAAAACAGGAGCGAAGTGGTGAAGTAGTAACGCCCGCCTCTTGCTCGATTCAATTGGCCGCCTGGTCCAAGTGTGACGTTGATGTGGTGTGTGACTGCGCCTGAGGCTGAAAAAAATGCAGAATATTTTGAATACCTGTCTAAAATGTCTAAATACCGCTGGAGGAGCGCATGTACCGCAGGACAACAATGGTTTTGCTGCCGACGCGTTTGAGGCGACGGGTCCTTTGGGAGCAACTTGAACCTGCAATCCATCATCGGAGGCGGCTCGAGGGCGTGCAGGGTGTTTGCTAAACTGCACTCTCATGAGAAAGAGCATAAGCAGGAACCAAGCGTCTGATATGATCTCATCGCTTCATTAAAGCCTGTCAGAGACACTTGTCTCTGATATTTGTGTGTTTTTATCCGATTTGTAATCACGTGCAGATCTGCAATGTCCGTCATTTGTAAAATTGACTGTATTTGTTGTCCCTTGCGAAATCTGCATTTCTTTGTCCTTTTCTCTTTTTGTTTTGCAAGGTTATTTGTCTTCTTTGGGACTTTGTTCGCCCTCTTTCCTGAATGAGAATTATAGAGGCTGCGTTGGCAATAAATCAAAGTTCTGACAGCATTTTGGGCGCAAGTTCAGGAGGCTCATCTCGCTACAAAGCACTGGAGCAAAAGGTCCGACTCCCTGTGAGTGTTGGAGAGTATTATATTTCCAATACAACACAGAGCCTTGACACCATTTCTGGGGGATAATGTCAGTAAACGTAAATACATTTGGGGGGGATGATTGTTGATGAGTCATTTATCCCTTTTGCGCTGAAAGCCCAAAGCTACAAAATGTTTTTATTTGAATCTCTTTACTAAATACATAAAGCACCTATGTGAACCAGGTGACCACCATCTCTGTACACTGGCACTAAACATTGCTAACGAACAGAACAAGCAAGCCGATCAGAAACGTTGCACAGAGACGGACAGAATCCCTCTGAATGTCTTTGGATCAGAAATATCTCTTCTGTGGGAGAGTTCAAATGCCTCTCTCACCTCCGACACTCTGATTCATATGCGGCTGCCATTGTACTGGAGGGGTAAACATTTGCCTGTATATTATCTCCATGAATGCGCGGCTGATTGTTGAACAGCTGAGGTGAAGGAGACACTCACGTGTTTAGAGAGGTTGTCGCTCTTGCAGTCTAAATCATACCTGCAGAGAGGAGAAGAGAAGGTTTCAGCAGCAGGTTGTGAAAAAACACAAATTAGCATTCAGTGACAAAAGCTTCTCGACGTCATCGTCAACATTAACGCGAGGCACTCGCCCGCTAATCACTGCTCAGGTTTAAAGTAGGCTCGCCATCAAGGCATTCAAAGCTTTAGTGATCCGATTTCATGCATCAGGGCACAACAGTATGAGTGGCCTCAGTGTCGTTAAAGAAAACGTCCAAAATACACATTTAGATGTTTAAATTAAGGAGTTAGCATTAGATAATGCCTCATTTGCGTATATTTTCAGAAAATGTGTATTACAAAAAAGAATTGTCTTAACATAGACAATCAACTGTGGAATGACGACGATCTAGTTAAATATGTTACACAATATATTAAATATATTACACTATCTACCTGTAGTGTCTCACCTGAAGCTTGAATTAAACACGGTGAGAAATGACTGTAAATGGTATGTATGTGTGTGTGTGTGGATGTGTGTGCGTGTGTACGTATGGATGGATGGATGTATGGATGTGTGTGTGTGTATGGATATGTATGTGTGTGTGTGTGGATGTGTGTGCGTATGGATGTGTATGTGTGTGTGTGTGTGGATGTGTGTCTGTATGGATGTGTATGTGTGTGTGTGTGTGGATGTGTGTCTGTATGGATATGTATGTGTGTGTGTGTGGATGTGTGTGCGTATGGATGTGTATGTGTGTGTGTGTGTGGATGTGTGTCTGTATGGATGTGTATGTGTGTGTACGTATGGATGGATGTATGGATGTGTGTGTGTGTGTGTGTGTGTGTGTATGGGTGTGTGTGTGTGTGTGTGTGTGTATGGATGGATGTGTGTGTGTGTATGCGTGTATGGATGGATGGGTGTGTGTGTGTGTGTATGGATGGATTGATGGATATGTGTGTGTGGATGGATGTGTGTGTGTGTGTGTGTATGGATGGATGTGTGTGTGTATGGATGGATTGATGGATATGTGTGTATGGATGGATGTGTGTGTGTGTGTGTGTATGGATGGATGTGTGTGTGTGTGTGTGTGTGCGTGTATGGATGTGTGTGTGTATGGATGGATGTGTGTGTGTGTGTATGCGTGTATGGATGGATTGATGGATGTGTGTGTGTGTGTGTGTGTGTGTATGGATGGATGTGTGTGTGTGTGTGTGTGTGTGTGTGGATGTGTGTGTGTGTGTATGGATGGATGTGTGTGTGTATGGATGGATGTGTGTGTGTGTATGCGTGTATGGATGGATGGGTGTGTGTGTGTGTATGCGTGTATGGATGGATTGATGGATGTGTGTGTGTGTATGTGTGTATGGATGTGTGTGTGTGTGTGTGTGTATGGATGGATGTGTGTGTGTGTGTGTGTGTGTATGGATGGGTGTGTGTGTGTATGCGTGTATGGATGGATGGGTGTGTGTGTGTGTATGCGTGTATGGATGGATTGATGGATGTGTGTGTGTGTATGTGTGTATGGATGTGTGTGTGTGTGTGTATGGATGGATGTGTGTGTGTGTGTATGTGTGTGTGTGTGTATGGATGGATGTGTGTGTGTGTGTGTATGCGTGTATGGATGGATGGATGTGTGTGTGTGTATGCGTGTATGGATGGATTGATGGATGTGTGTGTTTGTATGTGTGTATGGATGGATTGATTGATGGATGTGTGTGTGTACGTGTGTATGGATGGATTGATGGATGTAGTAGCTATGTAGCACTACTTGTAGCACAGTAAAACTGGACCACAGATCCGGATATACAGTATAAAACCTTTATGTTATGTCTGATTATCTATGTTACGCAAAGTACATAACTTACTCAAAGAACATCCTGTTGTACTGAAGAAGACTTCAAACTAACTCGTGTTCACAATGTTTACTGAGGTAATAACTCAAGAGAGAAGTAGAGTCACTTTCTCATAGACTTCTATGCAACCAGAGGAGTCGCCCCCTGCTGGTCACTAGAGAGAATGCAGCTTTAAGGCACTTCAGCATTCACTTCACTTTTCAGAAGCGGAGGTTGCCGCCTGATTGGCAGATAGTTCAAACATATTTAGGAATACAGAAAGTTTAAGCATGACACTGAAGACAGTAAAGTATGTCAGTGCTCCATTCTAGCATTTAAATGACATGAACAGGTGAAAAAACATTGCAATGCAGTATGGAAGTCTAAGTATGGAAATCACTACATTATATCCTGAGTCATCCATATGCAGCAGGCAGTATCAGACAGCGGTCCAGTTTTGACAAAACTCTGAATGAATGATTCAACAAAGCGCTGAATTTATAGAATACTCAATTTATTGTAGTCCTGTGCCATTGTCCGACTCACAATGGGAAGTTTTTTAAGAAAAGGATAAAAACCAATGCAGCAGAGATATCATCTTTTTCATTCCGCTCATTCTTCTTCCTTGTCAAAACCTGGTTTCTACATTACCCACAATGCAACTCGGCCAACAACAGTTCAGTCTGAGATTCTTTCTTGAACATGCAGTGTCAGTCCTGTGGTGAGAAAACTGTGTTCCCTTTGAAGCATACAACGCTTTCTTTAGTTGTCCAACAAGCTTATAGTCACCAATTTGAATAAATAGATATTTTTCTGAAAAGTAATATATGACTCCCACCTGACAACAAAGCAGTGCTTATAAACATACGGGTTCAACTATCACAGCGCCTCTCCGCTTGACATACTTCTGTCCCATCTTTTACAGGAGCATTCATTCAAAACCAGAAGTCACATCATGCAGACCATGTCAACCACTCGCATCTCCCGAGAGCAATTTATCCAGCTCTGTTTACTTCACCTATCCGGGGGTCTCAGGTGTGTGACCATATCTGTGTGTGTGGAGAGTGTGTGCAGCAGAGTGTGTATAAGGGAGAGCCAGAGCCAGAGCGCTTCTTTCTACCGACAGCATGTCATGTACGATAAGGTGCCTGCAGACGAAACTATGAGACGGTCTTTTGGGGGAGGGGGGGGGGGGGGCAGTGATGTTATACTAATGTAATTCCATAAGAGCAACAAAACACGCTGCTGTTACGCAACACGCCGAAGGCGAAATGCACAAATGTTCATAAATGATTCATGTAATGTCACTTAATTGAGAGAAAGAGAGAGAGAGAGAGAGAGAGAGAGAGAGAGAGAGAGAGAGAGAGACAGACACAGAGAGAGACGTCAAGTCAATTTTATTTCTATAGCAGTTTCACATATCCCAAATTTGCCTCAAGGGGCTTTACGATCTGTATCAGACACCCTGTTTCATTTCAAACCCGTGATTCGGAGAATAACCCCCCCCCCCCCCCCCCCCAAAAAAAATTAAGAAACCTCAGGAGGAGCAACAGAGGAGGGACCCCTCTCGCTGGACGTCGTATAAAAACGACAGCACTGACTATCAATAGGACCAAGTAATGGACTGTAAACGTATTTGAAGAAGGTGATGATTTGGCTGCACATGTTCACCCCCCCCCCCCCCCCACCAGACACACACACACACACACACACACACACACACACACACGCGAGAGAGAGAGTGTGCAGGAGTGCACGTCTCACGGCGCCTCGTGAGTGCACATTTGCTGTGTGTGACTGAGTTTGTGTTTATGTGGATGACATCACTCTGCATCGGCACTGGGCCAGACAGGATTTCTCTTGCGGGGGGGGGGGGCTGCTGCTCAGAGCTGAACTGAGCAATGATGACTAATGACGGCACACAAACAAACGGGGCCGCCGAGGCAGGCGAACAACAGAGGACAGCGCGCTGACACTTGAGCTCCGTCTCCTAACATCTTTATATAAAAGCCCCGATGAAGCCCGTCATACCGACCGATACCAGGTGCTCCACACATGTTTCACGAGCACATGTTCTGTGCGGCGAGTGGTCCCGACATGTTATCCTGAAAGTGGTATTTCACCAACAATACTGCTGTTCAAGGAAGGGAATAACACTCTTCTAAGTTTTAGTCCAAGTCGCTTTTTCTTTTGGAAAATCCACTTATTGTTGCCTTGGACAAAACCTGCTCGTGCCAAATGACGGTCGTGCAAATAACAGTAAATAATGGTCAGATTTTCAATTCAAATGACAAATGAACCATTTGTTGCTTGAAATACACTTATATCTACATTGGTGTATTGGGTTTAGATTTCACTGTTTATTGGGAATTAAATCCGGGTTCTATTTGTGGCGTTATTATTACGGAAAGAAACAAAAATGAGGTTTTCAGCAGATTTTGACTGCGGTACAGAAATTTGTCATTAATTCCAAAGTATTTTGTGATTCCAACTGGCTTAAAGATTAAATGAATAAAATATATATATACATAAAAACACAAGCTACTCTTATGCAATGAAGCCTTTCCTGCACCCTAGAATAAAATGCAACGTTACTGCCGTACAAGTAACTCTATAGTTCATACTATATGTTCATATTTAATATTTCATATTTAACTGATTGTGAGGTACTTTTACTGCAACCTAAAATAAAATGCATTTTATTCTTCACAGCGTTAGAGTGGCTTCTTCTACGACATGAAATCCTTTCAGTGTAGCGAGTCTTCTGACCACATTCAGTGCTAGCTCCAGTCAACCGTATTGTCGACACTATGAATACATAACCATACATACATAACCAGCAACATTCTATTTTGTTCCCAAAAAACTGACATAAGAATTTTTCTTGATCAATTCAAGGTTCTCGTGAAATTTAAATTGCTTCAAATACAGACAAGATTCTTGATTACCAATAATCAGGACGAAATATCATCAAGCGAGTGAAATAAACACGTTTTTTACAGCTAAATTCTTCTTTTATTACTTTTGGGAGTGTAGCTCACGTCATATTTTTTTAAAGTCTGATTCAATTTGCCACCCTTGATTAGAGACCTGTCCACCCGCAGGGCTTCCTATGGCTTCAGTGAGTCTCTCAAGCCTCAATTCTAAAAATAAAAAAAGGAAAGAGGAGCACTGAGCATGGCCGGCAGTGAGACGGGGGGGGGGTTAACAGGATTTCCAGGCACGGATAGCAGCAGAGGATGCAAAGTGTGTCGTGGCTTTGGGGTCTTCTGGGTAAAGAGAGCACGGGATGGTTCAGCGGCAGCTATGCTGACGGTTTGCGGGGAGCTGTCTGGCTGTGTGGACGAGGAGCGCTGAGTGGGAGTGAGGGAGGTGGAGGTAATGAAGGGCTGCAGGGAGCTGCAGTGAAAAAACACTTCCAGACCTCATGACTGCTGAGGAAAGCAGGGGTAACCACTGGTTCTGTAATGAGCGTACTGCATGTGTGTTGCACCACAACAAGTGTAGCAAACGGGAAATATGTGTGTGTGTGTGTGTGTGTGTGTGTGTGTGTGTGTGTGTGTGTGTGTGTGAGCAAGTGTTTTGAAGATTTTTTCTTTTTCTGAAGGCAGACAAGAGGCGGGACAAGCAACGTCCTCACTGCGAGGGACTGTAGTGCCATCAGCCCAGCAGGAAGTACCAGGGCCTGATGCTCACCCACTCACAACGAGCCCTACAGGGAGTCGGCCAGGCCGCGCACGCACACACACACACACACACACACACACACACACCATCCTCCATCCCCTCTGCTGCTTGTCAGCTTTAAACATCTTGGACAATACTCTGGAAAGAGTCTGCATTACATTTGTCGAGCACAGGAATATACATTCAGATGGTTAAACACACACAATGAAAACAGACACACACACACACACACATAAGGAAGCCATACGCGCGCACACACACACACACAAAACTAACATATTATACCAAACATCACACCAATAATTCATATTTGTCTTGCCAAGCACACAATAAATTTAACAGGCTTTACTCGCACACGCTGAATTGGAAACACACACACACACACACACACACAGGCCTTATGGTAAAAGTCAACACAAACATGTGCTCAGATTCATACACACACACACACACACACACACACACATCCACGTAAATAACCCTCCACATACTTGAACCCACATGTTTACATGCCTAAAGGTATACACACAGACCTTATCTCACAGAGGCTGTATACACAACTTAAATACAATGCACTGCTTGCCTCACACACACACACACACACACACACACACACACACACACACACACACACACACAAGCAACAGCTAGCGTCTCTCCTTGACCTTCCCCGTGGCCTCCTACAGCTAAGCAGCATGTGGCCCTTCTGACAGGCCAACAAGTAAACAAAGAAAAGAGACGTTCCATATTTCAGGAGCTATCACGGGGAAAACAACTGGGAAAAAGCGTGAGGCTGGAACACAAAGAGGAAAAATACATATTATCATAATTACTTGGACAGCTCAACCTTTAGGGCTACATGAGGAAATATATGACTGCTTTCAATTTTAACAGCAGCGTGATTCAAAATGCAGGTGTATCTGATGTGGACGAGACAGCATGAAGATATTATATTCTATATAGATATATATAAAAGCTTAAATTAATGCGTTTCTGTCCGTCTCAACAAATGTTGACACCTAACGAACAAATCAGGACAATTTTCACTTACTACCTTACCAAAAAGTCTGATAACGAATCCCGACAATAAATAAATAAAAAACTATAGTGTAGTAAAGAAAATCAATAGCACTTAAGTACAGTGCTAGAGTAAATGTACTTGGATACATTCCACCACTGCTAGAAGCACAAACATTGTCTGGCATCTTCATTTTTCACTCAAACTGCACCAGATTGATGGATTTAACTTTACAACGTACACGAACATTTTCTTGCAGGGGAGCGTTCCCCCGGACCCCCCGATACGGTCCTGAGGTCCAAAAACCATAGTCACACAGAATCCTGTGGGAAACACTGCCCAGTGCTTTAGGCAGTCAATTAAAATTGTATGATCGACTGTGTCAAAAGCCGCACTCAGGTCTGAAAGGATTAAGGCCGAGCAACCTCCTGCATCTGCTGCTGAAAGGAGGTCGTTTGTTCCTTTCACGTGGACCTTTTCCTGCACTGCATAGGATCATGAACACGATTCAGACTCACAACAAAAACAATGTCGAGTATTAAAAACATGTACAAAAATACAATTGACAGAATTCAGGGTCTTGATCACTGTGCTTGAAGATTCCACTGAAACTTGTCTTTCCAAAGGATGCTGAGGTGAAATACTGAAGATTACAATCGTCACACAACGCCGAGTGTGTAATCCACTGTGGGCACATGGCCCTATTTTGTCTCAAAGCATTGTACGAATTCAAATGGAACTGCCAGTGGAAAAGAAAAAAGTGAAAACTTAGTCTTTTATTGAAGAGGGAGAAGACTTCTACATCTCCCTCCGTGCAGACCATGAATATTTCAGTCTTAGCTCAACTTTGCTCCACACAGAGAAGCGCCCACACTTGCACAACACACACAAATACACACAGACAGACACACGCACACACACACACACACACACACACACACACACACACACACACACACACACACACATAAGTCAATTGCCAACTCACAGGTCAAAGCGTAGATTCTGCCTCTCCTCGAAGAAATAGTCCAGGATGAATTTGCGGACAAAGTCAGGGTTGAGGGTGTTATCTATGACTTCCGTCCTGCCGAACTGGAAGACAAAATGAGACAGGTGACGTCTGATTACTGAGACTCATTCATCACACGACACACCAGCAAAACACCGGACCAGAAACATAACAAGTACTAGTGCTGTATTCATAATTAGAGTTGAAAATTCCATTGTTGTTGACAAAGAATTCTTCAAAAGAACACTTGAGGAACGTGCCAAAATGCCAAATTTGCAATACAATGCTAAAGTTCACCTGAAGCTGATAATTCACGCTGGTGAAAGTTGAGTCAAGTCTTCAAAAATAAGTGCCGAGGTCAAGCCGGGTCAAAAATGTCCAAACCTTGCCGCTGTATACGGGATAAACCATTTTGATTCAGGCAACAACATGACCTTTCCCCCTCAGGACAGACTTTAAAGTAAAGCCTCATTAGAATAACTTTCTCTCCATTTATCATCCAGCCAATGATTCTCTCGAGAACAAATGGCAGCTTCACAGGCTGATATGGTGACAGATAGTCACGTGATCATCTGATTTGTAAACTTCAGTGACCCGTGCTGGTTAAGCATGCCAATCGTAATAAACCAAAATGGACCAATGGAAAAATTAGCTTACGGTTGAAGAGATTTTTCAAATAAAAAAATGTTTTCACAGATTCGCAACACGCGCGCTGCCATTTGCAATGTGACAACACTTTCTCTCGTTCATTTCGGCATATTTCGCTCGTTAAACCAAAGCTTGTGACCCTGTAGTACTCGCAACGTCTCATCATCTGTGAAATGCGAAGCTGCCGCTATTTACAATCTGCATGTAAGTAGTGCTTGAAAAGCACTTTGGTGAAAGGGGCCCCTGATCTGAAAGAGACCCAGACAGTAATTACACATGCTCCAAAAAAGCAATCATCCCAAACTAAGAGAGAACGCCGACACAGTAAATATGATTCGGACGACTCGGGTCCCGAGTTTCACTTACTAGTTCACAGGGCGTTCACTTAAATATGGTTTTGTCACACAAACATTTTAACATGAATGCCGCGGGAATGACACAGCAACACCGGTGGAAACAGCAAAAAGAGTGGGCTGGGTGACATGTGATGAATTCAAACCAACACATTGATCCAATAGGCTGAACCTGAGCATTTCTGAGGGGAAAAAGAAAAACCAGCATTACTTGCCGAGGTCTTATCACTTATCAGATACTGTAAACTGGCTCACAGGCCAGCCTTCAGACGCTCCTTGGAAGCTTTCACTGGTTATAAATGATTCCCCCACCACCCCACCCCGTGTACTCACCTCTCTCCATTCCCTGTTGGCTATTCCTTGAGTGTACAGCACACAAACTGTTGAATTAGAAACAGAGGAGGGGAGAGAAACGAGAGAAGGTTAAGACCGATCGAAGAGTAGTTAACAACGCTGAGGAGTCAGCTGGGACCCCAACATGAGAGGAAAACTCCCTCATTAAATGTCAGTAGAACTTTGCCTTGCAGCATGATGATATTTCAGAGAGGAATAGAGGGGGAGGGGGGGGGGGTAGTGAGTGTCTGTGTGGGTGGAGGAAAGTTCTCCCTATTGACATCCGAGCGTCTCCGTCCGAGGGAGTCTTGGAGTGTTTTTTGATTAGGGACCGCTAGTGAAAACACAGTGAGGCAATCAGCTGCACTAACATGACATTTCATTTGCATTCTAGCAGCCTTCACTGTATTCACACACACACACACACACACACACACACACACACACACACACACACACACACACACACCTGTCACATGTGTCAGCGACTCACAATACATCAAAATACATCAAAATACACAAAAGTAAAAACATACTAAATAATATCTCTACGGCCTATAACGCATGATTATAATTACTGCTGCATTAATGTGTTCATCACTTTATTGTTGAAGCTTGTAAAGGTAGAGCTCCTTTATATCATGAATAATTACCTACATACTTAATAATACATCAATCTGAATCTGCACAATAGTAATAGTAACTAATACTGTCCAATAAATCTAGTGTAGGTAAAAGTAGACGTAGTGGACTAGAATGTGCTTCATAGATCGAGCCTTTTTAAATATTGCTCTCAAAGTGCACCAGATTGACGGATTTAACTTTAAATGTGCAACATGTTCTCCCCCCCCCCCCCCCCCCCCCCAGCAGGTCTGAGGACCACCCATCATAGCATCAATAAATGCTGTGAGAAACACTGAGTCATCGATTTACAAATAGTGGGTGCAATCCAAACCAGCTGGATACATTTGAATTGAAGCTGGTCGTAGAGACTTTTTAGAAACACTGATATCTGGACTCACGAACGTCAAACGGCTGTTATGTATGGTTAGTGTGTTAACTTCTGTAATCTGAGCCCCATCCGATTTGGAATAATCTCTCAAAACACTCCTCATGAGGAGGACAGAGCAGCCTGTTTCCAACCCATTCCACTTGAGCAATAATGATCGCTAACTCTAAAAGGCCACAACAGCAACCTCCGTGTGTCCTTGTCCTATCTGGTCGCACGACAGCACTAAAAAAGAAAAGGAAAAAACAACAGCCGGCGTTAGTCTGCTGTGTTGAGAGCTCAGTAACCACTGAGATGTGAGATGCTCCTCCTGCTTGGTGGGTTTGCAGGCTGCAGCTCAGTGGTGTACATACACACCAGGCACTATGTACCATCATGCATTGCGTTGAAGAAAAAAAACTAAAACAATGTGAGCAGAGCAGCGCATCACAACACAAACTGGCCACAAATGACTTATTCATTTCTGAACAAAGGCTCATTGCTCCCACATTGACTCCTTGCAGTCCTACCTTTCACAATAAAAGCCCTAGACATATACAGGACGTTGCATCGGGGCAACTTGAACTCAAACACAGATAATGCAGCTTACAACAAGTAAGTCTGTATCTGTAACGGATGGTCCACCAGCGACGCTGATCTGGCAACGTTTCAATTGTAAGATAGCAGTGATGCAATTAACGGTGAAGAGAAAATGACCCAAGTGTGTCTGAAAATAGTTTTTTGTTCTTCTCCTTCATGTTGGCGATGAGCTCACTATATAATCCTCTAGAAGTCCCTAGACAGGGAGTAGGGGCTCGTGAATGAGTGAGTGATTTTTGGACACAGCCCAAGTGTTATTTAACAAGAGACTGGTTTCATGCCTGTCACACATAACGGATAGGAGTCTGAACAAGGACTGCAGATGGAAGAGAAGTAGCTGAGCTACAAAGCATCGCCCACTTGAGACTGAATCCCAAACTGTCTTGTGCTATCACAAAGAAGAGAGAATGTTTCTCCTCCTCTTTGCTGTGGCCGTTGCTCATTCTTCTCCCTTCCTACTAGTGGTCGTGTCCCGGTGTGTTTACACGGTTGTCATTTTACTGGCCTCAATAAAAGCCGTGTCAGAGGCAGACGCAGGGAGGAGGAAGGGAAGAAGAAAAGCTGCCCGGCAACCTCGCGGCGTGACAATAAGACGGCAGGAAGTTGCTGCGCCCGGCCGAAGAAATAGTCCGAAAGATAACGTCTCAACAATACAACAACATGCTATTTTAAGACCTTTCATGCCAGGTTAGTTACTCGCTACTTTGAGGGTTGCATCTCCAAAGAGAAGTATTATATTACAGGACACTATAGCGTACAGTGAGAAGGGAATCAAATAAACTGTCCACATAAGTGGGGTTGAGCAATAAATGGACCCTGTTGAAAACAAGACTGCATATCTAGATTATAGTTACATGAACTTTACAATATTAAGAGTGAAGCAAAAAACCGTGTTTGTAAATGAACAGAATGTTACTTCTACACTTTGATGCTGTTCAAAACTTCAGTTTGTGTAAAAATTTTTTTTAAAGTATTAACTTAGACAAACTTTAGGGAAGAAGATCATTAAAGCCAAAAGGTGAAACTATTTAAATGTAGCATAAAAACTCTAAAATCAGGGTCCTAGAGAAAACACGTGAGGCAATCAGACGCTCTGAAAAAAAGAACTTGCGTTGCTCTCGCAACATCTGATTATGAAGGCGACACCTTCCTCCGAGGCGACATGCATTATCATTAATAACACCATCAATTAATTGTAAATTTATGCCTGAGTTAATGTATGAGCTACCACCTACTGATGAAATTACATGACTGATGTAATCATGGATTCATTAATTGTGACTGTGAGTGAAAATCATCCTATCTGATGAATTACAGGTTTTTTTCCTCCCCTGAAAAACTGACATTTCCATCTTTTAGAGTGAAGCTCCTGCTGAGCACATAAGTTATAATATTAATAACATTTTGGGTTTTTTTTCCAACTCACAGCCATGTCGAGAAAAGTAAATGTCACTGTTTTTTGCGTGCAAACACAAAAAAAACCAAACACAAAGGTCCTAATCACCCTGCGTCTGGTGCTCAAACGGTTGCCGTGTTTTGGCAGACCGTCGGTCTGGATGGATGTTGGATGATGTACATGTTGCATTGTGGGTGGCGTGCAGCGAGCCGGGGCTCAGCTGGACGAATATACGGTCGTCCTTTAATCTCGCAATGAAGCATCGGATGGCACATGTGGTCTCTGCATTATTGCGCGATGCATCAATCACATGCCCTATAAATAGTGATGCAACCACGCCATCTGCACTTTCAAGTCTTCAATTCATCGGGGCTGATGTTGATGGGGGGGGGGGCAGGGGGTGCTTGACAATACCACCGCCATCACCGCTTCTGTTTCCAGTGTAGGAGATACAGACGGTGCAATGTTCCTGTCTTCTAAATGCCCTTTTCCAATCTGCTGAAGCACACTGATCAAAGCACATTCTTGCAGCGGCTAAAGTACACACACACACACACACACACACACACACACACACACACAAAAACACACAAAACACTGGATTGTTGCCCATCTTTATAAGCTAATATGAATATGGTGCGTGCGCCTGCCTGGGGCCCTGCATGTGTGCACTTTTTGTGTGTGTGTGTGTGTGTGTGTGTGTGTGGGGGGGGCTCTGCTGAGGCGGTCTAATGCTGTGTGACTGGGGCCAGTGCTGTCAGCAGAGCAGAGACATGGACGCAGCACAAGTGCCTCCTTGCATAAATGTTGGGGGCGGGCAGGGATGTTCATCCTCCTCTCCCACCGTCTGACACTTAAAGGTCCAGCCCGCGATTCTAGGGGAGCTCATCAATTATGGGTTCACGCACAGCGGGCCAACACGAAAAGAAACTCCATTTGGGTTCACTGTACAGCGCCCAGGTGGCAAAGTGCTATATATTTTTGGGGGATGAAGCAAGGTGATGCTGAAAAAAACAAATGCATGGTTACCAAACCCCAGATGAAAAAATAAAGATACGTGTATTTAAACGTCATCTTTTCCTCATAACTCAGAGTATTTTCCTCCCTTGGTGTTTTTTATTTATAGCGGGCTTTTAACAGACGGGACTGTCACAGTCTGTTACAGAAAACAAAGCTGGCACGACAGATGAAAACAGCTTTGAAAACTACTTTAAGCTTGCGTGTGCACATGTTCCCGTGTACAAGAGGATCGATCTATTCTCAGCATTTAGTCAGGCTGGGTTCTTACCTTTCACAATAAAAGCATATACATTCACTCAGAGCATTTTTCTAAAAGGAAACTCAATAAAAGAGCTTACAGTAGTTTAGTCATACACAACCATTGACCTCAGGATCACGCTCGTTGGTCCTCTGCCTGTTTTACAGGGCTGGGTATGAGGACCAGTTCCCAAATTAAACCCCTGCTGTCAGGGGAGTGAGGAGTGTGTGTGTGTGTGTGTGTGTGTGTGTGTGTGTGTGTGTGTGTGTGTGTCCTTTAATCTGTAGGAGGGAAGTGGCTGGTTTGTGTGTGAGGATGATCTGGTTACCCTCACTCACACTGGGAGAGAGAACAGTGACGAATACAACCCCTGACATATGCAAATGTCTACTGATTCACACAGGCGAGGTAGAACGTGTGTGTGTGTGTGTGTGTGTGTGTGTGTGTGTGTGTGTGTGTGTGTGTGTGTGTGTGTGTGTGTGTGTGTGTGTGAGTGAGAGTGAGAGAGACAAGCTTACTTGGATCAGATTTGGAGAACGTGTCTCTGTCCAGCAGGTTTCTGAAAAAGAAAACAGAGAGACACATTGGCGTCAAAGATAAATGCACACATCTCTCCCACTTCAACAAAGGCTGGAACGTTATCACAGTATTACATTCTCGCCTAATTAGCTGCGGCTACTGTCCCCGACAGCTTGTTTAACCATATCCTCTGACTTGATTAACAAAAGCCATTTCATCCCGTCACTGAGGCAGGAACATTAAACCGACTGTAACATTGAGCTTAAAGTGGGGCCCCATTTATATTTCAAAAATACAGAGAAAAGGCCGGAGACGGGACATATTTTTCCCTATTTTGCGCTCCCTGGGTGCCAAAAACAACAGTGGAGGCCAGCATCAAATTGACATGACACTCCAGGCCTTGCTCTTTGCACGGGGAGGGATGAATGCACTGAAGAGTCCCATCGCAGAGCAGATGCTCGGCACCACTGAGGGTACTCCGCGGTTAAACAGCTCTGAAAGAATGAAATATGCACACGAGGAAGACAAGTCACAGCTGCCAGGGAGCAGAGAAGATACACCGAGGGGCAGCTCGGGCTCAGGGAGGGGGCCAGTGGTGGGCCTTTGTGCTTTGACTCAGTTGCCCACAGTGTCCTGGTCTCAGGGCTCGGTGGCAAGGAGGACAGGGACGGGGCGGAGAAGTCCCAAAGAAGCCGATGTGAACCCGTCACTCGTCTCGCTCAGTTTGTACTGCTGCCAAATCTTACATTAAAACCCCGTAAAGCTTTCATAGAGCTAACCCGGAAAGACTCAATAATACCAGCGCCATCTGCAAGTCCGGCCGGACGCGTTACCCCAAAATCTACTGTTGTGAGCAGCGGAACAGGATTTTAAACCACCACGAAAAGGTAGCACAGGCAAAATGTGTCTTAAATGGCATTTTAAACACCTTAAAGTTAAATAGTAGTTCACGAATTTAGGGATTCCCAAAGTCAGAGGATTTGCAAAAGACGAAACAAAAGAAAAGAAAACATTTCCTTACTGGTGAAACGAAACCACACATGCCTTTGACGTCCCTGTACGCTTCTTTCTACAAAGAACAAGGATACTACACTACCCATGATGCAAATGAATTATGTATTTTCTCTGCACGATGCGCTGGCTAACAGAGACGCTGAAGTGATGGTAATGTTTGTGCGAAGATTTCTTGCAAACACTTCCATTGGTTCACGCAGATGTCAGGTGATCAAAAAAGCAAAACGCAAAGTGTGAAGATAAATGCAGAAACATCTCAAGTTTGCAGTTTCACAACAAGCCCAGTCACTGCGTTCCAAAACAGTTAGAAATGACGAGCATCATTCATATCACCATTTTGGGATCGTCCAATCAGATCCTTTGTACACCAGGACTTCCTCCCCGAGGAGGTTGTGATGCGCTGTAATAATTTCGTGCTACTTTCAGCGACACTCATAATTTGCAAGTAAACATGAAGACATTTGAACAAAATGTTGTTGTCATGGCGTGAGTGTAAGTTGACCTTACGTGATAGCCACAAACTAACTTTTTGCAGCCACTTTCCCCACGGCTGCAGAGAGTTCCCAGGCTTTTGATCATTAATCGGGATGATCCTGAGCATCATTTTAAGTGGCAGCGATCGCAGCAGCGTGACTGCGTCCATATTGTGCTGCTGACAGAGAAAGACAGCGAGAGAGAGAGAGAGAGAGAGAGAGAGAGAGACAGAGAGAGAGAGAGAGAAAGACAGAGAGAGAGAGAGAGAGAGAGAGAAAGACAGAGAGAGAGAGAGAGAGAGAGAGAGAGAGGCTCCCGCTATCATGCTTGCTGCGGGGCGAGCGTTCTGTCGCCCGTCCTGTCTGACAGGCAGCGAGTGTGTTGGAGCCGTTGATGGCTAGTGATGTATCTAGATCAGGCGCTCGCGTTGTGCTGATCCCAGTGTGGCCCAGATGGTAAAACGCCACGCTCGACTGCCTCGCTGTCAGGGCACGCCCACCGGCTTTTCCCCGGCTCTGAGACCTTAAATATATGATAATAAGCGATGGAATCGTGGGCCTATAGAAGAGAATAGAATTTATACTATTCTTTATCCCTTTGTTTCTCTGCATTTGACCCACCCCTGTATATAAGGAGCAGTGGGCTGCCAATGACAGGCGCCCGGGGAGCCGGGGGTTCAGTGTATTGCTCAGGTACACTTCGACACGTGACACGTCCCAGTCGGGGATCGAACCGTTGACCTTCCGGTTCCCAGACGACCTCTTGGATATGGATATGGTGACCTCCCTCTGATCCATGTGCACCCTCGGGCTTCCACTCTTTAGAAAGCCCTTTCCACCGCGGGCAGCCCTGGAAACAACCCGGGCGGAGCAGAGCGCCTCGTCGTGCATCAAACATTGACGAGCGCTCGACACCAGAGTTACATTTGAAATCCCAACAGTTACATCACCGGCACCTAAACATGGCAGCTGGCGCTTCAAATACCTGTATGTGAGGAAGAAGAGCGGGGGGGGGGACATTGCTGCAACCAGACGTTAAAAAGGTTCATTTTTAATGGTGGTTTGTTAATTATTAATATATATATATTTTTTATAGCAAATATCCTCGAAGAATGATGAAATAGTATTTTGGCTTGAAATACCCTGAGCTTCAAACCTCTTAATCATTCAAACTGCTTCTTCATCAGATAATGATGAGATGAAGTCTTATGTGAAATCAGTTTGACTAAACTGACAAAAAACGTAGTTTTGGCTGGACCCGATTGACTGAAATATTTAAAATAATCACATGTGACACAGGACTAAGACAAAAGTGAAGAGGGAAAACCCTTTGACAAGATAAAAATGACTAAAATGTGACTCAGATTAATAAGCATTTTCGTCTCAAAACTAAAGTAGCTTCCCAAATCAACACTAACGCACAACACGGATTCCTTAACTCGTACCAAATACAATGTTTTTCATTTCAAAAGCAGCCATGTGCTTGTCCCCCACCACCTAACCCGGTCATAGACCTGTAGCGAGGATGAGCATAGCCTCAAACATGTGAAACAGCCATCAACACTTTCCAGCAACAATCTTTCCACCGTTCAGCTTCCTCCAACCAGCCCGACACATCCTATGAGGTGGATGTGAGTGGCCCGGGCGGCCCCGGTGGGATTGGAGGCATTAACCCTGGCAGTGTTAGTGCCAGCACACTCCACGGGAGAGCGAGCAGCCAGGAAACCTTCTCAGGGAGGAAACCTCTCCGCCGTCTTGCTTCTTAATAAAGTCAGAGCGCTCCGGACGGCAGCGTGGGCGGTCACTTCCCATTGCATAAGCTGAGTCCACTGGTTTGACATTCAGCCCTCCGGCCGATGTGCAGGTTTGTTTACTGTTAGTGCAGAGACGGTTGTCTGTGGAGCTATAGACCAATAAAGAGCTCCTCTACTCCTCAGTAATGAACAGGGCAAGCTGGAGGATCGCACCAGATCAATACGGTCAATTGAGTCTGAAGAAAACTCTTGAGCTGTTCCGATCAATCCACCTTTGTAGCACATGAGACACTCTCTTAAGCCCCAACGATTTTCTCAGCTTCTCAGTGTGTGTTTGTATGAGAGCTTCAGTGGACTAAAGGAATCCAACGTCAATGAGACAAAGTCACAACATCAGCGATGTCAATCTGAGAACTGTGGAATAATGGCCGTTTGGAGCCACTTTGGACGAACAGACTTCTACAACGCGGCTGTGGCAGCAAAACGTCTTCAACATTTGATTGATGTTGTACGACAACACGTTTTCCTCCATCCCTACAAATGGGCATCAGCCTTCTCGCTCCATTGGGACCACCAGATTCAGATATATGAGCGTTTCAGGCACCATAGTGCTACTTAGAAATAAAAATCCATTCAATTATTTTCCTGACAGTCATCAAAACAGCCCCAGTGCGCTCCTTCTTCTGTATTCCCACGGAATCAGGCAAAGCAGACGCCTTGTAATTGACGAGAAGCAGGACGGTGCAAAGTTAACAATATGTAAACTCGTCCTCCGCGACCTAAAGTTATTCACCTTTCCAGTAGAATATTAAGAGAAAGCTGCATTGTTTAGCTACATGACCAGGTGCTGCGGACATGAATATATTCTATACTAGTGGAAGAAGCAATACTTCAGAGTACAAATGCTCTCATACGAGTAAAACTCCTGCATTCAAACTCGGACTTAACTAAAAGTGCAAAAGGTTAAAATATTCTTCCAGCAGTTGAAGCAGAAGTACTTATTATGCAGAATGAGTAATTTCAGAATTATATATTATTGCTGGATTATAATTAGTGATGCATTAATATGTATCATCTTTCATTCATGTAGCTGGTAAAGGTGGAGCTAATTTAGTTTACTTTAATACTGCTGTTTCGCTTAATCTATATAATAAAACATCATGATTTATAATTTTCTCTAAATCTGCAAAATAACTAAACAAAGCTATCAAATAGATGCAGTGTGGTAAAAAGTACAATATTTACCTCCAAAATGTGGTGAGTAGTATAAAGTAGTGTGAAATGGAAACAATCAAGTACAAGTACCTCAACATTTTACTTCAGTACAGTACCTGAGTAAATGTACTGAGTTACGTTGCACCACTGATCAACATTTCTCATTAAATAAGACACGAGAGCAACTGCAACCGCTGTGAATGCACATTTTACAACCTCACCTCCTTGCACAGACCATACATGTAAAGTATGTAAATGCTGTGTTATCCTTTGATGTACAACTTTCTCAGAAAGTCCAATTTGTGGATTCTGTTGAGTTTGAAGCACAATAACCACATCCCATATCGTGCAGAGTAGAAAGGCAAAAGATGGCGGCAGAGGAACGGCCGGAGCGGGAGGTGAGCTGCTGTGTGATGCCACGGAGCCACGTCAGCTCTGCGAGGTCACCGGGTGACACTACGGTGGCTGGCTGGGGTCTTAATTAGGCCAAATGACTCCTTCAGTAAGTCATTAATGCAGCCACTCAGCAGGACCGCCCGCTGGGCCTCCTGCGGTTCGGTCCCGCCACATGAGACCCACATGAGACCCACATGAGACCGCCTTGATCTGCTGCTTTTCTGCTCTTTGCTCCGTTACATCTAAATGGTGGAGGATGTAAAAACCTAACAGAGCTACAAGGTGAAGCCACACAGAGAAGGGAAAGGTTTTTACTTTGATTCATTGAGGCCGTGTTTGAACTTGAAATTGGACTTAGTTTTAGTCGTCAACAGATCTACTGGGTAATTAATAAGAACAAATGGAGCCGAGTGGAAATGTATGAAATAATAGCTGCAAATTAAAGACAGAGAGTAATAAATCAATAGGAAAAGTGATAAATTACATCAACAAACTGCTGCTGGAGGAATGCTTTGCTCCTAATTATAACAGTGTACACAGCCACAGAGCGCCTCGCTGCTCTGAATTTACTCTCCCTCATGACCAGACAGAGATGTTTAAACCATTTTCAACATTGGGGGGATCAGTACCAGACAAATCATTTTATTTTATATGATAAAGCAGAGAATGGTTCCTGTAGATTACACTCGTGTCCGTGACATTAACCCTCCTTGTGCTTTGGGTTAAAGTCAGACTGTGTGTCTTATTCCACGTTGTAATAAGTTCGTTTTGATTGTGATAAGATGATAGTTTAATAATGAACTTCATCTCCGAATGCAGAACTCCTACGATCACGTCGCCATTATTACCTCCTAACACCTACAGACTGCTACCTATCGACACCTCCCACTCAGAGAGGAGACACAGGCCCTGTATTTTGGGGGCTTTGGGGGAATGTAAACAGGAAGTACGGTGAGTTAGCTGTGGGCTACAACCCCAATTATTTGGCAAATAAAATGTCACCATTAAAAGCATGCCGGAGCAGCTATTATAGATAGTAGATAGCTGTCACTGGAATACTGTCAGTGAAGAAAGCTTAAACCTCATGATTCTCAGGCGAGTTCTGGAGTTATAAGGAGCTCCTTTTTAAAGAAGCATTAGCAACCGTGACATCTGAGATAATTATATCCAAGGGAAGTGCAAGTCACACAGAATCTAAAAATATCTATATTATGTCTGCATGTTCAGAATGTTGACGCAAATTGCAACAAGTGTTTTAAATGATTGCCTCAGTGAGCTACTGCTGGTCTGTTGAGTGATGTTACTGTAAGTGGGCTAAATTACAATAACTCACTCTCTTGTGGCTCCAAACGGCCATTATTCCACAGTAGCTCAACGTGAGCGCCGACAGCTGATGGCTGGTTTCAGAAGAATTAAAAGTGTAGAAGACCAAACGACACATTCCTCAGTCTGAACAATCCATCAGATGCTCCGCAGCCCTTTGGCTCTGTGGCAGGTTTGCGATCAAGTAACTTGCATTCACAACACGGCAAATCTTTACAACATCTGCTTTCCCTGCAGCAGCCACAAGAATAAAGCAGGTGTTGTTGTATTTTTGGGGGTGAAATAATGTTGCAGAGCACAATAACTAAGCACATACGCTCAATCAACAGTGAAAATAATCCTTAGTTGCAGAACTACTTTAAGTATTTTCCTTTACCATTCAACATTATTTGACTATTTCCTCACATTGTTCTAATGTCTGTTAAAGCTGCTTCACATTGCAGCGAACATCAGAAACATGCACGTCTGTCTCTCTCTGTTCACCTTCCTCGTGGAGAGCACAACATCGGCTGTGACACATCGACCGGCCTCTCAGCGGGTTGCCGGCCGGCTTCAATGCGGCCACATCGCAGCGCGTCAATTCTTCGACGTGACGCACTTTCTACCTTTTGTGCCCAAAAGGTCACGGCTATCTCTCCGCTGTGGACCGGTCAGATCAGGTGACGGCCACATCGGCGTGAACACGGTCAACTTGCGTGCACAGACCTTCTCCGAAGGGAACGGCCTGTATAGCTCTAGAGGCCCGTCTGCAGCTCTATGAGGCCTGTCTGTAGCTCTAGAGGCCCGTCTGCAGCTCTATGAGGCCTGTCTGCAGCTCTACAGGCCTGTCTGCAGCTCTATGAGGCCTGTCTGCAGCTCTATGAGGCCTGTCTGCAGCTCTACAGGCCTGTCTGCAGCTCTATGAGGCCTGTCTGCAGCTCTACAGGCCTGTCTGCAGCTCTATGAGGCCTGTCTGCAGCTCTACAGGCCTGTCTGCAGCTCTATGAGGCCTGTCTGCAGCTCTATGAGGCCTGTCTGCAGCTCTACAGGCCTGTCTGCAGCTCTATGAGGCCTGTCTGCAGCTCTACAGGCCTGTCTGCAGCTCTATGAGGCCTGTCTGCAGCTCTATGAGGCCTGTCTGCAGCTCTATGAGGCCTGTCTGCAACTCTATGAGGCCTGTCTGCAACTCTATGAGGCCTGTCTGCAGCTCTATGAGGCCCGTCTGCAGCTCTATGAGGCCTGTCTGCAACTCTATGAGGCCCGTCTGCAGCTCTATGAGGCCCGTCTGCAACTCTATAAGGCCTGTCTGCAACTCTATGAGGCCTGTCTGCAGCTCTATGAGGCCTGTCTGCAACTCTATGAGGCCTGTCTGCAGCTCTAGAGGCCTGTCTGCAGCTCTAGAGGCCCGTCTGCAGCTCTAGAGGCCCATCTGCAGCTCTATGAGGCCCGTCTGCAGCTCTAGAGGCCCGTCTGCAACTCTATGAGGCCTGTCTGCAGCTCTACAGGCCTGTCTGCAGCTCAAGAGGCCTGTCTGCAGCTCTATGAGGCCTGTCTGCAACTCTATGAGGCCTGTCTGCAACTCTATGAGGCCTGTCTGCAGCTCTATGAGGCCCGTCTGCAGCTCTATGAGGCCTGTCTGCAACTCTATGAGGCCCGTCTGCAGCTCTATGAGGCCCGTCTGCAACTCTATGAGGCCTGTCTGCAACTCTATGAGGCCTGTCTGCAGCTCTATGAGGCCTGTCTGCAACTCTATGAGGCCTGTCTGCAGCTCTAGAGGCCTGTCTGCAGCTCTAGAGGCCTGTCTGCAGCTCTAGAGGCCCGTCTGCAGCTCTAGAGGCCCATCTGCAGCTCTATGAGGCCTGTCTGCAGCTCTAGAGGCCCGTCTGCAACTCTATGAGGCCTGTCTGCAGCTCTACAGGCCTGTCTGCAGATCTAAAGGCCTCTCTGCAGCTCTGGACGTCTGTCTGCAGCTCTAAAGGCCTGTCTGCAGCTCTACAGGCCTGTCTGCAGATCTAAAGGCCTCTCTGCAGCTCTGGACGTCTGTCTGCAGCTCTAAAGGCCTGTCTGCAGCTCTAAAGGCCTGTCTGCAGCTCTATGAGGCCTGTCTGCAGCTCTATGAGGCCTGTCTGCAGCTCTATGAGGCCTATCTGCAGCTCTATGAGGCCTGTCTGCAGCTCTATGAGGCCTGTCTGCAGCTCTATGAGGCCTATCTGCAGCTCTATGAGGCCTGTCTGCAGCTCTATGAGGCCTATCTGCAGCTCTATGAGGCCTGTCTGCAGCTCTATGAGGCCTATCTGCAGCTCTATGAGGCCTATCTGCAGCTCTATGAGGCCTATCTGCAGCTCTATGAGGCCTGTCTGCAGCTCTATGAGGCCCGTCTGCAGCTCAACTAAATGCCATCTGTGTGCGTGTGTGTGTCATCGAGGCCTTTGTGGTCAGAAATGATAGGCGCTCATCAGTCAAACTGCTGTTGCAGCAGACTGGGGGGATTTGCTTCTCACACAATGTTGGACTTGAGTTAATCAATCTGTCAGTTGTTGTGCTCGACTAGACGCATGACGAGTGCGGGCCACGGTTTGGATTTATTGAGCGAAGGGGGGCTTTTCACTGAAGGATGGGATCCAGCTCGTCTGAATGCTTCAGCAGCTTCGCCGACATGCGGAGACACCGAAGTGGGAAAATCACACCACCCACCCGCTCAGCGCTGGTGAATTTTTGTGTTGGTGAGGGTGCTTTGAAATGGGGTTTGTATGAGGTACTTGTCCGTATTACAGTATTACAAGTATTACAATACTTATACTGTATTACCTACAGCCGATGGGGGCTTTGGAGAAGCAGACAGGTAATACGACACGGGAGCAAAGCAACGTGCTGCTGTGGACGGGAACTCCGTTTACTGTTTGTCGCTGTCCACTGACGGGGGGGTGCTGAATCCAGCTGCATAGAGTGGTGCAAGGACGACATACTAACACAGAAGTTAGCATCGAACTGGGTCCCTCGAGGAAAAGCCAATGGGATATTCCCATTGGATCTTCGATTATTGCAGAAAATAAACTATTTTGTAAGACAAGTTAAAGCTTCAAAATTAAGGAGAGAGGTATCAACTGACATGTTTTATATCATAGATGTTTTCCTTATCATTTATGAAAACATTTCCACCATAGTTTGGTGCATAAAAATGCAGAATGCAGTAAATGAAGTGTTTGATGCTATAAATGTCTTTATATTGCAGGAAAGTACTGCGCTTTAGACCAGGTTTTTGTTGGTCAATGGTGCAACTGCTTTCTGCTGACTCATGATTGCAATGCGCCAACAAGGTACTTGGCCAGAACTCACTTTAAGACCAACACGGCCATGGGCACAGGTACATTTGCTACTAACACAACGTGGGTGCAAAAATGACAACTGTAACTAAAATAATCATTAGTCACAGCTCTGACGCAGATCGTTTGATTTGTTACTTCTTGAAACGCATCGTCTCTCTGCCCTCTGACTGAAGGTTTCAACTCTGTTGCATCTCACACCACAACACTGATGTCACGATGTACTGACACACCCTGGAGTACACTCCTACATCACTGCTGGAGTGGAGCAGGATTGTCAGCTGTCAGGGTCGCACTTCCATAGAGTTGAGCTACACGGTGGCCTGTCACAATAACTACTTCTGTTGGATGCTTTATTGTCACAGAAATGATTCCAATAAACGTTATTGTTGTTATTATACAATATAATAATAATAATGCAAGTACAAACTTTAATAGAGCAATGGAACGTTTTATTCAGAATATTCAGACTTGGGAATTGGAAGTATTGAAATATCCTGAATGAATGAAATAAAGCCACACAACCAAAACAATAGATAAAATGGTTACTTGGGTAAATATTAATCATTTGGCTCAGGGATTCCTCAACAGGCAATACCTGCCAATCTGTTTCTCGATGGTTCGGATCTTTATTCAGAGAAATGCAAATCAACAACCTATTAGCTACAAGATAGATATAAGTAACAGCAACACTTCTATCTTCGGAAACCCCAGATGTTCCCACACTGGAGCTGTGGACAATAAGTCGATAACGTAAAAAATGATTGTTATCGTCTCCATATATTGTACAATAAGTCCATATCGTAATTATTCTGACAGGCCTATGTACGCACAGGGACAGATGACAAAGAGGAACGTACAACTCGTCCTTTAGTCCCGAACTATGGCTCCAAACATTCTAAACACTGCATTTCCTCCACACCTCCAGTGTGTAGCGTGGGGTTTCTGTTATAAACAAGTAGCCTTGAAACATAGAAAACTATATTTTCTCAATATATTGTCTCAGCCCCAGAGGTGTTGAGACATCTCTTCACTGACATTCCTGCCGCCAACTCAATACAATGGAGGTCAGTGGGATGTTGTTTGTGCTGCTCACTGCATTGGAAAGCTGACATGAGACTTGTCACTCAAGAAATACTCTGCAGACCTGCCTGGGAAACACTTGGAGGTACTTTTACTGTAGAAATAGTACCGATCCAGAGTAATGAGGACACCGTGTTGGGTAAGTAGACACTGTATAGAAACTGTTGCTCGTAGACTGCAAATAACAAACCACGGCTGCTCGAACACTTACAGTGGAAACGAGTTTGCTCCTCTCTTTTGTGAGCGGTGACTTTAATATGTTTCTATCACAGGTACATACATTGTGTTTGAATAAGAACAGCACTTGATGATTCATAACTCTTAACAGTAGAGCTTTTCTCTCATGGAGGGAGCGTTCATACATGTCTCCTCTACCTGTATTATCTGGATGTGCGTGCTTTTGTAAACTTGTTTTCATGGTGCCATCATTTCAAAAGAACAATTATCTTTTGTCCAGATGGTGGCTTCATCCTTTTGGAAGGAAACATCTCCCCGGCTCTGATCTCAGAAATGGCTGAGGTCATTACGAGGCTGACTTCTTCTGTCGAGTCATTATCGGGCTTTTATCTTTGACCGACATGAAACGACAGCAGCTCGGTCTCCCGCAGCAGCTGGCTGCTTTCAGGTCAGTCAAAGCACAATTCAGTCCAACGTCTTTGTTCTTCGGCTCATTATTTGTCTCATGAAAGATTTACAGGAGGAAACCTAGGACCTTTATAGAATACATATTGATATCATACTGTGTTTTCAGTATTACTGTATATTAGTGATGGTGTAATGTTCCACTTACAGAGTCGGAGACAGGGTCCTTTCAATAGGTTTATTCGTCACAACCGTCACTCTTATTTCCGAGTCTCTAGCGAACATTCGTCGAACTCTACAGTGTGTTACAACAACAACAACCCCACTACTTCCGGTTCCGGTCTAACCCCGCACCCACCAGCTCCCGACACAGAACCGGCAAACCCACTTTACAGGATCGCTACACTGGTTTAGGGGTGACTGGTGCTTTAAGAAATGAAAATAAGTCGATTCATCGATTTGTCAATAGACTGAAAATTAAGAAGCAACAATGTTGATATTTGATTGATTGTTGGACTTATTTTTCTAACTATTTGACAAACGTTAGCTGGTTCCAACTTTTCATATATGAGAATCTGCAGCTTTTCTTTGTTTGATACAACTGAATCATTGTTGATCAGACAAAACAACAATTTAAAGACGTCAACTTTAGTTTTGAGCAATTTTGATGAACATTTACAGACCAAATGATGAATCAAATAATCCAGAATATAATCGATAGAACAATCATCAGTTGCAACTTGAAATGCTTTTTTACACACAAGACGTCTGCTGATTCATTCACTGATGCTTTGGTTAAAACACCATTAAAACTATTTTAAAAAGCTATTACAAATTCACAAAGTGAAAGTTGAGGTGCTCAAATAGATTATTCTGTCCAGCCACCAGTCAAAATCCCAAAAAGATATTCAGGTTTTATTTCCAAAGAACTCAATTTCAGTCTCAGCTTTTCGGCCAACGTTGACAAGAAGACCTTAAAGTGCTCAAAATACTCAAAGTCCATCTCCTGAAGATCGAGAGTGAGACTGAAAGCTTCAGAACAGCTATGATACAAAACTATGATACAAAACTATGAAAAATCAAATATCTTTCCCTGGTTTGTTTGTCTCACCTAAAGTCCACAAGTCAATTTATATATGTTACCTTCTGCTTTAGGAAAACTGTGGTGGGCATTCATTCCTGCTTTCTGGCATTTTACTGATCAAGAGTTAATCCTAAATCTGTACGCTTGTGGTGGATGAACCTCACCGAGACACTTTGTGTTGCTTTGTACCGTAATTTGTATCACGAATTGCAAATCCTCAAATTTGAGCAAGCTGCAACCTTTGGTGTTTCTGATTGAAAAGTGACAATTAATCAATTATCAAAACAGCTATTGATTCATTTTCTGTGGTTCAATTTGAAGTGTCTCAGCTCTCAGATAGATAGATACTGTAGACAGACAGACAGACAGACAGACAGACAGACAGACAGGAAGGCAGGCAGGCAGGCAGGCAGGCAGGCAGGCAGACAGATAGATAGACAGATAGACAGACAGACAGACAGACAGACAGACAGACAGACAGACAGGCAGACAGACAGACAGACAGGCAGACAGACAGACAGACAGACAGACAGACAGACAGACAGACAGGCAGACAGATAGATAGACAGATAGACAGATAGACAGACAGACAGACAGACAGACAGACAGACAGACAGACAGACAGACAGGCAGGCAGGCAGGCAGACAGGCAGACAGATAGATAGACAGATAGACAGATAGACAGACAGACAGACAGACAGACAGACAGGCAGACAGACAGACAGACAGACAGGCAGGCAGACAGACAGACAGACAGACAGGCAGGCAGGCAGGCAGACAGGCAGACAGATAGATAGACAGACAGACAGACAGACAGACAGACAGACAGACAGACAGACAGGCAGACAGACAGACAGACAGGCAGACAGACAGACAGGCAGACAGACAGACAGACAGACAGGCAGACAGACAGACAGACAGGCAGACAGGCAGACAGGCAGACAGACAGACAGGCAGACAGACAGGCAGACAGACAGATAGATAGACAGATAGACAGATAGACAGACAGATAGATCGAGAGATATTAGGATGAATAAAATAGCCACACAAACTGGGATTAGGGGTGAATACAGTTGCAGCATCCAGCAAATACTCCCTTCCTCCGCCCCAACCTCTTCATCAGTACAACCCTCTACTGTCAGAGCTACAGTAGAGAGGAGGGGACGGTGCTTCAGTAGTGAAACTGCATCAATCCCAACCAAACACATGCTGCAGCCAGTCTGCATGCACAAATAGAACACAGTCAGTGTGTGTTTTGGAGGAATATTACATCATTACCAGGCACGAAAAGGAACATACATTCCCACAGTATGTTCATGGAGCACTATATTAAAACAGCAGCAGAAAAGACATGTCAACTCTGAGCCCCATCTGGCGATCATCTGAAGGGAAACCGCTGCCAACAGACACTTCAAACTCCCCATTTAAGTGAATTATAATTCAACTTCCACTACTAACGAGAGAACTGACCCTTAACAGGATGCACGCGGCTCAAATCTAGTTACAACAGCAATAAAAGACGATCGCGAATGGAGTTGCTGGTTTACTCTCCACGACATTCAGCCATCGTGGTGACCCGGCAGTGAAGTGTGTGTAAAAAACATGCTTTTAATATCTGTAACAGCAGCAGTTGTACTCACCTGCAAGACACCGTGAGCTCAACTTTGGTGGCAGGTATCGCGGCGGTGAAAGGGTCCGCGTCCCCGATACACGCCATATTCATCGAGCTGCTGCTTGGTCGATCACAAACCGCCCCGTGTCCAGCGCCTTAACGGCGGCATGAGAGGAGCCGAGACAAGAGGGGAAATGGGGGGGAAATTAAAACGAAACGAAAAAAGATAGCCTTGCAAGGAGAAGACAATAAGCCGTTTGTTTCAGGAAGAGAGAGAGAGAGAGAGAGAGAGAGAGAGAGAGAGAGAGAGAGAGAGTGCGGGAGAGAGAGAGATACGCGGATGCGGAGGAGCTGCAGCGCGCCGGAGTCGCGTCTCTGTGCGCCTCGATGCTCCGGAGGAGAGAGGACGGTGTGAAGGGGAGGACACACACACACACACACACACACACACACACACACACGCGCACACTCGCACACACACACGTTAACAAACGTACGCGCGCGCGCACGCACACTCATTAACATACACACATTAACACACTTACAAATTAACACACGCACACACACACTACATTAACATACACAGTGGCTACATACACACAACCATACACACACCACATTAACATACACAGTGGCTACGCACAAAGTGGGAGTGTACAGTATTTACCCAATTCTTTATAGCTTGACAAATATTCCTCCTTTATGTTCAGAAACGAGTTTTGAAAATTACAATTAGGGACAGTTTTAACATTAGTTTAGACTATTGAACGCGGTATAGTTTAGTTTAATAGGGTTGGGCTGTGGAATCATGAGTTTAAATCCAATTTAAAACGCTAAACACCGGACAGACAGGCTGACGTACCGTTGTTCTGCCGATATTTTTCAGACTCCTCGTCCAATTATCTGGATGATAAAAAAAAATGTGTCTGTTACGCACCAAAATGTTTTTGCATAACCGTCGTGTAGCATTACAATCACAGCACAGAACAAGCCGGTTCTCTACTTTCTGTGTACTGGAAATCAACCTATCAGCGCATTAAAAACCTGCTGTATCAGCATTAATGGCTACCTGGCGATGTGCTTTCCTGTGCTGTGAGTGTCTTGACCATGAAATAAACAAACTGTTTCCATCTTATGTCTCAGTAATTTCATTATTTTTTGTTTTTCTCTACATGCCTGCTAGTCGTGCTCACTTGTATCTGCAAATAAGTAAATTAACGGCATTTAACATTATTATTAACACGATCATTTCCGTTGCTTTGCTCACTGTATTTCGAAAGTACTTACCGGAACCGGAAGTGGTAGTGTGTTGTCGCGTCTTCATTGACGCTGTCTTTATGAATTGAGTGTGTTGCAGTTCCTCACTCTGACCACTAGAGGGCAACATGAACACTCTTATGTAGACGAAGCATTAAGTTGTTTAGCCGGCTAGGTAGCTAGCTAACGTTAGCTTGCCATATTTGAAGGCTAACATTATACTTGTTACAATAAAGAATGAGCTGAAAGGTGTGCTGGTGGCCACCAATTCAGTGCCCCATGCCACATATTGCTATTTTCCAAGCTACCGTAGCCGTCATGTTTGTCGAAGCTGCATCATTTTCCAAAAAGAATGCAGTGGATAGACTCATGCTGAGACATGGGGGGTGCAGTTGCACTTTAATGTAAGTCAATGTAGGCGTGTGCAGGTTTTCTCCGCCAATTAAGAAAAACAACTTCCAGGAAGCGTTGCAGAAGAGACCTCCAGACCTTCAGACAGCTGAGAAGAGTAAAGTTTAAAGTTCAATAAAGTAGACTTTAGCAAAACAACCGCAATAGATCTGCAAGTGGTTGATAAGGCTGTTGATCAATAAACTCAGTAATTACTTGGCTGGGAGCTGAGATTCAAACAACTTCCTATACTTTGCTTCTTCTTTTGATGTAAATCAGACTTTGTTATGCGTGTCTGGTGATTCAGTGGGATGTGATGGGTTGGTGTTATTAAATGATCTTTCCCAGCAGCAGGTCGACAATTACTGCTCGAAAGAAATGAGCCGCTTTGTTATTTAATTACTTGTTTGCAGTAATGTTAGGAGCTCCTCTAATCATGTATGAGGTTGAATTATCCAGAAGCTAATTTACCTCACAGCCGTTCTTTCAAATATTAAAGTAACTGAGATGCATAAAGGCAAATAAAACAGAAAGTTGGCTTTACTATCTAAATATTAGACATTATCGTTTCCAGGGGAGCCAACTGAGTTATCTTTATGGGTGGGAGAAAACACAATTATCTGTGTATGGATTATAAATGCAATGCAATAAAACTAACAGTGGGACTTAAATATCGTAAAATAAGTTCAGGAACAATGTTAATTTCGAAATAATTAAAGATGACAGCGACAACATAGCTGACGGGTAATTAACTAAACATAAAGCAAAAGTTAAAATGGATAAATTCTGTCACACATGGATTATTACTATACCTGCAACATACTTTGTTCTCTGCCTCCTTCAAACGACAGGTAAGAAGGTGTGTGACTGGAGCTGAGGCCGGTGTCAACAAAGACCACCTGCGGAGCAAAGCAAACTCAATGAGCCAGCCCAGCATGAAAACGAGGGCTAAATATAGGACCGCGTGTGTCAGCTCCAATTAGTCTGAAGAAATAGACAGAGGGTTCACTCTGCAGGTCAGACACCTGTTGGATCTGCCAGATGAAGAGCCGTGTGTTTTCCTGTGGAGGTGATGTCGTTCTCACCGACGTGCTGTAGCTTCTCAGCATCCTGTTAGCGTCCTAGCATATCCTTGCATATGTCACTAAGTGATGTGCCCATCTCTGATTGTTTTATTTTAATATTCTTTTATACATCTCTGAGAGGTAAAACAATCAGGCTGCAGCCATGCTAGCGTCTCTGTGGGGCTCCACTGGCAGAAGGGTGCTTTTAGCTAAATGCTATGTCATCATGCTAACATGCAGATGTTTAGCAGGTATAATGTTTTCCACTGTTTACCATCTTAGTCTAGCGTGTTAGCATGGTAATGTTTGCTAATCAGACTTAATCACAAAGGACTTCCTGTCCTGGAAAGTGAAGTCAATGCTGAAGTGTCTTAAAGCTGCATTCTCTCTAGTGTCCAGCAGGGGGCGACTCCTCTGGTTGTATAGAAGTCTATGAGGAAATGACTCTACTTCTCTCTTGATTTATTCCCTCAGTAAACATTGTAAACATGAGTTTATGGTCTCAATCTCTAGTTTCAAGTCTTCTAAACCAAAGTATAATATAAAAGCAAGAACATAAGTCATAATAAAAGTAATACATGCAATTTCTTACATGATTTTATGTCTTATTAATTGCTGTATGACTATTCATTTACCATCAGGATTTATTTTTGTTATTTGATAGTAATTTAGGAATGCATCATCTAATCTTCTTCACATTTTTGTGAATATAATATAACGGCATGGTACTTGTTAACATTCTTGTATTTTGATTGATAGCGTAGTGGTAAAGGTGCTCAATGCCGAATTGAGAACATGTGATTTGCCTCCACACATCTTTCCACTTGGCTAAAATGATGCCATGTTACACCACAGCCCCCTAATCTCTACCTGAATTCAGCACCTGGCAATTTGTACAACATCAAGACGCCCACAAGATGATCTGACTTCCATCTTCCTCGAAGACATTATGGGGGAAAAATGAACAAGAAATTAAATTTTGTGTGTTCTCATGGTGTCTGCATCTTTTCCCTCTTTGAGACTTTTATTCAGGTAAAACAGACAAAATGAGCATAGAGACGGTTTAAATATCTGCTCATTCTGCTTCATGCCAGGAATACAGAAGACATTTGAAATCATAATCGAGTGCGAAGAAAACAACCAACCTCTCAGCTTCACACATTTAATGACTTGTTTTTGCCGTCGTTGACGACAAGTACACTGTGTTCTGGATCAGGTCTGTTGGGAATTTAAGAAAGTTAATACAACCACTTTTTATTTGTGATTGTAGAAAACAGCCACAGCTGTATTGGCTCTACGAAATATATATAAATAGTGGATATTGTATGATAAGATAATGTGAATGCAGTAGACTGAAATATCTCAACAACCATCTTCCAGATGGATTGACTGAAATGTTTGGATGGATTGCCATGAATTTTGTCTCAGACATGTCTTATGTTCATGTACATCTCAAGATCATTTCTTGCGACTTCAATTTTCCTGAATCGTTATTGACATTCCCGTCAGCCTCAGCTGTACTTTGCGTTTAAGGCTAATTAACAAATGTTAGCATGCTAACACGCTAAACTAGCGTAGTTAACGGTGGCGGCTGAATAACGCTAAATATCAGCATGTTAGCATTGACATTATGAGCATTTTAGCATGCGGACATAACTAAATAACTTGGGCGTAATAACAGATCATTTTACCTCTTAGGCCTCTAAATAATATGCCAACATACTGACGTACTGTATGCAATATGTGACATATATGTGACGAGAGGTGATAATAATAAAGAAAGCGGGGGAACCACTGCAACAGGATGCTGAGAAGCTACATTTCGATGGCCTCTGAGGAGGACTGGACAATGGTCGTGAGTGAAACCCAGCACCTGTCAGAAAACACACTGCTCTGTATTTGTCAAGTCTAACAGGTGTTTGACCTTTATTTAACCAGCAAAGGGCCTCGCTGAGATTAAAAAAAACATGCTGACGCCAGCATTTAGCTGGAGTGCACCCTCACAGAGCAGCTGGCTGCAGAGAGCCCGAGGTTACACAATGGGTCTAAATCATCTCAGCCGTTACTCAATACAAGTAGAATACGAGCTACAGCAGCTGAGGGAGCGATCCGATGAAGCGCTGAGGTGAATTAGAGAGCGCTTCGTCCGACTCCTTGGTAGCTGCTTCACAAATGAGCTTTAATATTGGGTAATATTTCATCAGCTCTTTATTGGGCAACTGCGTGTACTCCCAAGATAAATTTAAATTCTTTGGAGATCCATTTTGACCATAACACTCAAGATTACATTTTGATTGAGGCAGTATTTAAAAGAATCCTTGGAAACGTTGTGAATTTCTTCCGGGATGGCAGGAATATCACTTCTTCTAAAGCTTCATTCTTTAATATCGGAATCTGAAGGTTGAGTTGAGCAAGTAGTCAGACTTTAATTAACATGCTTTCAGTGTGATGACCAGTGCGTTAAGTTTGATTTGATCAAATTGTAACTGCGTCAAAATAAAGTATAGTATACTGTTTACATCTGCCACCAACATTTATTTTCATTATCAATTCATCTGCTGATTATTTTCCTCAACAGATGAATTCATTGTTTGGTCCCTAAAACATCAGAAACCACGAGAGCACGAGGTGACCTCATCAAATGTCTTGTTTTGTGCAAAAGATATTCAGCTTATAGAAACGCCAAGAAAAAGCATCAAATACTCATTTTGTAAAAGCTCAAATGTAAAAATATTTGAAAGTTTTCTATGTTTGTTTCCACTTAAAGGGAAAGTAATTCAATTGTTTTAAAAAGGTCACGACTTTGCATTTTGACAGACCCAAAACAATATGAATGATATGTTGATTTTAGTGCCGATTAAAGGGCACATCGACTTTAATGACGCTTCCGTGTGAAAGGACCCTCAGCAGACAGAAGAAGGAATCAGCTGGTGTGATGTGACGTAGATCCGTCTGAAAGGGCCTTTCAAGCGTAGTTGTTGCTGAGGCAGGTCAGAACCCGTCTCTGAGGGGCCGGAGATCTGCAGGCCAAGAGTGGAAAAAAAAAAAAAGTGCACATCTCTGCATCTTGAGAAACAGCTGTTTGTGCTGTTTTTAAATGAGGAGTAATGGACTTGCATCAAAGGGAGAGAGAGAGAGAGAGAGGCCACTGACCAGCATGTGATGGCTTTGTTTAACAAGTCTGTGCAGCGGGAGGTGATGCAAAGACTTCATTACAGCTGCCGTCTCTCGACTCCTGGAGCAAAGTGAAAACTTCTGCCGGGTCTTCTGGGTCCATTCCAACCTCGGCATCACACACACACACACACACACACACACACACACACACACACACACACACGGTGCTGCCTGTCAGACAATCCTGCAGCTTTATGACGGCAGACCCTGATGGCCGCCTCCGAGTCCCTCATTAGGCGTCTGAACTAAGTCTCGGTGAGCGTTCCTTGCTGGATTGTAGCAGCATCACATCTGTGTGGTTAAGACTCAACATTGTTGTTCCATTCCGTCATTTGTTTTGAACAGTTTGCCTTTAAGAACACTGCGATCATCTCTCTAGAGATGTCAGGGAAGCCAGCTCACTGGATTACCAATCGGGCAAAGTCTCCAGGTACCAGACCCTGAGGCGGGTCCCAGACCCTCAGGGGCCCCAGACCCTGAGGCAGGTCCCAGACCATCAGGGGCCCCAGACCCTCAGGGAACCTAACAGCTCGTTATTCTTGACGTCATTGGGTAAATACTAACGACACGGTCTCGTGGATATCCACCTCACCGGGTGGTCATCGCAGTGATTCGGTGGATCTAAGCTGCTTCTCTTGTGAGCCCGATGACTGCCGTGTCAGTGGAAGTATCTTTGGACATCGACAGCTCTGAGGATGACTCACACCGTCGCTGGTCAGTCCTGAAGGTGCTGCTGCTGCCATCTTGTGGTCCTCGCTGCAAACACTGGTTTCCTCACATAAACCACAGCAGGCTGCGGGAGATTACGAGCAGGAGATTCAGAGAGAAACAGGAATGAGGAGCTCCCCCTCAACAGCTGTGTTGGACGTCGTGTGTGTGTGCGCATGCGCACATAAACTCTCATCAATGAAGTCAAAGAAAGCTGTAATAATATAGATTTACAACTAGTTATTACTGTTACGTTTTAAGTTTGTCATATATATTTACACATACAAAATGTGTCCTCTGCATTGAACCCATCCCTAGCTTATTGGGAGCAGTGGGCTGCAGTTGGGGGTTCAGTGTCTTGCTCAGGGACACTTCGGCACAGGACACCCGCCGACCCTCTCCACCCAGTGAGCCACGGCCGCCCCCAACCCACTGTACATCAGTAAGCACTTAAATGTGTCTATAGTGTGTTATAAACCATTTACTGCTTATAAAGGCTTAATAGGGGGACTTGAAGTAACGTGTTACCACAATAAGAGACGTGTTACCACAATAAGAGCTTAAGATTGTCTAAAAATCAAGAAAACAGGCAGACAAGGAACTGAGGAACTACTTTTCTGAGATATATTTGTAAAATAAAAATAAACTACATGTTACAGTATATATTAGAATAAGTAAGCTACAGATAAATGAATAATTATTTAAATGAGGGACAGAACCAAGAAGAAACACAGAGCTGGTTGTTTTTGCCAGATGGCGTTTATTGTCACCGAGGCATCTGACATTAGAATCGCTACAGAGTCCGCCATTAGGGAACGGCTACTAAAACTCCAGAGAGGGAACGTCCAGGATATGTGGAACGGGGACAGCATGACAAACAAAACAAAGATAAAATAATAATTAAACTAGCCATAGGCCACGAAACACAATCTGCCACCTCACTGGAGGAGAAGCTCTCTGGCTCGCGTGTGGTCCCACAAAACTAACATTCAGTCACACTTCCTTCCTTTAAATACATTGTTTACATACATTAGATTTGTACTCGAGTAATGCCAACGACTGCCGGTTCACCCAACATTCAGAAGTGACGGTTAAATCGGCGGAGAGACCAGGAAGTCTCCAGGAAGGCCCCACGAGGATCACAACCCGGAGTCCACGACAAGAAGCCCTCTTGTGGGGTCGAGAGAGGAAGGCGAGCGCACGACTTTAAGATGACGACTCAGCAGTGAAGATCCAGGGAGCGAACGTGAGCTTTTACATGCGGTGACACGTGAAGCACATCCTCTAAACGCTGAACCGGCTCACATTCACGAAACACCGAGTGCATCTCAAAGACCGACTGTGTCGGGTTTAACAAGTGCTCAAGAGTTAAAGGATTAGTTTGACACGTATTCGCTTTTCGCCAGCGTTACATGAGAAGATCAATACATCTGCAGCTAGTTAGCTTAGCATAAAGAACACGTTTTGTTTGTTTCAGGGGAGACACTCGAGGCAAAATTCTGTAATTAGTTTCTTCCTTCAGACTAATGGAAAGAAAACATCCAAAATACACATTTCGGTTTATATTTTACTACATCGTCTATTTGTGGCTGTAGATTTATATAAAGTCACCAAAAATGAGTATTAGATAATGCCTCATTTGCATATTTAAACATAACATTTCAGAATAGTAATGCATTGTATTTTTCTACCTTTTGGTTTTTCGTACAGATTAAACGATGAAGATATAACGTGATAATTAGTGAGCTCTGGAGGTGCTGGAAGTTGTGTTGTTGTCCCCCCCCCCCCCATCCTTTCCAGTCTTTATGCTAAGCTAACCAACAAAAGAACCCCCCAAACAATCGTTTTCCCACAAAAAGTCGAACATTGCTCTACAGTGAGGCCGTTACTGTACAGTGCAGGACAGCAAAGACGAGTTCACATCACTTTGGTGGCTGATCTTCAACAGCTGCAGAAATTGAGGCGCACAAAAGCAGAAGAGGAAGTTAAGGGGAACAGTGATTTGTCTTTTTTCACATACAGTAAAGCCACTTTTGTTATGGGGGGGGCTTTGAGTTCAGAGAAACAATCCAAACTGGAGACCTGGGTTGGGAAGACCAGCTACCAACCCGTCAGCTCGACGTCCTGTTGTTGTTTCTTTCCCTAGCAGAGCTGCAGAGATATTATCAATTAGTGCGTTTGTCGTGTTCTACTCTTAATTAAACGTCTTCAGCGCGAAAGAGAAAAAAACGAGCTCAATCTGCAAAGTGCCATTAACGACGCGGCGAATTAAACCCGATTAGCACGACCCCCTGACGCACAGAGAGTCGGAGAAAAGAGTGATTGTGGTTCCTTCTGTCGAGATGAGACGACGTTCCCGTTGGCTCAGTCATGAAGGTTACATTGCAGGAGAAGGTTTGTGTTTTTAGGAGCGGTGCAGGGCAGCAGCATCAAGAGAGGCCGTTAGTGTCCTTCCACAGCGTTCAGTTACTGGCCACCTCGTCCGCATTGTCAGCCGCCTCTAAAGTGCTGTCCAGTCCACCGCGAGCACGCCAGATCTTCACAGTCCGGTCACTGGAAGACAGGAACAAGTGAGAAAGAAGAAAGAAATAAAAGGATATTATTAGGGGGTGTCTAAGTCTAATCTGATGAGTTAAGTCCTGCCTATCGTCTTTATGCATCGATGGAAAACATTGTAAAAACAACAGCGGCAGTGCTGGACAGTGGTCCCGTAAAGACGCAGCACCAGAGTCTCTAAATGACTTCTCAATCTAACTGAAGGCCATAGAAAGTGTGTGGCTGCAGAGAGACTCACTCGGAGGCGGTGAACAGGTGGCTGCTGTTGGTGGCGATGCCGTTGATGGGGCTCTCGTGGCCCTTCAGCTCCCCCAGAGTCCCCAGCGTGTCCGTGTGCCACAGCTTGAGCACCCCTCCTCTGCAGCCGCTCAGCAGGGCCGGGGACCCGGGGACCACACCCAGCGCACAAACCCAGTCCCGGTGGGCGTTGGGGACTTGCTGTTGGAGGGAAGGACCGAGGGTTTTTAACAGCCATGAAGGATCTACACTAGGATCTAGCACTTTAAATTCCCTTGTTGATGAGACACAAACAAACCTACAAATGAATCCATCAAATCAAACACCAAACCAGATATTTTACTGCTTCCCCTCCTCATCGGTCTCCTCGCTCCAGTACCTGCAGCAGGTCTTTGCGGTCCAGGTCCCACTTCTTGATGCCGTTGTCTCGAGAGCCGCTGAATAAAATGTCGCCCTGGACCACCAGCGACTCGATGCCGTCGTAATGGGGAGGTTCAAAGTTGTGTGTGGGGCCGATGCTCCCCAGAGAGCCCTCAGTCACGTCGAACAGCTGCAACAGCCAGAAGAACGCTGAATGTTAACCGGTGGTTTCTCTGCATCTTATACTCAAGGTAGTCACGCTAGGTTACGCTCATGATGGAGCTTTGTGTATTTTATTCCTTTATTCTTAGACGGGAGCTCAAGATAAACATTAGGACCAAGTGCCGGGTGCAACTCCAGGACATGACGAGGAGACGGGACCACTGGGATCACTGGGAACACACCTTGATGTAGTGGTCCTTGGACCCGGTGATCACCAGGTCTTGGTTGTTTACAGACTGATCCACCGTCAGACACATCACGGGGCCGAGGTGACCGGTAAGTTTCCCCGTGGACGCAAATCTGACAGAGGAGAAAAAAAAATGAATGAAATTAAAATAGTCTTTACAGCACAAAGGCAAACAAAGATCGTCGATAAAGTTTGGAACATTCAATCTTGGCGCCTGTTGATTTAAAGTTATTTTCAATCATCCAGGCCGCTGATTTAATAACATGTTGTTCTTTCTCAGAGGAACAATTCATCAAAACGTGTGCGAGCTGGCTGCGAGTGATGGATGACAGCTTTGGATTGGACGCCTGTCGGGTTTCACATTGAATCAGGAAGAAGGCCGTGAATTAACTCACGATGTGCGTTATTAAAAAACGGTCATAATACTGATGAATCTTTCCTGGGCTGACAGGACTTTGATTGTGATGCGTTCGAGGCTAATCTTAATGACCGTCCATCCAACAGTTGAGAAGACATTTCACTAATAGATCACAGCGTTGAAGCAGACTGCCATCCCCAAACGCACAAAAGCCCAAATGACCGATATGCAGAACACCGTCTGAGGCATTTAAATTCTGTTTACCTTCTGAGATCCCAGACTCTCACCGAGTTCCCGGCGGCGGCGTACAGAACCATCCCGTTGGGGTTGAGAGCGATCTGGTTGATCTGGTTCTCTCCTGCTGGGATGGTGACCGTCCGGCTGGTGTTTGACGGACAGGCGTCCCCGACATTGACCTGACCAGAGGACCTGGAGACGCATGGAAGACGCATGGATGACTCTGCAGAGGCACTCCCACACTCACATTATGTGTGGAAGGTTTGGTTCAGATGCGACATTAGTCAGGTTGTTGTTTACTTGTGATGCTGAAAACAGTCTCAGCACAGATTCACAGAACAGATGTGGAAATGTTTAAATTTACATTCAGGAATTATCTTCAAGGCCTAATATAACGGACAGTAATGCATAATTCATGATGTCAAACAAGTTCTACCAATGCATGAAGAGGAACTTTGTTTTTTGATTTCAGTCTCAACATCAGAGGAAAAGGCATTTTCACTCACGTCAGCATCCGGATGCACTTGGCCGAGTCGCGGATGTCCCAGACTTTGATGTAGGAGGTGGAGACGGTGAAGACCAAACTGGAGCTGTAGCGGACCGACACCACGTTGTTGGGGTGACCGGCCAGGGACATTATCTCCTGACCCGTCACCAGATTCCACACCTTACAGGTCCGGTCTGCAGGAAGACACGCAGTCCATCATCTCAACAGAACTATTTAAAAAGCTGCTGCATTCTGAACTAGTTATGAGGCGAGCGAGTAACTTGTGGCCTAAAGGATGGAGTCACAAGTGTTGAGAAGATAAAAGCAATAATCAACGCGTCTGAACATTGTGCAGAAGAGGTTAGAGAACAAAGACGGCCCGTAAAATACGTCCGCTATTAGATATTGATAGTCGTACTTGAACAAAGGATAGAAAATTGCATAATTCGATACTGGAGCAAAAGAGTGCAGCTCTGACAAGAGTGACAGGAAATGTAATTTGCAGCGAGGCCTCAAACACAACATCTTAATGACAACAAAACTAAATGGAAGTGAGAAAGAGCCGCTACTTCATCTGTGGATAAATGACAACTATATTCACCTCCATTTATCATCGTAAAAATCTCCTCCACCGCGAGAGTTACACCGTGTGTACAATGTCACTTCACTCCGTCACCTCATTTCTCCACACACTGTGCATATGACAATCTTAATTAATCCCCGTCAGCTTTTATTTGCCGTTATATAAAAGCATAACAGCGTGTCAGGAGCGTGATAAATTAGCCGCAAGAAGCAGAGACGCGTGAGGAATACTGATGAGACGGAGAGGAATTATGGGTGAAGAGGTGACGGGAGGATGGAGGGAGAAAGGGATTGTGAGAGTTTCACCTTTGGATCCCGTGAAGAGGAGGTCATCGGTGCAGTCCACGCAGAGAACGGCTTTACTGTGTCCCTCCGCCACGTGGACGCACTGCAACGTCGCCGACCGGCTGCTTTTAGTGGGCGGCACCGGGTAGATCACGCCCCTGGAACACACGAACACACACACACACACACACACACACGCACACACACACACACACCTATCAAACACTGTCCAACAATCTGAGCGCAGCAGAAATCACACCCACACAACCAGAGTCATGCCCAGCGTGCCGCTCGTGAATGATTAGCACGATGCTGCGAATCAAAAACAGAAGAGAGAAGACGGGGACAGGCCACAGTAAAACGAGGAGACAGATGTGAACAGCTGTGCCAGAGAAAGGAGCTTCTTGTTTCCTATAATAGATAAAAAAAAACACCCAAAGAGACAAAAGACAGACGATGACTGGAAGCCAGCGGCGTCGGGGACCGCAAGTTCAATAGCGTCACAGACGCCCACATCGATCTCTAACTGGCTGGTCGTGTTGACTGATTGCCGTCTGATCGGGTGACTGTACGATCTCCAACAGTGGTCGCTGTCAGTGTCAGCGGAGCGGCACGATGAGCTGATGGTGTACCGCAAAGCCAGACGTCGATATTCAGGAGTTTTGAATAAATGAGGTTTAAAAAAGGCCTGCCGTGTGCAGAATAATGAAAGTAAAAGGGCTCATGAAAAGAGGATTATTACTGCTGCTGAACCCTTAATAATCCTCTCACAAGATGACACAGTTTGGGTTCATTGTAATTATCCATTGATCCAACAAAGGACTTGCATTCATTAACTGCTCATGTCTGGTTAATCTCGTGTTTGGGGAGGTTCCGGTTAAACGTCGGTTTGAAAAGAAATCCACACCGTGTGAGTCTGTGGTTCAGTTTTCACCTTTTTGCCCCGTACACCCAAAAGTGACATTTCAGTGAGTTGTGTGGCAGATAAAACGTAACCTGAGGTTGTACTTGGGTGGAGCGGAGAGAGGCGGGGACACCGAGCGCAGGAAGTGGTTGGAGGACAGGTGGAGGTATCCGTTCGCCCTGGAGGGGAAGAGAGCATCCGACAGTCCTGAGACCCGATTGGCTACTGAGCTAAACACCTTTTACTTCCTGTTCTTATCCAAATCACGTAATCGTTCTGTATTGGATTAAGACTAGAGTCAACTTCTGTACTCATGAATGGGAAAGTATTTAAAAAACACAATAACAATGTAACGGTGTACAATGACCATAAAGGACGGTACCGGTGGTGCAGCGCGTCGTAGCTGTAACATCCTCGACCTTCCATGTTTCCACTGCTTTCAGGTCGAGACAGGAAAGTTTGAGAAGCATTGTGCTGAAAGTTGAACTTCTGTTATTGTCACATCGAGTTGAATCGACAGTAATCGAATCTACCAGACAAGAACTCCCACAATGACAACTAGAGTTCCCTGAAAGTCAAACGCAGCACTACTTATCGAGTCAACATTTAGTCAAGAGCTGAATCTGACTTCGTGACGGTATTTATGCTTTAGAAATGTGCAACTCTTAAAAGTTGCAGTAGCTACAAACCAAGTAGTGACGGTCCTCTGGTTGTGTAGACATGGACGCCTTCTGGCAGCCGACTCTTAAACAATTCAATGTACCAACAAGGAAGACAATTCTTACATTACCATTCAACACGTTAACTCACCGAAACAAGAGTACCGTCACCAGCAAGTCTGTGAAAGGGTTTCCCACTACATTCAACACGACTGAGAACATAATGGCTCCATGGAAGGTTGAAAACAAATCTCCCATCCTACAGAGTGCACTGCTGCATGATCCAAACAGCACCATGCCATACCACCAGCATGTCTCCGATGCAACACTTCACTCCCAAGTCTAAATGTGCGCCTCACGTTTACATTAGCAGGAGAAGTCGACAGTAAAGGGTGACATAAGGTGGCAGTGTGGAGTGCAATGCTCTGGCTCGTCCCTAGCATCTGAAGCTACCTCCAATCTCCGGCTGGCTCGTGTTGATTTGACGCGTCTCTGGTTCTTACTTATCCTGCAGATACCCGGCCACGCGGCTAAACGCGGCGAGGCGGTTACTGGGACCAGCGGCGGGCTCCTCGTCAGGATCCGGATGCCCGGGCTGTGGAGGAGGAAGAAGACGGTAGAGCTTGCCAATGAAGCTGCAGCATATTAAAGTGTGTGGCGCTAAGCTGTTTGCACACTACTGGCAGGAGTGTGGGAGGACGGCGCGGAGACAGAAGGGAGACGCATATGCTGCAGTCACGTCGTATGGGAGCAACTGCCGGGACAGCTGGACAGGAAAGAGTTCCCGTGTTCAGACTTACTGAGGTTTATTATATCTCTATATATTAAGATAGTCCAGTCATGACAGTTCCTGCCTCACCAGAGCTGCACAAGTAACACTTATTTGTACATTTTACAGCAGAAGCTATCAAAAGTTATTCTATATTTTAAAGCAGTGGCCTCGTTTCAGGGAGAAGCATGAAGTCAAATTCAGGGCAACTTAATCTACAAACACTAAAACACACTATTTCCGTCTTCTCCCTCACAATAACCGACTGATCAGACAAAGAGAGGAAAGACGGTGATTTCCTGAATAAAGGAAAACGCGCATCACACGTAGAGCGGCAGCAGAAGAGGTTGATTAGCAAGCTGAACAGTGAATTTGAGGCACGATGTGACTTTAAATTCAGCGTAGAACTTGGCAGGTCAAAGGTTATCACACCAGGCGAGGAGCACATTTGATACCGCATGCTTCTTCAAAGCAGGAAACCGAGCAGGAGGAGCATTAGTAGAGTTGAAGTGAAGTTATTTTGCTTTTCCCGGGCCTTGCAGCCACAACCAGCTCTTACTGTTTCGTCTCCTTGAGCTTTGCCCTGTCGGCCGCTGCCTTGTCGTAGGTCTTCCTGCGAGAGAGCGGGGACGGCTCCGGAGCTCGCTTCTCCAGCCCCGACAAGGTTCTGGAGCCAGAACTGACCGTTTCCGTATCATTAAGGTTATCCACAGACGACACAAAGACAGTGTACAAAAAAAAAAAACAATGACAAAGGATGTGAAAACAAGATATAAATGATGGCAACAATGACGAGATGAGCATGCAGCACACAGAAACACATGTTACCTGAGATTTAAACAGGGGGGGGGGGGGGATTCCTTCGCCAAGCTCATGTTTAACTGGTGATTTTGTGCTGGGATAAAATCTATTTCTATTACTATACTTGCTGTTGGGTAACTGTCAGCCAAAGCTTTTTATTTCTACATACAAGTCAGTGTGCACTTATGTTTGAAACATGGCTTTTCACAAACCACTTAAAGCAATCCGTTAGTATTTCTGCTGAGAAAGGTAGTTTCCGCAGGGGACAGGAATAAATAAGCCATACGAATGTTCTTATTGGCTCCTCTCGACATGCTTCTACCTCAGGTTGGGGGGGGGGGGGGGGGGGGTATGGCCATTTCATGCAAGGATGCTCATAAATAATGGGAAGGAAAACATGAACTGAAGCAGAGGATGTAGCGGCAACATCAAACATGCAGGAAGGAAGGCAGTCGTAATTATTGTGTTAGCGACAGAGTGCCGGGCCTGGACTTACATGCTGCCCATTTTAGAGGAAAAGCCGGGGGAGAGAGCTGCGTAGTCCCTGACTGATGAGCCTGACGAGTCCACGTCTCCGCCCCCGTCCGGCATCTCAGCCAACGGCAGCAACGGGCCGGAGAAGTCCGCGGCGGACGCGTCGGGGGCGGAGTCGCTGTTTGCGTACAGCAACTCCATCTGGGTGGTGGTCCTCCTACGAGCCTGCAGGTGAGAACACCATGAAGACGGGACGCCATCGGGGGAAATACTGGCGCACGCAGGGAACGAGGCACGGACACACCGCTGTACCTTATTTCTTGTTTTGGTCTCTCCGCAGAGTTTCATGAGATCCGACGTCAAGGAGCTGACGGGAGTACAAGAGTTTCACACGAGTCAATAAAGATTTGTAGAAACACACAATAAATCACATAAAATACAAACTTATCATTTGAACATCATACTGCATAAATTAAACACATAACTGCTTCTTCCTCCTCCTTTTCGGTCATATTTGTATTTATTTAGTTTATTGAGAAACAGCTTTATAAGTTTACTGTTCATTTAATCAGTTATTCTTGTTTTGTTTTCTTATCTGTTAAATGTTAAAAAAAAATTCCATCTAATCCAACAGGAAATAGTGTAAAATGAATGCATTAAAATAAACACGACGTAAATGCAAAATAAAAATGCAACATAACATAAAGTATAAGATAACATTAACAGTTACGCAACATAAACATTCAGAGGAACACAACACAACCATAACATAACGTAACACAGCATAGTACAAACATAAGATACAGCATGTGTATTATTGTGCTGAACATGAACTTACTTCCCCTCTGCAGAAGGGCTCTGAGCAGACTCATCACTGCTGCTATCGTCTCCATTTTCTGTCAAATGAGATCAATGAATAATATTAGTTTGGAGGAAACCCTCCGGGCTGATGAGACCGAGATGTCCGCTTGTGACTTTCTAAAGCGGTCCTCAGCTGAAACACTTTCCCTACGCCTTAATAATTCATCATTTTGCTCTCTTTCGTTTTAGTTTTACTTTAAATATAAAAAGCTGCTCAAAATGGGTGTAGAGAGGATGAACAAGGGGAGCAGATGAGGGCGATGTCAGCGCGGCGCCATGCTGTTTTATCAATAAACAGACACTTGGTCCTCACCGAGCTGAATCGGGGTCAGACGGATGGAAAGAGGGGGTCAGAGGTCAGAGAGGGCCGGGGGGGGGGGGGGTTATTGAGAGAGATGTGTGGGCGAGTTGGGGCAAAGACAACAAGGTGGAGGAGTGAGAGGAATCATTAGTCCGCTGCTCCCGACCGGGTCGGCTGACCTACAGAACTACAACATCCACGCTGAGTGGCCTCCTGTGGACGGGTCTCGGGTTAGCAGGGCGCTAAAGCATGGAGGCTGTAGCGCATGGTGAGCTAGGAGGAGGAAGAGTGGATCCAGACGAGGGGAAGGGAAGGAAAGAGGTCAGCAGACAAGATGGAGGGAAGCCTTGGTTGCATTGCACCTCATGCACCTGTTCCATTTCGTTAGTTTGTAAAAGTGCAAAAGGGGAAGGAACCATGCGTTCATAACACAGATTAGGAGGCTAATATGGTTTCACTTACCAGCCGGGACGTTACCTAGCTCTGCAAAAACATGAGACAACAAAAGGAAAATGTGGGGGAACAGGAACAAAAGGCAATGCACAAAATCAAAAACACTGTCCCCCGAAACTCTAAGAGAAAACAAACAAAAGCAAATAAAGTGCAGCGACTGTAAACACAGCATCCGGCTGAACAGAGGCTGGAACAAACACTTAAAAAGACAACAAACAACTCTGTCGCCTATCAAATGTGACCACTGTTAGGCATTTGTCTCACAGCAATAAGATCTTCATAGCAGACTAACAGTGGAATTATGTACCAGAGTTACAGTAACTAGACCAGCTTCTATTCAGCAGAAGGCAACAGGCAACAGCGCGTCAATAAACCCCATCATGCAACTGAACAACAACCCAGTCGACCTCCTGAAATTAACATATTTTAACAGAATTGATTCGTGGCAAGTGAATTGATTCTCGATTCGTGAATTGAGAGAAACATCCTCCCAGAATAAAATCTGAATCCCTGTTGAACTTGAGATAATATTCAGGTGGGATATATATTCCAGGAGGTGGGTCTGGGTTAAACCAGTGTCGGGGGATGGGGGGGGGGGGGGGGGGGGGGGGTCTGGTCTGTGTTTTCAAACCGATTAAAACAAAAACGCCGTCGTCACCTTGCAGCGCGTTCCCCAGCAGCGCGTCCAGCTCCGGGTTGAACTCGGCCTTCTCCTTCAGCATGTGAAAGAGCAGCTGGTTCTGCGTGGCGCTGGTGATCTCTGTCTGCTTCAGCCGGCCCTCCATCACCTTCACCTGGGACTCCTTCTGGGCTGCCTGGAGACCCTGCAGAGGTCAGAACGGACACATCATCGCACACGTCGAAGTTCAGCCACATCGAGCGAGACCGGAGTTGAGAGTTACGCTGGGATTGTTTCACAGTTTACGGCATGCGATGGCTGGGGAGTTCCCAGATTGCATTTGTGCCGATGTGGAACAGACTTTTAAAACCGCATGCAAACAAAGGCCTGCTCCAATGCGATTGGTCGATACTACTCAGACTACAAACCAGAACCATTCTGATTGAAATCTTGTCTGTTTCCTTCATATGAATGCAGAATCTGTTCATAGAGATTAAATGGTGAATATCAATCTGTAGCTGATTCATTTCGCTGGAGTAAAAATGTTCGACAAACGCACAAATAAAACCACTTCACCTTCTTCTTTGTTATCGAAGAGGTACTTTATTGGCATACATTTAACAAAATTTGAATATCTATCCGGGACCATGTCTAATAAATGACATCATTATGATGCAAGTCTATGCCGGTACCTTGTTGATGGCCATCGACATGAAGTGATCCAGCAAAAAGCGAGCTTCCGTCAGTGTACAGGAACTAACCACAGCAGAAATATCCACCGTGTCGCCTTCCTCCTGGAAAAAAAAAAGAAAGAGCGTTTTCTTTTTATACAACTTCTCTGAAACTCGTGAGGACAAAGAACTCTTTATGTCCCACTTGAGCTGTTCAGATCTAGTGAGTACGCGGCGAGATAAAGCTCATTCACGCTCTCCATCTGTTGAACCAGCCAGCAGATCCTCGCTCACCTTGGCTTCCTCCATCTGCATGATGTTGGCCTGACAGTCTGCGATGCTGTCATTGATGTAGTCAATGTTGGCCGTCAAAGCGTCCACTTCCTCGTTGAGAGGAATCGCTGCCTTCTCTGCCTCGGGCCCCTCCCTGAACAGACGGTCCCTCTTCCTGATGACCTTCTCTTTACGCTTGGTCAGCTCCTCTCGTTGCTGCGAACACAAAACACACGCTGACCTCAGATTTCAGTCCATGGAGTTATTGAAATGTTGCAGAAGCGCAGGGAACAGGAAAAAGATCAGGTCTTTGGTTCATGTGAAAAGATTTTAGCCCAGGTTTTTATTTTTATAAACAAGATTAAGTGGCAGGACTTCAAGCCTCCTCTGAGGTCAGAATCTGACATTTGAATTGTCCCCAAAACAAACAAAACGCTCAGTTTGGCTGAACAGCATTGATATGAAACAAACAAGCCTCTCACAGAGACCTCTTAAGTGCTCAGGGTGTTACCCTTTTCCTGCTGGTCTCAGGTCTGAAGCTGATAACAGTGTAGTGGATGAATCAAGACACGTGCTGCCGTAGCTTTACCTTGAGGAGGCGGTTCATGTCGGCCTCCATGTTGGAGATGGTCATCCTCTGCATGATGACGTCCGTGATGCGGCGCTCCAGAGACTGCCATTTATTGCGCGCGATTCTGGTGGAGTAAATACCTACTGTGCGCCTGTAGGAAGACCTGCGCGCACACACACACACACACACACACACACACACACACACACACACACACACACACACACACACACACACACACACACACACACACACACACACACACACACACACACACACACACATCGATGATGTAAATCAGCTCATAAACATGTTCCAGGTGCAGATTTTATGTATTCAAATCCAGCATAATAAATGGCTAAACGGCCGAATGTCAAAGAGGATTTGACATTCGAGGATGACTTATGATGGTGCAGGTGTTAAGTGCCTCACTTCCATGTGTGGTTATTTATTGCTGCGAGGACAACACCTGGCCTATTTTGGTTCCCGAAAAAGCATCTATATTTAGTAGCCTTTCTGACTTGCCTCTCTGGAAACGTACACACTCAGACTCAGACTCAGACTCAGACTCAGACTCAGACTCAGACTCAGACTCAGACTCAGACTCAGACTCAGACTCAGACTCACCGAGTGCCGTTGGGAGCAGCGTTGCCGGAGGAGTACAAGCGTCCGGATGGAGGTCTGTAGGTGGAGTCCTGCACCGGCTCCTTCCTGGCGACCTTACCTGAGGTGGGCCTGGCCTGCCTCCTCAGAGCCGTCACCTGACGCACGCGGCGAACAGAAACACTAAGTGAACACTAAGAAGCGTGCGTTCCCGCATCCGTGATGAATCACAAGTGTATCCGCATGGATTATGTAAAAAGGTGGCGCTCCAGTTGTGATGCTGCTCACCTCCTCGGTCTTCCTCCTCAGAATGAGCTCCTGCTGCCGTTTCTGAGCCTCCAGTAACTTCAGTTGGTGCTGGAACACAAGGAGAGCGTCAGCCACAGTTAGATGAGGAAAACTGGAACTCGTGGCTCAGATTAAGATGAAAGTTTAAAAAGAAAAGAGGATGCAGAGGACCCCCCCCCCCCCCCCCAATCGCTGACCTCTTGCTTGCGCTGGTCTTTCTTTAACGACGCTATTTCTCGGTTTCTGCGAGACTCGTTCATCCTGTTCTTCTCCTGCTGCTCCTTCATCTGCTTCATGAGGCGGACCTGGAACAACCACACCCAAACATATGAAACGCTCACACTGTACATACACAAATATTGTGAAAGTGAGTCAATATTGTGGCGATGCTGATTTCTTAAATCCTCCCTCTTTCTTCTCCAACGAGTCTGGCCTGCTGTACGTTTTCATTTGAGTTAAGTCACAGGAAAGACAGCTGAGAGTCACACAGCAGAAGAGACATTATTAATTGAGTAAATCACGTGCACACGTCTCTGATGCCACTCAAACGTGATTCATAAGTGCTACGTCAACTGTTATTCTAATCCTAATAGAAGCAAATCCTTCCAAACAAACTCAACTCTAGAATTAAATCACTATCACAAAACAGACGGCAGGCAGAGAGCCCTCACATTACAGCTTTATCACCACTGCAACCAATCGCACCTTCGTCTTCTTCATTTCCCCCACGTCCAGCTGGAGCTTCCTCATCTGTTTCTCGTACTGCGATTGGTTCTTCAGCAGGCGGGCGTGCTCCTTCTGCGCCGACTGGAGCTTCTGGAGCTCCTTGTTCATGACGCTCAGCTTCTTCTCGTATTCAGCTTTGATCTTACGCGACTTGTCGTCCGTGCCGGTTTCGACCGTGTCTGAAAAGCGAGCAACACAAACATCGTGGGAAACGGATCTTCCTGAGACGGACGTTGACAGAACTTTTATTTGGGAGAGTTTCTTTCGCTGCGTATACAAACATATTTTCAGTAATGGTTTACAGCCAGAAACCTTGATCTTCAGTTGTCAAAGAGTCTCTTTTGTGCGCTTTTCTTCTTTTTAATAAGATGAGCTGAAAAGTCCTCCATGCAACAACGCTTCGATCCATTAGTGCTGATAAATATAAAGGTAACCGTCATCGTCGGAGAGCTTTCACTTTAAAGGATTCTCTGAAGTACATCAGCGTTCTGCAAAGGGGCTTTTTCTTTTATTACTAAAGATAAAACCAGATCAAACGAGGCCGAGATATAAAGTCTACCAAATGGAAGTAGGACAAGCGAGAACTTAAATTGACTTCGCTTCAAGTCTGAAGTAAACTCATCAAAAGGCAGCGACGTTAAAAGCCGATCCCTCGTGGGTAAAGGATGTACAGCGCATCGCTGCGGTTCTCTGCCCACTCAGCGCTACGCGGCGTCTTACTCATGTTTAGAAGGACCCGGTCCCTCTCCAGCTGGGTGTCTCTGATCTTGCACTGCAGCATCATCAGCTTCTGTTCGTACTGCTGCTTGAGCGTGTGCAGACGCCGCTGGCTGTTCTCCAGCTCGTCGATCAGCTTCTGCTTGATGGCGATCTCGCAGGTGATGTTGGCCAGGTCGGCCTGGAAGTTCTCTGTTTGGGGAGACACACCGTCGCATCACGTGTTCACATCCTCAGCGATGTTACAGTCATGAATCCACAGTATCTATTGATTGACAGCACATTCCTCTTTTAACTCTCTTAAAGGAAACGTTTCTCTCTTTTGTCTCAAAAACTAAGTCAAAGTATGCTGTCAACATGAGCTGATGGTTGTTTTAAATAAACCATATGAAGTGCTTCCTGTTTCAACATAACAGTTAACAATTCAGAGTGTTTACAACTTCATATTAAGAGCCTTAACTCGACTTGAGTCAGCTTTACCGAATAGTTCCAAGCTTCAATCATAACGTTGGCATTTCAACGCTCTGCAGCCTTTTTTTTTGTACATGTATTCATTTTGATTAAACCTGATAATTCTGCACAGTTGCATATAAAGATGAGGCTTCACTAATATAATTACTAGTATACTATTTGTAGAAGTAGATAACAGTGGTGGCTGCGTAGGATTGTTTAAAATAGACTGATGTAATATTTTCCAGGTTTTTATCGAATGAAATATTCTGCTTCAATCCAACTTTTGTAGGAGTTCAGCCTTTAAAAAACAAGACTATCAGTGCAAAACACTGTTTAGTCTCCTGCTTGCTAAACACAAAGGGAGGCATGCCCCTGTATTAAGGAGGCGGTCTAGCAGCAATCTAACAGCACCATGAATACATTCATAGAACCAGTCTAACTCATCACAGAGTCATGACATAAAATATGACGACAGACTTTCGAAGCTTCATCTGGAAACAATCGCTCTCTGGTTTTTACTCAGCAGTGTTCTTCAATCTTTAATGCATCGGGGGGGGTGAAATCATAAGTGTTCAGCTCTAAACTCCCAAACACACGTTGTGCAGAGAAACCGGTCCGTCAGTGATGGAACAGCTCCCCCTTGTGGACGATCAGAGGCCTCTCAACGCGAGACGTACTCGTACCTTTTTCATCCGTCTCCGAGTCCGAATCATCTGAACTCTCCTCCACGTCCATCTCCTCTTCATCCTCCTCCTCTTCCTCTTCTCCTTCCTCGTGGTCGCTGCCTTCCTGGACCTCCTGCAGGATGACATGCTGTCGTTTTAATATCTGAAGGCACTGTTCCATGTGTTTCAGTGTAAAGATGAAAACGACAGGCGGTCAATCGTACGATTTCTGCTTCCTCGTGGACTCGCTCCGTAGTTTCCTTCTCTGTGCCCTTCTCCTGCTCGTTGTCAGGAACTTCCTCCTTGCTGGCACTGAAAGGTTCAGACACGGTGGACAGTCAGAGACGTTATCCTCTGAGACGGAGGTGCACATGGTCCACCTCAAACAAGAGGCATATTTCTAACATCTGCAGTAAATAAAGACAGTGTCTCATTGTATTTTTTAGTTGACAGGGCAGATGTTTTGTTATTTAGATAACCGTCTTTTTGACAAACAAACTCTTTTATTGACTTCACACCTGTGCAGCAATGAAGCTGGAGAGCTTACTGTGACTATAAACAGACAGGATGCTTCTGTTTTCATCAGCTTGTTTGTGGAAAAGACACAAAAAAAGCAAATAATTGTGAGTTGAGTCCATGAAGCAGATCTGTTGGATAAATATTTAACTGGATAAGATGACCAAGATGAAAATAAAGAAATACACAAACAGGAAAGCGTTGAGGTATTTCAGGCTCATCAACAGTCTTTCATGAGAGACAGAAGATTGGCTACATGTTCTGCCTGCATGCTCAACATTTCAACTAATCTTTTGGAAGTTTCAAACCTTCAAGACTAATAATCTGAAGAAGTCATCTGTTCAGAGTCTTGATCTTGTGTTGAAACTCTTGAAAACAGACACTTCCTCGGTATAGGTCACCTTCAAACTTGTGATAAAGTCAGTAAAAACAGAAAAAGATGAAAAAGGAAGCAGGGATGCAGCGTGACGGGTCAAAGAATGAGCTGAAGGGTTCACGCAGAAGATCCAAAGAGCTCACTATATAGTAAAAATAATGATAATAATATTGAAGGGAAGTGCGCTGATGGTAGCGAGTCTCACTCCAGGTGCAAAATAATGAAAAAGTCAAATAAAACGCTGACTCTGGGGAAGCAGAGGGTGGAAGCTCTGACAAACCTGGCGTCATCAACCTCTTCCACCTCCTCCTCCCTTTCCTCTCTTTCCTCCCTCTCTCGCTCCTCCAACAGGTGCTGGAGTCTTCGGGGGAGGGTGAGGGGTGAAGGGGTCAAAGGAGAGAAGGAAGCGAGAGATGAACGAAGGAAGAGAGAATGGAGGGAAGAAGGATCAGAGGAAGCTTTTATCCCCGTTACAGCGCCCAACAACACAACGCGGATCAACCTGGAGCCTCTGAAGATTTCTGACCAGGAGTTACTCCGTGCAGTGAAAACATTAAGTTGATCAATATTAATCTACATTACAAACATTAAATGTGTGCGTTATATCCGTTCGATCACATACCAGCCGATCCTGGACCTACTTGTGTCTATTTTGGTCTCCGGTATCGTTACCTTTTCTTTTTCTTCCTCTCTCGTTTCTTCAGTTTCTCCAGGTCTTTCTTGGCGAGCTCGATGATGTCAGACGTCTCCTTCTCGGGCGCCAGCAGCGCCGGCGCTCCGTACAACGACTGGCGGTTGGAGGCTCGAGACAGATTCTTCCTCAAGTTCTCGTTCACAGCTTCGCTCTCCAGGAGTTTGGCTCTGATGAAGGAACAACGCACACGTATGACCCAGAGTTTGAAAACGTTCCGTGTTTTCTAATTTGTCTGTGTTGTTGAGAGAAACAAATGTTAAAGGAAGAACCCTAAAGCAAATCCCAAACCTTCTGTCACTGTTAAACGTCTCTCCTCTCTGACTTCAGTGTGATGCATCTTGGCTTTACAGGGCGAAATATTTCTCCAGTCAGAGTTGTTTACCTGAGCTCTTCAATCTCTTTGATGTAACCCTGAATCATGTTTCCGATTTCTTCAGACGCACCTTCACCTGGAAGAGAATCGAGACACGGCGAGTTAAATGGCTTTTCTCACGAAAGGTGCAGATCCGGTGTTCACTCTGGCCTCACAGACGAGCAGAACGAAGCCAGAGACGAGGATAAAAGAAAGGAAACACTAAGAGTAAAGCATGAAGGACCCACCTGCCCTGGCGAGGACCTGGTTGGCCTGGTCACTGAGCAGCTGGGTGAGCCGCGCCCTCTGAGCGTCGATTGTCTCCTGCATGGCCTTCACCCTCACCCTCAGGTTGCTGTTCTCCGTCTGCAGCATGGAGTTCTCGTGGAACATGTCGCTGAAGCTCTCCACGCCGTCCTCCCCCGACAGCCGTTTACCCTGCGGGAGGCGACGCAGAGGTTCAGCTCGTCTTTGACGTGAAATACTCCCCGTCTAGTTACAGTTCCCTCTTACCGTCTTGTACTCCATCAGCTCGATCTGCAGGCGAGCGATCTCCGTCCTCAGAACGCTGATCTGCTGGCTGGCCTTGTCCTGGTTCACCATCACCTTGTTCTTGATGTTGCGGGCTCGGTTGGCGTACTTCAGCGAGTTCAGCGTCTCCATGAAGTCCCGGTCGGACGGGCTGATGCAGGCGATCATCACCGTTTGGCTGAATCGAGACGGACAGTTATAAATGTTTGGAAGTATCAGCAATATTATTTTGACTTCGGTACACCGCTAAAGAATTTAAACTATATTAAAAAGGTCAGAATATTCCTCCCCTTCCTCTCAGATGGATGTGTGGAGCCAGATCTTCCTTTAGCGCTGACACAGTGTTGTGTGCTGGATGAAAGAATATAACTATGACAAGTTGTGGAGTTTAATTCCTTTTTTTTTTTTTTAACCCTTTGACCACCGAGACTTCTCAGGGTCCACATAGACACTGTTGGTACTTGAGGATAACGGGGACGTCAGCTGACCACCCACCTGTTTCCTCCCAACGAGTCCTGCAGCAGGCGGGTGAGTTTGGAGTCTCTGTAAGGCACATGAGAGGAGCGCTTGCTGCGGTCACCCAGAGCACTGATTACATTCCCCAGAGCGAGCTGCAGCGACACAGAGGAGACACCGGTTTCAACGGGATGCAGCAGTTTATTCCACGACTGTTGCTTTCTGTCAATAACTAAAAGGAGGCGGTTCGTTAAGTTAAGACTCAAAAGTCATCACTCTGCTTTTCAACTCATCTGGGCCTGAAGGGGATCAGCGGTACGATGTAAATGAGACAAAGATCCACCATCGAACTTCAAACTCTCTCCTGTGCAGCATTTCTCTTGTTGCGTAGGTGATGAGTGGTGAGACTCCGCCACTAGATGGCAGTCACACTCTAGTATCTCAGCGGCTTCTCTGCATCACTGAGTGACTTTACAAATCCTGCTGGAGCGATGCAGAGGCGGGAGAAGCGGCTCACCAGTCCACAGTTGATGGAGATGCCCTCTTTGGCTCGATCGCCCGTCGCTCCGGTTCTCTTCAGCCTCTCAGATCCGGCAAGATCCACAAAGTGAAACTTGGCCGTCAGCGTCTCGTACTCGTCTATCTCGGAGTTTCCGTTGGACACTCTGTTGTCACTCTCGCCTTCTTGCTGAGTGGCAACAACACAAACAAACACAGTTAAAGTCGGCAACATTAAGTCCCGTCAGCCGCTCGAATGATGCCGGAGACCGTACGAACATTGTCGGAGGCACAGACGCGAACTTGGCACAGGTGGATGGTGAAGATGGCGTGGGATCGGGAGCTCTGGACGTTCATCTGAGTGCTGGCTGTGGTGCGAGACAGAGCCCCGAGCTTCAGGCACTGCATCATCTGACCGGGCCGAGAGAAGAGCGTTACATATCAACACGCAAACTCGCTTTGACACAGCTGTGGGAAAAACAACAACAACAAACACTCTCTGGCAGTTATAAAAGTAAACACCAGAGAAGGAATGAATAGTAATGGGGCTGTTACAATGAGCCAGATGTTTGTTACACACACACACACACTCCGTTACCTCGGCCTCGGAGGACACGGTCCGCGTGGTCACTCCCACTGTGTAGATTCCCCCGGTGGCGTCCTCGTGGATCTTGATGTGAGATTTCTGCTTCGTGTCTCGTGTGGAGTCAAACAGGTCCAGAACTTCCTCATTATAAAGCTACAGGAAACCAAAACACACACACACACACACACACACACCTTATTTTAACCTGGCAGATACATCACTTTAAATCAACATCAGAAGGTTTCAAATTCAGAATTTCTTGGACTTTCTTACTAATATCTTCTCCATCACCAGAGGAAAATCCGCCCCTGTTGACTAACATGTTTAGAGTAGTGCTACAAAAAAGTGTTTGTGCGAGGGCTTATATTTAATCAAGGCAAACAAATCTAGCTAGTTGAAGATAAACCCCCCCCGACCCCCGATGACAGCTGCTGCAGTTCAGTCGTCAGTGTGGATCTCTTGAAACGACGGCGCGCTGGTGTCAGCAATAAGAGCCTGACCCCCGACATCTCTGTGAAGCCGGTGATGCTGCTCGTGAGAGAAGCATTACTTCCTGTTGGTTTCATTTAGTTTCGGTCGTGTACCTCGAGGAACTGGGCGTTGATCTTGAACTCGGGGGCGGGGAGGCCCTGCTCCTGTGCGGCCTGTCGGCGCTGCTCGATGCCCCTGTAGAGGTGGTGCACGGCGCGCGGGACGATGCCCAGCTCCTCTTCCACGAAGTTCACGTCGAAGCCCGTCCCCATGGTGTACGTCTTCCCTGAACCCGTCTGGAGCGGCAGGACAAGGAAACGACGTCATACAAGAGAACAAAGACATATTCAGATTATTTTATGTTCGTCCCAAGAAGGCCGGTTCATCCGACAGGAAGCACGTCAGAGGCAACAGGTGCTGGTTAGTGACGACTGTGCCTTTGACTTGAAGACACTTCAGTCAGTTTACTGGTCTTACATCATGAACAGACTGGTCACTTTCTAGCAGTGGTTTTAATATTTAATCTATTTTGTTTGACTTGTTTTTATTTTACAGTTGGTCGTAGAAATAAACATGAAACTTAACAACCAACGATAACGAAAACACATTTTGCAGCGCTGTCCTAGACCGAATTCATTACGTTGACTAACACGAAACGATTTAGTTAAATAATGAATTATTCGATTGAAACTGAAGATCATAAAATCAGATCACAGAATCACCTCTTTACTGTAAATCTCGTGTTTCCCAGAGATGTGTTCATAAATGTCTTTAAAGTAAAGTAAAGTAAGTCATTCAGCATTAAAAAAAAAACGAATCGGCTGAGAATTCTTAGTCGACCGAGACCAATAAAACAGATTAGATGATTCATCTAAGGGGGGGGGGGGGGGGGGCTGCACTATAACCTCATGCTGCTGTGACGTCCTCCACTCTTTCCACCAGATGTTGGAACCTGGATGCAGAGGTTTTGCTCCCATTAAGCCACAAGAGCATCGGTCCGGCTCAGTCGGCCTTCCAGTTCATCCCAAACATGTCGTGTGAGGTTGAGCTTTAGGGCTCAGAGCATCTCTGACATCAGCTCATTGTGTGGAACTGGTTTATACATGAAGTGGTTTCAGTCAAGAAAAGAAAAGGTGACTTGACGTCCGTCTCTTTGTTCATAAAGGAAGTCGTCTCAATCTGCTCATTCCAATCTATTGTTTGCACTTCTCCTTTGCTCTTCAATGTTTTTAATGCGTTCTTCATGTTTAAGAGCAGTGACTAGACATGCTAACATTTAGCATGTCATGTTTAGCATTACAAACACCACATACCAACGCCCCTTTGAGGAGGACAGATATTTAGCTTTCTGCTCTCGCTGTCGTCCGTTTATATCCGAAACCCAAACCGGGCGACCGAGTTGTTGTGACACGGCCGAGTGGGTCGCTCTAAATCTAGACGAGTCCGTCTAACGGGTCTGATCCAGGACAGACGGTGCACACGGTACGCTTCACAAGTAGGCCAGCGGTGACACAAGCAGTTACTGGGGAGATATGGGTTAATATGGGCACACATTAAAGATGCATGGCTCTCGAAAAGTGTGTGTGTGTGTGTGTGCTTCACTGGGTGAGGTGCTTTGAGGCCCTAACTTGCATATGTTAATAAGTGCATTTCAGCCCTACAGCTGCGACAGCGAGGACAGACACTCGCCTGTCCGTATGCAAAGACGGTGGCGTTGTAGCCCTCGAAGCAGCCCTCGATCAGCTTCTCCGTGCAGCTGGAGTAGACGGCCTCCTGCTGGGAGTCCATGTCGAACATGTAGTCGTAGGTGAAGGACTTGTCTTTCCCCAGGATCACCTGAGGCTCCCCGGGCATCACGTATGTACAGATGTGACATCCCTCGATCTTCTCCCGGGCCAGCTGAGGACGAATCCTACAGAACATAAATAAAGTCAGAGCGATGAGAGCCTGGAAGGAGGCTGCGGGGATCAAACCTGTGAATGACAATCTTTGACAACGCGATCATGGAGCTGCTTCGCTTTAAACCGGAGTCAGAGCTGGTTCACACGTGGTAATTACCGCGCTGCATTGATGCAATTGTTGGCAACCACATGAAATAAACCCCCCGTCGAGATGGAAATACTGGAACTGGTATTTGGAAGTCCATGTTCTTTTTCTCCGTCCTAAATCATGGGAACATACTGATCTCATTTTTTGTAATTGCAAACATTTTCATCTGCTCCAGATGTGTGTTTTTGGTACAAGATGACAACAGAGTCAACATCCTAATCTGACCCAATACTTTGTCCTGTAAAACCTGCCAGCTGGGTCAATATGTACTAAACCAGTGAGTCTGTCTGTCAAAGCTGAAATGCTGAGTGACTGAACTCTGGCAGGGATTAACTGGTTCAATGTAGATGTGAGAGAGTGAGTGAGTGAGTGAGTGAGTGAGTGAGTGGCAGTGAAAGTGAGCATTTCATTATTTGGTGAAAGAAAGATGGTTAAACATTAAAAACAAACAAACACACAAAAGAATCATCACAAAATGATCCCATCTCGACTGTCTAAGAAAAGGATTTTGAGACATACAGGTTGAAAATAACCTTCCAAAATGTAAGCTTGACAGCAGTTATAGAGTTGTGCTAATTTGAAATAGACTTTATGTCTTTTGCACATGGGGGAGACGCTCAGTGTTCGTACTCTCAAAGACATTGATTGAATCGGTACATCTCGTCCCCTTCAGGCGTTCCTCAGAGTGAGAGCTGGTTGGAGATGATGAGAAGCTGAGAACTCATTTTCTAGAAAGGTCTGTCGGGACCGAAGCGTTCGTTTGATGTACCGACTCAATAAAGAGCGGAGTGCAGGAATCTACTCCTGAGCAAAGACAGAGCTGCTCTACTTTCAACCTCAGGCTTCACTAAACATAAAACTGCAATGTCGTAGTCATCAATCCTAAACCTCAAACACTACAACTCCTCAACAACCTTTGGAAAAACATGGTGGTTAGGTTTAAAAGGACTGCGTAGTTAGGTTCAGGCAACAAAACGAAGGCAAGCAACACAACCAGCTGAACCAACCAAAAGCTGCAACCCGTCCACCATAAGTGCTCTTTTTGGATATTAAATACTACGTCACTTTATCAGACTGCTGCTTAGTCATGTAGATGCATTTAACCTTGTGTGACCGCCACGAAAAAAGATCAGAATTGACTTTCCATTGGCATCATTTTCATCCTGAGCGACACGGAAAAAAGAAGACGATTTGAACGAACTCTCCTCGCGGGTTCAGCTCACTGGAAGAGAAAGCACCTGACAGTGGGCCCGGCTCGGTCCTGTGTGGATAAGGGCCTCATTGTGCCTCTGAGTTCAGGGGGGGGGGGGGGGGGGGGGGGGGACAATGCAGTGAGGGGAGCACAGAGCGGCCATTGTGTGTCCATCTGTGGGACACTGGATCCCGACGCTGACACCGACGCCTCGGCAGCGGGATTACAAGGCTGGACCGAGGCGAGGGAGGCGAGGTAAAATCCGCTAACTGATCTTTGTTCTTCCTCCGGCTGCTTTTGGTGAAGCACAGTCCTTCAAAAGGGTTCACATCATGTGTTGCATTCATTCCCAGGGATGAAGCAGGGATGTCCCAATCGTCTCTTTTCTCAATTATTCATGATGATACTAATCTGGTTATTGTTTCAGACAGTTTAGCTCACTAATCGGGTGTGTAATGCCGTTTCTCTGCCACAGTGCTTTCACACACGGGAATCTGATGGCATTTCCCAAATGTACTCTTTTCATGTGCATGTAAACAGTGAGACTTCTTGTTGTACCTTCAGGATTCTGGTTCTCATCAATGCAAACATCAATATTAGTTACACATTGTAGCAGTTTGCAGGATACAATGTATCACAATGTATTTACAATGACATCTGAGGCTCCGTTTGGGTTCTGGTCAGTCTATAAACATGATCTAAAACACAGAAGTTACAGATGTTTTGCTTTATTTCTGCTTTTCGTCTGAGCTGCTGCCGTACAGCTGTGAACACCGGAACATGTCTAAACCCATCACAACACACCGCCGTCAAACATCTTCCTCACGGCACCAATAAATCATCAAGAGCACCGCACATCACTGAGAGGGAGTAACGCGAGAGAGTGACAGTGAGTGAGAGAGATTTCTGAGAAAAAGCGGTAGTTGTTCAGGTTGGACAGAGAGACAGAGAGAGAGAACCTGGCGCCTGCTGAAGATGAAGAGGAGGGAGAAACCTTTGTTCACGCACACTCAGCCAAAAAACAAAAAAAACCAAACGCCACACACACAAGAGCTGAAGCTCCACTCCCAGCGGTGGAGGTTTGCCGAGTGCAGCAAAGCGGCTATTTGGTGATGATGTCACCTGCCACGGTAGCTCTGTCACATGTGCACCTTTCACGCACTGCAGGATATTTGTTTTTAACAAGACATTGTGTGACAGAAGGGTGAGGTTTCCCTTTTCGGTTTACAGCGTGAGGACAATTCACAACTGGAAAGGCAAGTTCTTAATTACAGAAGCATGTACTTATTTGCAGTCATTTGTCTTCATCGTCCCGTCAACCACTGTCCTAGAAAAGGTCCTCAAGGCCTAAAGTGAGACCGGTGAAGTATTTAAGTAAGAAAATACTACTAAACTCAGGTGTGCAAGGCTCACTGTATGAAACAGGTGAGTCATGTTTTGCTCAAAATTGCGTTCTGAAGCAAAAGTTTGCCAAATACTTCAACTTTAAAAAGTTATCTTTAAAAGCAAGCCCTGATTCCAGCATGTCGGTAATAATGATCCTTTTTAAGTGCATCAAGCACCCTCACAAAAGATCATTTCCCAGAATAAGGTCTGAAGCTGCTTCTTCAAACACTTCTTCCGAATTTATAATTCATATAAGTTTGGCAGACCCTTCCAGTGAGGTCTGGATATACATCACAATCTTTTATCTCATTAATCTTGAACATTCTCACAGCACTTTAACACAACACAAACTAATGAGGTATTACGTCATAGTTTAACTGCACTATGTTATAACAGACTGTACTTGTTAAACTAGGCAGTGAGAGGATTAGAGCTCAGCTGGTACGTATGAGCTGGTTTAGAGAGACTCTTAACACCGAGGGAGCTGGAACCATATCTGGACTTCACAGAACCGCGACAGACTTAATGTGAGGCGCCTCACTGTGCAGAAGCACGACATTAGCATGCAAAGGTGGATAATAATATGCATTCACTTTGATCACCACTGTGATTTTAGGCTACAACCTCAAATACTCAGAATCTCTGTGGCTTTCGGTACAATGAGAAGGTTCCATTTTTGGTGTCAGAAACCCGGCTAGAGGAGGTCGGTTCCGGCCAGACAGGACCACCTACGGCACCGGACAAAGAGCTCAGAGCACCGGCGTCGACTGTAAACTGAACACCGCAGACGAGCTGCAAAAAGAAACCACAAGCACATGCAATCTGTGCCGCAGTCCGAAAATAAAACCCATCAGTCACCGATAAAAGCGTTAACTTCATATCTGTGATTTAATATTACCTTATAATGGACCAATATGTCTTTATGTCTGTGCGGCACAGAGACGCTGTGCGTGACATATGGGGACCGGTAATGGAAGCGGAGAATTAAAGTCATAATCCGATGCCGGCGGGGTATGAAGCCGGCCCGGAGGAGGATGCCAGGAGGAGGCGGGGCCTCGGAGAGAGACGGACAGGCTCAGCATCCTGTCGCCCGTCAGAGACGTGAGGTTAACTCACCGACGACCCAACGTCTCCTTCTCTGAGCCTCTCCATCCTCGTCTCCTTCGCCGAGCCTCTCCGTCCTCGCCTCCTTCTCCAAGCCTCTCCGTCCTCCGAGCCTCTCCGTCCTCGTGACTTGAAGCTCGAGCACCAAAGAGGGTTCATCATATAATTATTCTTTACCCAGAGGGATCACTTCACCTCTTTAAGTGTAACCACTTTGCCAGGCTGGTTGTACACTCTGTTAATTGCAATATATAAATATGTATTCGCCTTGAAGCAGAGTAAAAAGAGCCCTGGGTCAAGTGGAAAGATTGTCTGTGCTGCGTTAAAGTATTTAAATAGTATAGAAAACAGCTATTTCTATGCTAGAAATAATGCATTTTTTTTTTAATGGAAGCTGACAAATATGTAGATTTTTAGCCCAAAATGAGTTGTGAAAGTATTTGTACAACATACAAAACCCTCAATCACAACCCCGTCTCCTTTGAAACACGTGGTTAACTTTGTAGATGGAAACAGAATATCAGTGCAAAACTGCACTTGAAAATGTAACTCGCTCAAATAAATCCTTGAGCGTAATACTGCAGTATTTATCAATGTGTTTATCCTGCAAGTACAAACAGAATCAACTCAGCTTTGAGAGCAAAATGGAGCGTCATGTGCAAGACGTGAATGTTGACTTGTAAAGTGTTTATTTAAGATTTGAGAGAGTTGACTTGCTGTCAAGGACCTGAGACATGAAACAAACTCCAACACGCACGAGTCTGCCCTGGAAATATAAACCTCATCAGGCTAAAGCAAGAACAAAGCAGCCGGTATATTTGTTTTCATCTCAATCGACAGTAACTACAGAGAACAAATTCATCACATATTTGCACACGAGGCCAGCGCTTGCATAAACACGACGCCCGCCCAGGCCTGTGTCTGATGATCTGCACAGCGCTGCCTTGCTGCTGCTGACATGACGCTTATTGGTTCATCTTCCTCTGATAAAGCGCTGGATGTGCATAAATATCCAACTGATCCTGGAGCTCGGGAGCCTTTTTGGAAAATGTGAAAACGAGGCAAGTCGCTGTGGCACGCCGATAACGGCTTTACGGCTTCCTGCGAGTCAAAGGTCAGGGAGCAGGCCGGCCCATCATTACTAGGCGCCGGGCAGAGGAGAGGAAGGTTAGGAAACAGGAGGCGAGGGATCATCTGTAGCTGTCCACATGGAGAGGGAAAACAGGGGGGGGGGGGGGGGGGGGCGGGGGGTCTTTTGGTGGTCATGTCTAACTCTGGATTATGATAATGCAAAAAAAAAAAAAAAACTGCTTTTGTTTATTCCGGTTCACTGTGCTGAATCTTAAAATACTGAGGATGAGGAAAGAGGACCGACAGGTGATTATTATTATTGAACCATAATTGAATGTGTGATTATACCCGTTTTGGTCAGGAACACAATTAAGAGGTTTATTTCTTTTAGTTACAAAATACTATCTGTCAAACTACAAATGAGCCGATATTTAAATTAAAGTTGCACCGATTTGTCACTTGCAACTTCACACACAATCACGTGACATCGTACTGTTGCGCTGCAGTTTGCTTATAAGAGACCCACAATGCCCTCAGTGCTTTTCTCCGCCGGTTCACACCCGCCACAACAAATCTGACTGAAGCATAAAATATCCCAGAGTTCATTGCAAACCACACCTCAGAAAAGACTTTTCACTTTCAGTCATCACATTGCTGAACACAGACGGTGCAGCATCGATGGTTTAAAGCCTCTTTGATGCTCTTTATTTGTGGACACATCAGTGTGCTGTTAATGATGCATCCTTTTCAGGAGTGGAAACACACGTTGAAACTAATATGAAAGGTGTTTAATTAAATTTGGCTCATCTGCTAGCTCTATATATATATATTTGGGTTGCATGTGTGGACTTTGCAGAGTCAGTTGTGGACTGCAGTGTCATTCAACCATGTGATGTTGACACAGGAGTCCCCTCTCTGTGTCAACCACAGGACACGAAAACTATAGCCCTGTGTGTGTGTGTGTGTGTGTGTGTGTGTGCGTGTGTGTGTGTGTGAGAGAGACATGTCAGCCAGCCGCCGTCCGCAGCTTTCAAGGCAGCCAGAGAGCAGATAACAGGTTATGTAAACACGTCAGTGGCGGTCGAGCGGAAGTCGGTCGGCTCCATGCGGTTCACCGTTTGCTTCTCCGTCAGATGAACAGCTTTTATTTCCTCCGTTATTTTGCTGGTCGGTGGCCAATCGACACCGAAACGTTTAATAAAAGCACCACCCACGCCGAGCGCTCACACCTGCAGCTAAATAAAAATCCCGAACACCTCATGAATATGCAGATGCAGACAGCTGTTCCATGCTGTCAGCAGGTGGTGAGGCGGGTCATTTGCATACAGCACTCTACAGCGCGGTTTCATCCACGCCTGTATTGTAGGTGCGAGACAGAAAGCTGTCTGACAACCTCGCTGTGCATAAAGGTGTGAGCCGTGTGAGCATGCATCACATCTATTTAATACATTTCAACAAAGTGCCAATGTAGCTAATTTCTCCAAGTTTCACCAAAAATTGAGCCATTGGTATGAATCGAAGATTAGCACTGAAATAACTTCATGAAAAAGTCATCCATAACAAGTGTGTGAATTGAGGAAACATTTGAAATCAAAATGCAAAGTATTTGCCGTTTCCATTTTAGGAGATTGGATGAATATATTGTCTATGAGTGATTGACCGAGTACGTCGCCAGTTGTGATTTTTGTCATTTTATTTCGGTAAGTCAATGATCTGCTCAGAGTCGCTGCTCAACAGGAAGAAATGGAGAGAGACAGCGAGTAGAGCCGGGACATCTTCACATCTAACTGTGAATTAAGGTTTTATTTGAACCAAACCAGAGTTGGTGAATGTTTGAGAGACTGGTGAGTTTTATGGTTTGTTTCTGTCATGTTTGAGTCAACTGTGTCTATCTCACAACTGAAGCTAGGGTGGGAACACAATGCTTGCCCGAATATATCAACATATCGCTCAACTCTAATACAACCTCCATTAGGCCAATTGTTAATGAACTGGCTTAAGGACGCATCATCTCAATCAGGCCAGATATCACATTTAATGCTCCGTCTCGTTCGTTGCAGCCTCCTCACATAAATAACAAGGTGGCAGCTCACTATGCAAACAGAGCTATTCCTGACGTTCTGCTGGCAGTTTGATGATGGAAGTTAAGTTACATCCACATCCTATTTGTGACGCCGGACCCACATTTAGACCCTCGGCCGTTTTCAGCCGAGCCCCTTAACTGGACAGATCTGTACGGTGAGGAGAACGCCGAGTTGTGTTGGAGTGAAAACCGGAGGAAGAACAACGACAACGAAAAAGGCAGCAGTGCAGAGAACAACATATTTACATGGGTGTGGCGTACACAGAAGCTTCTCCATAATTACATCCAATTTATTCCTGCAATGACCAGCTCGTTTCCTAAGTAGCCCACTCTGACGGGGGAGGAGAGGGAATCCATTCCTTGTCATGAACGTGTCCACATGTGGTGCGTGCGGCTCTCTGCGTCGCTGCAGATGCGTCTGGCAGAAATGTGCCGACTCCTTAAGAGGCTGCGATATAGATAACCGAGGTCTCGCTGCTCACGCTGCGGCCCGGTCGACTGTCTATTTTTGGGCCAAGTTGAGTTTAAGTGTAGGCTATGCTTAGCGTCCGCTTGGAATGGAAAAGCCCGCTGTCTAGAAAAGGAGGGTCATGGCGGCCAAACACTGGAAATGTATCTGGGTTCCACTCAAATTACCGCGTCACAGTGGGACAAAAGTCAGTTGCTGAAGATAATTTGAATATGTGATCATTGAGTAGATCAGCAGGGACTCAAGTACTAAAAGTATGTAGTCTTACTTCCTTGTCGGGCTACAAGTAATGATTCATTTCCTGATTAAAAAGTTTCCCTACAAGACGTCTTCGAACTAGTTTGTCAAATGGTCTTCAATTTAAAAATATTTAAAACAGAAACAAGTGGCAAAGCGTCACATTTGTGAAGCTGTAGCCAGAATCTTTATTTGCCAACTTATTCTGATGATTGACGAATCACTTTGCTATATAATTAATCATTTACCTCATTGCATCAAGTACAAATGATAGATATTCACTGGTACCAGCTTCTCAAATGGGAAAAGTTGCTGCTTTTTCTGTTTTTGTAGAATTTTATATTGGATATCTTTACGTTTGACTGTTGTAAAAGGACATTTGTCTCCATTTTATAATAAACAAGGACTGCACGTTTAATGCATATCAGCTGAAGGCTTGATTACAGGATGAAGAGAGCACCTCTAATATCAATACAATGACATCATAATGTCCGTCAGTCTGAGTGCACTCTTTATCGTGCCATAAAAACAAAGTGATGTACGGTCAGTTTATCCGTCTCTTTAATGAGCAGAGTCTATTCAGAGCTCCAGCTCCTTCAACTGGTGCTGCAGGCAAAGTAGGTGTTATTCATAGCTTCCGTCTGGGTAACACGTTAACACTTTGGCTAACACGGGAGATGTGGACCGCCTCTCTTCTGACTTGAAAGACAAGCAGCATGTGCAGAGGAGTAGCACGGCTCCATGCGAGCGCCACCTCGGGCTGTTTCCCCAACAAAAGAATGTGGATCGCAGCACGAGGATGCAGACAACACAAGTCACGGACAAAGAATAAGCCAGACTCCAGAGGAAAATCCATAATCATTGAATATAGTCACGTTACACACGAAGCAGCATTTTCCATGATGAATCTCATTATGCAGTTTGGACTGGCGACATTTAACCGTACAACAGTAAAACGTTGATAAGAACTGTATCATTTTGTCTCCACGCTTTGAGGAATCTCTTTTTACCACCTGCAGTTTAGGGCTGCAAGTTTATATTCATTATCAAAACTGCCAAATCATAGGAAAATGAGCAAAAAATAAGGAGCAACTTCTCGTAGGATATCATGCGAAAAGCTGCACGAGGATACGTTGACCATTTAGTCGCCGCTTACAACCACTTTAGGAGACAGTGCTCCTAAAGTTTAGAACTCTGAGAACCAGTGCGAGTTGCAGACATGCCCCCCCAGTTGTTTCTTTAAGTCATCATCGTATATCATGGGAAGGTGGGAGTCAGAGTGTGTGTGTGTGTGTGTCCTGTCACCTGGGTTTGCAGCGACGCTAATTGCATTCATTAGTGCTTCAAAAGTAGTGAGAGTGCACAGGAAGCACAATGAATATCCATTCATTGCTTGATCAGTTATTATAGCAGCTTTATAGAAGAAGCCTATAAGACTTGAGCCCACTATGAATTATTTGGTGTCTGTGTTTGAAAAAGCACTATTTCTCTTAGAGCAGAACTTCACTTTTAACTGTTCCTTTAAAATAAAGTGCATTGTTATTTCAATCGCTCTGTAAATTGTCAGAAAGCTGCTTGCTTTGCCTCATCTACAGAGCCCTCATTTAAATATCGCACAGGACAAAGAAAAGCAGTAAATCCTCACATTTGAGAAGCTGAAAGTAAGTCTTGAAAAACAACTTCAGCTATTAAATTATCAAAAGCATTTCTGATTAATTTAAGTTTCATCTGGTTCAGTCATCATTCCACTTCCAACACCATCACACGGTTCAATACATATTCACGACATGCTGTAATGCAGAAAATGTGTTTTTTGGAAATATCGTCATCAGCAATTCTGGGATGGACCCCTCTGAGTCCTATGCAGTAATATACTGTACGTATATCATTCAGCTCAGACTGAGTGAGGCTTTATGAAACACTTTGCGTGTCGTGTTTCACATGAACCGGCAGAATACACATTCCCCTCTTTTTACCATCAGCAGGTGTTTAAAGCTTAAAGAAGTAGAACTGTAACACGACACAAGGGTGTGAATTCTACACTGGACTTATAGTTACAACAATGTGAGGAACAGCTAGAGACACTCACACACACACACACACACTGCTTGGCTCAGTGGATGTGAACAAAGCTGGAGGTCTGGAGAGGCTTTGGACCCGTCGGGGTCTTTTGTGTTTGCATGGTGATGCCATGGGTAACGAAAACACGTATCCGAGCTCCCACTGGTCCCCCGCCAGTCCTCTACTGGTCCTCCGCCAGTCCTCCACTGGTCCTGCCCCTTGTTGCTCGGAATCTCAGCTGACACAAGCATCCGACTCTTACGCTCCGTCAGGATTTAGCTGGTTATTTTCCCACATGTCTGTTTTCTTTCAATTTAAGACTCAAAGTATGTAGTGTTTGAGGAGACCTGTTCCTCTCCCCGTGTTTTAACGATCATTCTGCACCCCACTTGCCTTCAGTCGAGAGGCCCCTCTCCTGTAAACCCCCACAGCTATTGTCAGCTGTTGTCTCTTCTCACCCCCCCTCACAGGTCATTAAGTGATAGCAGATATCGGCTCTAATCGTGCAGCTCATTTTAACAAGCTTTTCCTCCCACAGTTAACCCCGTCTCTACGTCTATACTACAACCTGAGGATTAAGACTGAGCCCCTTATACCAGTTGCTGCATGCCATGTCATTACATTAAAGTACGCCTGTGACCTAAGCCTTAAGAGGTTTAGAGACCCATTTCATTTCATCATCATCGTTGTGACGGCCTTCAGCTGAGCATCGAAATAAAGTCCTCACAAGGGGGGAGAAGAATAAAAGGTAAGAGACCTGATGCGATGTGACTTTCCAATACACGTCATGTTATTGAGCAGCTAATGAGCTTGGCAGCGGCAGCGAACACCGAGTTGTTACAGCAGATATAAACAGGCCGAGTCGCTCCCTCTCGCTTTGATCCGCACGGCTCGTCAGTCTGCTTTATGTTTGTGCTACTGCAGAAATACGCCCCATCAGGCAGGTTCAACAAGTCCTCACTTTCCACCTGAGCCCTTCCCCTCAATGCACACCAACCCATTTAAGACCAACTGTGACGTCTCGCGCTGTGCAAACACGTCCACTACGGTACGATCTACAAGCAGCCTGGGAGCCGCGCTGTGTTCCAGCGCTCGCCCCTCTCCGTGCATGGCTAAACACATACTGTGGACGCAAATACGATGCTGAAGAGCAAATGTTTTGAGCTTGGAGCTCCTTTGTGGGAGTCTAAAAGAACAGGACGGCCTCTGTTGAGATAAGCTCGGGTCTTAAACCGATTGACCGACCTCCAAGTGGACCCCCTCGCTCCGTTAACGACCCTGCTTAGGGCGCTACGCAATCTGGGTTCAAGACTTATGGTTTATGGTTCACGTTGAAAAGTCGCCAGACTCCAAGATAAGCTCGACATTCTTCCCATTACATGCACGTCTTCAGGTATTTTGTTGACACACCCACACACTTACTCCTGCGTAGCGAGGAGTGAGCATACCCAAATATGTTGGGTTTAAAAGCAGCGGAGCGGATTGAACCGTCACGCACTGTGTGAACTGGTTGAGCACGTGTACGGTGAGACTTGTCAACAGTCATCGTGACAAACTATTTTGCCAATTTGGGAGCAGTTTAAAAACATGCCCCTGCAAACTCACTACTAGAGCTTTCACACGTGTCAAAGAGGAGAAAAAAGCTGTGCAAACCCCATTAAACTGAGTTTTACAGGCATCATTACATCCTGAATGCCTCAGAATTGTAGATTATTAGTAGAGTCATGAAGCCTTTTAATGAGAAAGAAGAATAACTGTTTTTATAAGAACTGTAGTGCGCTAAAATCTGGTCTGTAATTTAAGCTTTCTGGAACCAGAACAGAAAAGCATCCCCCCGTTACTGGATGGCTGCTGTCCACATGTCCACTGCAATGTGCACACTCATAGGAAAGACTCTTTTTAGAAAGCGAAAGTCTCTTTGAACACATATACACAGTATTTTTTTGTTCGTGGCCATAATTCATTTAGCAATTTACCTTCACAGAAAGCATCCTGTATCAGATTTAGGGTGAGGAACCAGCTTTTGTGTCAGTTATGTTGCTTCACACATGAAATCTGAGACATTCGAATGTGATAAACCAGCTCTATAGTCAGTTTTGAGGCCATAGTCATGCTATGTTGCTGAAACTGAAAATATGGTTGCCAGTTATACCTCAGCTCAATGCAACATCAAAGAATAAAAGCTTCATTCCAGTCACCAAACAAAACTCTTCGTGGTTACTTTACAGAATTCTAATCTTGAGTGTCATCAGTTGACATGTCCACCATTCATTTCCTGATATACAAAACAGCAGTAGTGCAGCTGTTGTAATGTTCTTCACAGATCCCTCAAAATGAAACCAGCAGGTCACTGGTTGCTTGTTTATCTGTTCACTTCCTTTCAAAATGTGGTTTTCTGGACCTTTGCGCAGATTCAAGCCGTCAGTGCCACGTTAATGAGGAGCCCACACTGTCACTAACTGCAGTCCCTGAAGAAGTACTATCTAAAAGTCTCTACAACATGCGTTTGATGGATATATCCAAGATATCAAACCGATTCAGCGGTGCAAACAAGCTAAAAAGATAAAGATAGAAACTAAAGTCAGTATAAACTGTAACCACATCAGCTGTAGATTGAGACAGAGGACAATGACAAAAGCAGCACGTGTGCACCTTCAGTAGTTGCCGTAGCGCAGTGCTAACGCTGGTTAATGGTGTGCTAACGTACTCTGCTAACGATAGCTGCGCAGGTTTTTAACGTAGGTGGGAAAATGGCAAATCAGGAAGCTCTGGACAAGCTCCACACACAAGAGGATGATGATGATGATGAAGCTCTTTTATGAACAAGTGCATGTGAGGGTGATTATTAAAAAAAAAAAAGACACAAAAGGGGCAAATCCAGACATGGACAGGCTGGTAAAAAAACAGATACAGATGAACGAGACGAGGATGAATGCAACAACACAGCCATTATTTATCATTTCATAATGGTCAAAATGGTCTCTGGATGGCCTTGAGTGAGGGAGACAGTGGGGGGGAGAGAGACAGAGGGGGAGCATGGTTTCCCATCATGCCACTGTGCCACCTCACCAGCTGGGTTGGGAGCGGCCTACTTCATCACAATAGCACATTAATGGATGTACTTGAGAGGAAAAGAAGCCTCTTCAAGCAAACAGGTCTGAATAGATAGTCACAGGCGTGGATCAGTAGAGCCATAATCTAAACAAAGAGCTAATACTCAGTGTCCTTTCCTTGAAAGCTGGCTGTCAGTTAAAGCTCTTCTTTCATCGATTAACTGTCTGTCTGCAGGAGGCTTTGAGGAGAGACACAGCCCGTCTCGCGCTCTGATAGCTCAGCCCTAATAGATGATATCATCCCTCCTCTACACAGTGTGCTAGAGATGGACCCGTGTGTGTGTGTGTAGCTGTGCAATGGGTGTGAAAGCACACTGGCCAATCCAAAAATCTGTAATGAGAAGCCGGTAGAAAGCATCAAGAGGTGCCCGGCTGGACCTGGGTCACGAGATAGCGCGTGTGTGTGTGTGTGTGCGTGCGCGCGCGCAGATGCTGCCGTCGACGTGCAGGTGTTTGCAAGGCCTGCGGTACCGACTGACAGGTGGCACCGGGCGCAATTAAAGCCTCCTGCTACGCATGTAGCCCTCCTGATGGAAACATGGAGAGAGAAATGGTCGGTGACTTACCTCAGCGCCACACGGACTGAGCTTTCATCCTGCCCTGAAGTCATGACTCCTTGTTACACGATAGTCGACGGGAAAAGAGAACAAAAACAAACGGTTCTGCTTTGGGCAGAAGAGCGAGAGAAGAGAAAACGAGTGCGCACTCTCGAGCAAACGGAGCGGCTCACTTCGACTTCAGCGCCGCCATTTCTTAAAAAAACACCAACAATTATCTTAACGGCGTGTTTAACCGTGATATATCAGCGGTGTGGTCCACATTGTCGCGTCTACGTGCGCCGCATCTCTGCGCAGTTCGGCTCGCGGACGCTCGAGCCCACATGCAGACTGACGCCGCTGTAGCTGCTAGGTGAGCCACTGCACACGCGCGCTGGCGTGCATATAGAACGCACACACAAACACATGCACGCGGGCACTCACGCGCCCCCGTGCTTCGCAACAAGTTCGACGCACCGGGGAGGGAGCCGCAATGCGTCAGCAAGCCACGCCCTCTCCGGGGCTGCGAGATCACGTCATGATGGGTGTGAAACACATGTAGAAAAGTCAGAAATGAAACTTTAATTTTGTAAAGATTTCAAAAGAAAAAAAGATGTATATATTATATATATGAACAGTTAATTGTTCACTTAATAAATTCAAAAGAATTGATTAATAATTGTTTAAATTCAAATTAAAGTGTCTAAAACACCTGTAGACATACTGCCAAATGGAACATCAAGTTTTGTTTAATTTATATTCATTTGTTTAGATATTCATTATTTTGTATTACGTTTTTTATTTTATTTTAGTATGATTATCATTTTTTTGTATTTTCCCTTATTATGGTATTGACATGTGATCAAGCTGTGACATCAGATTTAATTTTTCCTACTTTAAGGTATATTTAAAAATAAATTTGCCAACAAAATATTTCATTTAACAATTTTTTTTTGTTAGTCATTATTTAAGTGATTATGCATTGAAAAAAAGGGTATTTCTTCTCCATGAATCTTCATTATATTACAGTACGAAATAGGCAGATAGAGAGAGATGTTTATAATGAGTTTGTGTATTAAACCCACATGAAACATGAAACAGTGCTTTGTAATCTACATGCTGGTGAAAGACTTACCTGCAGGTTAGTGCAGTCTGAAGTAAGGTCTGTATTCACTTCTGACTCACTTAAAGGAACTTTTAGTGCCACCCTGAGGACATGAACCATCATGGTACCATGTGAGGCCCGAGCAGAGATCTGAAGACGATTAAGTGACGGGACAGTACGTCAAGGACATAACGGACTTCTTACATGCTGACACAGAATGTCTTCGTGATCACAGACAGGAATTAAAGGGCGCATTAAAGGCAAGGCAAGTTTGTAGCACATTTCAACAACAAGGCAAACAAACTAGTTGTATTTGTTTAAACATGGCATAAAGACACACAAACACATACTGACAAAAATTAAGAAAGATAAATTAGGCCAACTAGCACTGAGTAGCCAAATGAGAGTAAGAAAACATTATCAAAATGTACTGTGCTGCGATATAGCTAAAATGATCTGTATTTTACATATAAAATATTGTCACAACTACCAGGATGAAACTGTAAGCAACAATATAAAATAGAGGACTTTTCTTTTTTAAATATATTGGTCAAGGACTTACAGATATAGTCAAATAAAAGCAATTTGACTTTTATATATAGATACTGCGATATTTTCCCCATTTATACTTCCACAACATTTATGTGAGCTCACAATTATCTCTGAGTGCATCATGTGTTATTTACATCACATATCTTCATCATGTAGTTGTGTTTACATGTTTAAAACACGTAAAATATTGCTTAAAAACAAGAAAAATAACTAAGCCACAGCACGCCAGGGCTACATATTAAACGTTTGGTTTGTGTGTGAAAGCCTCCGGCACGCCACCCGTCCACTTCCTGCTGGGCAGTAACACCAGTACAGCACATCTACCCACACCTTAATGTTAACAGTGCGTCAAATGGTGACGTATTGCATAATAAATACTGTCACAATGTGTGTCTGTGTATTTATTTATTCCAAAGATCACATTGATGAACAAAACAAAATCACAGAGACGAGCAATGTAACTGTACATACAGCATGAACATTTCTTATACACAACATTTAAAACGGCACACCTCATTATTTGCCATTAAGTTAAACAGATTTATTAGTTTTCCTTCTCAACACAAACATCCCTGCTCTCCACCTGTTCTACAAAATAACTTTTCCCTTTTTAATTTCTCCCACATGCTGGTAATTAATAAGATTCACATGAATAGTAGTCAGGTAATCTCACTGCTATCATAACAAATATGACAAAGGATTATGGATCAGTAACCACAAAAAGATGTACTTTGAAATATTGGATATTTTCTGTTCCCATAACTATGAAGGTCTTTGTGCCATTTCCAAATGTTTCACTCATCAGAATCAGTTTAAATATCTCCAGATGTCTGTCGATTACTAGAAACATTACTCGTTCTTAAGTGTAACATTTTTAAAAACACAGATTCATTAAAAACTTTTAATAAGGAATCTCATCCATTTTCATATTTTTTTAAAATGCAAATTGGCATATATCAAAGTGTCTCTGTGCAAACAGGATGCTGTGGACGAAGCTGCTCTGTATAACGTGGTTCATTATCTGAGCTGTGAAAAAAAGAGATTGAACATTAAAAAAGGCATATTAAGCATAGCAGGGAAAGGTATGAGTAGCAGCTGGACGCAGTACTTACAGTAATATAGGCTATGGCGCTGTCTGACTCCACCGCTCCGTAGTTTGCCGAGCTGACGCCTGAACCTTGCTAGAAAAAGTTTAATATTTGAGCAACGCGTTTTAGCAAGCAGACATAAAAAAAATCTTAAAAAAAAAAAAAGACAAAAAAGCCACATTTTCAGTTTTTTAAAAAAGTGCAATCCCTTCCACTGTGCAAACAATAGCATTCACCCACGATCAACAGTTGAGTTTTACACCAGCACACATTAAAAGATTAAACCCATGTTAGCGGGAGAAATGTGTTTAGGAAGAGTTGTACTCAACGTACAGATAAGGCAGACATCAATGATGGTGTTTGTCTCTTTTTTGCCACCTTGTGGATGTGACACCTTCACAAATTCAAAAGCACAGATCATTGAGGCTACAATACAAACACATTTTCGCTGGTTAACACATTTTGAAGTCACGCAAAGAGCTCTTCACTGGAAATCTAAAATACTACCAGCTGGGAAAACAAAAGCCATTTCCTAAAGTTCATGTCCTTAAAATACAGATGATCAGTGTGTTAATCGAGGACTTTTCCATAAGAGTGCCATAGTCTGTAACCAACTCCCAGGCGAGACAAAGATGATGAGCAAGGGGAGAGTCTTAGCCAATCACCGGAGAGCTCAGGCAGCCCCCTAAAGACACCACGGTTACCTTTTCCTCCTCGCATCAGGAAGCCGAAGCACCAAGAGGAAAGAGAGAAAAGAAATCTTTACTCTACATCTGAGGCGTCGTTGTCAGAGGGGAGGTAGTTGCTGCCGTTTACCCGGGTGTATTGGACGTGGTTGTGAGTGGATGAGGAGGCTCCGCAGGAGCAGAGCGGACCGGTGAACAGGTTCTCCACGTCCTCCAGCTGCAGGCCCTGGGTCTCAGGGAGGCAGCCCAGGACGAAGAGGAGCCCCAACGCCACCAGGCCCGAGTACATGAAGAACGCCCCTGGAGGAGAGATTGAAGCTTTGTTTGCACAAGTTTTATCGGCAAAACGCCAAAAACCAACCCCTCACAATGCCCCGCAGGAATTGTGATCAACTTTAAACTCATATTCATGGACTACTTTATTGCCTTCATACAAATCCTGTAAAGAAAGAAAATATCTCATTGCAGTCCAAGAAGAACCCTGTCAATTATAATGAGATTTAAGCCAAATGGCAGACAAACTTACCGTAATAAGTCAGATACTGAGCGACGTGGAGGAAGGTCAGGGACACCAGGACGTTGAAGATCCAGTTGACCCCGGCTGAACAGGCGTTGCCGGTGCTGCGGGCCCAAAGCGGGTAGATCTCAGAGTTCACCGTCCACGGCATGGTGCCCATACCTAACACACACACAGACGTTCTCATCACCAGCACCGGATGCACCACATGGAGGGTTTACTACTTTCACTTTTGGTCGCTGGAAACAAATGTTTCGTCACTTTATATTCTGAGTAATAAAGAGACTATGCAGTTATATGTCAGCTTAAAAATGAAAATGTGACATGTTGCATTATAAATTTCCATTTTTGTGTTGAAGTTCATCTGGTTCTTTTTCACTTGAATACATTTGCACATTTCTTTATGCTGTTGACGGGTTCCTCGAAGTTTTTACCCCAAAATCAAACAACCTAATTTGCTACGACATTGTCTCTAAAACAAACAGACTGTAACAGCAAAATTTAAAAACCACAACAAATGTGTTTTGCGGTTTGCTGTCGCTACTTTTAAATGTTAAAAAGTGGTTGCCGCTGTTGGCAATTGGTTGCCAATTTCTCAAAAAGGTTGCCTTTTGCCATGTTTAGGGTGCGGTATTAAAAAGCGTTGCCTCTATCTGGCAACTGTTTCCTGTATCAGCCAAAAGGGCTTGTGTCACGCTCGGTGAAAGGTGTGAGATAATTCTGTGGTTGTCTTGAGTTAAAAACGTGGTGCATCAATTTAATTCCTTTCTTTCTTTTTTGTTGGGAAATATGTAAAGTAGCTCATAGAAAGATTGAAAGGAGACAGCTGGATACGAGATGAGAGAAGTGGATTCAGACCCGGAGCGAAGAAGGCGAGGTAGAGGATGAGGCCCGTCAGGACGAGCCAGGAGTACGATGTCGGACAGTAGTTGTAGGCCCACATCGGGCTCTTAGTTTCCTCCGTCTGGTTCAAACACCTGGATGAAAGGAAACATTGCAAGAAACTGAAACCAGCATTTGCATGTCTTTGCTTCTAATAAATGCCACTTTTGCTACTATTTCATGTGCGAAGCGATCACAGGGGCTTTGACTGTGGGTATATTTTAAAGACACATTTTAAACATACGATGACCACACGGGTGTCTCACATCCACAGAAAAACAAAACAAAAGAATGGGCCTCCTGACCTTCCCCAGGCGGCGTGATCTGTGGACGCTTGACTGACGGGAACGCAGGAGGAGTCGAACACTCTGCTGCTGTTTTCACGATAACAGAATCCACAGTCTGGATCCAACATGCAGAACTCACAGGACCTGGAGGACAGAGCCGAATGTAAGGAACCTCCGAGACAACGCCGAGCAGCGATGACTTCACTCGTGATGAGACAGTGACGCTTTAACAACGTCCACAGACGCAGCAAGAACAACGAGACCGATCTTTGGTCGAATCATCACAGAAATGAAGACAAAGTTATCGATGGCTCCAAAGGATTTTTGGATATTTCAATATTTGTGAAACAGAAACAGGACTCATGAAGGAAATATACTTTTTTTACACTACCACTGGAACTTTTATAGTCCTTACAGGCCCTGCCTCTTTAGACAAAGTGTTTAAACCTACTTTTCTTCAAGAGATAGATATTCAACAATCAAACCAAAAGGATATTGGACTGGCAATATTTGCCTAGACATCGCAGTTGTTAATAAGAAAAACTACAAACTAACGTCTCAGAATTAGAGGTAATGATTAAAACGTGTTCTCTTACCCATATAGTCGGCAGCTTGAGTTTTGAGCGTCGAACGGGTGGAGGGTGGTAGGCGGAGAAAACTGGGCCGAGAGCAAGAACCCGACGGCCAAAACGGTCAGACTCAGACCGGTACCTGCATCAGAAAAAACAGACACATTAAATGAAGCTCTGAGAAAGAATAACTCCTGCAAGAGACTTCGGCACAAGACTACAACTAAAACCTAGAGAAAGATATTATCAGTAACTAAATGCTAAATATAACTAGCTAAATATCAAATTACTGCCAGCAAGAATTGTTCCGTTTCAAAATGATTCTATTCCGTTGTGATTGATATACTACTTGTGTGTTATTTGACTAATCACTGGGTAATAAACTATTCTGAAATTTAAATAAATCAACTAATTCCTGTAGAACTGAAGACACAAACCTAAGAGACTGCCCAGGGTCAGCTTCCTGCGGCCCACTCGCTCCACCAGCCAGATTCCAACCAGGGTGAACACAAAGTTGGTGGCAGAAGTTGCAGCAGTCAACCAGATCGCCCGTTTAACATCCCGCACCCCCGCCATCTGCAGAATGGTTGCACTGTAGTACCTGGATATAAGTTTTTAAAAAGAAGCTTTTACATTGGTGGCCGATGTGATCAGGCAGAAGGGAGATCATCATCATCATCATGCGTGAGCCGATACAAGACGAGGAGACGACCTACATGACGGTGTTTATCCCAGCCAGCTGCTGAAACATCTGGAGGCCACAGCCAACGATGAGAGCCCTTCGAGTCGGACCGTGGTTAAAGATCCGCAAAATAACAAGGCCTCCTAAAGAGCAAACAGACAAAAAAATAAATCTATAAAGGAATATTGAATCCATGTGCCTTTCATTTCTTTTTAACAGATATCTTTCACCTCCACCCGGCTCGTTCTCCTCTTCCTCGATGCAGGTTCTGATGGAGTCGTACTCCTCGTCAACGTTCCGGCCTCCTCTGATCCGGGTGAGAGCTTGGCGGGCCTCTTGGCTCCGGCCCTTTAAGAGAAGCCAACGGGGGCTCTCCGGCAGGAAGAGGAAGCCCACGAACTGCAGCACTGCCGGGACAACGGACAAACCCAGCATGTACCTACAGTATGGGGGAGAACGAGATGTTAGTGGTGCTAAACAAATAATCTCAAGTCTGGGTCTGAAGGCTCAATGTCAAGCTGCTTCATCATTGTATAAACCTCTATCATGAATAGAGGCAGCAAAGACACACAGATGTGTTCAGAGCACAAATATTCATTGAATTTGGCTTTTTTTAGGTTCACAGTTGCCTTTTTAAAGCCCAGTCCATGTATGATCCTCTGTTCACTCCGCCTGGGTCCTGTACTGGGTCCTGTACTGGGTCCTGTACTGGGTCCTGTACTGGGTCCTGTACTGGGTCCTGTACTGGGTCCTGTACTGGGTCAAACTTTGATAGCTATGAAGCGGTCATCAGCCAAAATTACTTTTTTGGGGGGGATTTAATAAAGAAGTGTGACCAAGATATGTCACAGTTGAAAATTAAACTAGTCAGTGCCCTCTGGTGGGCAAACTATGCAACTGAAGTCTTGATACCTGAAACCTAGCAGGCCTTTGATTAAGAATGATTCATAGACATGTTTTACATTATTCTAGTCACTAGATTTGTTGTATCTAAGTTTTTAAATTTTATTCTGTTTCATTGTTTTTTTTTTAAATCACATATTTTATTGTATTTAGGTTGTATAACTGTATTCTATTTTATTCTTTCATCATTAATCCAGTCTATATTTCACACGGTTTTACCACCATTACTGTTATAATAGCTTTAAATTCTATTCTATTAATCAATCACAAAGACAGAGATGAGGTAAACCAAACTAAAGCTGTATCAGTCACAAAGACAGAGGTAGGGTAAACCAAGCTAAAGCAGAGGTCTGACATGTAAAGCTACTAGCAGAGGAGACAGCGTGGCGGTAGAACTGATGCTCACCTCCAGCCGTCGTGGCTCATGTAGCTGAAGGCTCCGTCGATCACACTCGCAATGAACTGGCCACCGGTGATGAAGAGGGAGTTGATGGTGACCAGCTGACCTCTCTTGTGAGGGGGGGAAACTTCAGCGATGTATACAGGAACCGTCATAGAGGCAATGCCTGATGGGTAAAAAACAAACAAGAAAAGGGTTTTGTTTTAACGAACGCAGCAACACTTTCCACACTTTATACTGTCCTATGCTTCCTTTCAATGCAAATACAAGCAAACACTGGAAAAGCAGGTCAGGTGGGGTGAGGGGAGAAGTTGCTTGTGGACTTGTTGTTATTGAATATGCAGCGTTATAGCATCAAACATTCATACCAGTCGAAACGTTTGATTATTATGAGTGTGAAGGACTTCTCCATGGATTATTTGACTTATCTGTAAACCGCTGAAGAGAGACACCGTTGCTACATAAGTAGCAACAATTAAAGCACAAACATGGCTGTAGTGGGGACGGGAGGGTGGCAGACTTTGCAGAAGATTGTTCTCTGGTCAGTGTCTGACTTTTGCAGCCAAACCAAGAAGTAACAAGCGTATTTTTTTACAATGTACTACTGCTACTGGTCTGAATACTTCTTGTGAATGTGTGGAACTGTATCAATGTGAAACAAGGTGTTTCTAATCCCTTCACTTCACCTGGCTAGACAAGACTTTATGGATCAAAATTACACAAACTCACCTATGCCCAAACCAACTGTGACTCTGCCCACGAGAAGAACCACCTTGTCCGGGGCTAAGCTCAAGATGACGCCCCCGACGCCGAAGATGAAGCTGGCCAACAGGATGCAGACCCTGCGCCCCAGCCACCCGTTCAAGGAGCCTCCGCTCAGGGCGGAGAGCGCAGCGGCCCCGACGGTGCTGGAGACCAGCAGCTCCTGCCACAGAGCGTTCAGGTTCATCTCCTCCTTCAGGAGCAGCATTGCCCCAGAGACCACCCCGGTGTCATATCCGAAGAGAAACCCCCCCAGGGCAGAGAAGAACGCCAACACGTAGACGAACCCCGGCGTGGAGGCATCTTGGTCCGGGAGATCCCCACCAGCGGCAGATGGAGACCCAATGAGACTCTGCTCTCCATCATCCACTGCTTTCTGTCTCCGGCTGGCCATAGAGGTCTTGTGCCTCAGACTGTCTTCATCGTGGCTGCTGGACGTAAGGGAGAGACCAGGAGTTCATTCAATAAAATAAAAAAAAACATCCTCAAAACGTAGCAGAGTTGAGGAAAACGAGAGTTAATTATGCTGCATCATGTTCAATACCAGACGTCCCAATAATCACCAACTGACATTTGCTTCAGGTCCAGCTCGAGAGGAGAAACAGGGAAGAAGCTAGCATGTCGACATTTTAACGGCTAACAGTTAACGTTAAGTTACTTGCTAACGACATTTCGCCATAAGCTCCTGAGAGTCTGTTCTGTTATTACAGAAGATTTCAGTGTCGTGTCATGTTAAATGGCCTCAAACTGCCTTCAAACGACACTTTACCAGCGACAGTGCTACCGCTGTGATCCGTGGACGGCCATGTTTAATGTTTACATCACGTGACTCACTCACGTGACTGCCCTCTCAGCATAAAAAGAACAAACTCCTCTAAAAACAATGTTGTCTCACGACTTGTAATGTAAAAATGTGACCGTGATTATTCATAAATAACAATAATCATCTGCATTCCAAATCATTAACAGGTATTTGGGAAGTATATTTTGAATATCCAACTTATTACTTATTTAATTTAGGAATAAACTGACACTGTCTCAATAACGCAGCGCCAAACTAACAAACAAGCTGAAACCGCTGTCAGACATCCAATAAAAGCCCAAAAATATTTGCACATAAACAGAATCAGAGTTTGTCAAGGAACAGCTGACAGGTAGGCAAGAGCTACACTTTAACATGAACTAGTCGGCAAATTAAATCTAAAACGACAACATCACACATGTAAAAAAGTAAAATAAACAAATGTTATATGTGCAACATAAACTCAACAATACGTCTGAAGTGTGTACCTGTGCAAAGCTTATTCTGGAGCACCGCAGCAGGAGTTCTTGTTGTCCAGTTCAACAACAGGGAAGTTGGCCCCGGATCACATGGTGGCGTTGCAGGAAAGGAGGATCCTAAATGGGCGCGTTCGAACACGTCCATTCATGATCTTTAAAGCGAGTATGAACTGTCACAACTTATTTTCATAACAGCTGTTTCGCCTTTAAAGCCTGAACAATAACTGTCGAATTTAGGTTTTATTTATCAAGGCATAATTCACCTCTTATTTTTAATTATTAGATCAGGTCAGCTATTTGTATTTTTGTTATTTTATTATAGGCAAATTATTAATTAATTTATGTTTGACTTTTATCCCCAAATATAATTTTTTCAGTCAAGCCAATTCCAATTTTTGACAGGCCTTAATTACAGAAATAATGTTAAGCAACAGCAAATAAATGTGAAATGACGTAATAAAATACACAACATTTACAATATAAAAAATAAAAATATAATTCATTGTTTTTATTTAAATATAATCAATAAAAACAAAACGTTTTCATTCCCCATCTTTCATTGTTTTTATTATAATATTTTTTTAGACAACAGTTTAAAGCTGACTTAGGCACGTGAAAAAAAATTAAAATTAAAAAGAACGACCTGTCACACTGACAGTGTAAATACCGTAAACTCACTACTAGATGCGCAGTGGTGGCGACAGAACCGACAGAAACAAAAGTTTAGATTTTGTTAAATTAATCGCAATTTTGTGTGAAGTGCTTCACGCCGAATTTAGATCCATATTGCAATATGTTGTACGCAGTTTTCATATTAGCCATACGGGCTACGTACCGTTGCCCAATCGCAAACAAGCATTACAATGCGGATTGTTTTATAACGGAGTACTTTCGCGAATCTGCGCCAAGTCTATATGTCACACTGCTCGGTAAAAATCCGCACATCTGACACCAGACACCGGGTGGGAGGAAGCAGACTCGACTCGGGTCATCCCCTTAAAAGTGTGGCTGTCAATCACAGCCAACGTTATTTGATGCGGTGATTTAATCAACGTAGAAACTTTACCGGGAGTGAAACGTGATTCTCCGCCACCGCCCTCCCGGTGCTGCGCGCGGTGTTTACTTCCAGTTTCTTCCTCAACAAACGGGAAGTTTGTAGTTTTCCCCCGTTGACCGTGAGTCATATGATGGGACTGTAAGAAAGGAGGAACACAGCAGAGGAAACCGCTGTTTTGTTACGACCACAGAAAGCCATCAAAGAGGAACACGTCGGGGAAAGTTCGCAGAGGACGGTGATGTCAACATCTGAACCGAAACTCCGTCACACCGACAGCTTCTCTGATCGTGACAGCTACTTGGAGCCGAATTGTAGCTCATGTAATATGATGTAACGTGATATGAGTGGCACTTCGCCCGTTTTTCGCCCCCGGAATGCTGGTTTCCGAGGGAGAGGGCACTGCTGAAAACCTGAATGCGCGTCATCTGGTTAAACGGTATTTCACACAGACCATGGAGACTAAAGAGGCGCAGGAAGAGCGGCTGAAGAAGCTGCTGGTGAGGCTCAAAATCCCGCAGGAAGACCGGCAGCTGTGCACGCTGATTCAGATCATCCGGGATCTGCTTTTCCTGGCGCACAGCGACAATGGTAGGAAACCAACATGCGTTGTTTCTGCACGTGCGTCATGCTGCTGCGCATAAAACACGATGTCCTTCGGTCATGTTGTTTTAATTGGTGGGGACAAGTACTCAGATACTTATACTTAAGTATACATAGTGTGAAAACACTACTTATACATGTGTGTCTATATACCACATACATGCATGCCACAGTGTGAAAGAAGGCACTCATTCAAAAGAAATGCAGAAATATACTATGTTCATATTTTATTATCTTGTATTATTCCTGGTGCATTAAGTTGAAGCATCATTTTTTGATGTTGCAAGTTGTTTTTACATCACATGCATGCACTGTAGGCAGTGGTGGAAGAAGTATGCATCTTTTACTACTTTGAAGTATCAACAGAAACATAATTTAATTAAAGTTTTACATTAAAATGACTAAAGAGAGTTTTATCATTACTGACGCTTCAACATGTGAGCAGCATTGTAATGTTACAGCAGGTGGAGGTGGAGCTTATTTATACTTTATATGATATTGGAGAGTGTCTTTTACAGCACAGTGTCATATTTTATAAGTTGGTCATGTGTTTTGTAGGTAAAATCATAATCTGTAAGGTAAGTAGTAATTGTGAAGGTACAATAGTTTCTCCTTAAACGTGGTGGAGTGGGTTTAAAAAGATGGAGTAAATGGAAATACTCAAAGTGAAGCACAAGTACCTCAGAAATGTACTTCCACCACAGAGTGACTGCGTTTGGTCCTAAGAGAGTTTTACTTGTCAGTCTGGGATTCTTATACACAGATCATGAGTTCAAGTATTTTTATGAGACTTGTACTATTTCCTTTTTCTGCAGATGTGTTCTCAAGGGCCTTACTTCCACCACATCATTGTAGTGAATAGCTTCCAGATAAAGATGTGACACATACTGCAGGATGCATTGCTGTAGTTGGTGTCCTGTTGTTTTTATCGAGCCCTGCTCTACGCTTTTAAAGACGGAAATGAGTGCATTCAAAGCTAACTTGTCACTTTTCTTTAATATCTGTTGCAGCAGCCGAACTGTTTGAGGACAAAGATGTCCATACCGCCCTCGTAGTGGTGCTGTCGTCCTACATCGGCAGCAGAGAAGTCCAGCAGGTATACAGCGGGACACCAGAAAGTGTGTGTGTGTGTGTGTGTGTGTGTGCGCATCAGCATCTCCTGCTCAGGTTTAAAGTCACCCACAGCTGACCCGCCCACGCCCGATCTACCGTGTTTATAGCGTCTCGTGACTGCAGCTTATCAGAGGTCTGATGGCAGCGTGACACAAAGAGAACGTCAGACTGTGAGTCGGTCAGTTGTAACAAACGCCTTTTGATCAATAAAACACAATCTGGAAAACGATTTCCACATTCTCCTGTGTTCCTGAAGCTGAGCATGAACTACTAGTCCGTCTACCAGAGCACACTGCCGTCTGAAAGAGCCAATCAATGGTCAGGATTATATGGACCGGAGCATTTTAAACGCTGTCACGTCACATGGTAGCACATGCAGGTCGGATGACATCACTTCACGTTGCATTCTACCCGACACGTTAACGGTCGAGCAACGTTAAAGTTGTTAGTCCGTTGTTTCTTTGCCGACATCTGCAGGTGCATTTACATTGTTCTGTGATCAGTTTGTCATCATTCCTAAGCTGGTAAGAGATGGTTTCATGAAGAAGTTACAGCCGTAGACTTCCACAGAGAGGAACGTGTTCGTGTATGGATCGACCTCCGTCTGTCACAACGGCTAGATGATCACTGGAAAAGTCCTGAAAAAGATCTCTAGAAAAGGAGATATAACGCTGGAGGCCTTGTTGCTGCTGCTGCAACGGAGTCAAACTAGTTTTGTTAGATTTCTTGAGGTCATCAGCTGGAAAATTGCTCGAGCATCTTGCACAATGTCAAACAGACACTGTGCAGGTAAAGGTGGACTTCCTCAAGCAGAAATGTCTCTTTTTCCTTCATGCATCTGTTTCTTTATTCTTTATATTTTGATGGTTTGACTCGCTTAATCACCTCCATCTTCAGCGTGTGATCTTCTCTGCTGCAGGTGGGCTGGTCGCTGCTGTGTCGGCTGATTGAAATATGCCCCCATACGCTGGACCAGCTGACCAGACCTCTGCAGGCAGCCAAGGACTGGGAGGTACTGGGAGTGCACCAGTGAGTTTGTGTTGAGCGCATGTTAGCATTGTAGGCATGTTAGCATGCTGATGTCAGCATTTAGCTCAAAGCAAAGCAGCGTTCAAGTTCTAGTTTAAGGCCATGTTGTCACAGAACTAGACTCGCATCCTGATGTGCAAAGTAATTGGCCCATAAAGTTAATTGCCTCACATTTCATATTTCTGTTTACATTAAATAAATGTTGGTATTGTTGTAGTAATTGTAGCCTTTAATCTGATATGAAAGGCTTATGCACATTCTGTTTGTTTTACATCTGTTTTTAATAGAGTTTTGCTTTCAGAAGTTCCAGGTCGAAATTATACTAAAGTCACTTTTTACTTTTCACTTCCTGTTTTATTTTTCTGTGCTCATAGTTTCACGCAATTTCTTTCCAAATGGCCTTTTCACTTCCTTTGTTTTGCCGTGTAACATGTTTGTATTCCACCAAGCTGCGTGGTTTCCTTCAGTTCTTAATGCTCCGACAAAAAGATGATCCGCAGACCCGTAAACCAGCATTTAGTTAAAAATGTGCAGGATGTTGACGTACTTTCTTTAACGCTTGCTGAAGTTAGGCCCACAGTACAATGGTTTAGCAGTCTTTGTCTTGGCTGCAGCCTCCGGTTCATTCTTTGTCTTGTCTCGGTGTGTTTTCCAGGCAGATCCTGAAGGTGCTCTGTCAGTACGGCACAGACGGCAAAGTCACCATGGTCGGACTGCGAGCCCTGGCTCTCCTGCTCAGATCAGGTACGCCACGACACAGGAGATGAGCTAAAGCCCACAGCAAAGGATGTAGAGATCCTACGGCTGGCTGGAATATTGATTGACGTCATCAAATCAGTATAAAGGGAAACTACATGATTCACAAAGCCCTTTAGGAGGAAAGAAGAGGACACGTGGAAATAAATAAACTAGTCAATTAATGGTCAAAAGAACTGCGGTCAACGTGTAATTATCTTTGCATGTTAGAGCAACGTTTTCATCGCCCCTTTCCAATCGTGATCTGAAGATTCTCAGCTGCTTCTGTTCCCCATGAAGGCATTGGACTTGTTTTTTGAATGCGTCTTTAATTGCTGACTGTGTAGACCTGGTTTCTCTGCTGGTGCTGGAGGAGGAGGAGGACGTGTTTGGCCTGGTGGTGCATGCGATGAAGAAGTTTCCTGCCAGTGAAGAGGTGCAGCTCCAGGGCTGTGCAGCCCTGCAGGTCCTGTTGGAGAGAGGTGAGCGGACACGTGCACTAGTGTGTGTGTGTGTGTGTATGTGTGTGTGGAGCCACACGGTTGGCGGTTCGATCCCCCGGTTCACTGACATGCTTGTTCAGGGAGGGGGTCAGCAGAGGGGGTGTTCAGTTGGATGCAATCTCCAACCTCTCTACTAGATGCCACTAAATCCTTCTTCCTACTCCTTTAACATAGTCGTACACGCTTGCAGTCCAGTAGCTGAATGTCTTTCGTGTGTTTCCAGTAAGTGACGACCACCTGGTGGAGTTTGTGGAGAACCAGGATCACGTTGTGGTTCTGACGGCTCTGCAGAGGTTCCCAGACAACCCCGATCTGCTCCTGCAGGCCATGAAGGCGATGCTCCCGCTGGCTCGTCCCGGTAAGACCTGAGGGCCCCGATGATGATGATTATGATGATGATCATCATCATCAGTGATGTCTGAGAGGGAAGAGAAGAACTGAAGCACTAACTTTATGGCTTTATCAGTAAAAAGGGCTAAAGCAGGGGTGTCAAACATACGGCCCGCCACGTAATTTTATGTGGCCCGCAAATCCGCCATCAATAAAAAATAAATAAATAAATAAAGATTCTTTTTTTTTTTTTTATTACAAAAATTAAAAGTTAGATGTGAAAATAAAAACATCCCCATGGTTGAAATTATGAGATAGAAAGTGGAAGTGATGAGATAGCATGTTGTCTGTGTGCCGACATTAAAACTGTCACAACAGGTGACAGGAGATGCAGCAACCCATAAAGAGGATTTCCAACAAGTGGTCGTGTCTTTCTCAACATGCGTACTTCTCTGTACTTGTGGACTCGTGGACTTGTGAAACGTCATCAGTCTCAGCCCAAGTACTGTTCCAATTCAAAGTTCACATCGAGCCAAGCACGGTCCTAATGCCCGGATGTGGCTCCGCCCATTTTACCGGGGATGCATCGGAGGTGACTTGTCTGTACTTGTACAGCCAAATATCCCAGAATGCATTTTGCACCAGCAACAGGAAACAATGGTGGAGGAGAAATCACACAACTGGAAGTTGAAACTTTTGAAATACTACTGTTGTTAAGTCACAGAAAGTCATTTTAGGGTTTTGAGGCGAGAAGTTAGTTGTTTAAGCTCCAAATCTGTGATCGGTTTGTCAAGATTCAGCCAATTTAAAAAAAAAAAAAAAAAAATCTGCTCTGACGATTTCGGAGATGTGAGGTGTTGCTAGCAGGTTCATATATATATATATATATATATATATATATATATATATATATATATATATATATATATATATATATATATATATATATATATATATATATATATATATATATATATATATATATATATATATATATATATATATATATATATATATATATATATATATATATATCTCATTTTTGATTTTAAATGAAAACGAAAAACAGCAGGGTTGTCATGGAGACATTGTAAAAATACTTTACAGAAAAACAACTGTCCGCCATTAACCATGGAAAAAAAGAACCCCTATTTCTGCTTAGTACGTGTTGTGGAAGGCACAGATATCCCGGGAAACTAAACTAAATATGTTCGGAGTAGTTACATTGACACCGTCTTACATTTATAACCGGCCCTTTGAGGGCGACCGTGATGCTGATGTGGCCCCAGAGTGAAGATGAGTTTGACGCCCCTGGGCTAAAGGGTCAGTGGATAGATTCAGTTTAGGAAGGTGAGCTGTAAATGTTCGGTGTGAACATATCGATCATGAAGGAAGAACACATTCACAATTCACACGGTCTATTTCTAAACTCACCACAAGACCATGGCGTCACTGCAACGCTTCTTTCAAAGCCTTGATGTTAATTAGACGCCAGAGTTGTGCTTCAGGGGAGAGTGGTGTTTGTTGAAAAGAGTCAAATCTTCATGGAACTTCCCTCATGGTGAAGAACACAACAAACTCTGTGTATCTGCTATTCAAATACATCTTTTGAAAGAAGAAAATATTCCTCTGTCCCACGCTGCACACTCATTTTTACTTAAGGAGGCACAAGTTAAAAGGTTCAGACAGATGCTGCACATCTGGTTTTGTTTTTGTTGTAGCATTTTAACTTAAACACATAACGTTGTCAAGCAATTTTAATAAGGATACTTCCATTTGGTTGTCAAAGACCAAAATACCGAGAAGAATATTTGACATTCAAATGAAGTCGTTGTCTGTTCTCTCTGGAGGACGAGTTCTGTTCACGCTGTCTCTTCGGTATCTCAAACATACAGTACTGGTGTCTTAAAATATCTAAGAGATGTTCTGATCCCAGCATCAGAAACGCCTCTGATACAAACTAAAATGCTCGATCGGTTATCGGCCAGAACATCAGTCTTTGCACCAATCCAGTATTAAGTTATCATAGACTTTATCAGCTCATTAATGGTGCACAGAAACAACAACTCTACAGCCAGCTAAATATCAGCAATATTACACGCTGGAAAATCTGTCAAACTAGAAAATGAAAGCAAGTTCAACAGCATTTAGTTTGTATTTGTTCATGTTTTATAAAGGTTTAATCTGAACTAATCAGATTTTGAAGTGTAAAAGTTCTGTGCAAAAATAAGCTTGATCACTTATCAATATGTTTGATTGCAATGGATAATGTATTCAGAAACGTTCTAAACATGATAACTGTAGTGGGAGTCTTGAATGGCTTTTATTATATAGAATGTTTTCCATTTGTGTTGAAGTCTTTTCACACAACAGACATAAACATCCCAGACTCGCGGGCCATAGTCGATGACTTATGACTTCATTTTAGACTCTACACTGGAATTGTAATCAGCTTCGAGGAGTTCTGCATGGAAAGTGGAGCTGGACATGAAAACAGATATGACAGCGTTTCAGTCATGAACCATTTTTTCCACTTTAATCTGTTTGTCACAGATGTTCTGTTTATCGCGGTCGTGGGAGTTTCCAGGCTGTGTGGCGATGCAACTCTGTCATTAGGGAAAGAGATTAGTTTGCTTTTCTGTTTATTCAACTGTAGCATGATTCTTATTTTGCACGTTGTGACACGTGCATCCATTTTTATTCACGTGCCATAACATGAGGGTTGTAATCTCGATTGCCAGACAAACGAGAGGCCGTTTGAGTTGACCATCTGTTCTCCTCCAGGCAGTAACGTGGAGGTGTTGATGTCGGGAGGCGCTCGCTGCTACAGCGTGATCATCGCCGCCACGGACGCCTTCCCCGAGGAGGAGGAGCTGCAGGAGACGGCCTGCTGCCTCTTCAGGAGGTTCACGTCAGGTCAGACCCGAGGAACCAGTCTTTATGAAACATATTCAGATTAACCTTTAACCTCTCCCTCCTCCAACAGCAGCGTTCTCTATTTGATTTCATTTGTGGATAAATTGAGTTTTTGTCACCACGTCAGAGTTTAGTAGATTCAAAGGTTTCACTGGTGACACGAACGAAACATGTTATATATCTTCTACCTTCCTACAGTTCTGTTATTTGATACTTTCCGTCACGATTCTGAGAAACGGTTTGGGCAGGATAGTATATTATCCTGGCTGTTGCGTAACCGCTTCTTATTTCAAAATGTTAGAAATAAACGATTGCACACACAATTAGCTGAGTACTTGTTCTTTAGGGGATGAAATATGTTTCGGCCAATGTAAAATGTATTGTAGTCATCAGTCTGTCAATGAATGACTTCGGAGTAGTCCGATAACAGATAACACTGTTTGTGAAGTCGATGATTCTCCGCTTTCACTCCGCCAGCGTTTGGATTGATTCCTGCCGGTAAAGTGATGCGTTTGCCAGTTGACGGATTGAGACTGAAGGGGTCAACAGAGTGTAATCCAGGGCGCGCTTGTTGTTTTGTGTCTTTCCTGCAGAGAGTTACTACAACATCCTGGTGCTGAACGGCGTCCAGAGGGTCGCGGTGAGAGCCTGCCAGGCCTTCCGGCACAACGCCACGCTGCAAGCCGCCGCTCTCTCCTGTCTGGCTGACCTCAGTGAGGAAGCACGCTCGCACAATGCTGCGTTTAAATCGTTTACTTATCTCCACACAGACGGAGACAACGGAACTGAATTGCTACTCTTATCAATACTGCCTATCGGTTCATTTTGATTCATTTGTGAGGAAAAAAAAGACACTTAATTTATGAAAGAATCGACGTTGCTTTATTATTCTTATGTAAACAAATAGTCCTTCTTGTGCAAATTCCTCAGTTTTCTGGGATGAACACTCACCAAATTCTGCGATTCCTTCCATTTGTTCTGCATTGGGCTAATCACAGGGCGTTGGATTATCTTTGGAAAGACAATGTTGCCTATTATGTTCCTGGTTGGACTCTGTTTGCTCTGGACTCGGTCTTGAGTGGACCTGGTCTTGGATTTAACTTGGAATCCAGTGAATTAGTCTTGACTACAGCCCTGTCTGTAGGTCTTGAAAACCTTTGGTTGCCTCAACAAAGGCTTCAGTAGGTATTAATAATAGGCCGTTACATTAGCTATAACACTTCTGGGCTGTCTGGTGGTGATATCTCTATCTATATATCTATAACACGTGAGCCTGGGTGGACTGGATTAGCCGTGTAGGAGGCAGTTTAATCCGTCTATGTGGAGTTTTAGTGCATCAGACCTGTAGTAACACATGTAGCCGGCGTCATCCATTCATTGGTTGGATTAGATCTTGTACAGTAGTTACACCACGTTCTCTCCGTCTGTCCAGCTGCAACCATCGTGCAGAGCAAAGCGGTGGCCGAGCAGGGTCTGGAGGAGGGCGAGGAGGAGGAGAACAGGGGCCGGGAGGAGGTGGAGGACATGGGCCTGGGCTGGATGGAGGCCTGCTGCACGGCGCTGGAGCTCCACGCTGCCGAGCCAAACGTTCAGGTCGGTGTCCGGTTCTTTTGGCCCTTCGAGCTCCAGACAATACTTGCAGTGGGATGATTGTGACCTGTGTGAATCACTTCCGCCGCCTCAGGAAGCTGCAAGCTGGGCCATTCACAATCTGCTACTGCACGGAGCTGCTGTGGACCGGTCACAGGAGGAGCGGGATGAGAGGTGCCCCCTGAAAACAAAGAGACATCACGCAGGCATCTCCTTCAGATGTGTGGCGTTACCTCCGTCAGTACATATGCCAGTTTGTTAACGATTAGAATCTCTGGATGTTGTTTGCAGGACTCCGGTTCACAGACAGCTAATGGTGGCCATGCTGCTCCACTCCTCCTCTCCCCGAGTGTTTCAAGCTGCTACCAGTGCCATCGCCACCCTGCTCGCACACAACGGTGAGCCTTCAACAGCACACACTGAAGCGGCTGTCATCGCTCTCTTTGTATCGAGTGACGGAGCTTTAGGGCGAGTTTCAAACATCAGCTGTCCGACCCTCGGCTTTACCGGCCTCGTTGTCTGCGTTACTGTTCACATAACAGCAGTTTTGTTGGCTCGTACCGATGCGCTCTTCTCCGTGTGCAGGTGAGATGCGTTCTCTGCTGCTGTCCAGCGGCCTCCACGTCAACCTGGTGGAGATGATGAAGAGACACTCGACCTCGGCTGAAGTCTCCATCAGCGCCTGCAAACTGCTCAGCCTGCTCTTTCAGGGAAGGTGGGCACGAACACGAACACGTTTGTTTCCATTCTGTGACGTCCTTGTTGGGTTCAGAAAATCATGTAAATATAGAAAAAAAGGGAAGTCTGCATGAGAAAGACAGGAACCGATCATCAGCATTTGTGAATATGACTTCTGCTTTCTGATTCTAAAAATATGAATGAAAACGTCACGCAACAATATTTTCTCAAGCGCTCTAAAACAATGCTGTTCATGCTTAATTGTGGAATCGGTCTCTCTGTGTCTGTAGGACAGCCAGTCTGGATGAGTTGAACATGGCCATGAGTCAGATCCTCGGCGCCATGAAGGTGCACAACTTCCAGCCAGAGGTTCAGCTGGAGGCTCTGCGGGCCAGCCTGGTCTTCCTCTGCCCAGGTAGCGTAGAAGTGCTCTTTCCCAGATCAAACGTCTGCACGCTGATCTTTCCAGGAGTCGCTTATTTGTTGCTCCCAGGTGCCTACTTCTACTGATGCTGAAGTTCATCGCTCCAGTTTTACCACATGTCAGTCTCAACTCGTTTCAGCAAAACCAGCTCTGACAAACTCACTTTTGACTCACAAACTCACATGGAAGTACAGTCTGTTTATGCTGCATTCTAGTTCTAGTCTTTCAGTCTGTTGTGGAACTCTGCAGCCCTTACTTACGGCCACAAATCTATTTCAACAGCTGTAATAATAGGCGTTAAATTGCAATTGAGGCGATCCGTTGTGCAGATGTTCTGGGCTCTGAAGGTTCCAGCTCCATTGCTCCATCGTTATAATATCGTGTGAACAATAATGAAATGAATCTGTTTCAGTGGAGCAGCTTGTGTTATTTTTAATTCTCTTAATGAGGTCTTATTGTACTCTTCCGCTGCACTCGTTGCACTCCTAATGAGATTATGTGAGTGATAACAGAGCGGCTGTGTCTGCATCTTTTCACTCGTTGCCTCGATGTGTTTGAATTCCCAGACAGGAGTTTAAGGGAGCACGGCGTCTCGGTCGCAGACCCCGACATGGCCGACGTGTCGCTCAAGGTCCTGAAAAACCAGTGTGTGTTGGAAGGAGCTCACACCCTCTACCTGGAGGTTCTCAACAGGGTACGGACACGCAGACCAATCCCTAAAATGTCTCTCACGCACGCTTTGTTTTATCACAGTCTTTCCAGCATGGTAGATCCGGGTTTTCCGTCCCATTCTCGTGATCGTGATATCTAAAGAGAAGCCGGGAGGCAACTTCTTCAAATGTGGCACAATTGTCCACCTGAACTCAAGGAGGAAGTGGTTTTATTTTGGTGGTCATAGGTCACTTCCAAAACACATTTTTGGCCCTAACTCAGGAGTTCATATGGTAATTCTGACATTTTGACACAAATGTCCAACAGGATAAAATGATGACTTGTCAGACAAACATGGATGTTAAACAACAACAACAACAACAACAACAGCTCCTCCTCTCCGACAAGCACTATTCATATTTGTGAGGAAATGTTTTGCAATTGGAGTTATGAATTTTGATGGACATTAATAACCGTTTAAAAGACATTTTAGTGACAATAAGATTTTTAGAACCCCCCCCCCCCCCCCAAATGTTGCATTTGAGGCTTTCAGGGGGTGTCAAGTGTCAATCTTTGTAAACACTGTGCAAAGTGCTATATGTAGTTTGTCCTTGAAGGCTTTTTAAAATAGATCTGACCTGATCTGATTTCATAAAATGCCCCTGATGTAACGAACAAAGTTTCCATTCATTGTAGAAATTACACGGAAGCTTTTCCTGCAAGCAGAACATCGTCGAGGGTGTAATTGCGTTTCCCAAAGAGAGTTTGCCGGTTGACCGACTGAATGAATAAACATGAGGTTGTTTGCTATCCTAGCGTTCCACTGAGTGCTCTTTGTGTCCGTGTGCAGTTCATCAGCAGCTCCGTCATCCAGAGGTGCGGTCTGAAGGTGCTGTCCGCTCTGGCCGACTGCTCCGGTGCAGTGGACTTGCTCTGCCAGCAGGGCGCGATAGACACGGTGCTGCACACGCTACAGATGTTCCCACGGGAACGGGGTACAGTCAACAATTGTCTCATTTGATTTCTGCTAGTGTTGAATTGGGGAGGAGAAGTCAGCAAACAGGACAGCATAGTGTTTCCTCTCTCGTGATATTTTGGGGACCTGTGGGTAATAACTTACAGTAAAAGTGGCGTTTCCTTTATTTAAAAGTCGACACAAACTTGAACTTGGTTGGACAGAGGAAGTACTCACGTCCCGTCATATGACCATATAAAACATTGTGATTTCATAGTGAAGATGGCTAACCGTGCGTTCACTAACGTCCTCCAGAGATACACTGCTGGGGGTTCACCCTGCTCACCTACCTCGTGTCCAAGAAGAAGCTGTCGAGGATGATCGTTCCCGTTCTGGCCTCCGTTGTGGTCGCCTCGCTCATCCAGTACAGAGACGACTCCGAGATGCTCCTGAAGGTGATCTCTACACACAGTCGTGATCAATATTTCTTCTTCTTTGTGTTCTTACCACTTTATCGTCAGACAAGACGGGCAACTAACTTCCCAGAACACGGGAGTTGCTGGTCTTTGCTGGTTTGTGTGTGTTATTGTGTGACTTTGGTGTTTTTTAAAGGGTTAGTTTGGATTCACCAAATGCTTTCTGGAATATACTGTTGATTGAAATGTATTTGACTCGGCTTCTCTCTGGTCGTTTGTCCCGCAGTGTTTTCAGGTGGCTTTGAGGATGCTGGACGCCTGTTCAGGAGCCGCTGCTGAACTGCAGAGAGAGGACTTTGACAGGCAGATCTTCCAACAGCTCAGAGAGGAGACTCCGGACCAGAACAACTATGCTGTGAGTTAGACGGTTGGACGCGACAGAACCACAATGTGCTCGAAAACCAAATCTATAGATGGATTTATAGAAAACGTAGGGAGGCGGTTTAAATATGAGGCGCTTCAGTCTGTCACACACACTGTTGACACACTGGCTTGAATGAGACTGGACACTGTAACCTTTAATGTAAATATCTGATTTGTGCGGGAGCTTGTTTAACTTTCTCTTCCTCCCCCTCCCTTCCCTCCCCCGTGAAGCTGCGTAAGTCGGCGTGCCTGGCTCTGTCTAAGATGTGGTGCGACTCCCAGCTGCACTACGGCATGCTGGAGAAGGCCTGCGAGGACGGAGACGCCACGCTGGCCGAGTGTCTCATCGAGCTGGGCGCCGACGTCAACGGGAAGACCAAAGCAGAGTCTCTCATCTACCAGGTCAGAGGTCACGAAACCTCACGAGTAAACCAAACTGGCTCATGTGGAAGTTGTTGAGGGAAGTTATTCCTGTCACTCCAGACCGCCTGTGTTCTTTTTAGCATATTATAAAAATGTTTCATGACAAATAACACTTTGGTTTTGATACTCCGCCCTACTAATGGATCGATTAATGAACAATTGGTATAACCACCAGTCCACTCTCAACCCTCACCCCTCTGCCGTCTCCAGGTGTGTGAGCGAGGCGGACCGCTCGAGCTGGTGGAGCTCCTCCTCGGCCGAGGCGCCCACGAGCAGCACCTCCGCAGGGCTCTGGCTGTGAGTGTGAAGCGCGGCGAGGGGCCCACGGTCATCCAGCTGCTGGGCCGCCTGGGCCTGGACCTCAACAACAGCGCCCTCTGCCTCGGGGGCTTCAGGCTGGGCCGCCTGGACGCCGCCTGGCTCAGCCCCCTGCTGGCGGAAAGAGGCCGAGCGTTCAGTCTCCGTTACGCCAACAGTGAGGAGGAGTTCACGCTTTTCTCTTTAGAGGAGGATTCTCTGGTGTTGCAGCCCTGTCTTAATTTCCGTGCCCTGTGCTCTGTCTTTAAGGTAAAGGCGTGAGTTTGGCGAGGTACATTCAGTCGTGCCAGAGGTCCAAGAGCCTCGGTGCTCCTCCTAGACCTCTGGGCGACCCGTGTCTGACTTCTGGCTACATTTCCGACGAGAGCGACGACTCCAGCTTCAGCTTGGTCTCCATGGACGGCAGTTTAGTTTTCAACGACGACATGGACAGTGACGGTAAAGTGCTTAGACGTCAGACACCTCCGCCACATTGTGCACAAACGGAGGTTAAAGTAATAACTTCCACATGAATTATTACGATCCACTGTGGATCCAACACAGGCAGTGAAAGTCTTCTTGAGGTGGAACTTAGATTTAAACGTCTGACTCTCAGTTAAATGTTCAACATCTCTCCAGCTTTAGAAGTAGACATTGTTGTGCATGCTTTATTAACAGAGCAAGAATAATAAATACTTTTTAGTTGATTTTTAAATATATGATGATGATGATGATGATGATGATGATCTCCTGCTTTTCCTCTCGGTAGGAAGCGACTCGCTGTCGGGCGTTCTGTCTCCAGAGCCGCACAATAAATCCACAGAGGAGTTGAGGGGGGGGTCCTCCAAAAGGAAGCAGGGGCGCCGCAGACATGCCAGTGCAGAGGTAGCGAAAGCCTCTTCATGCACAGCTTGTGTGAGAACATTGGATCTCATGCAGGAACCTTTTGGTTTTCTCATCTTGACGTTCTCTGACGTCAGATTCAGCAAACTGCGAACTTCAGATAACTTTAGATCCATAAAGGAAATGAATCATTTTTATTTGTTTCTTGCATGAGGCCAGATGTTTTCATTGTTATAATTAACATAAAACATAGTTTTAATTCCTCAGTCCGTCTGTAGATGTACTTCTCTCCCCTCACTGCTGGTTTTTCTTTTGCAGAGTGGTCAAACTGAGAGTGAACACAGTGAGCATGTGCAGAGGAGATATGGAAAGACTGGCTCAGGGCAAAAAGGTTTCAGTTCAACTTCCTTCTCCTTCTGTCAAACACAGCTGCAGGAACCATGACCTCGTGTTGATGATTACTTTAAGTTCAGTAGTTCAGTTAAGAAAATATGAAAAAAACTCACAAGATGAAACTATTCTTTACAGAAGAAAGAAGAAGAACAAATCTCTTCTTCACAGCATGTAAACAATGAATGTAGCTGCAGTTTAACAGGATGCTTTCACCTTACTAACAGACACAGCTGATGCCGGATGTTTGTTATTGTCTTTCAACACACAAGACATCTTCCTCCACGCGTCGTTCTGAGGATGGGGAAAGCTCTCGTCTTGTTGAATCAGTTGGTAGCTAATGGTTTGTCGCCTCCCCAGTGTTCGGCTCCGGTGAGAGCTCGGCCGCCCCGTCCAAAGAGAGAGAGCGGATCCTCCTGCTGGACCTGTCGGGTAACGAGCTGGACTCTCTGTCCTGTCTGATGGACGACGGCTTCGTCCTGCAGCAGCTGGGGCATCTCCTCCGCCTGGACCTGAGCCACAACAGTCTGCTGGAGTTTCCGTCAGCGCTTTGCCAGGTATCTGATCAGTGCCGGATCATCAATGCGTCACAAGATAGAAAAGGAAACGGGCACTGAAGCGTGTTTTTCTTTTTCTCACAGAGCCTGAGGAGTCTGACTCGACTGGACCTGCAGGGCAACCGGCTGCGCTCGCTGCCGGCGGAGCTGCTGTCGCTGAGCACGCTCAACGTCTCTCGCAACTGCGTGGGACCCCTGCTGACCTTCGACCCCGCCGTCAGCTGCCCATCACTGCGGCAGCTCAATCTGTCTTTCAACGAAATCACCGCGTTCCCTCACGAGCTGGGCCGCGCCACGGGCCGGCTGGAGGAGCTGGTCCTGGAGGGGTGAGCTGCTGGGGGAGAGGCCGGTTAACCATGACTGGACCATGTGTTGTCCCGGAAGTAGTTGTTTTATGCCGCTGATGAAAGGATAATATGATTACATAATAATGCAAGAACACCCTTTTAAAGAGCAGTGAACTTAAATCTTAAAGTCCCAGTCAAACGGATGTTTTAACGTATTAAGATTCTGTACTTCCAGTCATATTTGAGGGATTTAAATCACATCTTTGCTTTGGATTGGACCGCTCAAAGTGGGCGTTGCAGATTGATCGATAGATGTTGCGATATGATTGGATGAGTTTGGTCGAAACTAGCTTACCTCAGCACACAATTAATACAATTTAAAATAAAACCACACACAAAGATAAAAATGGACTCTCATGCTTTAACAGAATTGCAGCTAAATAATTGTTAAACTTCTGGATCAGGGGTAAAGAGTCACTCATTCCTCAACAAGCAATATCCTGCCAAGCACTTTCTCAATGTTTGGACCTTTGTTAACGAACTTTAAGTTGCATATGAGTTACAACAACAACACTCGTTTGGCTGAAACCTCTTTCTCTTTCCAGGAACAGTTTAACTGAGCTCTGCCTGCCTCCGTGTCTGCCGGAGATCAAGCTGCTCGACGTGAGCAAGAACAGCGTGGAGAACGTTTCTCCAGACTTCCTGACCGGCTGCCCCAAGCTGGAAACGTTCAGTGCCTCCATGAACAAAATCTGTGAGTACTATCAACTATTTAATAAATAAAATAAATGGAAGAGCATTGGGCGTTATTTCTCTGCCGTCCATGTAATCTATAATGCGCTCGAGCAACATGTGACCCCTAGTGAGGTCACTAGGACCAAGCAGACGCACACGTTTAGAGAATATTTAAGCAACCGATGTCCCGCCGAAACACTTCAGAATCAGCTTTGAAGGCATTCTTTCAATTACATTTACTATGAGGAACATTTAACTGATTTATGAAACGGTCTTAATTTCATACGGATGCCTAAATATGACGTGAACGTCAGCGAGAAGATTTTCTATTTCTATGTAGTTATTCTTAATGCTTGTCGTCGGTGACGCCCCCCCCCCCCCCCAGATTGGCTTCAGAGGCCAATTGATCTGTTTGAGAAATGAATCGATGCAATCTGACTTATTCAGCGTTGAATTTCAGGGTTCGTTTTTTTTTTCCTCAAATTAAATATACCTTTTGTGACAAACGGTTGTTCCACATTCTTATTTTGTGACGTGGAGACACAGAAACATCTTCACTGTCTTTTCCAGGTTCTCTGTCACATCTCCCATCCAAGATCACAACGCTGAAACTAGCAAACAACGGCTTCACCGATGTTCCTGAGGCCATCCTTAATCTCCCAAAGTAAGTCGGATAGTTTCCACATTTCACGCTTCCCTCTACTTGTAGTACAAGCGCTTAATTCTCATCCCTCCATGTGTGCAGCTTGCGATCAGTGGACATGAGAACCAACTGCATCGCTGCTCTGCCCGGCCCGGGGCTGTGGGAGTCCAGCAACCTCAGAGAGCTGATGTTCAGCCACAACGCCATCAAGGTTCTGGACCTGAGCGGGCCGATCCACAAGTGGACCAGACTGGAGAAACTCCACCTGAGTGACAACAAGCTCGCTCGGGTAACGAAGTGTCTCACATGAATGCTGTGAAAAGCACAGTGTGTGTGTGTGTGTATGTGTGTATTTTGGTGTAAATGCCAATTGTGTCGTCTGTGGTCAGATCCCCCAACGGATCGGCCAGTTGGAAGCACTCACCTCGCTGGACGTGAGCCGTAACGCTGACGTGCGGTCCTTCCCCGACGAGATGGGGAAACTGGGCAGACTGTGGGACCTCCCGCTGGACGGCCTTCGACTCCAGCTGGACCTCAAACTTATCGGCAGCAAGACCAAAGACATCGTCAGGTCAGCGGCTTCACGAACCTGAGCTGTCGTTTGTGACGACGCCAGGAATGAATACCACATTTCACATCCCATAATCACAGTTTATGACGACTCGGTCTGCTTTTCTCCCAGGTTCTTGCAGCAGCGGCTGAAGAAGGCGGTGCCGTACTACCGCATGAAGCTCATCGTGGTGGGGAACGCCGGCAGCGGGAAGACCTCCCTGATCCAGCAGCTGATGAAGCTGAAGCGCTCGCAGTTGAACTCCAAGCTGGCCTCCGTCGGCATCGACGTCCGGGACTGGGCCATCAGGGAGCGGGACAAGAAGAGAATGGTGCTGAACGTCTGGGACTTCTCAGGTTAGTCAACATATATATATATAGTTAGCATGTTTAGCATGTCTCAGAGAGAAACTTTGTGAATCAGTTGTTCACAAGGCCGGGAAAAACGTTTGGGGGGGGAAATGTTGTAAGACACTGACAGTCACACGTTTGATAGAGAGGTACGTGGGGGTCCTACTCAGCTGGTTTAGTTTCACTGCCTGCGTCTTTACCACACAGGTGGAGAGGAGTTCAGCGGCTCTCACCCGCACTTCCTGACCTCCAGAGCTCTGTACCTCGTGGTGTACGACCTCAGCAAAGGAGCCAGTCAGGTGGACGAGCTCAAGCCCTGGCTCTTCAACATCAAAGTGAGTCACAGAGACGTTCTCATGAATAACTGTTGAGATCAGTAGCCAAATGAATATATTAATCCTGCTGAGAAGAATAAGAGACTAAAGGCTTCAATGATGTCAAGCAGGGAATTCTCTTAACTTTACCACTTTAACCCCCCCCCCTTTATCTACAGTGGGCCTACTATGGTTTTGTAGAAAACAGTTTCCCATCATTGGCAGACTTAATTCACTTGTTTTTAAGATACAAACAGTGCTTTGGAGAACTTGAACCCATGTGTAGCTGTTGCTTCCCTCTGCTGTGAAACGCTCCTCTTCTCTCCAGGCCGTGGCTCCTCTGTCCCCGGTCATCCTGGTGGGAACCCACACTGATGTGAGCGATGAGCTGCAGCTTCAGGCCTGCCTGACCAAGATCAGGGAGGAGCTGCTGAACCACCAGGGCTTCCCCGCCATCGGGGACTACCACATGGTCTCAGTCTGCGAGGACTCTGACGCCATGGCCAAGCTGCGCAAGGCCATCGCCAGGGAAGTCACCAGCTTCAAGGTAAAAGTACACACCGAACACATCAAACCGTTCTCCTCTTATCCAGCTCTGCTCTGTCCTCACCTCCCCGTCTCCTCCCGCTTCCACAGATCCAGGGCCAGCCCGTGATGGGCCAGCTGGTTCCAGACAGCTACGTGGAGCTGGAGCGCCGGGTTCTGCAGGAGAGAACCAGGGTTCCCCCGGAGTTCCCCGTTCTCCGGCACCGGGAGCTGCTGCAGCTCATCCAGGAGAGTCAGCTGCAGCTGGAGGAGGCGGAGCTGCCCCACGCCGTCCACTTCCTCAGTGAAGCCGGTGAGTCGGGGGTCAGGTCTGCTGCATTCAGCGTCACACAGGCCTTAGTATTACCTTGATGTACTCTTAGAATGACTCCCAGTTCATCATGTCACTCGTCTTAGCATCAGCACATCAAGTCAACAATCTGTCTGACCAAGCCTGATTGTGTTCGTCTCCTCCTCTGTCACTGAAGGGGTTTTACTGCACTTCGATGATCCTGCTCTTCAGCTCCAAGACCTCTACTTCATCGACCCACAGTGGCTGTGCAACATCATCTCCCAGGTAGCTTCACCCGAACACACAGACGATCAGACATGCTTCAGGCCGCCTGAGCTGATTCTGCTTCAACACAACACAAAACAAACCTGTTCTCACTTTTACTTCAGTGGATTTTCGTTGTCGTTGTAGTCATGTCTACAAGCGATTGTTGTGATTAAGCTGCATTGACGCCATACTGTGCACGCTCAGACGATGTGCGTCAGGTCCAAGCAGACATCAGCTGTTCCTCAATCAAGTCAGAAGTAGAGTCATTTCTCATAGACTCAATCAAACAGTCTGAGGAGTCGCCCCCTGGTGGCCATTAGAGAGAATGCAGGTTCACTTCACTTTTCAGAACCGCAGGTTGCCGCCTGGTCAGCGGCCACACACAAGCCCGTCTTTTGACACTCGTGTTCAGGTGCATCACTGACAGAATGTGTCGTGTCTGTCGGGTGCACAAATGCAGCTGCTGTCTGTTCGTTTGTGTAGAAACTGACGTTGAAGAGCGGCGGCTTCTGGGAGCATCCTAAAGGAGTTGTTCGGCGCTCGGTGGTGGAAAAGTTTCTGTTTGAGACCAAATGTTTCCCCAAGAGCCACCTGACGCAGTTCTTCAAGCTGCTGGAGAAGTTCCAGATCGCTCTACCCTTCGGCGAGGACCAGCTGCTGGTGCCCAGCAGGTATGTTGTTTTAAATGAGCAGCTCCAGATGTAGGAGGCGTTTTACGGGATTGTGCCATCGTAGAGAGACCGCATCATTTGGCAGATCACCATCTTTCTGCGCCTCTAACCTCTCGTCTCTTCCTTCTCTACAGTTTGTCCAAACACAGACCGGTGATCGAGCTGCCTCACTGCGAGAACTCGGAGGTGATTGTGCGTCTGTACGAGATGCCGTACTTCCCCATGGATTACTGGTCTCGCCAGATCAGCCGCCTGCTGGAGGTCTCTTCTTACCTGCTTTGTGGAAGAGGTAAACTGATCGCAGTCCCTTTCTCATTGGAGAGTGCTGCTCTGCAGATGCAAATGCATAAAGAGAGTTTTGCAAAAATCTCGCTGTGTGTTCTCCAGGAAAAGCGGTGCGACCAAACCGGATCTACTGGAGGAGAGGCGTGTACCTGAGCTGGTCCCCGGAGGCCTACTGTCTGGTGGAGGCTTCCTCAGAGGAGAACCCCTCCAGCTTCGTCAGGATAACAGTGCCCTCTTCACGCAAAGGTGAGGTTGTTTTTAAAGATGTATATGTATAGATATTGTCTTATCGGCTAGATATCCTTGAGGGGGCGGGGCTTAACCGTTGTGGTTCTCCCCCCCCCCCCCCCCCAAGGCCGGGTGCTGCTGGGTCAGGTGGTGGACCACATTGACTCCCTGCTGGAGGAGTGGTTTCCCGGCCTGCTGAACACCGACATGCACGGCAGCGGCGAGGCTCTGCTGAAGAAGTGGGCTCTGTACAGCTTTGAGGACGAGCAGGAGTGGAGCAAGATTCTGCTCGAGGACCTCTTCACCTGCTTTGACAATGGTACGTAAAACAACAACAACTCTGTTCCTCTGCGGTAACTGGAAGTCCAGAGCAGGTCAACCCGGCCCTTGGGGAACTAAATCTGTTTTTCTGTTTTTATATTGAGTTTTGTAATAATGAGTGGGACAGAACATGATCTATGTAGGCACTTAAAATAAGACTCGGGACAACCAGCTTGAAACCGGGACGTCTGGTCACCGTAGTATGGAACGCACTGTGTTCGGTTTCTAGAAGTGCTCAGAACAGAAGAACGTCACTTTAATCGTCCCTCATGAATGCTTCCAGTTATCTCAAATCTGTAATGTTGAATGATTTCGTTAACAATCACAGATTTTCTGCTGGTGAACCCGGAGGACCCCCGCTGCACACTCCCCATCTCTCAGATCGCTCCTGACTTGGTGCTGAGTGACCAGCCTGCAGGAACAATACTGGACAGTGAAGAGCTGCACATAGACATGTCCAAAGAGAACCGCCTGGGTACGCCACACCAAACCATTTCTCTTTCTTTTCCTTTTTTTTTTAAACCTACTTATTAAAATTTAAACTTTTGAGGGTAGACATTGTATCTTTTTTCCTTCAATGTCTTGTTAAATGAAACCCATAAATACGTTATTTTTCTCTTCTACAGGGGACGGAGGCTTTGGGACGGTCTATCGAAGCGTTTACAAAAACGAAGAAGTGGCCGTGAAAATATTCAACAAGCATGCATCTGAGCTTTACATCTACAGACTCCTCAGACAGGTACCGAGAAAGCAAAAAGCTCCGGTGGTTTCTGTGTCCTGGACAACACGTACAGTGGACAGCAGTTCACTTCCTCTTGCCTCACTTCTTTTCCTCCTCCGTTTGTCTCCAGGAGCTGGTGGTGTTGGGTCGCCTCCGTCACCCCAGCCTGGTGGGTCTGCTGGCGGCCGGCTCGTCTCCTCCGGTCCTCGTGATGGAGCTGGCTCTGAGAGGCTCGCTGGACTCCCTGTTTGAACACGAGCACAGCGGCCTCAACAGGACGCTCCAGCACAGGATCGCCCTGCAGGTGGCCGACGGACTCAGGTACTCGGTCTGACTTTAAGTCACTAGAATTCATTTCATTGATTATAATGTGTTATAAGTATGTTTATAATGCATTACAGTCATGGGCGTCACAGCCAAAGTTACCAATATTAAATAAAAATCGAAATCCTCGGGTCGCTGTTCAACCTGTGTGATCAGGTTCCTCCACTCGGCCATGATCATCTATCGGGACCTCAAGCCCCACAACGTCCTTCTGTTCAACCTGAAGACCGACTCCGAGATCATCGCCAAGATCACCGACTACGGCATCGCTCAGTACTGCTGCAGCATGGGAGTGAGGAGCTCCGAGGGCACGCCAGGTAGACGTCAAATGCTCCCTTTGTATTGACCGGGGGTGGGGTGGGGGTGGGGGGGGGGACCGGAAACAGCATCGTATCGCCATATGTTGTGTGGCAATATCGTGGGTGAAGTCAGCGGGATTAGCAGGAAGTTGGTCAAAACAAAGACTCGCCTGAGGAGCTGCACGTCCGTGTCATCCTGTTGTTTACTTTGAAAATGGCTCCCTCTACATGTGGCAGGTTTCCGAGCGCCGGAGGTGGCCCGAGGCAACGTGATCTACAACCAGCAGGCCGACGTGTTCTCCTTCGGCCTGCTGCTGTACGACCTCCTGACCTGCGGCGAGCGGATCTCTGACGGCATGAAGTTCCCCAGCGAGTTCGACGAGGTCGCGGTGCAGGGCAAACTGCCAGGTAACGACTGCAGAGTTTAATTTAGAGAGTCGTGCATTGTGTTGATTATTATTATTATTTTTAGCACAAAAGGAAGTGATAAAGGCAAAAGTACATAATAACAACAAACGCATGAATTGTGCAGTAGAGGTAAGAAACCCTGAACGTTTGAATGTTTGCTGCTCCCTTTTATGAAATGCTTTCCTGTATTTTATACTTGTCTTGTTCTAGTTTAGCTTGCTTTTATTCTGGTTTTAATCGTATTCAAATGTCCTTTTGGAATGTGTTTCTTTTGCGCTTTGTGTTTTGATGTTTCGTATGAAGCGCAGTGTAAATGAACTTGCGTTGCCTTGAACACAGACCCAGTGAAACACTACGGCTGCTCACCGTGGCCGGGCTTCCAGGCTCTGATGGACGACTGTTTGAGGGAAAGCCCTCAGGGTCGACCCACCTCTGCTCAGGTGAGGGCCTGAACACCGCGTCGGCATCGCAGGGACGAGCTGTGGTGGAGCTATTAAAAGAAAAAGCTTGTGGCCAACAAAGTGGCTTTAATTAGATGTCGGAGCCCATTCCACACACAGTGAACAGGTGTTTGTGTCTTCTGCAATGTGTGCAGGTGTTTGACAGGCTGAATTCAGGGGCGATGTACCTGATGAGGGAGCTGGTGGTTCCCCGGGTGTTCAGCGCCGAGTGCCTCGCGGTGAGCGCCTGCAGCGCCGACGGCCCCCCGAACAGCCACCGAGCCTGGGTGGGTGGAGGCAGCAGCGCCCGGAGACTCGGCTCCATCACAGCTGTGGAACTGGAAGACGGCACCGTCACGACGCAGGTACCAACACAGCGCCGTTATCCTCGGGACCGAATGTTTCCTTGATCTCACACGTTCGGCGAAACGGGGCGTATTGCACAAGCTTTTTTTAATATTCACCTTCTCTGGTGTTCATGTTTTTGTGTCTTAAGTAATGGGGACAACAGTTTTTTTTTATTGTTGCATTCTTGCCTTTCCTATAAATCAAACCCGCCTCATGCTTCCTGTTTCCTGTCCCTCTCGCTCCTGCAGAATATAGACACCAGTCCCGTCTTGTGTCTCGTGACCGTCAAAATCCCGAGCGAGGCGTGTGATTGGCTGGTGGCCGGCACCCAGTCTGGCTCCTTAGTGGTCGTCAGCACTCGCGACGCGTCGACGTGGCACCGCCTGCAGAGTGTCACGGACGCCGTCACCTCGCTGTACTTCCACGTGCACCCTCCTCGCACGTAAGATTTCAATATTAAATCGTGTGAATTAAAATATCACTTCCGTTTCAACATTTTCTGCAAATCTTATAGAAGATCTGCAAATGACGATCTACAGTTTCCTGACATGTGATTCTGTGAATCTTTAAAATGGCCTTTCTGTCTTTTCAGCCAAAGGAAGAATTACTTGCTGGTTGGGACGGCCGATGGAGTTCTCACTGTTTACGAGGACTCTGTTCTCGAGGTAAATATCATCAAAGTGTGTTCGAGTCCCGCCTGGTCCTCCGTGTACGCTGCTGTCTCTGATGCTCTTCCGGCTCTCCTCCCTCCAGCAGGAGAACGGGCAGCCGGTCAAAACGCTGACGGTGGGAAACGTCAACACGCCCGTCGTGTGCCTGGGCCAGTCGTCTCATTCGCTGGACAGCAGGTCCGTGTGGGCCGGCTGCGGCACCAAGATCCTCTCCTTCACCGCCGACTACGACGTCTGCAAGAGCATCGACACGAGACCCAGCCTGGTGCTGCAGTGAGTCCACGGCACGGAGTCGGAGGTTTAGGAGGAGCACTCGGACTGTTGCCTTCGATAAATAAATCCATCCTCAACAATTGTGTTTGAGAAGAAGTATCAAAGAAACGAAGCGACTCAGGATTAGATTTGCGTGAAGTTAAAAGTCTAAATCGGTCATCATGTCTTGATGTTGTTCAGGCAGCAGCGGTTGCTGGGGGGTGAAGCCTGCGTGTCCCGACTGGTTGTGGATAAATACGTTTACCTGAGCAAAGCCGGCACGACAAGCGTGGAGGTTTGGGACAAGAGGGGCGAGAGGATGGTGGACTGCATCGACTGTGCTCAGATCATCAGGTACGAACGCACATGTGTCCATTATGTCTTTTTTTTGATCATGGCTCGCTGCTGTACTTCATTTTACTTTGTTGTTTTTAGTGTTTCTTGAAAACCAGACGGGCGTGAATGTCGTCGCAGCACAAAGGAAGTGATGTAATTTGCATTTTCGCTGTCGGAGACAGTTGTTCTCTCGCGCTGAATAAACAAAAGATTAATGTAGTAAACATGATAGAAACAAAGGAACACCCAGCATTTCCTTTTGATTATTTCATCAAGACATTTCTCCTCCTCCCGAGATGAATGAGGAGGAATCTTCCTTTGTTTGTATGGTAATGTAGATCCTTCAGATCAATTTGAGGTGTTTCACGGTTTATCATAAGTGGGTCATGCGTCTCACTGGTCTTGGTCTGGGTTTAGGTCTTGGTTCATACAACAACGGTCCTCTCAGCAGCTGTGTGTCCTCCCCTCCCTGCAGACAGGACTCTGGCTGCAGAGGCAGGAAGGCCAGCGAGGTGGAGCCGCCCGCCGAGGCGACTCCCTGGGCCAGAGTGAAGGCCCTGCAGGTGCAGAGCGCTGCAGCGCTCTGGATCGGCACTAGAGGGGGCCACCTGCTGCTGCTGGAGCTCTCCAAACACCAGACGCTGCAGGTCATCGGGCCCTGCTGCGACTCCATCCGCTGCATGGCCTCGGCACGCATAGGTGGGTGTTTTATCCGTTTAGTCAAAGCTCCCGTATTGTAAGAAGTTAGATTTTCATCTAAGTGCTGTGTAAATACTGTGAACGTATTAATTATTATAGTTACAATAGTTATTGTGTATAACTATTTTGTCAGGGATTCAACGAACACAATCCTTACCCTTATGATTGACCTAATTAGCATAAGCGTTCATGTTTTATGCCTCTAGAGAACTTCAGATTTCGGGGGAAAGGTGTTTCCTGCACACACACTCGTTCACCATTTCATTTGCATTTTGTTCCACAGCTTGAAGAGTAACTTTCTGTCTCGGTTCTACTTCCTGCTGCGTTTGTAAAGAAGCAGCAGACGTGTTTCTTGTATTGAAGTCTTTGAGCCTCGAGTTAATTAAAGCGGTGCATAATGCCGCAGTGGAAACGCTTTGTGAGAAGCAAAATGAATGAATGAGTGAAAATATAAAAGGAAGGAAGTTAAAGTAAAAACAATACCACAGCTGGGTTCTTCCCTCATGGTCTGTCAGCACTGATGCGTGAAACAACCCGGCATGCTGCTCACACTTTGCCTGCATGTTGAATTCAATATGTCTTGTCAATAGTGACGACAGATCTTTTTCTCTTTCACGACTAGAAACACTAAACGGGAAGAACGTGGTGCTGGTTCTGGGCAGACGATTCCCGCAAGACGGGAATCAGTTTGGTGAGTCTGCCGGTTCGCTGCTCGTGCGCTCTGTGTGTTCTCTGCGTTGGGTCTAATACTGCGAGTTTCTTATGTTTCCTGCTCTCAGACCAGGAGTCGGTGCTGATGGTGTGGCACAGCACGCTGCCGATGGAGGTCAAAGACCTGAACAAACACTGCGAGAGGAGAGAGCAGATCGCGGCCAAGATGAGAGAGCAGCTCCATCATGACTGAGCCCCACACACACACACGTGTGTGTGTGTGTGTGTGTGTGTTTGTTTTATTCACGCTGCAACCTGCGTTTCAATCGGTGTCCGTTTTTTATTTAATTTAAAGTTACTGTGAGGAACTCTATCTGATTCTGATCAGACGTTCAGGAAGACCTCCTGATGAAAAGAGACGCTTGTTTACCTGCAGTGTGGTTTAAAACAACAAAACAAGGAACGGAAGCCAAAGGAACGAAAGCCTCTAAAGTTGTACATGTGATTATTTATTCTGCTGTCTGTCTGTGAGCTCGTTGGTAAACAGGACGTCTCAAATGGATTTGTACAAAGTTTTTATGTCATGTTACCGAAAGTCGCTGTTTGTGATGAAGTCAAACACTATTGTATGTACTGTGATAAGATAATCCTTTATTAGTCCCTCAGTGGGGAAATTACAGGATTACAAGTAATAAAATGAAGTGAAGATAAAAAATCAAGTAGTATAAATAAACTAAACAGTAATAAACAAATATGACAGTAAAGAAGAATACAACATATACCAGTATATACAGACGGAGTTAAAATGTAAGATAATACTTAAACGTATTTGATATTGCACGGGATTAGATATTGCACCAGGTGAATGAATTAAAGTGTTCCGAGTGTTCATATTCATGTTCAAGTGAATTAAAGTGTGCATGGGGTGATGGCTCTATTAATGTAAATTAACACAGAAGTAAAAATACTTCAATTAAGTTTTTTGTTATTTGATTTATGCATTTTATAAATGCATAAACTTCTGTTCTTTTAAAAGTGATTTTCTTTACATGTTGTGTTAGCGGTTGGGTATTTCCTGTGTGATATTGCATCACTTGTGTTATTTACATGAAGATATATTTCTGAGGATATGTACTGAGGCTGAACTGTCATTCAAAGAGACAAAGGACAGACACAAATAATCACGTTATTTCAGTGTATGGATCATATTTGATCTTTAATTTTTGACGGGGGGGAAAAAAAAAGACATCGCAATTGAAGCCATTTCATGGAAAACATTATGTACAAGGAGGACTCGGTCCTCAGACATCGACAGCAACATTAGTAAAAAACAAAGACACGAGAGTTAAGGATTTGAAGTGCTTCTGAACCTTGAAAAAACATGGTTATCCAAACTATCGAGATAAATATATTTATATTTCACAGAATACCTTAAATATACAACGTCCGTCATATATTCTATGAATGACTTAGGCACACGTTTGTCTCAAACAATCATGGGAGTGGTTTTTAAAGGCCCTCTTTAAAGGCTGGTTGAAATAGTTGGACCTGAACTTTCACCGAGAAACAAAACAAATCGCCGTCCGGAGCGGCTGAACTGCTACTGATCTCAGGACTCGTTGGCCAGCAGCAAGAGAGGGAGGGGGGGGGGGGGTCATAATGTACACAACCATATTTTACAGCAGGACTCAAAGCTGGCTTCATCTACACTGCCCACAGACACGGGTGCAGTCCCAAACATCACCCCTGACCCCCCCCCCCCCCCTTGCTCCTTTTGCAGACTCCTCGTTGCTGTTTCAAGTAGGCCTGGTGGAGCGTCCACCTTATTGCTCACAACTATCCTGACGACTCTCCGGTAGCAGAGGAGGGAGCAGAAGGCCGTTGGGGGAGATGGAGAGGAGTTTGAGACACAACCAAGCAAGTGGGTGACCAGGATTTTCTTTTCTTTCTTTTTAAAGGTGGACAGTCATTTAAGGTTCAGAGACGACAAATAAGAGCAGCTACGATATCTACAGAGAATATACAGTACAAGTGAAATATACATGGATGATACCAACTAAACGCACACAGAGGGGTGGAGGGGGAGGAGTGACCAGCCGGTCAGTCTATAAGTCCGACTCGGGCATGTCCGGCATGTCGGCCATCAAGTAACCGATGCCGTAGCGGCCGTTGGGTGCGGTGTCCGCATCGGGGCCGCCGCCGCCGCCGCTCTGCTTGCGGTAGATGCTGTTGCCGGGCATCGGCGACGGCGCCTCGCTGGGCGACTTGCCCTGGATCAGGCTGGTGTCGTCGTCCTCCCCCGGCCGGGCGGTCTCCTTGATGATGCGGCCCTTCTTGTAGGAGACGGTGGAGATGCCGCTGGTGCCGTCGTCGATGATGTTGAAGTAGCGCAGGCAGAAGACCACGGGCACGGGCAGGATGGCCATCACCACCAGGGAGATGCAGACCGCGGTGCCCCACGGAGGGAAGTTCACTGTCTGCTCTTTGGCCTGGAGGGAGAGACGCGAGGGGGGAACGAAGAACGGCAAGTTGGTGGAATGTCATTTTCTTGAGTTACATAGTGACAGTTATTTAGGGTTTAAATGACCGGAATAACGGTGGTTACTTCAAGAAAATTGAAAAAAGGTGGTCCAACAGTTTTTTGTTTTATTTGGTTATGCATAAGAAGTGGACGTAGTCATCGTGACGTCACCCATTGGTTTGTGGACTAACATTTTGATGTCCAGACGGTGGAGACATCCCCTGCTTTATGGTCTGTGTGACTCTAAATGGACCATCATGTACTAAATGAACATCATGCTGTACTGAAGAAGACTTGAAACTAGAGATTGAGACATAAACTCATGTTTACAATGTTTACTGAGGGAATAAATCAAGAGAGAAGTAGAGTCATTTTCTATAGACTTCTATACAACCAGAGGAGTCGCCCCCTGGTGGACATTAGAGAGAATGCAGGTTTAAGACACTTCCCCATCGGCTTCACTCTGCAGAACCGGAGGTTGCCGCCTGATTTGGACAAACTTCCTCTTGTACTCATTTTATTGAGGAGACTTATTAAACAACAGCCACATTTGTCAAACAGAGTGGTGCAGGAATTAGTCCTAAAATCACAAAAGAGTCATTTGTGAAGATTATCTTGCAGAACAAAACGCGTCTGTGTCATGAACTTTTGTTTGCCACAGAGATTATTTTCTGCAATAATCCAGAAGGGAGTATAAACATCCCATTGGCTTTCAGTGGAGGGAACCAGTGCGATGGTAACGCCCAGGTTCCCTGCAGCAGTTACGCCTCTTGGTCCCCAAATGCTAATATTAGTTATTGAGGAAAAACACGAAAGCATTTACTAGATTCAGCTTCTCAAATGACGACGCAGCTTTCTCTGTATTCATATCACTGTAAATTGAATCTCTTAATATTTTTTGTCAAAAAAAAATTGTATTAATCAAAAAAAAAAAGAATGAAAATGAAAGCTATTATCAGTTGCGCCCCTGCTCTCGCCAATTCTACTTCCGGTGTCTGCACAAACAAACTGACGACCAATCGGTGTGTTCCGCTCAGTTCAGCTGCAGGTGAACCTGAGTTAGCTGCTTTGGTGAGCTGAAGAGTTTGAGCCTCACTGGACAAATGAAGGAGTCCGTTCAGGGGACGCTTTGTCCCATTTGGCCTCCGCTCTCGTTTCCCCTTGATGTGATCAAACATGTCTCCGGGGCAGACGGCGCATCCTGTTGATTGTCCGACGGTTAAAGGACGCCTCAACATGTGAAAACTTTGCCCCCCATCTTTAGCCACTCCCTCACTTGCTTTGAACCCTTTTTCATTTTACTCGTTCCAGGTTTTTTTGAAAACTTCCACCCTCATTGAACCCCCCCCCCCCGTCCCCGTCCCCGGAGAGACTCACCTCTTCCTGTATCCAGGCACTGTAGCTGGGCGGCGTCATGCACAGCTGGATGAAGCTGGTGGCCAGGAGGACCAGCAGCAGGATGGGTGTGATGTACTTCCACATGTAGTAGTAGAACCGGTACGGCGTGAAGCCCAGCATGTCCTTCAGGTCTTCAAAGAACCTGAGGGGGGAAGCGCAGCAGGAGGTGAGGTCACATGTCTGTGACAAAGAATTCACAATAGTTTCTTATGTCTGCTTTATGAATCTGATGGCCTTCACAAGCTGTTTCTATGGCTCCTTTTAAAAACCTTGTACCCATTCTGTGGATCACAGAATAAATAAACATTTAATCACATAAATACTTATTGCGACGCCCCTCTTCCAAATAATCCAATTTTATCTCCAACTATGACAGCTTTTAAAACAATAACTTTATTGATATTTATGTGTGACAAGAGATGAGTAATTCATAAACCGGTTGACGGGGATGCAGGCGACGATGTCGGCGTTCTTACTTGTCGATCCCGTAGACCCAGGCCACCGCCACGTTCTCCAGCACGACCACGATGAGCAGAGGCAGGGTGGCCGAGTAGTCGTCGAACATGGCCACGAAGTAGTTCCCTGAGCGCTGAACGAACAGGAGGCCGATGGAGAAGGCCAACACGCAGCATCCCACTGCGGGACAGGAAGCATGACGCGTTAGTGACACGTCTCACTCAACAACCACACGCAATGGAGGGAATGTCAGGGTTCCAGCTTGGTATTATTGAGGAACACATGCATCCACGTGAGGAACAAAAGCAGAAGGCGTGTGGAGATAACGTGAGCTAAAATGGAGTGTGTTTAAGTAGAGCAGGACCCACTTAACGCGGTTTGGGTTAATAGAGCAGTGAGACGGCCCACATCTGTTCACTGAAGCGTGAAGCAGCCGCTGAGCCGTCACTGATCATACCTGGTATGTTGTTGGCGAAACCAAAACAGGAAGAGGATAGCGCTTTTGTTCCCCCCCCCCCCCCCCCCCCAGGTAGCTATCGATGGCTATCTCGAGTCACCACAGAGCATCAATGTGAGGTCTTTGCAGTTACTATCCCCAGTAGTTTAAATGGCGGCAAAATAACGGGGTAACTGTGGAAAAATGTGTTGTTGGTATTTGTTAGACTCTGAGGAAACGGAAAGCGATCCGGTGGTTGAAAAGTTGTCTGTTGTCACTTAGTTAGAGTCTATTTCCTGTTTGAGTTGCTTCAGACTCCACAGACATGCAGCGATTAAAGTCAACTACGCTAACCTGAAACTTCAACAACAAGTCTGCATCCGCCGTGTTTTGGAAGATTTTCCTGCCATGACTACCGTTATATATCCTGCACCCACGACATTCACAGGGATCACAATCCCTCAACGGAGCTCTTCAAAATACCTTCAAATTGCAAGTAGCCCAATGACCCTGACATCACAGAATGATTTTAAATGTGTCGAGTTAAAGGAGAGGTACTCGGCAGGTCTCTCTGACCTGTGAGGAATTCCTTGCGGACTTTGAAGGTGTCGATCAGCGGAGTGAGGATGCCCTCGATGGTGCCGAACATGCTGCCCAGGCCGAGGTTGACCAGCATGAGGAAGAACATGACGGACCAGAAAGGCGAGCCCGGGAAGTGGGTCATGGCCTCCGTGAAGGCAATGAAGGCCAAGCCTGTGCCTTGGACCGCCTGTTAAGAGAGGAGAGAAGAAGAAGAAGAAGAGGTTGGACATCAGAGGGCTTTATTTGAGATGGGTGCCCTTGGGAACATCTATTTCTAATTCCCGTATTTTGTCAGTATAATGAAAACTCACATTAAAACCCTCTCAGCTGTTCAGCCGGCATCATCTATAAGTTAATATTTGGGCCTATTTGTACCTTATTGAGCTCCTCCTCGATGCTGCAGGACTCCAGTTCCAGCTTGCCATACTGGTCCTCCTTCACCTCTTTGATGATCGAGATCATCTGATGGTAGTCCTCAGCACTGACTTGGCTGACGTTAGTGAGGTTGATGTGCTGAGGGATCAGGCTTCTATCAATGTCGCTCCCCAACAACCCCACAATCTTGTTCGTGTTTCTGGGAAGAACAAACAGACAAAAAGCAGTTGTAAGTTATTGACAGTAAAGCAATAGTTAGTTACTGTTGCTCTGTCATTTTCCTTTTCGGTTACTACGCTATGATTGGGCAGTTAATGGTCGGGGGCGGGCTTTGACAGTCCACCTCCGCTGCTACTCCGTCCTCAATGACCCGCCCTACTCTGCCTCTGATTGGCTAACCACAGGCCGAAACCTAACCAATCCAGTCAATGAAGGCAACGAGTAGCAGCCAATCAGAGGAGGGCGGGTCATGCCTGTCAGAGCTACAATGGAGCCCACACTGTCACTAATTGCTCTACTTGAATGGTCATTATCCCCTTTTTGGTAAAGAGAAGCGGACAGAAGGGTCTACAGCAAATGCATTTTTAAGGAATTAAGGATTATTAGGGAACCACACTGGTCCTGTAAAGATGGGTAGGTCGTTGGTCACTGTTAGTCATTAAAAAGCAAAAGCAGCATGTGTAGACATTCAGTAGCTAGCATAGCATAGAAGTGCTAACGCTAGTTCATGATGTGCTAACATACTGCTAATATTAGCTCCACAGGTTTTTTCTGCCAAAGCTTTCCCCCCCAAACTGTTCCCGTCTCTGCTTCCTCAACATCTGAAAAGTAAAGACTTCACCATTTAACTGTGAGTTACATTCACACCTGGCCTTCTGCAGGAAATGCAGCTGCAGTCTATAAATACCTTAAATGTGAGAGGAGGCTCGTGCTACTCACAGTGCGACACACTTGCTGATCATTATGTTGGCTTTGAAGCCCAGCACCGCAAACACCACCAGGGTGGCCAGCACGGAGGTGAAGAAATTGATAAAAGACACCAAGACGGCGTCGAAGTGGCAGTTGTTGTCCCGCTTGTTGTAGCTGGAGAAGGCGATGACGCCGCCGAAGCCGAGGCCCAGGGCGAAGAAGACCTGCGTGGCCGCCTCTCGCCACACCTTGGGCTCCAACATGATCTCCAACTGAAAGAACAACACCGGCAGATTTGGCTTTAGTTTGGTAACGTGGTCTATATTTAAGGTTCTCACTGAAGGACTTCACCTGAAGTCTTTTTAAAAAGAAATTGCAGATAATTACATCAAAAGCAAAACAAACATTGTCAGGACTTTTGATCTGTTTATAGCTGAGAGAAGCAAAGTAATAAAATGCTGATGCAGCGAACTTCCCCTGAAGTGTGAAGGTTTACTTCTTCATTGTGGACCTTGAGTTGACATTAAATAAATATGTTTTTCCTGTTTTATATCATTCTGAATGTAATATTTTTAGGTTTGAGACCATTGGTCGGATAACTTGACCTAGTGATGCTATTTTACAATTTAAATTAACGACGTAAACGATTCATAACTGCAGCCCTGCACATGAATATACAGTTGTAAAATCCATGCAGTAATTGTTTGTTTGAGGCGATGGTGGCTGGATGTTATGCCGTCACTAATGATTTACGTGTGGGTGGGTTAGCATATGTTTTACATATTTCTAACATATGTATTTTTTATTATGCTTTATGCTCACGTCCCTGTGTGTCATGTGCTTCACCTGACTGCTGGGGACGACAAAGCCGACATTTGAAAAGTATTATTTTGGTCCAAAAGGAGCAACAATAATTAACATATTAGCATTTATTTCTGTTCGTATTTTGCAGACGCTCGATGCATCGTCTTGCCAAATGACAGCTGCCGTCTCGTCAGTTTCCACGTCGACGTTTTCTGCACCGACGCTCTGGAGCTGTTCTGAGGACGGAGCGGAAGACGACACGGGACTCTGACGTCCGCGGGTTCACTGGAGGCGGCGTTTGAAGTGGCACGATGTCAGCCGAGGAGACAGAGCAGAGACAGACGGAGACTCTCCGGCTGGTGCCTCAGTAACTCCTGTTTCCATGGTGACATGATTTCACAGCCTGACGCTGCCATTGGCCGAGGAGCCGGCCAATCACGGTGCAGATTTAGTTTTTTGGGTTCAGACATTTATTTTTTCAGATTCAGTTCAGCAGTGGCTCAATCAGCTCGTCTGTATATTCCTGGTCAGTGTTAAGTATAAGATAACTAGTATTTCTACATTTAGTAATGCTTGGAGGATCTATTAACATTTTGATCATTTCTAAAGCAAAAGTGACAAACTCAAATGTTTGTTTTGAAGCTTTTCTTTGTCATAAATGATCATAAACGTAATATCTTCAGGTTTGGACTGTTGGTCAAACAAAACAAGACATTCTGACTTCAGCAAAATATCATTTTTCACTTTTTCCTGATATTTTACAGACAAAACAGTTGGCAGCTTGATCGATAATGGAAATAATCGTTTTCCCCTGGTGGTTGTCATTCCAAACGGCATCATTTGCTCTGCATTGACGCAGTTGAAAGGGGCGTTACCTTGGGCGTGAACATGTGTCGAATCCCGTCCACGGAGCCCTTCAGCAGCAGAGCGCGGACCAGGAAGCAGATCAACACCACGTACGGGAACAGGGAGCTGAAGTACATCACCTGTAAGCAAACACAACCTGTTCAAACGCCTGCAGTCCGACCTGCCCTCCAATAAAAGTCACTCTGCATGTCTCTAAGACGTGGCGCGCATTAGGAGCGATGCATAATATTAACTAGAGGGAAGAAGGACACAATGGACTAGTTTGAAGAGACGTCCGATTATGTTTTACTCACTCAAGTATGTCTCGTTCAGTGCCAATTATTGCTGCTCTCTAGAATACTGAGGTGCGTAAAAGGAAATCTTGGCTCTGAGATGATAACTGCTGTTCAGTTCTTGTGAGAAAAAACCCACTTGCCAGACGTTCAGAGTGTGTCGACAGAAGACCGTAATAATAAACGTAGTGTGATCTTATTGCCTGTGTTGATCCCGATAATGTGACTGGACCATTAAAATGTGCAGAAAAGAGAGAAAGTACTGTTTTTCTTTACTTAGTTTCTCATTAATCTTGAGTTCATCTTTTCTGTTGTGTATTTTTGACAGTGACGACACATCTTTAGGAAGTGGTGCCTTGATGCACCATCTACGTTGTTAAACCAATAGATCGCTGCAGGAATGAGTCCTAAAAGCCTGAAATGAGTCAGAAGTCTTTGCTCCTCCGGCTCCCTCGTCTCACGGTCGACGGCTTGTTTGGACGGGTTTTTCGTCAGATGCCTGAAATGAAGTCTGTGGTTAACTCAAGCTTAAGAGATTCTAACTTTCTACGATACAAAACGCTTCAGTAAACACCCCTCTTGTGAATTTTGAAGCTTTTAAGTGTCTTTAAGAAAAGTGGTTGCTGACAAGTTGCATCTCTGGCGCACTAGTCGGCCTTTAGCTCAGCGGTGGAGACATGAAGTCATGTGACCGTGGTGGAGTTTGTTTATAGCCTAATGTTAGCTTCTCTGCACTAGAATGAGTGCACTCGCGCTTCAAATATCATAAAAGTGTTTATTTGTGTAGATTTCCTGAACAGAAGAATCTGCAATGTGATGCTAACTTGATGGTTCGTGAAAAACGTCCTCCCTGCAGCACTCTGTATACCAGCAGGGTCTGTGCCTGTGCAAGACCCTTTGTGCAATTAGAGTGCCAATTAGACAGTGGGCCTCTCTTCTCTCTCTCGCTGCACTGTGACACGTGGGTTTACAGGCCTGACGAGCGGGTGTGGGTGAATGAGATGCTTTGGGCACGGTTAGGGATTCAAAGACCTCGGGTCTCTCGCATGGTGGTCCATGTGTAGCCCCGAACGGAGACTGAGTGACGTCTCGTCTCACAGGGAAAGGGATGATTCACCCTGAAGCGGGATTCCTTTTGACATTTTAAAGTTCAGCCAAGGTTTGTGAAGAGAGATTCTCCGAAAGTATTTTTGTGATACTCTGACTTTATGTCCCGTACATTTGTTCATGGTAATGAACAGTTTCTACCTCCACAGGAATTCACACCGGAGGCGTGTTCGGTGAAGTAACTTCTTACTTTGCAAGCTTTGACTCATCAAACATTCTAACCAGTTGAACTTAATTCAACCGTTGGATGGAATGCAACGTTATGTTATTTCATCCAACCTTTAAAAAACACACGATTTTCCAGGTATTCCAGGACGAGTGGGAACCCTGCTAAACCTCTACAGTCAAATGTCATCGTTGAAATACAATTCTTCTCTTCCTCAGCTGCAGCTCTCGGCGTCCGTTTACTGATTGCACCTCTCCGCGTCGTGCTCTTGTTGAAGAACACGGTGGTGTCCTTGGTCACCACGAAGCCAAACAGGCTGCTACTCTGTGTGATAAGCAGATATCGGCTCCTTTTGTTACCTCAGTCTTAAGCTCTATCAAAAAGAAGAAGAGACGTTTATTATGAAAGATGTAGCGGTATGGCAGATAGCGTGTGCTTTCTTGCAAAGGTCATGTTCTGAGAACGGCCGTTATTGTCAGAAGCTGATACGAAAAGATACGTTTTCCCATGACGGTTATTAGGTGTAAAAGATGACATCATCTATCACTTTGTATGTACGTGGTTACTTTGAATCCTTCAGATACTTTTGGTGAATTTCACCACTACTCTACCAAATCCACGACAAGCCCCCCCCCCCCATCATAATCCATTAATGCCTTCCCCCGCTTCTGTTTGTTTTTTTGGACACTCTTAACAATCAAGCCAAGCCAAAAGAGCGCGTATAACCATGGTAACCAAAATGGCCTGATCCCTTTCACTCTCTCTCTCTCTCTCACACACACACACACACACACACACGAACGGGAGAGAAAATGCAGATCGCGGTGGGGATATTCCTTGGAAAAGGCTTTTGTGAACACGGGCCATTAATATTCTTTTGTGCCGCACAGCGCTGATTAAACTTCAGAGACACTTGGAGCTGGCCCCCTTCGAGGGAAAGTTCAGGACCATTTCTACTCTGGCCAACTCAGAAGGCCGTCCAGACACACCGGGCTGCTGGAGGACGACCATCTGGCTCAAGCTGTACAATGAACCAGGAGCTTGGCTGGTTCTGTTTGGCTCTTTACCAAAAATGAGGTTATTTTTTTACATCTTGGCAGCAGTTCATTTTATTCTCATGATGGCAGTGGAAGGACTTCATTTACGCTAACACAACCCCTCCGACAGAGCGGCAGTCGTGATGGTGATCGTGACAATGATTGTGGCCAGACAGCAGGACGTTCCAGACGGGGGACATTAAACCGTCAAGAGCTGGAAAAAAAAAAAGAAACCTGTCGTGGCACAGGTCGAGATTAAAGCACCGAGCAGATCAGTTTTGTCTGCGGCTGCTCCAGTGAATGCAGCGCAAATAGACGTGGCGTCGGTGGAGCAAAGGCAAACAGCAGACCGCTGTTGGGATAAGACCTGAGCTCAGGACAGTGTCTGGATCAAAGGAGGGGAAACTCGTCTCGTTGGTGTCGGCCGTGTGGACAACTCCATTCCAGAACACTTGACTTTCAGTCTAATGATCGGGCTGTTACTTTCTACAAAGCTGGCATATTTTTACCTTCATATCCTTAAATGTGTTAAAATCAAAAGTCAGAGAATATAGCAGCAAACAACGATTTCCTTTTTTTTAAATCAAATAACTAATTCAAACCAAATTTATGAGAAAACATCAGTATGATAAGAGATTTGAACTCAGTGGGTTTGTCAGAGCCTTTACAGTTGCGCACAGCAGTTGATGAATGCGGTTGAGACTTGCCCACAATAAATGTGCTATAAAACCAAAATAATGAGCTAAAAGAGGCTTAAAAGCCCAATTGAGCTGCAGAGCTGGGTGTTAATTCTCTCTGATTTTGGCCCCATTACAAAGACTCATTTCATTGAGTTAAGTTGATTCACATTCTGAGGCTCCACTCTTTTGCAGGCAAAAAAACCCTGTGATCCCTGAAATATACTGTATTAATTTTGACCCCACACAGCCCAGATCTGACCAAAGAAGAGGGGGATAAGACCGAAATCAAATGACTTCCCCACCGAAGCTTATTCTGGGAAGATTAAAAAGTGCGACCATTCGTCCAATTAGCGCAAGCTCGACCGTAACCTCAGAAGTGCCCCGGCTAATGCCTGTCGTGTGACATGAGACAGTGCGGAATGACGAAAGATCACCTGTAAAAAGTAGAGCGTTTGCAAGTAAACGCCAAACTTTAGCCGCTGGGCTAATCCTTCCGGATGCTAGTCACGCTACTGTCAGCTTTGCTACGCTAAGCTAAAGTAAGCTTGAGCCAGAAATCGCTCACAAGATCACATGAGCTCTCGTATCTGAGGCCGTATCATTAGAAAAATGTGTCAAGTCACCTTACAGCAGTCACTTGGTGTCTGTAGACCGGCCAGCTTTACCCTTTGCACTGCGTTAGCCTCCACCTTGAAGTGAGCTATATGTGTGAGAGGCTTTTCCCAAACACTTTACCTTTAGTTGCTAAATTACCTTTAGTTTCTGCCACTGTTTCACATTTTCCGGGTTGCAAGAGTAATATTTGATTGGTTATATAGGCCAAGCTGCTGGGAGTGCAGGGCAGGTGTCGCGTTGTTTTTCTTCCAAAACCTTGTTTACCTTCCCAGAAGACTGGATTCCCTTGATCATGGCGAGGCAAACCATGGACCAGGCAACCAGCAGGCACACGGTCATCTTCCAGTTGAGTCCTCCACCCTCAGAGATGCTGTCGGAGATGTTCAGGGCCTCGCGGTACCAGTAGTAGGTGGTGGCCGAGCTCTTATCACACTCCGGCTCCACATCTACGGACAAAACGGTCAAAGTTCTTTCCTGGTTGACAGAACAAGCGCCATTTAAAAGAAGAAGCCTCGAGGCCTTCTGAAGAGGCGCGCTCGTGTCTTACATGTGCTGTTCTTGGTCTTGACGAGCGGACACTCGTGCCACGGCAGAGGCTGCTGGAAGGACTGGGAGAAATAGAAGAGACTCCAGCCGATGATGACGTTGTAGTAGAGAGCCACGAAGAAGCACACCTTACGGGAGAGAGAGGCGGGTTCAACGTCACACGAAAGATACTTCTTATCTACCAAACATGATCTGCATACATCCAGTTCCTCAAAGTCTTTCTTATTTCAACAAAATGAGTATTTTCTGAGTAAGGCGTCACAAAAAAAACTTAAATACTGAACTGTTTCTTCCCTTTCTGCCATATTTAGACGTCCACGAGTGACCAGTGTGCAGCTTCGTCATGTTTCGTATGTTCGTGTTCTTAAAGACTGAATTTAACTTTGCCAGATAGCTGGAAACATAAAATACATCACTTCCTGTATCCTAGATCAAGAAAGATTTATGAGACGCCATAAAGTCGTTTCAGGTTACAAGTTTAATTCAATTATTATTGTATTAGTTTTAATATGCAGCATATAATATCAAAATTGATTATCGAAGAATAATTGTGATTATAGTCTCAAATGTTCTGCAAACATTATGTAATGAAACCTTTTATTTTACAATGCTGTTATTACAGTAGCATGATGAGAATCCTGCAGCACTCTCGGAGTCCGAAAACCAGGAAATGAGTTGAACTTTACTTTGGTTTGCCACAGATATTATTTTCTGCAATAATCCCAGACCCAATGGAAAAATCCCATTTTCTTTTTTGCCGAGGGAACCAGTAACAATACTAGGCCTACTGTCGTCTCAACGATGCTGTCGTCAAACCTTCGTGAGACTCACCATGCAGCTGGCGAAGCCGATGCCCCCCAGCCGAGGGCTGATGTAGTTCCACACCCCGATGCTGCCCCTGCGGATCCGCTGTCCCACGGCGAGCTCCAGGAAGAACAGCGGGATGCCGATCAGTATCAGCAGGATGAGGTAGGGCACCAGGTACGCTCCTGCCGGTCAAACACAGTACGAGTTGAACGAAGCCGCGTGCAAAGAAGCGGAAACTGTGTCATCAGATAACCGTCACGCCATCTCAGTTCCTGAAAGCAGCACGTGGGCACACGCGCTTTCACACACGTCTGTATCTGCCACATGCAAATGTACACAGGCTTTTATATTCAAACTCGCACACGAACAGCGTCCTCCTAAACCTTAATTACACTTCCGCATAATGTCCTCCTGATGGTGACGCATTTGCCTCAAAGCACATAAAAAGCAGCCTCTTCAACAGTCGGCCTATTGTCTGGTTATCTCCCCAACACACACGCACGCACGCACGCACACACGCACGCACGCACGCACGCACACACACACATCTGCTGAGCTGCATCTGTGTGTCTGCACCTAATGCATCCAACCGTAGTGTGTGGCGCAATCGAATAATTCTGGAAATGCACCGCAGTCTAAAATTACCCAAATTGCAGTGGGATTACTTGGAGGCGCATCGCGACGACAACGTTCCTCTCTAGGATTCAGGTCTCGGGGCGAACGACTAACATTTAGGCGCGCTGTAATAGTGTGGTGAGATAAAATACAGGGAGGCACGTCTCTTGTGACAGTCAAGAGTTCTTGTGAGCGGCACACTGCCGGGCACATGATGCGCTGGGAGAGAACGAGAGGGCCGTACAGTCTTTGTTGAGAAGAAGTGGCTGGTAGTTAGATGTGTTCATCGCCAAAATAATGTGCCTTCTGTATTTTCTTGTTACTTAAATGCGTGACGACGGGAGTTTTGTCTTTTTTTCCTTTCCCCCACGTGAAGTTCCTGGTATGTGTGCGTGCTGAAGGTTGTGAGACTCTCACGGAGATCTGTCAGCAACCATTGCATCATTTCACAACTGCATGGCCGCTGATGGAAAAAAACAAACAACAAAGCAGCCAATCTTTTCTATAAATCACACCTGTTTGAAGTCTGAAAATCCCCCTTTCGTTAACTTTTCTTTCCCCCACCACCATCAGCACCCCTCTCACGGGTTAACCACAACATCAGATGTTCCCACCGGCGGGTCGGCGTACTGTAATGTTTAATGTGAGTCACTGATGACGGCGTCAAAACTTCCGTCATGGCTGTGTTGTTTTTGGAGATTAGTTCCATCCCTGGTTCAACGGTGGTTATTATTCACATCCTTCCCTGTGTCCTGCTGTCCCTCCCATGGCTTGGCTTGGGTGGGAGTGGCTTTGTTAGCGTGCCGTGTTTGTGTATGTACAGTATACTAGCTGGTTTCTAATATTAAAACGTCTAATTCTGGTTCACAGAGTACAAAGTCCACTCTCGGAAGAGACTTGATTCAGCATCACAAACCCCCCTCCGGCTTCCATTGTCTTTCTGAAAACCCTCGACGGTCTCCGTTGGACGTTTGGAACTCTTTGATGGCGCTTTGAGAAAGCAAACAGCCTCATAACGGTGCACTTCATCTTTTCTCAAAATAGTTCGCCAGTTCTCTTCCCTGGCGGATCACTGACAGTAAATAGCCGGTTTATCCTGTCGAGGCGTTGCACCGGTGAGTCACGTTTCCGTGCAGGAACAAGGGGTGTGGTGGATTTGCATCACCAGGTCCACCACAACTAATATGAGTTAATTCATTCATGCATGGATGGAGGTGAAGAGACACACACGTCACTCTCTGTTGTAATTCTCTGTGCTTTGCTTACATAGCCGAGCCGGTGGAGCAGCGCGCCCCGTTGGCTAGTTCAATGGCCGCCGCTCTCCTACTGTGGTTACAGCTGATAACGACTGGCAGTGTTGTAGCGTAGCACCAACCCTCCGGCTTCCCCGCACCGGTAGCTCCGTCAGCACCGTTGTCACTGTTTGCGCTGTTAGCTGCGAGCCGCCGGCTCAGCTGTCGCCATGTGGAGGCGATGGATGTGCTCTGAATTTCTTAATTTTGCACTTTTAAGGAGTTTGGGGTGAAAGGAGGGACAGTTCTTCAGCTTGTGACTTTAGGGTTCGTTGTTGTCCTGAGATGACACCAGATCAAAGTACCGGGGGGGGGGGGGGGGGGGGGGGGGCATTAAGGCCACTAAGAGGCACAGTTTTACTGCAGATACAAAAGTACTTTGCGAAATATTAATATTAGTTTTTGTTTGACAAAAGAGGCCAGAGTTCTGGCGACAAGGCTATAAATCTAAACCGATTTATTTCACATTTGACGCCATAGATGGAAACATCCTGGACGATGGTAAGAAGACTTTTCTTTGGGAATTTTTACTACTGTCAATAATTTTATAGACAAAACGATTGATGGAGAAAATAATTGACAAGACTAATCGATGATGACAGTAACCGTATTCTCCACAACGCCATATAAGGAAACATGCTGTACAGTGAGTAAGTAGATGAAAGTCAGTGATGTGTCTGAACACACAGAGCTGCTACATTTCAATCTAATTACAGAGGAACACAGCAGGGTGACCAGAGAAACAGACCCTAAAACACACACACACACACACACTGGAGTATTAACCCTGCAAGGAGTCCTCACTGTAACACTCTGTGAGGCGAGAGTCAAGTAGGGCATTGTGGGAAATGTGGTTCTGATTGCAGCGCGGGTTAAATGTTGTTATTATTACACTACAATCAGAGCTTCTCACAGAATGATGTCCTGCATGCTGGCAACAGAGTTATATTTATATATGTATATATTTATATATATATATGTATATGTATACATATATATATATATATATATATATATATATATATTGTTTGGCTGTTTGTTGGTGGAACGCTGCAGACCGCACACCGACAGACACTCTCATGTCGACCCTGAAGTCACTGAGCCGTCTGGTTTCGACAGACGAGTGCAGGACAGTAGGACGGTCTTTGTTTCTCCACCTTTCTTGCTAAGAATCGCACAGGCTGAAGTGAACACATGGCTCTTTAGATGTGCATCTCAGGACTAATCAGGAGGAAGACCATACTCCTGGTGTCTGAGAGGATAGTCGTATAAATCCCAGGCACATTCGTGTGATTTATCGTGAACGCTGTGACGCAGACTGGCCACAGAAGCGGATCACATCCATAATTGATTTAGTCCTCTCTTGTGACACACAACTGTGCATCTCCCAGACGTTAGAGAAGTACTGTAAAGTCCGCTTCTTTGCACTATTTAAAGTGTTTCTGCTGCTTTAATCTTCATTTTGCATCTGGCCCGACATGTCATATTAATACATGTTGTGCTCAGTTAAGCAGAAACGCTCTGCTGGTTCACTCTAATGTCGCTGTTGCTCTACTTGCTGAACTCCCTTTAAAGGATACTATTGCTAATACGTTAATTGCTTTGCTAAAAATAAATCAGACGTGGCAAGAAACTGTGAGTCAGAGTTTTAAAGACAAACTTCCTGGTGCAATTTTGTCCTACTCTTCTCTCATCAGCGCAGTTTTCCTTTTGCATTAAAGTCGTTATTACCGACGTTTTGGGTGCGCTAAAAAATGAGTGCCAACTTATCGCATTTACAACCTGTGTTATTGTCTTAAGGCTTGTATTTCTTGCACCGCTGGACTTTGCGGTAGCGATGTTTTCGCGTTCCCAGACGATTATTTTGGTAATTGATAGAAATGAAAAGCCAAAACCATGGAAACAAGACCTACGTTGTAATAACCACAATCGTCATTTAAGTCAAGAGGTTCTCAATATCTGTTTTTAGCCAAGAACCCCTTTAAAGGTAGAGAATATACCGTAGAATAGTTTGCTGTAACCTATTTGTTTTACTCTTCTATCGTCTTTGTCACGTGGAAGAACACAAGAGAAATGTATTGGAAAGATATGAGACGTGTATTAAACATATTTGCAGATTCTAAGAGTTTGTTAGATTAGAAAGTAATCTATAAACCCCAGTTGAACACCGTTGAATCACAGAAAATCACGAGAAATTAAGTTTTCAGTTCCATGAAATAAACAAGTTAGTTTTCTTTAAGATGTAAGTTCAATATATTGATGTGTCATGACTATAATCGCGGTGATGTGTTCATTTCCCCATGTTTCCCACCACTGAAGTGAAGCGAGTGCTGCCGACAGTAACTCACCCCCTCCGTTCTTCTGACACAGGTAGGGGAACCTCCAGACGTTGCCCAGGCCTACAGAGAAGCCGACCTGGGCCAGGATGTACTGGAGCTTGCTGTTCCAGGCCGGGCGTTCCTCCTCCTCCTCCTCCTCCTCTCCGTCCGAGCCGCCTTCCTCCACGTCGCACTCTTTCCCTTCCCGGTCATGGTTGTCGACGATCAGCGAGCTCTTCTTGAAGGCATCGTCGCAGGCGTCCTCGCAGGCGTCCTCGTTGGAAAGCAGGTCCTTGACAGACTCCGTGACATCGTCGCCAAGCTCTCTCTTGACGGCCTTGCTGTTTTTGGGCATTTGATAAAGCGAAACAAGGGGCGAGGGGTGGAACGTCTTTTCTAGTTGGCTGGCTGGAAGGGCAGGGCGAGGCGTCTCGAGGGGGGGGTTGGAGTTGGGAGGGGGGGGAAAGTCACTTTTTGAACTTTGACGCGGCGAAGCTGCAGGTTTAGAGACGGTCTGCGGAGGGTTGAGTGAGCAGGAAGCGGTCTATTTCGTCATTATCACCAAATGTCTGCGGGGCGGAAGAAGAAACATTGCAGTTAGTAAACAGCCAATAAGAGTGATAGTTCTGGAGGAGGTTGTGTTGGTGCTTTGTCATTTGATGAGCTGCTGCAAAGAGTCCAGTCATCAGTTTAGTCTTGTTTCAGCCTCTCATTTTCCTTCATAAATTGCTGTCTGGCTGGTTTCACCCTGAATTACCTTTTTGTGTCACCAAAACCTGCTCAAATGAAGACAAGAAAAGACTTTTTGGAAACCTTGTTTTAAAGAGGTTCTGAAATGTCAAATTAAAACCCCAAACTCTTATATTATCTTTACACAAAGCAGTAATTCAACTGAAACACTTTTGTTTTATAGAAAATAAAACATTCATAATTTCACACCCACACCATCTCAGTCCACAGAGAGGATTATTGCTTTACCCGAGTTATTCTCACATGGAAATCACATGACTGACTGACGGGCAAACAAAAACAAAAAAAATCAATGAATGGGGATCATTTTATTACAAGTCATTGTTCTAAAAGAAAGAGAACAAATGAAGCCAGGCAACACTAGCCCGGCTGTGGACCGGTGACTGGGACAGGGACGGGTGGAGGTATGTGGAGACGATCACATTCCCAGCCTCCTGAATAATTGAAGGAGGAGGAATTCATTTGCATACGGACCCAAACACTTCTTTTCTCCTGATGGGGAAAGCCCTCGTATGTGGACCAGGAAGGGTTTAAATGTCCCAACATACAGATAATGCGTGACACGCGCCGTTCCCCTCATCAAAAGGGTGTGAGGAAACAAAGGCGTGTCTCTGTTTGTTCTTTCTCATCTAATATATTCGATATAACGAGCTGAGGGAGGGAGAGGACGGTCTCCATCCAAAGGGCGGGTGACGGTGCGCAACATCTCCGACTCTAAATCTGCATCCTAGCGCGTTTACAATAATCCACATTTTTAAATCTCTCCATAATACAAAACGCATCGTCGGCGCGAAATGTCCCGGATATAGGCTCTTCCGATGCGACCATGTTGCATAAATAGGCTATAGCATGCCCGATGGGGTGGGCACCTTTCACCAAGCAGAGGATTAAATGAGTAATATATTTCCTTTACCGCTTCCAGATTAGCCTGGTTTGGATGATGCAAAGGCCGCCGTTTCATAATCCAAACCAGGCGCTGAGTAACCTTCACTGCACCTTTTTTTTGTTTTTCGGAGGCGGTTATTATTGCATATATAACGAGGATGTGATTTTAAGCTGATGATGAACAAACGCACAAAGATAAAGTATTTGTCCCTGTCTGCACATGACTCAGGGATGACGAGGCCGACGGTCGGCTCCAATGAATGACGCAAAACAATGCGGATGGAGAAAATAACAATAATAATAATACAAATTTAAAAAATAGTCTCACGGGTGCCATGTGGCATCTACATGCACACGTTAATGTCCTCCCCTCCCGCCCACCCAGTCTGCATGACATCCACATGAAGTGTTTCATCATCCGCTTGCCAGCCACATCCTGCGCACTGATACCTCAGTCAGTCTCACACACACACACACACACATGGCACAGCATGCCATGCCTTGTAATCATTCTCCTAATAAATCCCATTGAGGATGCCGGCTCGGGGTCCGGTACTCACCCGTGTGGAATAACAGTCGTCCTTCACTGGAATGATGGGTCTCAAGGAATGAAGTTGTGAGAGCACATGCACGGGGCCGTCATTATCACTTGCTTCGACGTTAGCTAGTCTTGCGGTTTGTGTCTGTCACGGTCTCCGATGCTCCGAGTTCTGTACGTCTCAGCCAGAGACATTCAAAGCTAAGAGGAGGGAGGGAGGGAGGGAGGGGTCCGCCTTCGACGCGCCCATCGCGGATCATCCCCTTACTCTTTCTCCGTGATATATATTACCGCATACATGTTACACATCTCTATTACACAACACCGCACATTATACGCGGTAGTTTTATTCGGTTTTAAGGTAAAAATAGCGCTGTTCTTTTCTACAACCCCCCCTGTTCCGCTTGGTACGGTCCACTACTACACGGAAAAGGGGGCTGGCTGGCGGAGGATTCGCAATGTGCCTCTGTTTATAAACGCTCGCTTCCCTCACTGGATGTGTCTACACTTGTACATTCTGCTGATTTATTTACAAACTGCGCTTTTCATATCGGAATGCTGTATTTAGAATTATGTATTTAGGATTTTGAAACGTGAAAAGCGAGGTGTTTGCTCGAGGTCCGTGTTTTCTGCGCGTCATCACACACGCGCACCCTTTTGAGGTTATTGCGAAGAAGAAGAAATTAGCATATTAACCAGACGAGACAGATTTTTTTTTTCTAAATCAGACATATTCTATTATATGTACAACGAACTGTTTACTTTCTCTAAATAATGCAACATTATAGTCCATAAAGTCAAGGAAAAATAAAATAACTAAATTCAAAATATTCTGTTTTATTCAGGAAATGTATTGTCCGTTAAAGTGTGACCTGCGCATTTTCATACAAAGACAAACTTGTGCTCTTTGGACAAATACAGCAGGATACACAATATACTAACGAATATAAATAAAACGTGTTGAAAAGTACTGTTGATGAACTGATAACAGGCTTAATGGTTATGTATGAGACTGTATGTATGAGTTATGTATGTAAAGATGTATTTACGTTGCAATAATAGCAAAAGTATTAATTTGATGAAGTACAGTCGCAGATTAAGCTATACTTTACAGTATATGGCCACGGCACATGTGTTTAAGTATTTGGTTGGTGTCCTTAAGAAACCCTGAGCTAAACCCTCTCAGTGAAATGGTCTGACTCAAAACAGGACTGTAACTGGTCCGTGGGAGTGAACTCCCCATCACATCGCAGTTTCAGGGCCACACTTCTGTTGTTCACGGAACCCTGGTTTCACTTTGTGTGCACATGTAGCCAGACTTGTGCTATCATTCTGTGTCCTATTTCATCAAGATTTCAGAAAAGGTTTTGTGCTGATCCTTTCTGACTGTGTTTACTTATTAAACAATTATAAAATGTGCTAAAACGTGGCTTTGAAATCCCTACGGACAGCAACATATTGCATCTTGCTTTGATAACAGAGGAAGTAATAAAAAGAAGCAGCCTATACCTCTGGAAAATTGTGTCAGTTGCCAGCAAAAAGGCAATAACTAAAAACTAGTATTAAACCAAAGAATGCATCCATTGTAAAGGGATACATTTGAGATGGAAAAACTGATGTTTTCCCAGAGAAATAAGGGAGAGACCTTTCCGACAACATGGGAGAACTGCATAACCTTTACTGCAAACAATGAGAAACTCCTCACGCTCTGAATCTAAGGACAATATGGACTTCTACACAGAGGAGGGACTTCGTTCCCCTGCTTTGGATCGTTTCTTTCCTTTTGTCTTTTGTAAAATATCTTTAACTTGTCACAGATCAAAAGTGACAAAAGCTACTGAAACATATACGGGGCGTTGCACGTTGCTATTCCACTGTCAAAATGAACCTGATTGATCCATAATTATTATGTTGTGTGCAATGTCTCACACAAGACCTGACCTGACTCAGTCTAAGAGGAAGTTAAGGCGGCATTACCTGGCAAAGCGGAGTGAGATTTCAAGACAAACCGGCTTTACTTTTTCTTTGGAAGACTACACTGGTTTTCTCTGGCTAAACCATTCAGTTCAATGCATCGATAACTATGGCGTCACGCCAGTCTCTATTAATGAATGCACGCAGAATGATTTGCTAATGTATTTCTGATGCACACGTACAAATATTTCTTGTTTTAAATAAATGTAATAAAAACACACAAATACATGCATTTCAAAGAATTTTCCATGAAAAACATATTTGGATGCTGTTACATTGATATACAAACCGTTGAACCTGCAATCAACAGGGAATTATCTGTAGCCAATCAGATGTCTCCATTTTCAACCAATCACATGAGCTTATGCTGTTTTGCACACTCGGGGAGGGAAGGAGGCTTTGGTGGTCAAATCATCTGACTTTAGCAACATTAGCTGAGTTAAATTGGTAAGTAGCTGCTTACTTGCTTAATGTTATCATAAATAATCGAACAAAATCTAAAATCTGTTTGTGATGAGATGCATTGATATATATATATATATATTGCTGCTGTGTTCATTAACACTGAGACTGATGTGACCCCATAGCTAAGGAGAGACCGACACCACCCGTGTGTTTGTCCTGAGTTGCCCCCGAGTGGTACGATATCCACCCACAGTGTTTCAGGTGCCTCCAGGACATCCTCACAGTAATCTCACAGTCGGCGTCAGGAGGTCTTTTCCAGGCCAAAATGTGTGCGTGTGAGAGAGTGTGTATCTGATGCTCACACAAATCCTATTACTTCCAGTTCATAGCCCTTATCGCCGCTCTTTATGACGCCCCTCAAGGACGAAGAGTATTGTGTCGTATATCTGCACGCTCCTCCTGATGTGAACTCGTACAAAATGTCCAGGATATTGCCTGCTCGCTGCACTCTTTCCTCCTCTGCAGCTCAGCGAGAGCTGTAACACGCTTATTGATTCCTGCTAATAGCCTCCATCTCATCAGAATGGCCGCACAGAAACCCTGAGAGCGGTGAAAGGAAACCGATGCTCATGTTAATTTCTATTAGTGCATATATTTAGTTTGGCTGATGACACTGTAGTTCACTTATACATTATTGAGGTACAGGTCACCACCCCTTCAGAAACCAAGAGTGGTTTTATTGCACAATCGCCTGATGTCTTCAGAGAATAGCGCTGTGGATTATTGTTGAACAATAGCTGTAAAAATGTGGTTGCTCTTTTTTGTCTTTTTCCCTTTTCTGAGTTTGTTTGAGTAGATCACCTCCTCTGTGTGTGTGTGTGTGTGTGTGTGTGTGTGTGTGTGTGTGTGTGTGTGTGTGTGCAGTGGTGAACGATGTGTTCAGACAACCTGCATGAGGTAAATAAGAGGTGACAAGTGTCTAAAGCCATTCAACTCTGGCTGTTCTTAGGCACAGCATGCTAACAATGACAATGCTAACATGACGCTCAGCAGGTATACTGTTCACTATTTCACCATCTTAATTAAGTGTGTTGTCATGCAGGCATGGGCTCATATATTGCTGCAGGAATGAGTCCTAAAACCCGAGTTAGCATTTTTTCTCTTCAGGTTCCTACTTGTCTCAAAGTTGGTTTTTATTTTTATTGGGTTTTTGATTTGATGCCTGAATCACGATCTGAGGTTAATGTAAGCATTTACAAGGTAGTCAAAGAGGTGGACCACCTGAGGAGCCATGCAGCTACGATGGCAAACAAATGTCAATAGGCTTACTTCTTAATCACCGCAATTAGGATCAGGTGAGGCTTCCATTCACTAAATACTCTTTTGTCACATCTAAGTGAAAGCAAGCCTTTGTAGTTTCATGAGGCGAGGAAATGGGGAATGAAAGAGGATGTTTGTCTGGTTCTCCAAACCAACACCGAGCTGGTATCTCTGCTGCTGGTTCAACACCCAGCAGGCCAGCCTCTCTGTGCGTCCACTGAAGATGCAGTGGACACACAGGACCAGCTGAGGCTGAGCAAAGCTGACAGGCTGGGGTTAACCCGCTGGGAATTGGATGCAGTGGATTTGTGTATGAAGGTGATTGTGAGTGATTCAGGTTTTTTTGTGCTCAGGGATTTTGTAAAGTCATAAAGCAGCAGCTGAAAAGAGCCGCCGTCAGCTTTGGCTAATGAGATGGCAGAAGCTCAAGGTGGTTTCCTGAACAGAGTTCAGAGGCATGACCAGTTTACAGCTCAGCCTAACCAAAGAAGAACCATTTTGCTTCCCGTGAACCTTTACATGTTTGTTGTTTCCCCTTTCTCTCTCTCTCTCTCTCTCTCTGTATGTGATTTTGAAAGCAGACTGCATATGAAAGATGATAGTCAGTAAATGTTACAATGACCGATGCTCATACTTATTTTATTTCCAAATGGATCATACTCCAAATCTCACTGAAACTCTTGTCGTCAAATCTGCACGCAGTGGACGGTGTTAGCTGGGGCTCAATATGCTGCAGACAAAACAGCTGATAAGTGTCACGGATATGAAAGGTGATAATAGTGCTCAGTACTCCGATGGGTGTTTCAGTGAACAAACGTCTCGTAGACCTGGTGCAGTGTCACAGTTTAGGATTTTAAAACACTTCACCTTGCAGAAGCACTTCTCGTAATCAGTCCCTGTGGTGAAAATTACATTCACTGATGTTCTATTTGATCAGCGAGTCTCTTGCTTTAGTTTCATGAAGGTCACACATTCAACAAGCACGCATTGCGTCGGGGATGACGCACGTGTGTGTTTCTGCATCTGTGTGCGTGCGACTGCTCGATATAATATGTATCTTTGTGGGATGACGACTCAGGAATCAGCAGCTTTCTAAGAAATGGTTGATGTCACTGGCCGGCTGGATAAGAATGCGCCTTTCTTCATGGAGTGTGATGATGAGATGACTGCGTGGCGTGCTGCATGTCTGCCGTGTGTGAAGTCTGAAAAGATCACTTTCATCCTCCACAAGGGTGAAAACAAAGCTTCCATGAGGTTGTCTGGGGTCAACTGATGGCTGGTCTGTGCTGCCTGCTATGTTCATGTCGCAGCAGTTACATAAACAATACAATTTTCAGAATGCAATGAAAAACACGATAATTAAGACATTTTTATCTTTACCTCACAAAAACAGGCCTTGAATACTTGCTTTGATGTTGTTGACAGACAACTGGTTATTGTTGGGACATTGAATAATTAAATTAAATTACATCGTAACCAGAAATGGTATGAAATTAGGGCTAAATATAGAATAAAGGTCTGTGAACTGCTACTTTATAACTCTGCTCTAATGTCTGCATGGATTGATTGATTGACTGATTTATGCATTTATGTCGCAGTCCAAAACCTCTTCATACAGTAATCTACACTCTCTTGAATCTTTATTCATATATTATCACATACAGATGTGTAAACCTGAGTGAGTGAGGGATAAAACCAAAAACAGATGCTTGCTACAAGTGCACTGCCTTAATCAGAGTGTTGATAGAGCAGCAAACAGCAAGGTGTCATGTAAAGATAAAGTAGTAATGTCGTGTTATCGCTAGCCGGCCACTCAGCGGTCTCCATGTGGACAGCCTTGTGGAGGCAATGTGCTGCAACCATTTAGCAATAACATCCAGTCATCATATCAATCGTGTCATGTATAAAAAGCTGAGTGGGCTGTGTTGATGTGGCATCAAGAGAAGGATGCAGACCTGCCTGCACCCTGAATGATCCTCTCTATCCTGTCATGAAACATTTCTATGGTCACAGACTGGTTTGTGTGAGAATGATGTGAATCATATGGATTTTATAGTCACCAGATCGCAACCCAGATGTCTTACTTCATATATTCATCTAAACGTTTTAATGACTCCTTTGTTGCTACTCGCCATGCTGTGACTCTTTCTCTGAATCATCTCCAGCATCGGCAGTGTTGTCCTCCGCACGGTCTAAAGCAGCTGTCTCGTATGGAGCCGGTGAATCACACAGCCCAGTGGATGAGTGTGTACTTTGGCATTATAAGCCAATATATAGTGTTACACATTAGTGAGAGAGAGGCTGGAGATAAGAAGTAGACTTCTTTTTCTCATTTGTGGAACATAAACTGAGGCTTTAATTTATTCCCCAAACGTAATCCATCAATTGTGAAATTTGCTGTTTTTTCTTCTTCTCTTAACCAAAATGTCATGTCTTGTTTTGAAATATGAATAAACAGGTGATTTACGTGGACTGTTGACGACCTGGTGTTCTCCGTTCTGTGCTGCTGTTTTGATTTTGCGATTGTTAACGCGGAGCCGGTCACAGATGGCGGCTTACTTTGCCTACCTGTTGAATTCTTCATGACCTGACGCCGACTTTGGTAACATGATGCAATCCAGCTGTCACGAGTTTAGCCCTCTGATGGAAAGTTACGGCATATCGCTTTTCACTGTGTCACCGAGATGCAAGTTGTCAGCCAATGGGAATCACCCAGAGCTTGGCGTGAACGGGCGAATCAAAGATTTGATGTTGCTCCTCAGTGGTGGACCCACGCTGTCTGAGGGGCAGGGGCGAAAAATAATAATAAAGGTGTGTAGAACATCCGATAGGGAAATGCATCGCGTGTTTCCATTCAAGAGCACACATTATTGTGCTGCATCTCGTTTTCCCCTCTTCATCAGGCTTTCTACACTGTTGCTGTGCTTCTTTCAAACATTGGAGCAGTTGCCCTCACTGAATCTTATAGTCAAACTAAGTTAACAATTATCTCTCTACATAACAAGTGATGGAGAAGTATTTATTTTGCTTTTGAGACAGCATTAAGGGACGAGTGATGTATGGAAGTAAAGAAAAGGCAGTAAAACACTGGAACTCTCAGGTCTGGCAACCAAACAAACCGTGTGAGATCAGAGTCGTTATAGAATCCCACATAAAGAGGTAACATCCTGCAACTGTTATCCAATCCTCTGATGTAGGTATATTTACATTAACTATTTATAACATCATAAACTCCTTAACTTACACACCTTGAATGTGTGCTATTGTCTTGGAAAGCTCCGTTTTCACCCAGGGGGATTTCATGTGCTGTCTTGTCTGGTGGCTGCTTGGAAAAACAAACAAAAAAAGGCCTGTGTGATATGATAGGCAATGTTCTGATAAAAGAAAAGAAAACAGTCAGCGGTGAGGCAACAGTGACGTTCACCCTGACAGCCTTGATTCAGTTTTGTGTTTTACTTTCAAGGGAAGACAAGAGTGAAATGAGAGCGCGAGGCCATGAGAAGTGCTGATGGCTGGATTCTAGACGGGCGAAATAAGAATGGAAACACTCGACGGTGGTTGACGCTATCTGCATCCCACCATGTTGTGTCTAGTCTGAGTCAAAGTACTCTAGTTCTTTTTGTTTTACTCTGGGTTACTCAAGGATGGGTTTTCTCTCACCCAGGGGATTTTGTGTGGCCTTTGTTTTCAATCTGTCCCTTTTCTTTTGTAGAATAACCGACCGCAGAGCTGCAGATACAGCAGCCGGCCACCCCGTGTACCAGACAGGAGCAGCTGTTGGCACAGGTCGTGTTCTGGCGCTCTCATCCTTTTGCTACAGCGCTGCTGCTGCCGGGACTTGTGTGTCCCTGTGCGCTTATCACTCTGAGCGTTCGTTATCTCATTACAGGGCCAAGGACCGACAGTGGTGCCAATCGTTCAAGCACTGAGGCCAGGAATGCGGTGGTGTTTTATCTTGAGTTTTTGTACATTTGTTATTAGCTTTCTGCATGTCGCTCTATTCTTCTCTGTTTATTCGTATTTCTTTCATTAAATTCCCAACAAAATAAGAAACACAGAAAATCAATTCAACAGTTTTCTGGACACAGGTTGACTCCAGAGGCTGTAATAACGACGTGGACGTGATGTCAGCCTTCGGTTTGTGGGCTGCCTGCTTCACAGCCTCGGGTTTGTCATTTAACCCGTCGCCATGTTGGTTTTTGGCCGTCACCAACTTGTTTTTTGCAAGCAGAAGTGACACGAGAAGGTGGAGTACGACTGAACGCCGAATAGTTATGCAACCGAAATGTTACGATAACTTTCATGAACTGAAAACACACTGAAGGGCTTAAAGTTCTAAGACGCAGACACGGGCAACTCCCAGACCAGACAACATCGTGGTGGCGACCTGTCAATCACAAGGTAGCCCCGCCCTAAAGCATGCCTTGCTTTATGGTCTATTCCACAATTCTATTTCCGGCACCCTTGCTCAAACCACACCCATCCTCGAGCTCCGCCTTCATTTTGATCACAGCAACCACAATTGTAGAGTTCCATGACTGCATCTTGCACGGTTGCAAAGCTATTGCGGTGATGAAATCTGTCCACAAACAGACGTGTATGAGCAACTGGTGACTCACACAGAGACGCTCAAGACAAAACCAGCCTCGCTGTCGTGGCTGGTGTTGACCCAAATTCTATGATCCCATTGGTGGTGCAGGAAGTACTGCTGCACGGTAGTTTCTTCACTACTGTGATCGCATGAATACTATGGTACCTCCACATATTCAAACACTTAAAGTGGGCGTTGTGGGTAATATAAACGTCTTTTTTATACCAGTGTGTTAACGAGGTGCATCCCAGTGGTGCAGTGATTAGTGGTGTGACTGCAGAACGGGTTGTCTGAGGCCTTTCTGTATGAAGTCTGCTTTGCAACAGTTTCCTCACTCAGTCCAAAACTATCATTCTATTCTATTATTTGCCAATTTGCTCCGACAGATTTAGACAGAAGAAGTGTGAGGCACAATATCTTGATGAGAGAATTTTGTGAATGTTATGATTATACAGATGAACTATAAACTAGAATTTTGAATTGAACAGCCTTACAGCACGCAATGTTTTAGGTCGTGACATCCGAGTACACACACACACACACACACACACACACACACACACACACGCACACACTGGGCTCATTTTCATGATGGCAGTAATGTGGCTCCGGCTCACCTCTGGCGTTCGCTGGCTGGAGGTGGGGATGCTTTTTTCAAAGAGGGGATTAACTGCGGCGAACCCTTCTCTCCTCTCTCGCTACGAACTGTCCTGTGACACGAGGCCAAGAACAAGTCATGGGACCCGACAGAGTACATCACGCCACTAACTCCAGACCTGGGCCAAGTGCCCTCTTCGTGGTTTTATCCCTCTTAGGCACCGGGGTGGGCGAGTTGTGAGATGTCAGTATGTGACAGCAAAGTCAGAGATTTAAAAGTTTGGAGAATCCATCCATTTGCAAACAGATGAAACCCACTCCAATGTTTGTTATAGTCATACTTTAATCTCAAGACTGTATTAAACCCCCCCATACTGTATTTACCTTTTCACAACCAGCATGGTGAACTAATAAGTTGCTGGTAATCAAGCTACAATCAAGGCTCTTTGTTCCTGAAGAGTTGCCAACAACCACCTTATAATGCCATGTTAAATGTCCTGTTAATGAATAAAAGTGGAACAAAATCTCCCGCACACTGTCATGCTTATGACTTGTGTATTTATTCATGACGTTTTGCCCACATCCTCTTTCACACCAGCCAAATAAACTCCTGTTTCCAGGATAATTGAGAAGCTTGCATGCACTTCTGTTCATTAACTCTGACTCGGTAAAACAACAATACAATATTTGTTGCCCGGCGGGCAAGTGCATTGCTAGATTTACTAGCCCGACCGGGCATTTTACTTGCCCCCGGAAAGTGGGAAATCCTGGATATACAGACATGTAAAGTCGTCCATCCCTCATCAGAGTACACAAAAGAGCTCACATCTCATCTTGGCCCTGGTTGTCAACGTTTCCATCGATAGCCCTGGAGGCAAATTCTGTTCTCAGCATGTGACTGTAAGACATTTGCAAAGAAGACGTGTGCAAATGTGCGGATAAGTCCTTGAAAACGTTGCATAAACCTTGCATTGCCACACACAGATTTTACAAAACAAACAAGAAGAAGTGTCTAAAGGCTGAATAAAAAGGCGTAGACCTTTTCACGGTAAGTCATTGAACCTGCAGCAGGCTACTCACAGCCCCCGGCTTGTGAGCAGGGGGGGGGGGGGGGGGTCCAGTAGTCCCACAGTCATTTGAAGCAGATTTAGACGTACTAAGGTCACACTGGCAGTGTAATAGTAACTTTGAAAGGCAATCCAAATCTGTGGTCAAGTCCAACTGATTCACCGCTGTTGTCATCACACTGAGGGGGAGGTGATCTCGGTTCGGAGGGTGTTGAGGCTGAACCGGTTGAACTTCACAAATGTAAGACAATGTTGTGCAGGTACAGCATCTGTGACGAATGTTGGTTGTGCAGTAGAAATTGATTTGACAGAAGATAACTACAAGAATGCAACATAAAAGCGATTAGGCTTATTCGTGCAGGATTAGCTGGCTTGAATATTCCCCTTCATAGCATCCGGCTAATATGTTTCAACTATAGGTCAACATACAAATTGCCTTACTCTCAGAAGCCTCTAATCTGGCTCAGTGCATTGAGAACAATCATCCATTTCCCAGCACTGGGGTCTGTAATGTCAGCTTGAGTTAATGCATGATATCTTATTTCTGGAAGGTATTTTCATTTCAGGTTCCAGTGATGGATAATGACCAAATGTAGTGATTTACAACCACATTTAACAGCGCAAAAGCACAATTTAGCAATTATTATGATGCATTGTTAACATGGATGGATTATTTAGCAGGTCGAGGGGGTTCAAGCCCAGGGGCCCCCTAACTTCTGTTTTCACTTATTGCTTACATTTATTGTCGGGAAGTCATGCAGAGATGTAAAACTAGCAAAAAGTGATGCGAAACTACCACAGTGACAAAAAAAACAAACACAAAATGACCACAAAAAGACATAAAACTTCTACAAAGAGGTGAAAATGTACTTCAAAGAAATGCTAAATGAACGCAAAGAGACACAAAACAAAACAAAGAGAACCAAAACGACCAAAAAGAGACACAAAACAACTACAAAGAGACACAAAACAACTACAAAGAGACACAAAACGACTACAGAGAGACACAAAACAACTACAAAGAGACACAAAACGACTACAAAGAGACACAAAACAACTACAAAGTGACACAAAACGACTACAGAGAGACACAAAACGACTACAGAGAGACACAAAACGACTACAGAGAGACGCAAAACGACTACAGAGAGATGCAAAACGACTACAGAGAGACACAAAACAACTACAAAGAGACACAAAATTACCAGAAAGAGACTTAGAACAATTAGAAAGACATGTGAAACAACCAAAAATATGTCTCTTTGAATCTCTGGGTCTTGTTCCTATGTGGAAGGGGTAGGGGCCCTTTGTCTCATAATCCACTTTTATGATTGTTAATATCTTGTAATTGACAAACCTGTTCATTGAAAACAAGCAGTGAGAGAAAGTTAAAGGGCAGCTCAGAGTGGCGGTGATTCTTTCGCCAAAGCCTCCAGATTGAAGCGATAGGCTTGATGGTCCCAACGGCTGCCAAGATAATGGCTAGAGACGAGTAACAGAAAACCCTTGACAGTGTAAACACGCGGCCGCTATCCAAACCGCTGCTGCGGTTGGGCCGGAGCCGCCATTGACTGGCGTAATCTGCTGTATTCATCTGCAGCGTGGCCCTGTCTGGCTGCTGTCTGGGTTCCGTGCACTTGGACAAAAGCGACGGCCACCTTGCCCACTGACAAAGGGCCTGGCCCTAATCGGAGTGGACAAGGCTTGCTGATGGAGCCTTTTTGAGCAATTTAACTTGGTCAATGAATCTTAGAGGACCTAATGAAACATAAGGGACGGGCAGTTTGACTCCAACAGCACCAGCGTGTTCTGCTTGTGGCGTCAGCCTCAGAACTGAAGTGGTGCTCTGACCCGCGATGACCTTTATGAAAGCATGTCTGTGTCGGACCTGATGGTGTTGACCCCGCGGGCCACATAGGTGTTGTATGTGTGGTCGCTTTCATTGTCGTTGTGGAATTCAGTTTTGGCCTTTGAAGGAAAATGTAGTCTGATGTGGCGCCATTCTGTTGTTTTGTTTTTGTCCTGGAAAGTCACGACAGAGGAGAACAGACCTCAGTGTGTCTCCGGAGCAAACAGTTTGGGACGGAGGACCTGCTGTTCTTCTTTGATAGTTCGAGGAAGGAGACTGGGTTCCTTTTAGAAAGCTCTCGGGAATGTGTATGGGAAAACCTGTGTGGGCCACTGGAATCTCCTCAAAGAGAAGGAGTACAGCACGAGTGCAGGGACTTCACCGCGGGAGAGAGGAACTGGTCTTTGTGATCAGAAATGCAGTGGAAAAAGTGTGCATTGTTCACAGCCTGACACATTTTTTTGTTCTTCTGGTCCTGTGATTCACCTACAAGGTCTTCGGCTCACTGGCCCCTTCTAGCTGAATGCCCAAAATGCCCACACAAGTCCACGACACTGCATTTCATTTACACCGAGCAGTGCTGCAACCAAACAGCTTCGCTGTCCTCGGATTGTTTATTGGGCCAAAGTGTAAATAGTTGGCAAGTGTGGAAAGTAGGAGCGTAAAGACATTCCATCTTTTCATTTGTAAAGATCGGACGGTTACTGTGTGTGTGTGTGTGTGTGTGTGTGTGTGTGTGTGTGTGTGTGTGTGTGTGTGTGTGTGTGTGTGTGTGTGTGTGTGTGTGTGTGTGTGTGATCAATTGGTCAATTAGGATGTTAACCTACAAACTACAGAACTAAACAACAATACAGAAAACAATTCAACAATACTGACTGTATAATATGAATGTAAAATATCGATATAGCAGAGGTCTTCATGGACGGAGCTGCATCTAATCTTCCTGAAGTTTATAATGAGACACATTATTGTGGAAGGTGAACATTGTTGTTATCTTATCTTTCCCCAGAATCTTGCATCTTCTGATGCAACACAAGTGACTCCTCTGTCCTTTATGTATTCCTCTGAACTTTAGTTTCACGTCTAGACTTTAATTTCATTAAATTATACATAATCCCTCCATTTTTGTTAAACTTAATTATTCAGTTTTTTTCATTTATTTATTTCCTTCCTTTCGTTTCCTTTTTTCTCACCATGTTTAAGTATCTTTGTTGGTATGTGAGTAATATATGCTTCTCCCTTTTTCCATTTGTTAAAATAATCAATAAAAAAATCAAGTAAAACCAAAAAGCAGAGGTCTATTTAAATTATGATTAAAATAAATACTAATAAAACTGAAATAAATCATGTAAATAATAATAGTGATAAATATAAATAAAAATGTCACTTAAAGAAATAACCTTCTGCTAAGTGTTAGTTTCAAGAACAAGAACAAGGGAAGAATCTTCCCTTTTGCCTTTTGCACAGTTTGTCCCTCGCGAGGCTCCATAGTTCATCGCAGCGTCGTTTCCATGGAGAACGAAGTATCTACATGACGCGAATGGACCTTTTGGACTTGTTCCGCGTTGTAGCGCATGTTACGTTAAACTGCATGTTATACAGACGAGCAGCAACTATCTGCGTTGCCCATAATAACAGCAACGCGAGGGGACTTTATGACGACGTCATGGTGGTAAATGAATGTAAAAGTGAAATGCCTCTGAACGAGTTGCCGACGTTTTAAAATGGAAGCTAATGAGATGTTTGACCCAGTTTATACTGATTCTGACGACAATGAAGAGGAGCACGAGAGGTTTGCGTTTCACCAAGAGACGGTAAGCAACAAGTCTCCTGCTGAAGCCACTTTAAATGATGAATGAAGATTATTCAATTTACACTGAATTAATTGGACAGGTGATAATAAATATCAAACAAAATGTAAATCATACCCTCCAAACAGTATGTTGTATGTGTTTTATTGTGTTTTATGTTATTTGCATGTTCTATGTTTCAAGTCAAATGTGTCCAGTGAAAGGTGAAAGTTCACGGCAGCTATCGGGCTCTTCCCATACCTTCTTTACAATTTCAGCATGTATTTGTATAAATGCATTGCAAAATTATCAAGGAATTTAATCTTGGAAGCCGTATTTTAAAACACACACAACTGAGGAGGCTAAACAGGATAAGAGGCGCACACGATGGATGGATTATATAATATGGGAGTCCATCAACAGACCTGCAAGTCTTATGACTGTAATGACCCTTTAGGGTATTACTCTATTATTTAACCAGTCAGTCATTGCATCACATTGTCTCCACAACCTCAGTAAAGAGAGGATGTTGTTGCCATTACGACTAACACAAACCAACTTTCTGACAACAGGACTCGGAGGATATTCCCCAATCTCTGCTCAGCTACGTTGAAACCTCAAAAAGCAGAGCGGCAGTGTGTGAGCAGCTCATCCTGGAGGAACTCGAAGGTACGACAACTTGTTCGATAGGTAACGCAGCATCGGGCTTCTAGAGGCAAGAATGCTGAATTACTTTTCTAACCTGGCACATTTTTTATCAGTCAACCGTTCTGTATCTCTAAATATTTACAATACAAGAGACCTTCAAATGAGGCCATGGCTGAGCATGGTTCCCATGGTGATGGATGTGTTTTCTGTGAACTGGATCCCAGACTTCCCTGCATCACGTCACGACGAGGACCTGATGAACTTACCGCGTGAGCTCGACGAGGACACGGTGAAACCGAGTGAGCCGGTAAACGTCTCTCTTTATAATCTAGTCTCAAGCCTCCTACTGTATGTCGCATCAAGAGTAGTTGTGGCGAACTCTCCTCTAAAGTTCTGCTTTGCCTGATGCAGGTCGTCTGTGAGTGCAACACTTCCACTGACACCCGCCTCCCTCCTGCACCCACAGAGACACAACCTGTCACTCACCATGTGTCGGCGCGTCCCAACAATGAAGGTACATGTTCAGAAACATGGAGTGAAAACGCTCGATGCGGAGCCGTGTAAGCCCCACAGCTCCTCATTCAAAAGTACATCGACTGAAATGTTGAGCAACATTAAAAATGATGTACACATGGTGAAACCTGCTTTATTTAAGACACGCTGGTGATAAAAGAAGTCATCTTTAAATGATCTTTTCCATGTGCATATTTCACAGGTAAAGCCTACAAATTCCTGGAAAATCTCGCAAATGTACTTGTGAATAAAAAGCACGATTCATTAAAAAAATACTTACTGTATGAACTTATGTTTGAGTTCCAGCACAATCTACATTTTTGCGTTGGTGTATTATTTGGTGCATGACATAAAATATAAAATAAGTTTATTTTAAACTATAAAATAATTAGAAATGAAAGCAATTATTGTGGAAAATCAAGACTTGTAAATATAGAATAGATGAAAATTACAGTAAAAATATAAGGAAATACTTTATCAATATGTTCAATATATCTTAATTAATATCAAAGAGCTATGCCGTTTTTAGCAGTGGTAGTTTTGTGCAGAAAATGCACAATAGTTCACAGTATGAAGTATAAAAAGAATATGCGATGTACAGAGATATAGACACAAATATATGTTAATGTAAAACATATAGACAAATGTGAAGACATTAATGTGACATATAGTGCATATATATATATATATATATATATATATATATATATATATATATATATATATATATATATATATATATATATATATATATATATATATGAGAGGGGACAAGGCCTGTGTCTGTTACCAACATGAACAAACAAGTCATCACATGTTAAATGTTGTAACTGTTTCTCTAAATGACGTCTTTTTCCTCTGTTTGTGTTTTCATTGCAATGTTGATCGTTGCTTCAGGTCTGATTGTAGTACAACAGCTGGCCACAAGAGGTCGCTGATGGTTTATTGTGTTTCTCATTAATGACTTTAGTGAAGTAGAGTAATGATGACGATGAACATAATCCCACTTTTTGAACAGAGAATAGAGTTACATGTTTTCAATTTGTCAGTGGTCAAAACTGTGATGGTAATGAGGCTTTTTGGCAACATGTTTGATATATATATATATATAAATACATATATATAAATAAATATACTATGTATTATATATATGTATGTGTGTGTGTGTGTGTGTGTGTGTATATATATATATATATATATATATATATATATATATATATATATATATATATATATATATATATACAACTACTAATGAAGCTACATGTTGGTGTGTATCACAGATGAATATAAGGAGAGCGAGGAGCATCGTGTATCTGAATACGAGGCAGAGCGACAGGAACGACTCTGTGAAGAGATGAAAAAGGAGGAACGAAAGAGACGAATAGAAAGAGACTTCCAGACGGAGCTGAAGAAGATACTGGAGGCAGAGAAGGTGAGTCAGCCTGGACTTCCTTTACTCAACGGGATTACTTGTCATCGTCGTTCATTAGATGTGGGTCTCATATACGTCTCACTGAAAAAGGGGAAGTAGATCCTGTTACGTCAGATATGTCTGATACGATGTGTATTACACTGATTAGTGAAGCACTGCTGCCTAACTAGAGTGGTAGAGGGCATCAGTCTGGGCCTTCAGGAAAGACAAGATAGAAAGTGTGAAACGTCATAATGGAAACCATCATTATGTTTCTTTCTTTCTCACTGGGTCCAGCTCCAACAGAAGGAACTTGAGTTGATGGGGAAGAGAGCTCAGGATGAACTAGAACAGGAGCTGCTGCTGCAGCAGGTATGCCTGAATCTTCTTGTTGCCGTTTTCTCCAGATGTTCAACCTGCAGAGACACACAGAGACAGACAACATGCACTCTTTTGGAGATATTTTTATTAAGGGTTCCTGACCTCAAATACCAGATTATTATAATCTACACTTAGACGTCATAGTTCCATATTATTAGGTGTTTAGGCTTTGGGCTGCTTGCTTTATGTGTGTTAAATGTTTCTTATGGAATGGGATTACTTGCTCTGTTGTAACTCTGGTGGCTATCTTTACCATTTAGGAACTGATCAGCAATTTACAGAGACAAGTGGAGGAAGAGAGGAGGATGAGGGAAGAGGAGCAGAAGAGGAGGAAGGATGAGGAGGACAAGAGGATGAGAGAAGAGGAGAAAATCAAGATAGAGGCAGAGAGGAAAAGAATGGAGGAAGAGATGAGTAGGAAGAAGGAGGAAGAGAGGAAAATAGAGGAGATGAAACTTAAAAAAGAGAGGAAATGCGAGGAGGAGGAAAAGAGGAAGAGAGAAGAGGAAGAAAAACATATAGAGATGGAAAAGAAGAAGCTGGAGGAGAAGATGAGAACGCTTAAGGAGGAAGAGAGGAAAATAGAGGAGATGAAACTTAAAAAAGAGGAGAGGAAATGCGAGGAGGAAAAGAGGAGAGTGGAGAGGGAGGAAAAGATGAAGAGAGAAGAGGAAGAAAAACATATAGAGATGGAAAAGAAGAAGCTGGAGGAGAAGATGAGAATGATGAAGGAGGAAGAGAGGAAAATAGAGGAGATGAAACTTAAAAAAGAGGAGAGGAAATGCGAGGAGGAAAAGAGGAGAGTGGAGAGGGAGGAAAAGATGAAGAGAGAAGAGGAAGAAAAACATATAGAGATGGAAAAGAAGAAGCTGGAGGAGAAGATGAGAATGATGGAGGAAGAAGAGAGGAAAAAGAAGCAAGAGGAGGAGAAGAGGAAGAGGGAGGAGGAAAGAAAAAAGATAGAAGAAGAGGCAAAGAAGAAGGTGGAGGAGAAGATGAGAATGATGAAGGAGGAAGAAGAAGAGAGGAAAAAGAAGCAAGAGGAGGAGAAGAGGAAAAGGGAGGAAAGAAAAAAGATAGAAGAAGAGGCAAAGAAGAAGGTGGAGAAAGAAAAGAGAAAAATGGAGGAAGATATAAGCCAGAAGGAGGAGGAGAAAAAAAAGAGGGAAGAGGAAAATATGAGAATAGAGGAAGAGGTGAGAATTAAAGATATGGAGATGAGGAAAAAGAAAGAAGATGAGGAGGCTCAGAAAAAGATGCATGAAGAGATGAGGAAGAGGGATGAAAAACAACATGGAAATATAGATGAAGAAGTAAAACTTAAAGAGAGCAGAAAAAAGGAAGAAAAGGATCGGGAAAGGAGGGAGGAGTTGACAGAAGTGGTGAGAAAAAAGGAAGGGGAAGATAGAACAACTAAAGAAGAACCAAGACCCATCGAGGAGGATGAGAAGAGGGAAGGTGAGAGGAAACATGTAGAGGCAGAGAAGGAGCTGAAGGAGGAAGAGGTGGGAGAAAAGAATAACGAGGTTAACAGAAACACAGAAGAAGAAATCAGACTCAAAGAGAAGAAGGAGAGCAAACAGAGAGTGATGGAGGAGGGACGAAGAGCAAATGAGCCGCAAGAGAAAATAGAAAATAACAGGACTTCCTCAAGAACTGGTCCTTCACACAGCGAGTCTACAATCAGTCGCACCAGTACTGAAGCCAAATCACAACAGCACGACCCGGAAGAGAACATCAGTCGGATCTCCGTGGCTAAAACCGCGGACTACGAGGATCAAGCAGCAAGGCCTGCATCTGTTCTCTCCTCCGTGTGCCTCCCAGAGCACACGGAGGAGAAGAGGCTGGCCTGGATGAAGGGCTGCGTGCCCTGGTCCAAACTCTCCCTCCAGAACAGGAGCAAGCAGAGAGGGTCTGCCCGCAGTCGGAGAGGGCCGAGGGGGGCTGCCGGGTCCAGCGGTCTGCCCCCTCTCTGCCCGGACTCCCTGCTTCAGTCCACAGGCTGGAAGTCCCTGCAAGAGGTGAGATTTGTGCGAATGCTCAGACACGATGCAGACATTTATGAAGGGTGGAGTCGTCTCTGAAACAGCACTGAAGCATTTAAACTGTCCTTTGAAACTCCTGCTTTAGTTCGTAGACGTTCACCCACCGGAGCCATCTGATAGCATGCGAATGCAAGATGTCACTTCACTCTGTTGAAGAGGACGCTCCGTATTATCAGTTACCCTTCTCTGACTAATCCATATTTGATACTATAATGACATATCCCAGTGTCATGTCACACATGGCAACGTAGCGTCATAGACCTGTGAGCCCTGAAGCATCTCCGCCTCTCTTCCAGGTGACCACAGTGACCCTGGAGGACTTGCCCGGCCGTGGCTTGTCCACTCTCGCTCAGTGTTCCCAACTCCGGTCGCTCACCCTCAGACGCTGTGGCCTCAAATCCCTGGAAGGCATCAACCAGTTACCACAGCTCTGCTCCATCGATGTGCAGGTGGATATGAAGTCGATGGAGATAAAATCTGTTTATTGTCTCAATGCCACATTCAGTAATCCAAGATCTTTACTTACTTCTATGTTGTGCTGTTGGATTTTGCAGATCTTGGTTATTATATTTTATAATATCTTTTTATTCTGAGAGTAAAGACCAATACAGCTGAATTGTGTCGCGTCCTAACGTCTTCATGTGTTCTTCCACAGGAAAATGACATCTCATTTGTCGACTGTGAGAATATGAGCAGCTTACGGGTTCTTCATCTCGGCCACAACAAGCTGACGTCCATCCACGGTTTAACCGGCGCCGAAAATGTGGACGTTCTGGACCTCTCGCACAACTCCATCACCCGCATTGGTGAGACCTGGAAAAAGTCCTCAAACACCTTCGGAAACATTGACTTTGATGTTTCAAATATTTGTCTTCAAATGTAAAATAACAGAAAACAGACTGTTGTCGTGATAATGGGATTGTGTCACATCTGCAAGTTGTGAATACTCCACCAGAGGGCAGCATCTCTCTTCTTTTCAGCCTCCGTTCTCTTGAAAAGTGATTTATTGACTGAAGTCAAGCTGAAGCCATAAATAGATATTGGGCAGGCAAAAGGTTAATCACATTGAATTGTATATTCAGCGACTGCAACATTTAGTTGTGTCTCACCTTTAAAACTCATTATTGTATTTGTTTTTTCGACATGGTTCAGCTTTGTTTACAGCTCATGTGCAGACTCTCCCTGTGTTGTTTCGCAGTCTGGATAAGTGCCCTCTCATTTCTTTTCACTCATCCCTAGCTGATCTGAAGTCCATGAGGAGACTGCAGAGGTTGTCAGTGGACCACAACCAGCTGATCAGCACCAAAGGACTGAGGGACGTCTGCACTCTCCTGCACCTGAGCTGCTCGCACAACCACCTGGCGAGCGTGGAGGGTCTGGAGAGCAGCGCTCTGCTCAACACGCTGGATCTGAGAGCCAACAGCCTCACCGAGGTAAGAACACCGACGACAGCCGATCGCCGAAAAGCACCGGTTCTGATGTCAGTGCTCCGTATTCTCAGTGAGGTTCGTATGGAAACTGTTGACGGAGAGCGAGAGACTTGTAACTCAACAGGTTGCAGCCAATTCTGAAAAAAACTATTTGTTCATATGCAGAAAACAAAAGATCTAAAACTTTTGTTTTCTACATATAACTTTTCTCCTCAAGATGCAGAAACAAAATTATAATGCAACATTATATTTATTGGTTTTATAATCACAAAACCACAGGGAGAGGTGTGATTAAAAAAATGATTGAAAATAAAACATCTGTTGTGAGTCAAACCATGAAAATAAACACTTTTGAGCAGTTAAAAAAAAATCATTTGTATCACACCTTTCACTGTCAGAAATGTTATTTATTATGTATATATATATTAAATTTTATTATCACGATTCAGAAACAAAATTAGAACACAACATTCCTATTTTTGTTTTATAAACACTAACCCAAAATTAAAATGCTGACAGGTATTGGTGAGATTAAAAAATAATTTAAAAAAATGTT